>JAGXJF010003360.1:0-727516 GCA_019208055.1 Stipa capillata
TCCGATCTGTGAATCGCCGTAGTTTTTGTTTCACTGGTATCGCGTCCTGACGGACTGGCTAACCTGTGCTCATTACTTCCCTAGGATTCCCGCATGTCGGATGGTTGCCACGCGAAGACGTTCAAAAGACGTCCGAGTTGCCTCCGGAGGAGTGACGAGGCAATGAGTCAAGTCTGGATCAGCGTTGACCCGATCCGACTGTCTTGTGGGCTCTGCCGTATTCGAGAGGAATTCCTTTATCTCGCCGTTGGTTTTCACGGCCGTACTGGTTTTTGAGGGCATATGTCCCCACTTCCCCCAGGTAACCCGCACGTGGTCGAGACTGCTCTTAGTCGCAGAGAGTGCTATCTCTGGGAGAACTCCTTATCGCGTCTGTCACCTTTGGCCGGCATCTTTATGCACTGGTAGGCGTAGTGCGTAGCTGCCATGTACTGGCCAGAGTAGGGCGTCCCAAGATAGCATTGTAGAGCTGTACTCGAAGTCGACTACGTCAAACAGGATTGTTCTCTGTTCGGAGAAAAGTTCTCCGGTGTACCGAAGTAGCGACGGAGCGTGACTTGCCCGCGTCAGCGTGCCGATGAGCCCTGGACGATGCATGGAAGCGTGCGTCACACCGTCTGAACAGACGATCGGGCACTTGCATGGCGTCGAGGGCGTAGCGAATAGGAGTGTTGAGGGAGCTCTCCTCCGTCTATCAGCACGCGTGCCCACATCGCTCATTGTTGATCGTTGGCTCGATCAACATAGAGGGTACCGTCCCGGTCGTTCGACGCAGTTTTTTGGGTCAGTCGGTCTGGTCGAAGAGATCGTGACCTCAGACCACTTGACCGCTCGCAGGGACCCGCGTGACACTCGCGAGATACTTCTCGGGCGATCGCCTTATACTGCATCTTGGATTCATAAGAGTTGAGACGAATAGGTGCTTGAGTTGCGCTAACATGCCCCTGGAAGGCGCGTAGTGATCATCATCGTCGGAAGTCGTTTCCCGTCGGTTATTTGCGACCTGAGGGTTCGCCTCTGCGGAACCTCTCTCTTTCTTTGACACATGAAGGTACTTCTTGAGATGTGACACTGTCGCAGAGCATGCGGGCGGTCTGGTGAAAGTCGACACCAGGCTTTGATGACTTGTCGGAGGATGTGTAGTTTGTCTTGAACGTCGCGCCAGTGTGGCTTTTTCGGGACCTCTGGCTTACCTCGTCGTGTCTGATCCTTTTCTCCTTATTTCCTCGGAAGGCTTCTTCTTGCGCTTGGCCTTGTGTGCGTCTGCGCTCCTCGACCGGAGGGAGACTGTCGACTCACACCCGTCTGTGTTGTATATAGCGCAGGGTTTCCTCGCACCAGGCGGCACTCTCGCCAGATCCATGAGTTTGCCTGGTGGGCTCTCGTGGCCGCATGATCAGATCGTGCGTGCACATCTCGTGTTCGGCTGCGCTCGAGTGAAGTGCGGATGACGTCCTAGTATCGGTATGCTCTGGGGTGTGTTGCGACAGCACTATACTTTTGGTGAACTCGACTGGAAAGTCTCGTCTGGTACGGTGGACGACAGGATAGATCGTCGACCCGACCAGCGCTTTGGACGGTAGCCCTAGAAGTTCCCGAGTAGCATGTCGCATAGCTGTCCCCACGAATGGATCGTTCCTGGGGTAATTCGTCAACCCATGTCCGAGCGGCTCTCTGAGAGCGGTAGGAAGATAGTTTGCCATACCTTCTCGTCCCCTTCCGGCTGCTTCGATCGCGTGGTGTAGCTCTGAAAGAATTCCACGGGATTCGTGTTCCGTCGTACGATTCTAGCGAGCGGCTTGAAACGAGAAGGCCACCGTACCTGTCGGAGTTCCTGGATAGCGCCTGGCATCCGCTGAAGGAGCCCCGATACGCGCAGTCTCGCCGCTATTCGAGGTCGAAGATCGGCCCCGAGCATTGGCGTTTTTGTGCGTGGGTCTCTCCAAGAAGTTGCTGCTCCTTGCTGACGCCTTTGGCGGCGCGCGCTTTTCGAGCTGTTCTCGGAGGTCGACGGTTGGCTCCTCCTGAGGAGGCCTGTTCCTGGGTGTCGTCCCGCCCGATCGCGCTCATCCTGGCGGAGGAGGGGTGTCCACCCGAGTAGAGCTACGGGCCACTGACTGGGCTTCGGGAATACTCGGCCTGGTTCTGAGCCTCTTGGAGGTCAGCCCCCAGCCGTTGCAGCCACTGCACACCCGCAGGTGTTGATAAGTCCGCCACGGAGGCTGTGACAGCAGATTGCGCACTTTTTCCGCAAGTCTTCGAACAGTTCGGACACGTACTCCCTCGTTCCCGGGGGAGATCTCTCCCCAGCGCAGGCAAGTCTTCGTTCCGGCGGGGAGTTCTTTCCCCGTCGGCGGGTAAGCCCGTTCATGTGGGAGGCATCTATGTGCGAGCCCCCGGGCAGATTGTGATCTTCGAGGTCTTCTCGACCGTCGTCGATCGCGAGTACCATCCGAGTCCTTGGCTGGACGAGGTGTACTCGTATTCCATCACGTTGTCCTCATCGGACGCGACGTGGTACGCTCTTGATCGTCCTCACGATCAGAATTCGCAGGAGAAATTTCAACCATGGGGCTGGTCGTTCCTGCCGGGGAGTCGTCGTTCAAGACCAGTTTCCCGCTGAAGGCCCTGGCGCACTCGGTTCTGAAGTGATCTGCTTCGCCATCCGAGTCTTCTTCAGGGCGTATTCTCCGAAATCCACTCGTCCGTAACCGGGTACGGAACCATAGTGCCCAAAGTTGTCGTAGAACCCTGGTCCGAGTACCCAGTACGGGGCGAGGGTGCATCGGTTTTCCTGCCGAGTTTGCTTCCTCCCCCTCGGTCAGGACCGGTGAGGGCTGTGCAAACGGCGCTGGGATCTGATCGCGCTTAGTTGCGCGTCCTGTCGACTCTGATCTTTCTCTGGACGGCTTGGTCCGGAGAGGTCCCCACGGTCGGCGCCATCTGTCAACGATCGGTGAATCGGCGATCTTACGGTATTCGTGGAATGAGGATTGCTGGGGGGATACGGACCTCTAGGCCCAAGTGCCAGGAGATCTGACAGCAGGGGACAGCCGTTTTTATACAGGTTCGGGCCTCCCTCAGGATATAACCCTACGTCCTGTTGCTATATATTGATGAAGACACGCTTACAATGGGGGTGTATGTTAGTGGCTATCCTAGGCCTAATCGTAGACTAAACTATCCTAAACCACCGGGCTCGACTCCTTCGAGGCTGCGGGTCTTCTAGGGCTTCGCCTCCTGGTGCTGCGACTAGATTGATCTGCTGACCTGTCTTGACCTAATTTGACTTGTCCTCCCTATGGGATTGCTGATCCTTATATAGGGGGTTCCCAGGGTCGTACTGGACGTGGACTTACACCCGAGTAGGACTCTGGTATCCTTAAACGTCGGGATTGACTTCCTAGTTTAAGGAGAGTCTTCCCTTCCCGAGAGGGGTTACCTTATCGTCCAGGGACCCTCCCCGGGTACGCTGTACCTTCCTAAAGTCCTGGGATTCGGTATTCGGATACCCCTAATACGTGGGATACTGTACTATTCATCATCACATACAAACCCTTCAGATGGGGAATTATAGGAAGATACCACACGCTCTTAGCAGGAGTTCTTTTTTGAGTCATCACCTTCAATGTTATGTTGCTTGTATCAAGATGCCTTGCACACTGTACGTACTTGCTAATTTTTATAAACTTTATAGAAGAGTATACAATTATTCCGACAAGCATGAATCCTTTCTACTTCCAATCTTAGCAGACAAAGAACTTTCTTGGCTTTGTAAGTGTTAGTGGGCAACTTGTTTCTCTCTGTAAGCATGTCTGTCATTAGTCGTAACAGTGAGGTGGAACTTTTGTCAAACCATCATTGCTTGCATTCAATTTGAATAGTTCAAGAATGGAAGACAACCTTGTGTATTTTGTTTTGTAACCTGGGAACAAAGGTTTCTCCGAGTCCTTCATTGTTAGGGGAGTCCAGCCACGTCGTTCGGACGAGGTACCCCCTAATATATCTTATGCTTGATAATTTGTGCTATAGCTATGCAGGGACATCCGACGGACGAGGCGAGGCCAAGTCGCCCTCCGGAGGTGAGGCCCCGAGCGAGTAGCCCCCCTCCTCCTGGACGAGGTGACCAGGAGGACTCGGACCAAGTCGCCTGTCCCAAGCTGGGCTGAGGACAACATCCCCCTCCCCCCCGGGACGAGGCGGAGGAGGAAGGGGCTCGGTCCGAAGTGGAAAACAGCTCTTTGCCCACGAGAAGGCGGCGAGCACGGTTGCGGGCCGTACCGGCGAGGCGCATCGGGGATATGCCGGCTTATATAGTAGGTAGCGGCGAGGAGGAGAGTACTGATTCACCCGATGTACGGTGACACAGTTTAGGATAAGATTGTGATCTGTCTAAGGACAGCGATGTATTTTTCACTTGTAAGTCGGTTTTGCCTATATAAGGGCGAATCGACACCCCATATGAATCCAAGCTCACTCCTTTGAACTCCAATTCCATCTTTCATCGCAGTCCCTATATTAATCTTCGGCGGTAGTTGGGGCGGTTCTCGTGGTCACTAGGCTTCGTTCCCCAAGTTGTCCTCTTAGCACCTCGGCCCTTCGACCCGGGGTGCCCAAGTTTACTGTCCGAGAGATGTTTCGTCGACAATTGGCGCTGACCGTGGGGACGAAGGGGCGACGTACTTCTGACCCGGAGCTTCACCATGCCACCTCGACCAAAGAAAGGGGCGACCACAACCAGGCAGAAGGCGGCGGCAGGCGGAAGACGCGAGGTTCAGCTCCCTCCCCCTCCAGCGGAAGGCGAGATAAACGTGGAGGCAACGAGGGCTGTGACGGTCGGACCTGATCGCCCGTGCGAGCTCACCTCCGGTGTCGCGACGGATGGGGGGTCCCAGGCTGCAGTCCCACCTGTCGGGGCGCAGGCGCCGCTAACGGCGAAAGCCATTGTGGCACGCGGAGTTTGGCGGATGAGGTGGAAGGCCTACGGTGGCAGGCTGAGGAGGCAGCGAAAAGGTCGGCGGTGCTGCAAGCACGTCTCCAGGTAGCGGAGTTGGAGGCGCTAAAGGCGAACGCCCATCTCAACAGGTGGCCGGTCTATACCGAGCACAGCTAGAGGCGACACGAGTCCTGGCGACTCCCCTGCCCCTGCCGGAGGCCCACGCCACAAAAGAATTGCGCCGTCAGCTGGCCGAGGGTCGCTCCACCGCACGCGCGGAGACCCTCGTCCCTTTCCCGGTAGCCGAGGCTCTCCTTAGAGACTTGGACACGGCGCGGGCGCGGGCGGCGGCGTACATGGGGGAGGCGGACCTTGAGGTGGCGCGTCTCATGGTGAACATACTGCAGAACCAGCAAACTGCCCGAGAAACCATCCGTAGCTGCGAGATCGGCCCGAGTTCTCAGGGGTACCCACATATCGAGCAACGTCCGGGCAAAGCACATGTTGACCAACAACAACCAGAGCACATCGTCCGCCACCCGGAGGTCATCGACCTCACGAGCATGGCGAGCCTATTGAGCCCGGGCTCATGGCGGTCCCCGGTCCCGCCCAAGTTTCGTCCCGTCGACCTCCCAAAATACGTGGGTACGACGGACCTGGTCCTGTACACAAGGGTGTACGAGGCGGCGGTGATGGCTTCAGGGGTGGCGAGGCCATCATGGCGAAGAGCCTACTCCTCGCCCTCACAGGTATCGCCCAGGCGTGGTACCTTGGCCTCGAGCCTCGCATGATATACTCATGGGAGCAGCTGCGCGACAAACTGCACGGGCATTTTCAGGGGTGCCGCAACAAAGAGATGACCTCGACAGACCTCAGCAACCTCCGGCAGCACCCGGGCGAGACTATTCGGGCGTTTTCAACGTCGATTCTTTGAAGTCCAGTGCCAGGTGAAGGGTTCACCGAGCAGACCATCTGCGAGGCCGCTCGGCGAGGCATCAGCAATGAGGCCTTGGCCGACAAGCTCGAGAGGAAGCGGCCGAGCCGGGTAGAGCAACTGTATGACATTATGGAGGTCGACGCCCGCGTGGAGAGGGCAAATCCTGCGAAGGGAGGAGGCCCAGGCGTCTTGGGTGTACGCGGGGATGGAAAAGGCAGAAGGGCGACGTCCAAGGCGCCACGATGTACATCATGTGTTCGAGGAGGATCGGCGAGACGAGGAGCGTGCCAAGTACGAGGAGGATGAAGAGTGCCGTGCCGAGTGCCGAGTACGAGGCTCAAGGACGACAGGCAGCCCGCTTCCCGCCGCGTCAAGGCCCTCCATTCCACGAGTCACCGCGGCAGCGCGGGAGGGAGCCCTATGTGCGGCCGGGACAGAACCGAGGCGGAGTGGATCGTCATCAGCGGGACCCGCCTCGGCCAAGGGGCCCTCACCGAAAGTACTGCAAGCTGCACAAATTGTGCTCGCACTCGACGGCCGAGTGCGAGGTCGTCGCCCGAGCTCGGGGCCCCTCCCTCCCCCCTCCGATGGGCGAAGGGCAGCGCGCACAGGAGCCTCGGGTCGAGGCTCCCCTAGGGCTCCCCCCCTCCGTCCCCGCGATGTGGACCGCCTGCCGGTGGGCAGGAGCCACGTTGTGTCGTCCATGCGATCACTGGGGGAAGCGCCCACACCTTCCCGTCGAAGCGCCAGCGCAAGGAGTACGTCCGCCGAGTCCAACATATAGGGGCCTACCCCCCGACAGAGCTCCCTGCCTGGATGAGCACCTCGATCACCTTCGGCCCGGAGGATGCCGCGGGCATCGTCCTCCCGCATCACGACGCCCTGGTCATCTCGGCCATCATATTGAAGGTGGAGGTCTGGCGTGTGTTCGTCGACGGGGGCAGCTCGGCCGATATCTTGTTCGCTTCCACCTTGGATGGGATGGGCATCCTGCGCTCATGCCTCCAGTCTCCGGGCGTCCCCTTCCTCGGGTTCGGCGGTGAGCCGATCAAGGCGGTCGGACGGATCGAGCTCCCGGTCAAATTCCAGGACGAAGGTGGAGAACGCGCTGAGACCGTGTTGTTCGACGTTGTTGACATGCCCTACCAGTACAATGTGATCCTTGGACGGATGGCGCTCAACAAGTTCGGGGCGGTCCCTCACCATGCCTACCTGTGCATGAAGGTCCCCGCCCCTACCGGAGTCATAACGGTGTATGGCGACCAGGGCCTATCTCGTCGCATCGAGGAGACCATGACCTCAGCCATAAGATACGTCCATGACGTCGTCCCAGTGGTCGAAGCATCTCGCCTGGCTCCCTCCAGCAGCACCGCCTCGCCCAAAGCAGACGAGGTCCTTGGCATCGACGTCGCTGGCGACCAGTTCATGTCGTCAACTACGGGATGGTGGATCCCCAAGCCCAGACTGGATGGAGAGACCCGATCGGTTATGCTGTCCGAGGATGAGCCACACAAAGCTATATTAATCGGGGCGGACCTGCCGACCGAGGTGGAGCAGGCACTTCTTCTCACCCTGCGAGCTAACTGTGACATCTTCGCATGGGAGCCCGAGGACCTGCCGGGCGTGCCTCGAGGCATAATTGAGCACAAGCTGAAGGTCGCGCTAGGGGGTCGCCCCGTCAAGCAGCGCCTGAGGAAAATGTCGGCCAACCGACAAGTTGCAGCCCACGAGCAAGTCGCCAAGCTGCTCAAGGTCGGGGTCATCCGTGAGGTCTTGCACCCGGAATGGCTGGCGAACCCGGACCTCGTCAAGAAGGCGAACGGGCAATGGCGAATGTGCGTGGACTACACCGACCTCAACAAGGCGTGCCCAAAGGACGACTTCCTCCTCCCCCGCATCGACCAGCTAGTCGATGCCACGTCCGGGTGCGACCTCATGAGCTTCTTGGATGCTTAATCGGGATATCATCAGGTGTGGATGGCCGAGGAGGGCGAGGAGAAGACCAGCTTCATCACTCCGTGCGGGACGTTCTGCTACGTCCGATGCAGTTCGGCCTTAAGAACGCGGGGACGACGTTCACCCGACTGATCGGCAAAACACTTAGCAATCAAGTCGGCAGGAACGTGGAGGCATACGTGAACGACATCATCATCAAAGCGTCCTCGCCCAGACTCACGCAGCCAACATACAAGAAACTTTCTCCAACCTCCGGAGGTCCAGTATGAGGCTGAACCTGGAGAAGTGCGTCTTCAGCATGCGCGCTGGAAAGTTATTGGGCTTCCTCATCTCAAAAAGAGGGATCGAAGCCAACCCGAAGAAGATTGACGCAATCCTCAGCATGCAGCCGCCCACCACAACCAAGCAAGTGCAGAAGCTGGCGGGCCAACTCGCGTCCTTAGGGCGATTCGTGTCCCGCTCGGCCGAGAAGGGGCTCCCGTTCTTCAAAGCGCTGCGAGGCTCCGGAAAGTTTGAGTGGATCGAGGAGTGCCAGTCGGCGTTTGAGGCCCTGAAGGAGTACCTCACCTCGCCCTCGCTCCTCCAGAGTCCATCGCCTGGAGACACCCTTCTGTTGTACCTCGCCGCCACGACCTCGGCCTTCAGCGCCGTCCTCGCTAGGGAGCAGGACCGGACCCAGAACCCAATTTATTACGTATACTGAGCTCGAGAAACTGGCGTATGCACTAGTCATGGCGTCTAGGAAGCTTCACCACTACTTCCTGGCTCATCCAATACGGGTCCCAACTTCTTTCCCAATAGGCGAGATGTTCCACAACCGAGAAGCCACAGGCCAAGCCAGCAAATGGGTGGCCGAGATTGCTCCGTTCGCGGTCAAGTTTCTCCCCAGGACTGCCATCAAGTCGTAGGTCCTGGCTGACTTCGTTGTGGAGTGGGTACCTCGCCCAGACCTCGCACAGAGCATGGAAGACCCGACCTGGGTCCTCTACATCGACAGTTCCTGGTGTGCAGAAGGAGCCAGGGCCGGCGCAGTCCTAGTGTCCCCGGAGGTTGCCAAGATGTCGTACTCGGCCCATCTGAATTTCAAAACGACGAACAATGTCACCGAGTACGAAGCACTTCTGCTCAGGCTTCGCAAGGCACGCGCGGCCGGAGCGCGCAGGCTTCTCGTCAAGAATAATTCACAGCTCGTCGCCGGGCAGGTCGGAAAAGACTACTAGGCAAAAGACCCAGAGATGGCTAAGTGCCTGGCAGCGGTGAGGGCAGTGGAGAAACACTTCAAGGGAATTATCGTTCAAAGCATTCCACGTGGGGACAACACAGAGGCTGACCTCCTCGCCCGAGCAGCGAGCGGTGGGACCACTCTGCCCCCTGGAGCATTTAGCGAGACTCTGTCCACCGCCTCGATTGAGGGGCTGGCCGACGTCTGTGCCATCTCGCCGGAGGACTGGAGGACTCGAATCGAAGAGTACCTCTCCGTGGAGAAAGAGCCCGAGGACCCGGTCGAGGCACGTCGGCTAGCAAAGGCTCTCTCTACAAGCGGGGTGTATGCGCCCCGTTCTTGAGGTGTGTCTCGATAGCGGAGGGCAAGGGTCTACTCAAGGAAATCCACCAAGGGCTATGCGGCTCGCACCTCTCCCCCAGGTCCCTGATCGCCAAAGCTTACTGTGCCAGATTCTACTGGCCCACGGCGTTGAATGACGCTCAAGACCTGGTGAAGCACTGCTCGGCGTGCCAATGGATGGGCTGAGGCATGAGCAGACCAGCGAATACGATGCAACCCATCTAGCCCTCCTGGCCCCTGGCACGTTGGGGAATCGACCTCGTCGGCCCTTTCAAGACGGCGTGTCGGGGCGCCAAGTTCGTCGTCGTCGCCCTAGATTACTTCTCCAAGTGGATGGAAGTAGAACCTCTGGCGAAAATCACTTCGGCCGCCGTGCAGAAATTTGTTTGGAAAAGCATCGTGTGCCGGTTCGGTCTCCCGCGCGAGCTGACCGTGGACAACGGCACTTAGTTCGATGCGGCGAATTTCAGGAACTTCTGCTCCGGCCTCGGCATCAAGCTGTGCTTCGCCTCGGTAGCGAACCCGAAGGCTAACAGCGTGGTGGAGAGAGCTAACGGCATTATTCTTTCAGGCTTACAAAATGTATGTTTGAGCTTCCTGCAGGGAAATGGGCGGACGAGCTCCCGAGCGTGCTGTGGTCATCCCACACATCGGTCAGCCGGGCGATGGGGTACACTCCGTTCAAGCTGTTGTTCGGCGAGGAGACCGTCACTCCAGCCGAGGTGGAGTTTGAATCGCTTCGCATCGCCGAGCAGCCAAACGACGCCAACCACCTGACGTCGCTCGAGGGGCTCGATGAGGTACGACAAGATGCTTCCTTGCACATCAACCAGTACCAGGACGCAACCGCTAAGTACTACAACAAGAGGGTTAAGCCGAGACCCATAGCGGTGGGCGACCTGGTACTCAAGAAGAAGCTCAACCCCGAGACCGACGGCAAGTTCAGCTCCAAGTGGGAAGGCCCATACGAGGTCATCAGTTCGTCTCGCTCGTCGTCGTTTCGCCTGCGGGATCTCGACGGCGTCGTCCTCAAGCACAGCTGCAACAGCGACAACCTCAGGAAGTACTACATATAATCACGCCGAGACATTTGGCAACACATCACCAACAGCTGCTGCGCCAGCTTGACGGGATGTCGTCCTTGTAACGGTTACCTACTTTTGTTAAGAAACACTATCTTAACGTAGTATCTACTCGACCTGACGCCGCGCCCCTAAGGACGATGAGAACAGCTATCCCATCTTAGGAGGCAACTCAGCCTGATGCCGCGCCCCTAAGGACGATGAACAAATCCCCAAGGAATAACGAGCAAGCCTATCCCGTCTTAGGTGGCTACTCGGCCCGATGCCGCGCCCCTAAGGACGATGAGCACGGCTATCCCGTCTTAGGAGGCAACTCGGCCTGACGCCGCGCACCTAAGGACGATGAACAAATCCCCAAGGAACAACGAGCAAGCCTATCCCATCTTAGGTGGCTACTCGGCCCAACGCCGTGCCCCTAAGGACGATGAGCACGGCTATCCTGTCTTAGGAGGCAACTCAGCCTGACGTCGCGCTCCTAAGGACGATGAACAAATCCCCTCGGAACAATGAGCAAGCCTATCCTATCTTAGGTGGCAACTCAGCCCGACGCCACGCCCCTAAGGACGATGAGCACGGCTATCCCATCTTAGGTGGCAACTCGGCCCGACACCGCGCCCCTAAGAACAATGAGTTACACCGCGATCCTCGCCCTAAGCGGCGTCTCAGATGAACTAGAACTCTCATTCCGTACCCTTCGTAACCTCGCCTGCGGTCGAAATCAAACAACGTCGCTCACTAGACAAGGGAAAGAGCGGCTAAGAGGTAACGCGAAGTTTACAAATGAACGAAGTTCTCAAATACACAATTACAGAACGGGGCGACCACGAATACTTCGTGGTCACCAGTTATTTTGGTGGGAGGAAGGCAGTGCCCCCCACGCTAAGTTACAACAATCGTAACCGACGCGACGATAGAATTAACTGTCCCAGTCTTGAACACGCGAGCTAACATCGGACGACATAGGAAAACCAGACGATAACCCCTAAGTCTCGGCATCGTCAAGGTCGGCGGCAAGGGCCAGGAGGAATAAGTCGCTCTCGCTGCCCTGGGCCGTTGTCGGGAGAGCGCCCTCCCCGACCTCCTCGCCAACCACGGTGAGCAGATTGCCCCTCCGAGCTTCGACTGTCGTCGGGACGATGTCTTCCTTGACCTTCTCCCTAAATACACAACGCTCCCTCCGTACAATTGGCAGGCCGAGCGAGCGGTGCTTATGCGACATGGCCATGAGAGGACGAGACCCACGTCGCCCTGCGGGCGACTTATATTGTGAAGACGCCCTCTGCAAACAAGCACAATAAGATGAACATCGCAACCTTTTAACATGAATCAAAGTGTAATGTCGCACTCGGATGACAGAGTAAAGAGCTTGGGCTCTTTGAGGAAGAGGAGCAAGGAGGATTAGGGAAGCGAGCTGGCTGCTGTTGTTGCTACACCAGGAAAGGAAGATGAAGACTTGTGCAGCTCGCTGGAGGAATCGTGGAGAAGAAGCAAAGGAGAAGAGGAGTGCTTGGGTGAAGAAGGGTAGCGTGGGGAGTTGCTCGGGGAGAAGGGTAGATGGGGAGCAGCTCGACTTTTTGCTGGCTCAAGGAAGCACTGGTGCTCCGCTGGTGGTGCCTCAGAGAAGGAGGAGTGAAGTACACGGCAAGGTTTGGGAGGGGGTAAGGATGGAAGGGATGGCCTGCCTAGTGCCGTGCGGCAGCAGGAGAGTCAACGGAGGGGCCTGGCACGGAGCTGCAGTAGGGATGGAACTGAATGGGGTGTTGAGCAGCTCAGAAAAGGAAGGATTGAAGAAGACAGAGCTTGGGAAAACCCTCTGAGCTCAGCTGCATGTTGCTTGAGTGAGTGAGGTGCTCAGCTTTGAGGGAGCAGTGGGATGGACTGAGGAGCAAGGAGAGGAGGTGAGAGAGGTGACTCAGGCTGGTGTTGAGAATTGGAGAAGAAGAGAAAGCAATTGAGAAGGTGAGACTCAGTGAGTGGGATTGCTCGAGGGCTATAGAGGAGGAGATCAGGAACTTGTCAAAAGTTGGCGTGGATGGGTAGTTGCCACTTACTGCAGCGTACAGGGGTTAGGCGCCTGTTGTTAGTGCAGGAAGAGGAGGTGGCCTGGGCTGGTTTGAGGAAGTTGACAGGGAGTAAATGGAGGAGGGAGAGAAAAAGAGCATAGGGGACTTGTAGGGTGCGGCAACGTGTTGGCAGAAAAGAAAATGCTGGAAATTAATATAGGTCAGAGGGAAAAATGAGACGGGGGTGAGGAAATGTGATGGTTGGTGCAATGAGGTTGAGCCTTATTTATGCTTATTCCCACTGACATATATACTGCCTGATAGGCCTGGAGATTATCTGGTATGACACAATAATTTACAAGGAGCAATTCGAGTCTAGGATGAATATAAAATATAAGCTTAGAATTTTGCTCGAGTATTGAGAGAGGAAAAGAATTAGGGCTCAATATTTGATTCAAACTCAAACGTGAAATGGTTTGAAATATTTGCACGGGACCTCAAGGTATTTTTATAGAAATATGTTAGGGAGGGTCTCAGGATATTTCTGAAGTTTTGTGAGGATTTTCGGAGACGTGGATAAACACGGTGAAGTAAATATATAGGGTTTTACCATGTAGAGAGATAAAAGGTGACATGGTAAGTAGAAGGGATAAGGGTGAAAAAAAAATATATATACATGCATATCTTGTTAAAGTAGAATGGTAGAATGGCTGAAGATATTTTCTTGGTCATGTGGTAAGATGATTTTACCGAGAAGAGTAAACTAGGGTTTGGAGTGTATGTGCCTATATACACTTGGGAAATTTTAGGCATATATATATGGTGGCGACAGAGTTAGATTAGACATAAGAGGTTGTGGAGGGCGAGGGTTTTGGAAAATATCACCGGTGTACTCATATATACGCAGAGAATGGCAGTAGAGGCGCCGCACGAGAGATTAGGGTTCTGATTCGCAGCTCGGAAGAATGGATTAGGGTTTGCATATATGCGCATATATAGAAATAGTATATATGTGTACACACTCGTGATAGGACATGGCGGAGTAGATGGCAGAGGATTACATCCTTCGGAGAAGGTTCATGATGTATATATGTTTCAATTTCACAAAAGTGCCATGTGGGCACTTAGCGGCAGGTGTTGGTTTAGGTTGCACCGGCTAGATGGAAGGGGGAGGGATGCCGAAGGTGTGTTCGTGGCGGGATGCAAGGATGGATGGCCCCGCATGGAGACAAGGTGGAAAGCAGGGTTTGCACTCCTCGCCGGATAGAGCTTCGACACGGCGGAGATTGAGGAAATAGGAGCAGGGGTGGAAGATTTTGGGCTTGCCTTGCTTTAGGGTTTAACAGAAGCACAACTGGAATAAAAGTTTTAATTTGGTGTATTTTATTCAGCATTATTAGCGAAAAAGTTTTTGTTAGCCCTAATTTTTAGGTTTCGGAAAATCGAGGTGTGACACGTTCTGCCTCCTCGTTTTCTTTGCGTTGCGTCTCCTGCCAACGCTTTCTCTTCTCCTCCTCCTCTTCCTCGTGCATGCGTTGCAGAAGCCGATCTCGACTACAATCAACCTTCCACATGAGTTCTTCCTCAGCCTCTTTCGATTGGGTATTGTCCAGCCACTGTATGTAGTCACATATAGTAGGTGGAGACTGCAAGTAAAAGACTGTTACCATAGTATTACATCGTGTTACAAATGCGGGTATGTGCGAGTTTTACACTTTCACGCCGTCTGAACGCGTCAAACTTCGGTGGCTCTTCGTCGTAGTTAGCACACATGAAGAACCTTCTTCCGTACGTGTACGAGAACTCTTGCGACTTCATCAGTCTGCACGGATCTTGGCACCAGCAAAGGGGAACTTCGACACCTGTGGGCACGTCGGCATACATCTTCTCCTTCGGCATCTCGTCAGCACCAGATGAAGCCATTCCTACCATTTTGCAATACGAGCATAGTTACTATTTCCAGGAAAGTAAACAAAAAAAATAACGCAACTATTTACCTCACACGCGCCTCGCTACCGAGATCCCTCTTCCACCTCACCTCCCGAACCCTAATGTCCCCTCTCTTCCCCTTGCCACTTCCGAGAGCTTCTTTCTTCTCACCTCGCTCCCGAACCCTTAACCCCTCTCCTCTCTATCGATTTCTGAATTTTTCGTGGGTGCGTGCGAGGCAGAGACAGGTGGGGAGTGAATAAATAGGGCGACGGGGGTAATAGGGCAGCGGGGGGGGATAAAGGCCCTGTCGTCCGACCGTTGCACGACAGGCATCGTGTCAGGCTATTTCGGTGCGCTCTCGGTGGCCGGTCGAACGATATGGTTTTGTCGGTCGACGGTAAGACGACAACCATCGTGTCAGATCATATCGGTGGGCTTATCATTCAACCGTCAGACGACTGGCATCGTGTCAGCTGCTTTCAGCGCGCGCTCGGTGGCCGGTCGAACGACAGGGGCTTGTCACCGACAAACCGGACACATACACCGCGAATTAAAAAAAATTCAGAGTAGGGCCTCTATCGTCCAACAGTTGGATGATAGGTCGTCTTGTCATTCGACGGTCGGACGATAGGGCACCTGTCGGTCTACCATTGGACCACAGGGGCCTTGTCGGTCCGCAGTTGGATGATAAGGGGCTTGTCGGTCCACTGTTGGACGATAAGGGCCTTGTCGGCTAACAGTAGGACGATAAGCCCGGTATCGGCTCACCAGCGGCCGACAGGGTACTATTTTTGCAATTTCTCAAATCAGACCTATAGATCTCGAATTTTTAGTTTTAAAAATAATATTTATAAAAATTTCTCGGGAGAGAAAGGGGGGAGAGAAAGAGATGATGGAATGGGTTCACATGATGGATCGTAGATAGATGGATGCAATTCCATTGACAAGATCTTTTCGCAGCAATTCCATTGACAAGATCTTTTCGCAGGAGGGTGACGAGGGATGATGTCAGAGGGGAATGCAAGCGTGTCCACATCGGTCATTTCTGGAATACATGAACAATCCCTTTTGCATGCATGGCACTGTGACACGCTAGCCGCAGACCGCAGCAGGTCAGAGCTTATGGCCCTACTAGTAAACTCTTATCGAGGAAAATACCAAAATGACCGTGTACCACTAGCACAACAACGAGAGAGAGAGAGAGAGAGAGAGAGATGGGGCAGAGCCGAGGTTTCTGCTGGTGGCCATCGAGGCGTCTGCGTCGGCCCTGCTGCATGCGGTGGCTAAGCTAGCTGCTGCCCAGCCAGCCCCTGTCGAAATCGATCTTTATGTGCGTGGTGCCAAACCCCCGATTCAATTCGATCGATACAGCTGACCGATGACCCGGCCGGCCGGCCATTTGCATGCATGGCATGACATGCATAGCTACCTAGCTGGATGGCACCAGATATGGCCATGATCCATGGCTACATATATCCAAGTCGTCAAGCTATCCGTCCCGTCTATCTACTAGCCTCGCACCCCACGCCACCGCTCACGCGGCGACCCATCTCTCTCTGCGACCATGCAACCATACGTACGCATGCATGGGCCATATATACGATCCAGTGGCTGAGATCCACCTTGTATATATTGACGCATGGGACCGAGCTAACTAAGTTGCGTACAACAGTTATGGACCGATCGATCGCGCTTGGTACGTGAGTGTATTGACCGATCGAGCTAGCTAGCTAGGTGGCGTTCATGCGTGAGCGCCGATCGACGATGCGTCCCTGTGTCATCGCAGTGGCTGGTGCAGACCGATGCAGCTAGGCTGGACGCTAGCTAGCTAGCCGCTACTTCAGGTAGTGCTCCGATGAACACATGCAAGCACGAAAATACATATGTTCAGCATGCATGCTGTGTGTGGCGTCACGAATCAATCGATCGTATCGATCAGACGGACGGACGGACCCATGCCGATCGATGCATGCTTGCTTGCACGTGACGACCTCCAGTACTACAAGGTGCCAGTGATATTGCTCTTGCTGTGTTTTTGCTCCCTGTGACACTGGTATATGTGCATCGATTTGTACGTAGGTCGAGCACGTGCGGCCGGCTGTTCTGTTCGAGTAGTACGTTTTTTGACATACTGCAGCTGTGGCCTCTGTTTGTGTATGTGTATGTGTTTGCGTGTGTCATCGCCACCAAGTTTTTGCGGTGGCTCTGATTGAACTAGAGATGCAGGAACAGTCTTATGTACACCGCAACACTACATATTGTATAACCAGGTGCACTACCTGGGTCCCAAATAAACGGCTGAAAGTTGAGACGAGACCGGGTACTAGGATGCTGGATTTGGAGTTCGATCGAAGATACGTCTCACCATGGGCAATCAAGTATTAAGCTGCATTAGCAATCCAAAGGATCGAACGACGCCTGATGTCACCCATACGTTGCGACTTTGCACAGAGATTACAGCTCATGTATTCACATAATATTTTCCTTTTTTTTCAAGGGGATAGGCAAGCTTGTTCTTTTCTCTTTCAGTTTTTTTTTAAGGACTTTTCCCTTTCAGTTCAGCTGGAACTTCCTTATCAACGCGACGAAGGCCCATAAGGCCATGAGCGGTTGCCTGAGTGTGGAGCGGAGAAGACGAGGGATAATATGTATCGCTTGCGCGATTAATACGCACTCCACTTAAGCAGGCCGTCTCGGTAAAGGCCCATCGAAGGTTCTTCCTCGCACAAGGGACTTCAGGCCCGTACGAGGAGTTTATGTTTGGCTTCTGTAGTTATGTTACTTGTTCACGTTCGGTTATTTTTCTGCGCACGTAGTTCCTTACTCTTCTTCATTCCTCCAAGGCTAGGAGTAGTCCGAGTAGTTGGACTAGCTCGCTTTATAAAGTTTGAATATCCTTGTATTCTTACTAAGTGTCGAAATCACAGTCCATTTGAACTGTCGTGTTCCTTACAAGATCTATGCTCTAAAACCTATAAACCCTCACCCAAAAACACTAAATCCAAACCTAATCCTGAGGCCTAAACTAATCATAGATCACAAACCCTAAAATCCCTAGTAGTGGAACGAAGAAATCAAAGTGCTCATTAAACAACAATTGATCATGAAACAATCTACGACTAAGAGTGAAACAAATAGAATATAAGTGGAACAAACAAAAATTGTTCTTAGAACAAATCAAGAGTATTAGTAGAACAAACCAAGAGTAGAACAAAAAATTAAAATTAGCATAACAAATCGAAAATGCTTGGGAACAATTTAACACTACTACTAGGACAAAACAAAACGTTTAATGAAACAAAATCAAAGTGCTCGTGGAACAACTTACAGGTAAGATTGGAACAATTAAAAAATTAGTTGAACAAATAGAAAGTGTTATCAGAACAATTCAAGCATACTAATAGAACAAAAAATAATAACCAGCCGAACAAACTGAAAGTACTCATGGAACAAATTAACACTGGTAGTCGAACAAACATAAAAATTTAGTGGAACATAATCAACAACTTATGACTAAGTGTGGAACAAATGGAAAGTTCCATGGAAAAATTAGAATGTTAATGGAACATAATTTTAAAACTAGCGGAACAAATGGGAAGTACTCCGGAAACAACTTAACACTAGTGGTGGAATGGAACATAATTTTAAAACTAGCGGAGTAAATGGGAAGTGCACATTAAACAACTTAATACTAGCGGTGGAATAAAAGAAAATAGTGAAACAAACAATACAATTAGTGGAAAATTTATTTAAAAATTCACGGCTATCGGTGTATCAAAAGATGAGAGGAACAAATAAAAATGCTTATAGAATAATTCTTAATTATTAGTGGAGCAGAAAAAACAGCAAAGAAAATCACGAACGTGTGAATGGTGCAATCCATGACTCTTACTGGAAAAAAAATAGTCGAACAAACGATGCCCTGGGAAAGAAGAATACCCATTGCATAAACGACGACTAGTTGAACACACAAAATGAGATAAACAGAAGAATAGGAACAATAATAAATGAAAGAAAAGTCTAAAATATAGATGTCAAGGAAAAAGGAAGAAATGAGCATGTATTCCTGTGAGATAATTAATGTGTTAAAATGTCAAAGTAAAGCAGAGCATGATCTAATGTCACACTAAAAAAAGCACTGGATGTACATGTGCACCAGCCCAAACACTTATGAACGCACCAAACGGGCTAGCCAATTACAGTGATGGATCATGTTAGTCCTAGAACCAGGAAACTGATCCAGTATTCAATCCTGTCTGCTGCCACACACGCGAGCGACGCGACCATGCAAGCAGCGCGCGCGAAACCTATCAAAAGCGCCCGCGGAAACTTGGAGAATCCAAAAGGCAAACCCAAAAACATTGGCCGCGCTCCCGCTCCAAACAGCAGCCGAGAACAGGCCGTGGGCCAGCGAGGCGACCAGGTCTAAGAGCATCTCCAAGGGCCTCCCCATAAGGTTCTCCAAGCCATTTTTAGCGAGCACAGTACAAAAACACGGCTCCAACGGTCTCGCCAAAGCATTCTCCAAAAATGGCGCATCTCCATCCTTGCCTTGCCTGTAGCCAGAAATAGCGCCTCGCCATGCCTCCTCCATCTGTGGCAACCTCCTCCTAGACGTTTCCTCCCGCCATCGACGAACAACGGCTCCGCCTCCTGCCTCCGAGGAACGACGCCGCCGGCCAGTAGAGGTTGGTCTCCTCCCCTCCTCGTTCTGCTCCTCGCCGTGGTCGTGGCCTCCCTCCTCCTCACCGTGGCCGGTGGGCAGTGGCATCCCTCCCCACGGCCCATCTCGCCCCCCCCAACATGGTGCTGCTGTCGGAGGACAGAGAGGAGGCGGGCTAGGTCACGGCTGGCATGTGGCCCAGCCGGGTCTTGCTGCTGTGTTGCGGGGGGAGGAGGAGGTGGCTCCACCGGATCTGGAGCCGGTGGATCTGGAGGGAGGCGGCGAAGGGGAGCCGGGGCCACGTCGAGGGCTGAGGGGGGAGGTTGCGGTCGGCGAGCAAGGGGGGATGAGGACCTCGTGGCGGTGCTAGAGACCAAGCCGGAGGGCGGCCGGCGAGGGGCGGTAGGGGGCGCGGAGGCAGGGGCATCCAGGCAGTGTCGGTAGGGGGAGGCGGGGGAGATGCTGCTGGTGCTGCTGAGGGAGGAGGTGGTGGAGGCGGTGCTGGAGGGCGGCCGGAGGGAGGCGGCAGTTTGGGGAAGGCGGCGTCGGTACGGGGAGGCAGCGATAGGGGGAGGCATCGGTTGGGCTGGCGGCTGTAGAGGGAGACGGCGGCGGTAGGGGGAGGCAGATGGATGGGAGGAGGGCAGAGAGGCAGAGGGAATGGGGGGAGCGGCCGGCGTTGGATGGCGTCGGTAGGGGGAGTGGCCGGCGGTGGATGGGGAATTGGGGAGGGGCCGGCAGTGGATGGGGATGTGAGAGAAGGGTAGGGTGGGGTGCAAATTTATTAGTGTGAATTTAGGCAATTGTAGATAGATAAACAAGCAAAAATTAGTGATGAAATTTGTATTGCATGGTATACTGATAATTGTATTGCAAAAATTGGATAAACTGTATTGCATGGCATCAAGATTAGAACAATAGCATGTATGTTATTCGTAAATTGGATAGAGAATTGTAAGATGAGGGAATATATATGATTGTTGTAACATGATGATGTAGTGTTGATATTTCTTATAATTGATATACTATTGATCTCTACTCAATACCACTGAAGTGTATACGCAAATTTGCTGCAGGGAGCATAAATGGATAGTTATGTAGACCTATTGAGTGGTGGAATAGATGCCGCAACTTGGGATGACTCTGCAAACCTGCACATGATGATAAACAAAATGGCCAAGAGAAACATATGGACTGATTGCAAACCTGCGCCGAAATATAGTTGGCCCGTACGTAGGAGCTTCCGAAAAGTAGTCTTGATATAGTCTAGAATGGCCCGCTTCTTTATTGCGATGAAGTACCCGATGTCCATCTGCAGAACCGCCATGGCGTGAGGCACTCAAATACCTTGATTCATTGTGTGCTAAGTATGCTATAGCAACAATGAGTTCGTCGTCGTCAGATGACGATGATGACGAATACAAGAGGGATTGCAGGGGAGTGTTGCGATGACTCATTGTAATATGGTGGAGGAGGAGCAACCAATGTGATATATTGGAGGAGGAGGAACTAGTGTTATATGGTGGATGAGGAGCAACCAGACAATTGGTGTATATATAGAGTCAAAAATATAGCCGTTGGAATATAGCTGTTGAAAAATATAGCCGTTACAAATAAAGTTATTACAAATATTTTATTACTTACATAATATCAATAGAATATAGGAGGGAAGAATATGGAGAGTGAAATATGAAGAGTCCATTAGAGTGCAAAAAAATATGAAGAGAAATCTTTTTAGAGAAGCTCTCCATATGAGGATATAGAGAGGCAAATATAGGAAGGCCCTTGGAGTTGCTCTAAGCCCCTCCAGGGCCCCTTCCCCCCTGCTTTCTTGTTTATCTGTCCTCCTGGATCTTTTTTGGGTCGATACATTCTTGTTCTCTCCTCGATTTGGGCAGCAGATCTGCGGTTTTTTAATGGGAATTTTACGTCGATGTGTAGAATTCCACATCTGTTGCAACACGCATGGTTGATAGCGCAAGCTCCTTTTGTCCTTTCACTTGCAGTTCCCGGTGCGGCGCAGCCACCGGTAGCTCAAGTCGAGGGCGTCCGCCCACGGCAGCGTCGGTGCCACCGCCGCCGTGTACTCCGCAGGGATCCTCGAATACCTGACCGCAGAGGCCCTGGAGCGGGCCGGCAATGCGAGCAAGGATCTCAAGGTGAAGCGCAACACCCCATGCCACTTGCAGCTCGCCATCCGCAGCGACCAGGAGCACGACATGCTCATCAAGGGCACCATCGCCGGTGGGGGCGTCATGCCGCATATCCACAACTCGCTCATCAACAAGACCGCCAAGGAGTGAAGGAATCTCCTCTTGACTTTTCGTCAGTTAAAAAGATAGCTTCTTTTGACTTGTTCATGTTCTTGGCTGAGCTTAGCAGCTTCGTGACTGTTATGTGTTTTAATTATGTGTCTTTGTGTTGCGATTGCCATAAAACTGGGTTTAGGCGTTCGTAGTCCTTACTGTCACAGAGTCGTTCACTGCCGGTGAATTTGTGTGAATTCTCTACTACTTATATGTCCTAAAGTTTCTGAGATTCTGAATATTTGTTTGTATTTTGTATTTCTAAAGTATCTGTTGATTGTAGGGCTGGAAACGAGCTGAGCCGGCTTGGCTCGCCCTAGCTTGGGAAAATACGAGCCGAGCCCGAGCCGGCTCGCCAGATTCTACGAGCTGGGGAAGAGGCTCGGCTCGAGCTTTCACCAAGCCCGAGCTGGCTCGTAATGGCTCGCGAGCTGGCCTAACCCAACTTAAGTTGCTCCCGTCCGATTCAGCCTCTCAGATCTCGCCGCGTTCCTTTCCCTCTCTCTCTGTCTCCCGCGGGCCACGACGGTGACGTGACCTAGGGTTCAGGCACTGCCGCCTCTCATCCCTCCTCCATCGGGCATAGCCGCCGGTCCGCCACCATATCCTCTGCCGCATCCTCCGCCACCTCCTCCACCTCAGCTCCTGCTGCCGACTACTACGCTGCCACCTCCTGCTGCTCCTTCACCGGAAACAACGGCCGTTCGCCGCCACCTCCTCCGCCGCCGCTCATGGATCAGGAGCGGCAGCCCAGCGAGGGGTCGCGGGCCTGTGCGCGTGGAGGCCGCAGTCTCGGTCGCGCTGCGTCGGCACCCCCTGGTGCAATGCGACCACCTCCGCCTCGTCGAATCCTCCGGACCTTGTTCCCGCTAGCCGCCAGGAATTCACCTCTGCCTCCACCTTGCGTGGCCCCAAACTCCACCTCCACATCCCTTACCCGGCCGCCTCCACCTCCCTGGTCGTGTCCACTGCCTCCACATCCGCCATGTCGAACCCTACTTCTGGCCTCCTCGACGAGCCTATGAGCGGCTCGCGAGCTTTTGTGAGCCGGCTCGCCGAGCTTTGCAAGCTGAGGAGGTGGCTCGGGCTCGGCTCGTTCGACCACCGAGCCGAGCTGAGCCCGGGCCAAGCCTTAGCGAACCCGAGCCGAGCCACGAGCCTCGAGCTTTATGTCCAGCCCTAGTTGATTGTTGTCCATCTGTGTCACCAGCATCTAGAGGGTAGTAGATAATTGCGGTTCCATATGTATGTTACTGTTTATGAACAATTTTTCAGGCTACGATGCATACATCTATTAGCAAGTTGTGGGAGTTGCAATGGCATTGACTGCTTTCTATAGTGTTTCTGCTTATCGGGTGGTTCTACTTTCTAGGTACATGTTTTCTGCATCGTGAGACGGCTTATCTTGTTCACGCGTTAATGATTTTTTATTTTTAATTAATCCACACATTTTTTGCAGCTCCATTTTTATGTGTAGCAATATGCAACATAAAAATTATACTAGCATATCAACATTTATTTTCTATATATGCAACATTATTTTTTGAGATACTTCCATGTCACAAATTCAGTAGGATGAAAACATTTTTACGTGCGACGGAACACTTCTTTTGTGCAATGAAAACTCGTCCTACAAAAATCTAGAATTAGATAGTGTTGCGACATTAAGTATTCCTATTGCCCGCATCATCCTACATGGTGTCCACACGGTATAAGACCAAGTCAACAAGTCAAACCAAGTCAAAGAGAGTTGAATGGAAGGTGCATAATAGGGATGGTCCACCGTGAACCATGAGCCACCACTTCCTTCTTAGTCTACCATGAACTCATTCTTCCCAAAATACCCCTCTACTTCTCTCCCCTCAAGGGCAGCCATGGTCATTTATCATGGATCTCTAGCCTATATAAACCCCTCATGGACGAATGTAAAATGGAACCCGAAAAATGAGAAATCTCAAGAGGGAGTCCTAGAACTCCAAGTCTCGTACGGGGAGCTCTAGAAGCGACTTTGAGAAGTCCCGAATGGCCCAAGTCGCTAACCCAGTCTCGTATGGGGTGCCTCCCTCGACATAGGAGTAGGCCATTCTCCTCGAGGCGGTCGAACCTATTCAAAAAATATCGAAGTGTCGCATATTGTCAAGTGTACGGCGACCTTCTCATAAGGCCGTCATACATAGCCCATTACTATCGTACTCTAACCCTCGAGCTATCGATACCTCCATACTCTATGTTGTTTTCATAACAACAACAGATAGAGACATGTATAGGCCCGGCCCCTTAGGGATGGTTCATAAAAGGGGTTATAGGTCTAAATAAGATATATATTATTCCTAAGACAATTTTGAGTTTGAGCTTAATTCTTAAACCCCTTTTATTTCTCGTTGCTAGCAAGAAGCTCCAAATATGAGGCTCCCGAGCTTCTCCACTCCCCAGCCTGCCATCTCCCTGACACTGCCCTTGAAGTTCACAATAATTATGAAAAAACCGTTACTCCATATAAATACCAAAAAAACCTTCAAATCTCTTCCTCTCCTCCCCATCTGTCACCAGGAGGCCGCCGTTCCTCATCGTTCCCCATCCCTACCCGCCACCATCCTCCTCACCTCGTCCCTCCATGCGCTGCCCTCCCCGACTGAGTCGATGCCGACAACGCCATCGGAGCAGGTCTAATGTAAACATTTGGCTGTAAACATGTATTCATATTTTCTGTGCTTTAGGTCATTGAATTGTGCGTTTTATTTTACATGTATTGGTGTATGTATGCAGCGAGCACATTATTTTACATGGCATAGCTATTTTTTTGACGAGCGATATGTTCATAGATGGAAAAAGGGAAGGCTATTAGTAAAGCAACTTGAGATGTCGTTGCTCATAAAATATTTCTTGACATATGTGTTGAGAAAGTGAACGCAAATAACATGCCAACTCAATGTTTGAACAACAAAGGATACTCTAACTTGATTGCCAAGTTTAATGAGCACAGAAAGAGATGCTATACAAATAGGTGGGAGACACTGAAAAAAGAGTATAATATGTGAAAATTATTGAATCAACATGCCTCTGGCCTTGGAAGAGATCCTATCACCGATACCATAGCGGCTAACGATGATTGGTGGGAATAAGAGATAGCAATATGCTTCTCTTTATGTCATTTAAATGTTTTCTTTGATTCTTGAAATATTTATTTTTTTAACTAATAAGTTGTTGTCATAATTGTATGTAGAAATGTGTTGATGCTGCGAAGTTTCGACTTGTTCCACTTGATAATGAGGATAAAAGGAGGACAATTTTTTATGCTCATAGTGTTGCAAATGAGTATGCAATAGCACCAGGTGCAACCTCTAACGGTGGAGCATCCCATGTTGACCTTGAAGAAGACGAGTCTAGTTCAGGGTGTGAAAATACACCTATATGTGGCAAGGTTGCAAAGAAGTGAACCGCAGAGTATTCACCTAGTCCTATGCCCTCGAAGAGAAGAACTAAGAAAGATTGTAAAATAAACAAATTTTTAGACTTCGTGGTGAAAAAGGAGTCAAGCAAAAATTTGGTGACATCTACATCTATTGATGATATGAGGGCTGAGACCAGGGAGATGTTGACCAAGGTTATTGAGGATGGTGCTGAGAAAGGAGGAATGAGCATTTATGTGCAACTCTTCATGAAAAAAGAATATCGTGATGTCTTCATCACTTTAAAGACACCAAATACAAAACTTGCATGGATTAGGAGGATATGGGAGGAGGAGAAGAAGCATTAGGCTTCATTTATTATATTGTTATTTAATTTGAACATATAATTTATATTTGAACTTGTGTTGCTTATTTATTGGAGTTATTAGAACTATTAATGTCATGAACCTATATTGTGAACTTATGATATTACTGGAAATTATGTTGTTGATTAATGGTCTCCTGTGTTTCTTATGATTTTATTTTTGTAATGGAGATATTTTTGTCATCAAGTACTAGTGGATCAAGGTGATGAGGAGATTACTTGAGTTTGAGAAGCCACAAGGCGAGTCAAATTTGCATCTTATTACACTTGCTATTATTTTATATGAAGATAATGAAATGGCTCTACGAAGGACAAAGAAAATTTCTTTCATGACAGGAGTTCCATGGGTTGAGATAAAGATGTGCGATCCAAAGAAATTTTATGACATGTTCAGAATGGGGAGGTTAGTTTTTGTCATGTTGCATGAAACACTTGTAAACAATTATGGCTAAAATCAACTCCTTTGATGTGTTTTGAAAAATCATAAGCTCTCTTTTTATGGACATGTGGATCACCCCATTCTAATATGAATGGTGCTGATCATTTTGAGCATTCAACTTGGATTATTAGTACAAAATTTGTTGAGGCTTTGGAGTGTGTCTACAAAATGACAAGTGATATTATTAAATTGAGAGACCCTACTTTCAGCAAAGTTCATTAAAGACTTAGAAAGCCCATATTTTGGCCTCATTATAAGATGCCGTCGGGGCAATAGATGGAACACACATTTTTGTCACAGTGCCTGCATGCCTCAAAGTTATGCAGATAGATAGGCATAGTTACGCGAGTCAAAATATCATGGCAATATGTTGAGATTCATTTTGTGGTTGGTGGATGGCCTGGATCTGTTCATGACACATGTCTATTCCTCGATGCTTTGGTGCAATATCAACAATATCCACACCCGCTTTAAGGTAATCCATTTATGTGTTATGCCTTATTTTATCTACTAGTTATGCAATATATAATTTTAATTTCATCATAAATGTAGGTAGATACTATCTTGTTTATTCAGGATATTCAAATCGAACTGTTATCTAGCCCCATTCAAGAGACAACGGTACCATGTACCAGAGTTTCAAGTTTCTGAACTAGTGGCATCACAAAGATCTTCAACCATGGTTATTCATCTCTTCGAAATGTTATCGAACGTTCATTTGGTTATCTTAAGATGAAATGACATATACTTTGTGCATACCAAGCTACCCTGTTGACAAGTAAAAAAAGATAGTTTTTGCATGTATAGTTTTGTATAACTATATTTATGATAGTGCTTTACATGATGAACATTTTGAAGTGTTTCAGGCAGAAGAGTATGTTCAAAATAAAGTGGCAGATGGCGGAGTGGACATTACTGCATCTAATTATGATGATGGTACTATGGACGTACTCTGAGATGGTATTGCGGCGAGTTTTGTAGCAGGGAGATGAATGGCTAAGTGCAATCGAATTATTGTTATTTTGTTAGCAAGAAAACTTGTAGAACTTGTTCAAGGTTAATGTAGTGCTTGAAATTGTCCTATTATTATCATTTTTAGGGATTTTTTTAAAAATATTATTTTTTTCTCGTAAATCACAGAAGTACCACGCGAATTGAAAAAATTTCAAAAATATGACCTTGTCGGTCACTGAAATGCCGAAATGCAGCAATCGGCAGACCATGTGCCGAGTGCGCAGTAGATCGGCAACTAACGGGTCGACATGGATAGTCGGCAGCCCGTTTGCCGATTCTCGCCCAAGTCGGCACACCATATGCTGACTAGCACAAGTTGGCATACCATATGCCGACTAGGAACAGCTCATGCGTCACATCCCAGATATGCACGTGTTAAAAAATTAAGTGCCCTAGCTAGTACAAGATGGAGTCCGCCAGAAGCAAGCAGCAGCTGACATGCCTTTATAAATTTTTAAAAAAGGAAGATCTCAATTTCACCGATCTGTCACATGCATGGCTGGCTTTACATGATGCATATGCATGCACAAGGAAAATAAGACTAGATTAGATTAGGAATAGAATGTTACTGCTAAGGAATTAAGATGGATGCTGCTGCTGCTGCGTGCTAGTAGGTGAAGCATCTAGGCATGTACTTGACGCTAATGTGAGAGCAGCCTTAAATAGCACTCGCGTGGCAGAGATTTCTATAGTCGCGTGGCATGTACCTTTACGAGCGTTTTTGACGGAGCTGCGGGTCAAGTCGGCAAACCATATGCCGACTAGACCAAGTCGGCCAATGGATTACCGACTTGTGACGAGATTCGACAAACGGGCTACCGACTAGCATGTCGACTCGTTAGTTGCCGATCCACTCCGCAGTCGGTATTCGGTCTACCGATTGCTCCGTTTCGGCATTTCAGTGGCTGACGAGGTCACATTTTTGAAAAAAATTCGATTCATGTGGTACTTCTGTGATTTACGAGAAAGAAATAATATTTTAAAAAAAGTTCATCGTTTTTATCTTTCAGGTAAACAAACTCCTCAAAACAACGTTCCATCAATTAAACAGCAAACAAATAAGTCGATAGGTATTTAAGACTTTGCACCTTCACCATAGATAATAAGCTCAAATCCATAAGCGGTTCTAACAGTCAGTTAAGAATATGGCAGGTTTATTTTCACTGTAATTTATAGAGAGCTTATTTGAACAACCGGTTTATGCACATGTCTAAGCCATCACTAAGAGGGCCATAATTTCCCAAGACTTATGGATGCTCTATCTAACTAACGATTTTTTTAATTTTCAATGCGGGTTGTCTCTTTTGGGCTTTTCGTGTTGCTTCTTTTTTTCTCCGACACCTTTGCCGACGCTCCGACGGCGGGTGAAAGGAACTCAAATAGAGCATTTGGCGCCAACTGCTTTACCGAGTGCGGGGCGTAGGCGACCACCAGCGCGGCATAAAACATAGACTGCTAGTAAGTTATTTATTTTATTTTTCTCAAAAACGTATCTAAATACGCATTATTTTATATTAGAAGAAGAACACCGAGAATGTGCAAAATTTACAACAACACAGAACAAAAGAACACAAAGAAAGAAAAAGAAAAAAATAAAAAAAAAGAAAGAAAGAAGAAGCAAAAACTAAGCTATCACAAAAGCAAAATAGAGCAAAACCCCTAAGCTAGGTCTCCCCCTGGGCATTCTCCGGCGGCGGAGCGTGCAAAGGCAACCTCCTTAACTCCTTAGCACCAGCTAGCTTCCATTGCTCTGCCTTCATTAAAATGAGCTCCGCTAAGGCCCGACAGTCCGGGTGCGCACCATCAAAGACGCATGAATTGCGTTGTCGACATATCCGCCAGAGGGTTAAGATGATCAGGGAGCAAATTCCTTTCGCCTTGGTGCCCATTCGTTCTGCTGCTGTACAGAGCCATGAACCAAGCACATCACCAACAGATGGGGTGATCACCTGCGCCAGAGGGTTAAGTTATTTTTTAACTGAATAGTATTTCCCAAGCTTAATAGTAACCTGAACCCACAATTCACAGGCTACTGACATGGCCGGCGCTGTCCTGCAGAGAGGCAAGGACACAACCGGCCGTGTCCATTATCATCTTATTTCAAATCATGCAGCACGGATGGCCCTTGGCCTCTCCACGATTCTCGCTTCATTTTTTGCCACACGCAACCAACTAGAGAAATAATCTGATTGATCAGTGGTTTGCAGCAGTCGATTGGATGTTGGGGAGAACAATTCCCAGACCGGTGATTCTTCTTTAAATAGTGCCCGCCCTTTGTGCTCTTGCGGTTTGGATGCAAGCGGGAAGAATTTTTCGCAACAATGCCGTGTGCGGTGTGCTCCACCACTACTTCAGCTCTGAATGCGTCGCTTCACCCTCCATGTCCAAGCGCCTCATGATCTTCTTTAAGTCATTCCTTTCACTGAAATTTTATTTTAGGCCATTTTCAGATAACGTTTGCAGAAGTTATTAGAGAAAGCTTGGCTGATACAGTTTCAGAAAGCTTCTTGGTTGCTAACTTGCTTTAGATGATATATATGTTCAGATATCAGAGTACATGTCCTAGCACGGTTGCTTGTAAAACAACAGTTGGCATTTCTGAAATCACACCTGGAAAAACTACGTAGAGAAATAAAGCTATCCTCTTTCACGCACAAATCAGGTAATGTTTCAGCTATCCTTTTTTACCCACAAATCAGGTGATCTTTCATCTATCGGGGAGGTAATAGCAAACGACGGGGAGGTTACACCTAACCACTCATGATTCATGAATCCATGGGACCATCCGCACACAGAGGCACGCAAGCAAGCAATCAGGCAGGCACAAACCTACATGCCTGCCTGCTCTGATCAATGCAAGCCATGAGCCATCAGTTAGCTGCATGCAATGATCCATATCGATCTTTTGTGCCGGGCCGTGGCAACACCCGCACCCGGCCGGCACGAGGGTCCCCCTCGCGCACACGACGCGCCCAGCGACGGTTTCTACTCCGGTAGGCGGGCGCCGGCGCACGACCCCGACGTGCCATCTACTCCGCCATCACGATAGCAATTCGCGCTCCATGAATGATTCCGCTTCGATCAGTGATCATTGTCACGAGCAAGGCGCGCGTACGTAGCTAGCGCTACCTTCTCTGACCACTCGAGTTCTTGCATGCACGGGTGATGGCGTGTCTTGTGGCTGCAGCTTCCCCTCGCTCACCGAATCGGCAGCGAAGGGACCGATGATGACACACGATCCAGGCTTCGTTTTGAGGGGAAGAGAAAGTGTAGCTGTAACGTGTAAGCGCATGGGAATCATGGTGTCATGGGATTGGGTCATGGAGAAAAGGGGTTTGTTCGCTTGCCTCCCTTTTTGCCGGTACGTAGTACGTGAGCCTTGGCATGCACAACTTGTGATCAGCAGGCGTTGCAAAGGGCTCTTGTACCTTTTGTTTCCTTCTTCCTGTCACGATCTCTGGCCATGAGTTTTGGTCAGGAGGCAACCTGAATTAAAGATTCTTCAGAGAGGTTTGGCTGAAGAAATAGGATGCTAGCTAAGGCCGATGGAAGTGGGCGGTTTCAGATAAGAAACCCAAGAAGACAGCATTAGGAGGACACTGGTCTTCTGTTATGTGTTCATTCCAGTTCTCCATATACAAATTAATTTCAGTTCTGTACATACTTTTGTACTCCAATATATCTCGGGGGAAATAGAGAATAACAAGGAGGTTCTGAAGATAGCATTGAATGCGTGATGTGCCATATAACCTGATCATGGCTTTGATTGATTGGTGCATAAAGGTGGATATGACCTGTTCTCTGCTTCAACCAATACAGTGGTTTCAATGGCACCAGCACGCTGACTATTTCATCCCAAATCAACATAATTGAGATGGTTGACATTTCTCACCCACTTTAGTTTTGACACTTGCCATATGATTGGGTGGTCAGTACATAGGGTTTGTTTGATTCCACTACCACTGCGAAGTGCCAAACATAATTTGCAAGGGGACAAATTTTCTCATCAGGAATGGTACAACATCCTCCTCACAAATAGTCACGCACGACGCGGTCACCTAGACGGTGCAAGCGATAGGGTGGCTATCATCTAGCCGAATACCTACAACCTTGGCAATCTGCATGCATGTCCTCGCCAATTAATTGCCCCTATTCCAAAACTTCGATGTAGTACTCACCGTCTCATGCCGAGAATCACACACTGGCTATTGCCTTGAGTTTTTACATGTGGCGGTTACAACGAGCAAATCTTAAATTCTTAATTAGCAAGCCTCGTATCCCCTTGGATTTTACTGTTGACGAGAGCAATACGTTGGTGCCGTGGCGCCCCCAAAGCTAATCAAGTTTGAGTGAGGATCCGGAGAAGGAAGCAATGCGACATTATGGTTTGCCCACCTCCTATTTGCCACGGATAAGAACAGGACAAGCCCAGCCGGGCACACAACCAGGTGACTTGGCTTGTGCGCCCGGTGCTGCTCGTTTCTCTGCACGATCCGTGGCAAGCAACGTGCATTGCTTGGGCGCAGCAAGCTTTCGCCGGTGATTGGGCGACGCGTGAGGGCCAACACGGCTCGCTTTTCTCGCCTAGTTTATCCCGGCTGCGATCGATGAGTTGTTCGCAAGTAATGGTGCAACTGTGGCGGCCATCAAGGCTTAGGCGTCAAGTGTTGCCACTTCTGTTTCTGCGATTTTCCGTCATACGGTGGTGATCAGATTGTCGATGGCGACATGCTGGGTTGCAAAATTGATGGAATGGGACCGCCTTTTGTTAGTGTTTAAGTTAGTAAACAGACATGGCCTATCATCGAGGTGTTCCTAAAATGAATTCGATTTTCTGTATATTTCCATGACAAACGGATGTTTCATTGCGTTTTAGGCCGTGTCATTGATGCAACACCAGTAGTGGAACACCCGTGTTCTTGAATAAGTTGTTCATCACTGTTACGGAATGGAGCTTGACGGAAATTCTAGAAAAATAGTTTCATATATAGGTGTTGGGTGTAAGGAGTCTCCTCCTGCCTTTACTTATGCTAGATTAAATCTTTGCTTATTCTCTTAATGAAAAAAGGCGTATCCTTCGTGTGTTCCTGAAATAACACCAGTAGTGGAAAATTTTGTCCATACTTCTAGCTGGACGCGATTTCAGGCTCAAGATGTGTTGTGCCACTGACGGGTGGGTGCATGATACATACCGGTCCTGCTAGTCAGTAACACAAACCTTGGAATATGAGCCCCAGTCCATAAAAAAGTAAATGATGCATTATTTCTTTATTTCTTTTCTTTGTAATTTGACCCATAATTGAGAAACAAATGCAGTGAAATTCAGTTTTGATCACCAAAGGAAACGACGGTGGCAAATGAAGCATTCCCCCTGTCTGTAGCCAGGATCAAATCCTCCCAAACATGACACCAGAGCGCCCTCTTCTCCTGTCACCTGCAAAATACCCAAACTACCCACACCATTTCGAAACATCTGCAGCTTTGCCGATGCACTCAATACACTCCCACGCTACAAGCCAAGCGGGGGCAAGCGCGCCATTTCCCGAATGGGCCCCACACGTCAGTTCCCACGTAGGACAGCATCGAGGATACGCACGGCCACGCGGGATGCCACGCATCATTTCCCCGCCATGTCACCGCTCTCGTCCCCTTAAAACCCTGCCCCCCTCCCACTCTCCCCTTCGTCTTCTTCCAAGAGATTTTAACCGCACCAAACAAATCGAACTCGCAAAAAGGGAGGAAGGAACGAACTAACAAACCCTACCTGCTCGCACCGATCGAAGCGCCGCGAGACGCCTACGACGGTTATGCGGCCGGCGATCCCAGGAGACCGAGATCGCCGTCTCTAGTGACACCGGCGCCGTTGTTTCTGTTCGTTCGATCGATCCCTTCTGCGGAGATGAGGACCGCCGCACAGATCGATCCGTCCCCGTCCCCTGCGGCGCTGGCGAAGTCGCGGCTGAAGCGGCTGTTCGAGAGGCAGGTGCTGCGGGTCTCCCCGTTGGAGCGGCTCCCCTCGGTCGCCGCCGCCGGCGGGGAGAAGGACGATCTGGAGCCGAGCTCAGTGTGCCTGGACGGCATGGTGCGGAGCTTCCTGGAGGATGGCGGTGCTGGTGGCGAGCGGGGGCCCGCCGCCCGCTGCTGCAACTGCTTCAACGGCGGCGAGGCCTCGGACGACGACGACGACGGCCCCGCTGCCGCCGAGGCGTCTGCCCTCTCCGACGCAGCAGAGACCATCAAGGTAGTGCGACGAGCTCTTCTAATCGTGTCGTTTCGCCGCGCGTCGTTCGCCAGGAACGCACGAACTGATCATTTCTTGCATTTGTCCTTTGCGCGCGTCCAGGGCCTCGTCCACTGCGTCAGCCTCCGGGAGCGCAACGTCCTCGCCGACGTCTCCACGCTAGTCGAGGGCCACCGCGCGGGAGGGGCTCGCAAGTGGGACCTCCTCCGCAGCCTCGCCGCCTCCCTCCGCGCCGCGGGCCACGACGCCGCTGTCTGCCTCTCCCGCTGGGACAAGTCCTCATCCCACCCCGCCGGCGAGCACGCCTACCTCGACGTCCTCCTCCCCGCCGGCTCCGAGAGCCACGAGCGCGAGCGCATCCTCGTGGACGTCGACTTCCGGTCCGCGTTCGAGGTCGCGCGGCCCACCAAGGCCTACCGCGCCGTGCTGCAAAGGCTGCCGTCGGTGTTCGTCGGGAGGGAGGACCGCCTGCGCCTCCTCGTGGCCGCGGCCGCGGACTCGGCGCGCGCCAGCCTCAAGAAACGCGGCCTCCACCTCCCGCCGTGGCGCAAGCCCGAGTACATGCGCGCCAAGTGGCTCTCCACCTACGAGCGGGAGGTTCCTCCTCCGCCGCCGGATGCCTCCGCCAGTGAGCTGGCCGACGACGGCGAGGGAGGTGGGGGCGGACTCAGTGACTAATTAGTGATTAAGGCTTCTTTAGTTGATACTTTTTTTCTTCGGGAATTTGCAGGGCGGTCCTCAGGCAGGGACTGGATGCAAAGGTTTTTGCTTTATTTTCCTTCTTTCGTTTTACATTTTGACCCTTTTGATGGGCAACGGAGTAGTCAGTACTAGTAGGTACGAACAAGAAAGAGCTCAAAAAATTTGTAGTGTTAGTTTAAGAGATAAAAGAAAAGCAGAGATAACGGATCACGACCCGTCGAGTACTAGTATGTTCTTATGGTTTCAGTGTCTCTGCAGAGAGCAGCAGCCAACCCTTGCAATGAAACAATGACGGAAGACAGTAACTTAATTGCACAAAGGAAAAGGATAAAACCTCAGAGATCGAAGTCAGGTGCTAACCCGACCTATTTTATATTTGGAATGCATTCGCTGGTGAACTGACAAACGTAATTTCTGTTGCTCTCTTAATTGGTCTCTGCATTTTCACGCCGTGTAAGGTGCAACTCGCTGGGTCTCCAGTTTTTCTTCTGCGGAACAAGATACCGGAAACTGCACTGCCAATGCTTTCCATTCCCTGATCTGAAGTTCTGCGATATTTTGCTGCAGTTTGAAGCGGTATTTACGTACCTGAGATAATATCTGGCAGTATGCCATGTGGATTTATGTTTTCAATAAACCAACATTTTGAAGACTTGGAAATTTCATGCAGCCAAATTCCACACTGGCGACTGTAGCTTGTGAAGAAAAATATCTTGGAGTTGTTTAAGTGAGGTCGTTGTACTGTGCAAGCTAAGCTCAGGTGACGCGAGAGCAAGCGGATAGGATCATAGGGGTATATAAATCTGCATCGGTATACACGTTCCTTCCCTCCGTTGTTTATTCCAGCGCGATAAACAAATTCCATAATCCGAATCTGGATCATAAGATATCTGGACAGGTCATAGGACCCTGTAGATCTATGCAGCGCCTTCGGATGCTCTGCGATCTCTCCCTTGGTCCCTTACGCTTCCCATCACAATGCTCGGTAGATGATTGGTGAGAGAACATTAATCCCATAATCCCATTTTTGTGTAGCTCATCCTCTCTCTCCACTCCTGGGGATCTTTACAGAAACTAGAGCTTAGAGAACACATGGTGGTTGGAAGCAGAAGTCTGGAGACTATGATAATGGACTTATTCTTTGCGTATAGCTGGACCAATTGCAGGCGATTGGTTGATTCTGCAGTTATCTGAGAATTAATTTATTTTTTCACTTGTGTTAGATGTTTTGCTATTATCCTAGTTGGGTGTTAGCCAATATGTTGGCAAACTCTTTTACATCTTATAATAATGACTTCTATAGGCTTTATGTATTTTTAAATGCAGAGGATAAAAATAACAAATTTTTTCTTTTAAAAAAAACCCTCCCTCCCCCTATAGTTTCTTCCCTAGGAATTTTGACCAGATCGTGGCTGAAGTCCTGAACTCGGCTGTGATCATGTCCACGTGCATCGAGTGAACTTGTGTTGTCGTACTATCTGATGCTGTTGGTTCACATTAGTGATCGGGTGAGAGTTAGTACTGACACAGAACGTTATTCTTCCCGCTTTTGCTAATCGTCAGGTCATCTCAAATTATATATTGGTTCTAAATTAAAAGCATATAACGAATTAACGAGAAAAAATAGAAATACCAAAAATTCTAAAAAGAAAAGCAAAACATCTGGCCATTAATTTGGTGAACTCTCTTTTTATTAGTATATCATAACCGATGTATCTTCATAACTATATCTCAACAGATCACAGTTAGTAGATCATCTTAATTGTAGCAAATCAAATCAAACCATTAGATCTTCATAACTGTACATCAATCTCAACAGATCACATCTAATAGTCATCATAATTGTACTCACAACTGGTAGATCTCTATAATTTTAGCTAAAAATCATAATCAATAGATCTTCATGTGTACCTAAACAGATCACAACCGATAAATTTTTATAATTGCACCTAAACACACCTGACCATTGATCCGTGGACCTTTGTTAGTAATGGACCACAATCGATAGATCTTCATAACTATGCCTAAACATTATCTGTCATTGATTCGATGTACGATAATTGCCCACATCTGATACATATTTATAATTTTATACCTCATAAAAAAGTTATCTGAGCTTTGAGTTTGCATACTGATTTAATATCAAAGAATGGAGATTTGGACCTTTAACTCTACGTATTGATCTAATATAACATATAAACAATCAGCTGATCATGATCCGAACTTCAATTCCTTCAATTCCAATTGATCTAATGTCATGTATAAACAATCTAATGGCTCGGTACAAATGACTGGACTTCTGTCTTGATATACTTCCTTATTTCTAGATATAATGAGCTCAATTAATTTCATGTACTGATCTAATATCACATAGAAAACGACCAACTAGCTAGCGGTCTGAACTTTAATTTCGTGTATTGGTATGACATATAAATGACCTGTTAACACACGTAAAAATACTGATTGGCTGGCACGCAATTCAAACTTTAGTTATGTGTATTGATCTAATATCATGTACAACCGACACAACTGGTGGTAATTCGATATTTTTACAAATAGCATAATAATATATAACTATGTGAATTAAAACTAAATATGAATAAAGACGTTTTATGCACAATTACACAGAACACCTTGCTATTTTTAGTAAAATGTTACTGTAATTTTTAGTCTGTAAGTTATGTTATAGTAAAATGGAGATGAGAATGATTGAATATTGACCTAATAACTTCAAAAAGTGACGAAGAGTTAAGAAAATTTTAAACAGGTGACAAATAGATAACCCTAAAAGAAAATCCATCTGTTTTGCTGCCGCTCTCCCGTAGGCGCGCGGCGCGGGCAGAGCACCCTGTGCCCATATATTACGCGCAGCAAGTTACAGTAACGCCAGGCGCGTTCGACGGTTCGAGCGGCTCGGTTCACGCGCGGCGTCGCCGTCGTCGCAAAACGTCCCGGTTCAGTGCCCGCGCCGCTGCCCCTAGCGTGGAGTGGAGGGGGGTTAGACCCCGGGTAGGGGCCGTGATCCTTACGTGTGCATGCGTGTCATGTACTACGAAGTAGGAGTACGCGCCGAGCGTGCCCCGCGCACTAACCTCCCCTCTCGTCGTAGAGGGGTGAGTTTTTGATCCGAGCTTTGAGACCACGCAGCGCCCGTTCCTTCTTCAAACGTGCTACTGCACCCCATCGGTTCGTTACGGACTCTTACGGATCTTTGAAAAGAAAATGGAGCTTTGTTGGGGGTACTGTAGCTTTTATATGATACTGACTCCACTGTGAACAAGTTTGGTACTCCTTTTCCTCTCCACTGACCCAGCTTTATTGCGCTCTGGCTGTGCCCCGCTGCCCATCGCACGATGATTGCGTTCCCTCCCCTTTTGCCTCTCCTCTTACCTTGCCCTCACTCTTTCACCTCCTTTTTGTTTCTGATGGGAAAAAAGAGACAAGCATTTCTCTCGTGTCAGTGGGTGCATAGGAGACGGGACCTCATCTTATTCCTACTGCAACTGCCATCTCGATCTTACCTTACAGACGCTTCACGATCACAATCAACCGCTTCTTCAGTGAGCACTCTCGTTAGGTTACTGACGCTTGTTTAACAGCCTATGGCTGAAAGCTTACAGGGCACCAAACCCAGACCATCCTGCCCATGCCTGCTTGCATCATCACGATTCGTATGTTCAGAGAGACAAAGAGAAACGGTGCATGCATCGCCGCAATGACTGCGTGCATGGCGCTTGCGGCCCTTGCAAGGGGAGCAAGGGCAAACTGCGGAGTAAATGCGTGCTTCCCTTTCGGAGCGCACCATCCGCTGCGTCGGCTGTAAATGCACGCTGTCGTTTGTACGTAGTTTCTGTGGCGCATTCTAAGGCCGGTCGTCGGTCACCTCGTCGTGACATGAGTACATGACCGTCTACTGCTCAAACTTTAGTACATACATTGATGAACTCCGGCCCGACGAGTACGAGTAAGGGCGTCGACAAAAGTACTGGTATGATCTTTTTTCTCCCCCCTAAATGCTCATACGAGGAACATGCCACGGTAGTCCACCAAGAGACCGAGTCTACACAGCGGCCCCAGCGCACTAGAAGGCACCCCAGTTTCAGAGTAAGCGGCGAGCGATGGGTCAAGTAACTAAAACAATGTTGTAGACGTATGTGGGTTGCGTGAGTGTGTGGCCGCTTGTGAGCCGTGGATTATAAAGGGCAGGGAAGGATGCGTAGAAGGGTATCGTGTATCATTTGGCCTCTTCTACTCTCTCTTTCTCTATCAATTTTCTGTATCTCAGCTCTATTCCAAACCCTAAATCCAATCTCTCCCATACCATATCCCATTTTTTCTCTAAACTACTATTCTAGTGAATTGACATCGGAGACACTAACAATCTGGTATAAGAGCCAAAGCAGATCTGGAGCACCCACGCTTCGAGACGCGACGATAGAAGAAGTTCGCGAACATGGAGGAGCAAGTGGCGGATATGCAGAAGCAACTGGCGGCGGTGTAGTCTAAGCTGGCAGTGCCCGACACGCTGACGGATCTCAAGACGATGATCTTGGGGATGTCTTCCTCGCTGGCTTTGCTCGTGACCTGGCAACTGGCGATCGAGGCCAAGGTGGAGGGTCTCGGAGGGAGATCGACGCAATCCGCAACCAAGCGAGCAAGGCAGGCATGCAAGAGGGCATGTCTTCGTCTCTAGTGACATCGCCTCACCCCACACCATCACCGATGGTACCGCCGTTCCTGTCCCTGAGGTGCGGAGTTCTATCAGATTTCCCAAGCGACGACTTGCTCAGCCCAATTGGGCACCGCACGGTTCCAAATCTCTAGGGGGGAGGGGGGGCACATGGGGGTGGTTACCACCTATGTGCTACCTACAGGCACAGGTATGAAGGAATTCACTACCCCCATGGAAATTTGGTCTAGTGCTCAGGAGTTATTGAACAGATCGAGAGCGATTTCACAATCGAGATCCCAAATTTTGGTTAACCTCATCCCAAATTGGACTGCCCCCAATTTGATGGCATGAATCCAAAAATTTGGAAGACCAATTGCGAGATTTATTTTGAGGTGTGTGGGTTGCAATGACATCATGTTGGGAATGGATTGGTTGGTCCGAAGCAAGTACATAGGGGGCTTAAAAGCATGCAATTTCAGTACAACGGGAAAGAGATTCAGTTACAAGGCATCTCACCTGACACCATTCAATGTCCACTCATATCGCAACAGCAATAACTCTGCAGTATGCACAAGGTAAATGCACCCATGATGGTTCAGTTGTGTGCACTTGGGGAGCCAACATCAGTGGATGAAGAAAGAAATTCTTGGCCTCCACCTGTGTTCTCTGTCTTGGAGCAATTCGCTATAGTGTTTGACGAACCAAAAGGTCTGCCTCCACATCGATCTTGTGACCATTCGTTTCGTCTACTAGAGCAACTCTAACCCTTTCTCTAAAATTGGTTCCCTATATCTTCATATAGAGAAGCACCCTAAAAGATTTTTTCCCTATTTTACCTTGCGCTCCAACCCATTCCCTAAATCCCGTTTCCTATATTTCCCTTACTTATATTTTATTACTATCTTGTAACTAACAAAATATTTCTAACGGTTATATTTCGAACGGTAATATTTTCAACGGCCATATTTCCAACGGCCATATTTTCAACGGCTATATTTCCAACGGCTATATTTCCAACGGCTACTTTTTTGTCTATATATGCAAGACAATTCGTCTGCCTGTTTCTCTAAGCCATTTGCCTTATTCCTTCTCCTCTAGCACAGCCAAATGAGTCGTAGATCTCTCATGAGTTCATCGTCGTTGTCGTCTGATGACAACGACGATGAACTCGTTCTAGCAGCATTACACGCAGCACACAATCAATATGAGCAGACGAATGCTCCACGTCGACACAGTTCTGTGCCTGGACATCGGGTAATTCGTCGCGATAGAAAAGCCGGGCATTTTAGGCTACATGAAGACTATTTTTCAGAAGCTCCTACCTATGGCCCAACTATCTTTCGGCGCAGGTTTGCAATAAGTGTATATGATGAATTGAATATAATTTTTGTTCACCCTTTTATCTACGGCTCATTCTTCCTTTCTCTACAGGTTTAGAATGTCTCGACCGTTATTTCTTCGCATAGTGCAAGCTGTAGAAGACCATGACAACTATTTCATGCAGAAAAGAGATATTGTTGGACGTCTTGAGTTATCTTCTTTGCAAAAGATTACCGCAGCGTTTAGAATGCTAGCTTATGGAGTACCAACGGATGCCACTAATGATTATATTCGGATTGCAGAAAGCACTACTATTGAGAGTCTTAAAAGGTTTGTCAATGCTGTTGTTGAAGTCTTTAGGGATGAGTACCTGAGATCTCCAAACGACAACGATACTGCTACATTACTTGCAATTGGACAAGAAAGGGGTTTCCCCGGCATGCTGGGGAGCATAGATTGCATGCATTGAAAGTGGAAAAATTATCCAACAGCATGGCAAGGTATGTATAGCGGCCATGTGCATGAGCCCACAATCATTCTAGAAGCGGTTGTTTCATATGATCTTTGGATTTGACATGCATTCTTTAGTTTACCCGGATCTCACAATGATATTAATGTTCTTCACCGGTCCCCTCTCTTTGCAAAGCTAGCCGAAGGGCATGCTCCAAAAGTGAATTACACCGTGAATGGTCACAATTACACAATGTCCACAGAATTTGTTAACAAACTCTTGAATCGCAGACCAACGGTTGCAAAGTGATTTTTCACCACGATTTGAGTCAAAGTAATTGTGCTTGTGGAAGTAATTATGAATTCTCTTCCAGTAAGTATCTCTTGATTGTTCATTCCCTTGTGCAGCATCCATACTGATCTCTAGCCATGCCGACACCAACATGTTGTCTTCTTTGTCGCTAAAATTCTTTGATCTCTTCGAAATTGGTTTCAAGGCCGGAGAAGCTTCCATAGTTGGCGGTTGTTCTTCCTCTTATGGGCTATCAAATTGACTCTCATCCCAATATGCGCCGATGTTACCTTGGCTCAATAGGTTTATGTAACCTTCCATTTAGATAACCTACAATTAGAGTACAATTTGTACATAAGTCAATGCATAACATTAATATTCATGTCTCTTTTCCTTTCAATCCAGGATTGTCACAGTTCAAAAACATAAATGAACGAGTGTCCGATCCTTTTTGTAAAATATGTACAGCATACCTATGCACTGTGTCTTATAGGTTTACACTAGCAACATGCAAATTCAAGCCACTGATTCATATTGTAGCCTAACTGGTATAACTCAAGCCTAATTGATATAATGCCATGCAATTTAGCAACAGCCATTTTGTAGAAGCATCATCAATTTAGGACAATTGATTTACTCCATTTAGCAATCCAAAACTAAATTCAATTACTGCATCCACCTAATGCAAACTCTAGAAACATTGCATTCCCTCCTAATGTTCCTCCAACGCAATCAAAACAAAATTCAACGAATTTTCCTGATCAAGAGCCACAGAAGATCAACAAATTTTTTCCCCAGTCCCTCTTCTCTCTTCACCCCTGCCGCCGTCCTTGTCCAGGCAATCCCCATCCGGCTTCCACATTCCCACCTCTTCTTCATCCTCCAGATCGCCACCTCCTTCCCCATCTACCCCATCGCCGAGCTCCGCGCCGGCCTTCCCCATCCGCCCCACCGCCGAGCTCCACGCCGGCCTTCCCCATCCGCCCCATCGCCGAGCTCCGCGCCGGCCTCCCCCATCCATCCCAACGCCGAGCTCCGTCCCGGCCTTCCCCATCCGCCCCACCGCCGTCTGGTACGCCGCCGCCTTCCCCATTCACCCCACGGCTGAGCTCCGCCCCTCCCTCGTCTCCATCCTGGCCTCTCCTCGACCCCCTCGTCCCCACCTCGTCCGGCCCGAGGTCCTCCAGATCTGCCGACGAAGGGAGGAGCGGCCCGGCGTGGTCGGCCAAGGAGCCGCGGCAGCCGGCCGAGGAAGGGGAGGAGCGGTGGCGGCCCAGCCATGGCAGCGGCGGCGGTGCAAGGAACGAAGCGGCGAGTGCGAGAAGCGGAGGAAGGGGAGGAACGGCGAGCGCGAGAAGCGGAGGAGGGCACGGGAAGATACCTCGCGATGGAGACTTCCGGGGATGCACGGGAGTGGCGATGAGGACGGCTGTTGCTCGATGCCGACGCTTCTCCTCTCCGTGAGTTTGCCGAGCGATGGGGACGAGATGCCGACGCTGGACGTTTGCCGATCCTATTGCCGACTGGGTTGGAGCGGATTTTTTGGGCAAAATCGCTAAATATAGCGATGGGGAAGCGTATGCCGAATGGGTTGGAGATGCTCTTACCAAGGGTTGAACCAGTTTAGATGCACCCCTATCACTATTCACCAGCCTAGAAAGATGAAATTGACAGGCAAGTAGCTGGGATGTTGTGCATCGAAATCATTTAAGAAATCTCTAGCCCTTTCACCTCTCCATTTCTATTGGTTAAAAAGAAGGATGGGTTGTCACACTTTTGCGTTACTATCGCAATCTGAATTCCTTGACTACTAGAACAAATTTTCGCTTCCAATGATCAACGAGTTGCTAGATGAGTTGGCTACGCGAGCCGGTTTACTAAATTGGACTTGCAGGCTGGATACCATCAGATCTGAATGGTTGAACCGATGAGCACGAGACCACATTTCAGACGCATCATGGCTACTTCGAGTTCCAAGTGATGCCCTTCAGCCTCACCGGGGCACCCGCCACATTTCAAGGCACTATGAACAAGATTTTGGGTCCCTAGCTTTGTCACTTCATCCTCATCTTCATGGATGATATCCTAGTCTACAACCGTTAGTTGGAGGAGCACCTGCAACATCTCCGTCAGGTTCTCTATTTTGGCTGAACATAAGTTAAAGGTCAAGAGGTCGAAATGTTCATTTGCATGATGCCAATTGGCTTATTTGGGGCATGTGGTCAGTGCCAATGGGGTGGCCACAGATGATTCCAAGATCGCCGCTATTAAAGAGTGGCTGCTACCATCAGACGTCAAGGATGTGCATAGTTTTCTTAGGCTTGCCAGCTACTATAGAAAATTTGTCAAGCACTTTGGTATTCTTAGTTGCCTGTTTACTGATTTTCTGAAGAATGGCACCATCTTTGGTGGTCTGCGGCCGCAGTAGCAGCTTTCCAAGCACTCAAGATGGCGTTGATCCAAGTGCCGGTGTTGGCACTTCTTGATTTCGCCGAAACGTTTGTCGTCGAGACGGATGCTTGCGACTCCGGCATTGGAGTGGTGCCGCTACAGCGGAATCACCCAGTGGCCTTACTCAGCAAGGTACTTATACCACGCACGCGGACCCTGTCGACGTATGAGAAGAAATGCTTTGTGATTCTACTAGCCATCGAGAATTGGAGGCCTTACTTGCAACATGATGAGTTCATTATTCACACCAATCAGCGGAGCCTTGTGCATCTGAATGAACAATGTTTCTCCACTCTTTGGCAGCAAAAGGCATTGACGAAGTTGCTTGAGCTCCATTACCGCATTTGTTACAAACGTGATGCTGAAAACCGCGCCAACGATGCCTTGTCCTGGTGCACACACCCTAACGTTGCACGGCTCACAGCCATGTCACCCCGTCAACCTGCTTGGCTTCAGGACATTGTGGAAGGCTATGCTCGGGATGATCATGTGCAAGAGCTGCTCAAGGAGCTTGCAGTTACAAGCTCTGAGATTCGGGGTTACTATCTGAGAGCTGGTATCATATACTTCCACAATATGATATGGCTGGGCTCCAATATTCCGATGCAGCGCAAGTTGGTCACGGCCCTGCAGAGTCGCGCTAGGGGGACACTCAGGTTTTCCAGCAACCTATCTCTGAGTGCTCCAGCTCTTCCATTGGACTGGTATGAAGCAGATGGTTCGCCAGTTTGTGCGTGACTATCAGGTGTGTCAATGGGCCAAGCCCGATTGCGCACGATACCCCGGCTTGCTCAAACCACTTCAATGCCTAGCCAAGCTTGGCAGATCATTAGTATGAATTTCATTGAAGGCCTTCCCCATCCTGACAACTTCAATTGCATCTTGGTGGTTGTGGACAAGCTCTCTAGGTGTGCACACTTCCTGCCTCTTGCCCATCCGTTCACTACACAATACGTGGCTTTGCAATTTCTGAACCATGTCTTCAAGCTTCGTGAATGCCCCAATCCATCATCTCCGACCGAGACAAGAATTTTACCATCTTGTTTCGGCAAGAGTTATCCAAGCTCACAGACACTCGGTTGAGGATGAGCACAGCGTACCACCAGCAGACGGACGGCCAAATTGAACGCGTCAATGAATGCATCAAGGCTTATTTGAGATGCTTCATCCATGCCTACCCTCGCAAATGGGTATTGTGGTTGCCCTTGCTAGAGTTTTGGTACAACACCAGCCACCATTCCCCGTTGAACAAGCCCCCCTTTGAAGTGTTGTATGGTGATTCGCCATGTCAGTTTGGCATTGACAAGGTGAACTCTTGTACTGTGCCCGACCTGAAAGTATGGCTACAAGAGCGCGACCAAGCCGAAAAGAAGCGCTCAAACCGCAGTTTTCAAGTGGGCGATTAGGTTTTTCTAAAGTTGCAACCATATGTTCAGTCTTCGGTGGTTGCACATGCAAGTCAAAAAGTTGGCTTTCTGCTACTTTAGTCCTTAAAAAAGTCTTGCAGTGTGTGGGCACGGTGGCGTATCGTCTTGCCTTGCCTGAGTCTAGCACGATCCACCCGGTGGTGCACGTTTCACAACTTCGTCATGCCTTGGGCGTGAATGATCATGTACATTATTAGTTACCTAACCCATCGACGTTGCAGATTCCAGACTAGGTACTTGATCAACGTCCCAGCAGAAGGGCGCCTCCTTAGTGAATTGGGTGTTGGTTCAGTGGTCTGATTCACCGCCGGAACTTGCCACTTGGGAACACACAGTGACACTACAACAATGGTTTCCACGGGCGTCAGCTTGGGAACAAGCCTCTTCTCAAGGAGGGAGGAGTGCTAGGGGTCATCCTACTACGGCAGTCTACCAAGAGACCAAGTCTACACCGCGGCCCCAGCATCGTAACACTCCAATGTCAGTCAGTAGCGATGAATGGATCAAGTAACTAAGACAATATTGTAGACGTGCTTGGGTTGCGTGAGTGTGTAGCCGCGTGTGAGACATAGATTACAAAAGGCAATGAAGGAGGTGTAGAAGGTATCGTGTATTATTTCGCCTCTTTTACTCTGTCTTCCTTTCTCAATTTTCTGTATCTCAACTCTGTTTTAAACTGAATCCATTCTCTCGTATACCCCATCCCAATTCTGTCTCTAAACTACTGTTCTAGTGAATCGATATCGGAGACGCTAACAAAACCCTCGCGACTAGGGTTATGTGAGGCTGATGAATTGCTCAATCGCGAATCATTGCTGCGTCCTGCTGCGGGCTAGGTACTCGTAGTTGCAGGAGCTGAGAGCACAGTACATCTGATGCGTACCGCAGATGAGAAGCATCTTTCAAATGCTCCCCAAGATAAGGGTATACGTGGCTGCTGCATCCCGTGCTCCGTTTCGTACTGACAGCGCGCGGTGCTAGCTGCCGATGAACAGGAGAAGCTCTGATAGGTCTAGGGGAAGAAAACAGTCAATGCCCCGCGAGAGATGGACATGAAAGCGCTTGCCATCATCCAAATGGGTGTTTGTTTGGGCTTTTTTTGGCTTTTGGATTTTGGCTTCGAAGCCGAAAAAGTAGCTAAATAGGTGCTTTTGGCTTTTGGCTCTTTGAAAGCCGAAACTACATATTATGTAGTTTCGGCTTTCAAAGAGCCAAAAGCCAAAAGCACCTATTTAGGTGCTTTTTTGACTTCGAAGCCAAAGTCCAAAAGCCAAAAAGAGCCCAAACAAACTATAAGCCCATGCTTCCGCGGCAAATAAAGTACCTGTACAGCAACCACCGTCAGAGCTAACGTATGTCGTCGAGGGTTGCAACGCAACAATCGGTTGTGTGTCTGATTTGCAATTAGAGAACTTGCATTGAACCTGCTTGCATGTAAGTTCACGGGATATTAATTTTTTCCATTATAAAAGGCATGCCGTACTACTTAGAGTATTTGCAATCCTGAACGATTAATGAGTTACTGTGTTTTATCTTGAAGAACTTATGCTCCCTCTCTATTTCCAAATACTACTATTGCCATACCATGACAATCATAGCCCTGGGACATCTAGTAACTAGTGTTGTTGCTACAGAGGATCATATGCTTCCATTATTCCTGACAGCTGAAGAAAAAAAGGAGAGCCTACTCTCTGAACCTGGTGGTTCTTAACTTCTGCAATTTCTGAAAATTTTAAACGGACTGCTCCATCTATCTCCGTCGCGAATAGAATACTGGATAGAAAGTCATGGCTCTTCCCTCTCGGCTCCATTTGGCTTATTTTTATATACTAGTTCTTATTTAGTTGTCCTTTTCTGTGGACAGAGACCTACCAAACTTTTCAGTGATAGTACATGACAGTATTCTGTGCATGAAACGGAGAAAATCGGTGATGGTACGCGTATCCCGATTATCTGTTCTTCCGAAGGAACACAATTCTTTATTTGGAAGAGATATATCCACAGAGCCTAATTTTTATCCTACTAATAGCTGCGTACATGTATCTGCAAAATGTACATTTTTATCGCCGTGCCATGAGTTCATAACTGGAGTACTTTATTACGCATCTGAGTCTGCATTTTATTTAGACCTGCTGTTCAATAAAAATTAGCAGGGTATCCTGCACAATTGCCTAAAACATCTTTAATTATGTTTAGTTTTCTAAATTTATATAGATATATTTATTATGGTAAGAACACCGATCCAATTGTACTGATTGTATATAATATTATATCAATACACATAACTAAAGTTCGAATCGTATGCTAGCCAGTGAGTAATTTATACGTATATTGGCAGGTCGTTTGTACGTGATATTTTTACGTAGAGTTAAAGTTCGAATCGTAGTCGGTTGGTCATTTGTACGTGATACTAGATCAATACGTGGAATTAATCGAGCTCACTATACATAGAAGTGCGGAAGTATATTGAGATGGACACTCGGTTGTTTGTACTGAACCGATAGATTGTTTGTACGTGATATTAGATCACTTGAAATTAAAGTTCAGGTCACGATTAGCTGATTGTTTGTATGTTATATTAGATCAATATACAGAGTTACGGTTCAAATCAAGCTTAGTAAATTTTTCATGATATATAAAACTATAAAGATCTATCAGTTGTTGACCATTGATAATTAATATATACCGGATCAATGGTGGACAATGTTTAGTACAATTATGAAGATATGTCGGTTATGGTCCACTAATAATAAAGGTCCACCAAATCAATGGCTAGATGATGTTTATGTGTAGTTATAAAAATTTATTAGTTGTGATGTGTTTAGGCACAATTATGAAGATCTATCGGCTGTGATCTGTATAGATATAGTTATGATGATCTATCAACTGTGATCTGTTGAGATATAGTTGTGATATTCTAATGGTTGTCATTTGGTTAGATGCATCTATGATGATCTGTCGACTACGATTTATATAGATATAATTAAAAGTTTATCATCTGTGGTGCATTAATAAAAAGAGGTACCATCATATTAATTGTTGGATTTTTTAAAATTTATATCATTTGATAATATCAATGTACAAATAAAAAACTCCTTGATTTGGAGGTGTATTCTTGTACGAACTTGGCAAGGATTTCAAACCTACTCCATGTCATGCATCGACCACGACCACTGTATATATCACGTAAAAACAGTATATGAATTGGTCCAACCATCAGTACTAAATGAGATGGTTGATTGGTTGGTGTGCGGAGGGCCACTTGTAATTACTTTCGTTCTAAATACCACCCTAGCTATCTGATTGCAAAGTAGTCTTCAAAAATCTGATGGCAAAGTCAGTGTGACAAAGTTTCAAAACAAAAGGTCAGTGTGACATATTTATTGGTGTACCGAGCTGTGCATCCACGCTGATAGTTTCTTTTGCATGAGATCCTTACACTTTGAGCTAGCGCTGTTTCCTTGCGAGCAAGATTGGCTGAAAAATTGATGATCAGATCTGTTTGTATCAAAGGAAACCGGCACTTCAAAATTTCAGGAAATACTGGCGCTTTGAACTTGTTTGAGAGGCTGGATCCCAGCCAGCTCCAGTTCAGTTTTTGTCCAAACTAAATATTGGATCGAGAGCTCGGATGCATGGAAATGGGTCTTGACCGAAGAGAGTTTGTAAGGATTTTGGATTAGAATACTCCAAGTAGGGAATGGGATTAAGGGATGGGAACAGAGAATAGCTAGCTTCTCGGATCCAGCAATACACACATTCATAACAGTGCCTCATTCCTATGGCTAACTCAATAAACTAGTACTGGTTGCACCATCTACGAATTAACCAAATTAATACTCTCTTCAGTTCACAAAAATATTTAAAATATGACATTTTAAATATTTACGTAATCTTTAAAATATAATTTTAACCATAATATAACCTAACAAAACTATAACATTGTAAAAAAAATTTAGACAAATCTGTACGTACGATGTTCAAGTATCCAGTCTAAACATTTAAAATGATATTAGTAGTTAAAATTTTAAAATTTGACTGACACTATGTCAAAAACGTTATTTTTCAAACATTGGAGGAAGTACTAAATTACAAAATGCTACGTGATTGCCTAATGTTGGAAATATGCCCTAGAGGCAATCATAGAGATAATCATATTTCTTCGTATTTATGATTTATTGAATAATGTCGTTGAATATTATCTTTAATATTGATTAGCAAGTACGTGACTTACTTGTGAAACTCTATATTGATATGTGTGATGATTAGCTAAATTGACCGTTGGTCGATGAAACATACGGGGCAACATATGTATATATTAGCATAGGTATTGGTTGATGATCATGTTTCATAGTTCATAAATATGGAGGCCTCTCTAATGATCGGATCGGAAATGCGTGGACACGCTGCTCGTGGTTAAAGAGTTAACCACAAATGGGGATTCCGAGTCATGTGATCGAGAAAGAGTAGTCAAGCTATCCAAATGAGGATGACGTATACTTGCCTTGGGTTTAACCGATGTCGTGAGGCAAAGGGAATTCATATGATTGAACATTGTAGATGTTCGTCCGATTTGATCTTTATATGCACTTAGCAGTTAACATATCCTGCTAGGAGCCACTACCAATTAGTGACCATAGGAGCTACTACACATGAACCTTTTAAAGGGTTGGAACCCAATTCGGATTATGATCCAAATTCTATTGGGCCTCAAGTCCTAATGGGCCTCTAGTGTAGAAACTAATTATTGAGACATCTACCATAAAGAGGGGGCGTTGGCATTAGGGTTACCCTAGTACAGAATTTCTAAAACCGTAGTCACCACCCCTCTCATGCATAAATCGTGCTACTCGGAGTTTGCACTTCGGCACACAACATTCCTTCCCTGTATGTGTAGATACCTCAGAGATGTTGCTACGAGACGTTAATGTTAGGACGATCCACTGCTTACAGGAGGAATCGTGGGGAGTAACTGCTACTCTATACGTTTAATGGTATCCTATGATCTAAAACTACATAGGTTCTGTTTAACGTGGTAGAATTTTTTAATTTACATCGGTGTAGCCCATCGTTCCCCTGCACCTAATACTTCTCTAGCTTTGAGTAGCTAATACCGGTGACCTACTCTTACATGTCCCATGCGATTGGATTAGTAGATAGGCAGCAATCACTCGCAATTAAATTAAACTCATAGTTTAGGACTGGTTGTGTACTTGAATTGTTCTCCAATCAACCAACTTGCGGATTAAAAAAGGAGGCGGCCCTAGCTAGCTTGCGTACCGTAGGACGCACACAAAAATGCTCGATCAATTGTCTCGATCAAGACTTGAAATTGTTACATCATCATCACGCATGCATGTCCTCTATCGAACAGCTATATATCTTAATTAGTACTACTAAAATATCCTAGTCCTAGCTACTCCATTGTATACTGATGTAATCAACTGCTTAATCCTGCTGCTACTCATGCATCTGTCCTAATTAGTCTACCGTGTATGTGTAATTAACGCAGATTGAATGGCGCAAAGGACAAAAACCATCGAGGGGGTTAAGTAAAGTAAGTCGAAAGTAAACCATTTTGTAAGTCGAATCATCCCAGGTGGTCCTGGACGGGTTGATGTTTGGGCAAGAAAAAAATGTTGGCAGGGTCTCTTTCCCTTAATTCCCGGGTAATTTTGGATCTACTCTCCGTTCTCCGTCAGCAAATTTGGATTTATATGCGCTAGCAAAGACTTGGTCTCTTTTTGGTAACTTTGTTCTCTGTTCATGCGTTTTGTTGACCAATAAACAACTTTTTACTTAAGTCTGGATCTTCGTACTCTTCAGGTTTTTTGAGGCACTGGGTTTCTCTGCTACGCCTCAATGTCAGCGTCTATGGCTTCAGTTCCTCCCAAGATTGGGTATCAGTATGACAGTATCTCAAATTGTATCCGTATGTGTAACGCACAATCAAGTCATGCTTCGTGCTGGCCTAGCTTGGGGAACAAAAAAAGAAATAAGCAGCAGCACGCAGGGCATCGAGCAACAGAACTCAGAATCCTGCGGCAGGAACGCCGGCCCAGTCCGGCGGCCTCACGCCTGCCTGGCAGCCGCATCTGGACACGAGCGGTAAACTGGCGGAGCCGGGGCGGCCCTGCGGCTGCGGCTCTGATCACCATACATCACCGCGATGCCGCCGACTGATGCATGGGCCGGGACGCCAGCCTCCTGCGTCACGCAACGTGCGGAGCCCGGGACGGAGCGCCGCGCCAGTACAGGCCGCCCGGCCGGCCACACTCGACTGAGAGCCCAATTGACAGTTTGTTTCTCCCGGCTCTTTCGGCCGTCCGTAGTTGCAGCTCGTGCTGGGCCGATCGATGGCTACGTATAGTTGGGCCTCTACTGGAGTTCTACTACGACTTCCACCGCTGATAGACGCAGAGCGCCGTCTTTTCCTGCATCTTATTCGACTAGTCGTGGCTTTTTTTTTCTTGGGCAGATGCACTGCCATTTTAGTAAGATAGAAAAAATATATACACGATAGATGAGTGTTTTGAAAAGAAAATTATATTATTAGAGGTACGGTAGCAAGTCTACGCGACGTCAGATCATCTTTCACAAGGTGTGCGACCTCCAGAACCTACAGCGACGTTTGTTGAAAAATGCGCCGGTTTCGCTCTTTCCAGACGTTCCACAGTGTGTATATAATAGCTTCTCCGAAATATTTTTTGTCTACTTTTGATGCCCCAACTATGCAGTTGTTCCACCACCCCTCGAGATCGTCGGAGTTTGAGGTGTGATTCGTTTGTATGGAGAGCCAGAACGCCACAATGCCCCACACGTCTCTTGAGAAAAGACAACTACGGGCAAGATGTCCATTTGTTTCTAACTCAAGGTTACAGAGTGTATAAGTCTGTTCGTGTGGCCATCCTCGTACTGCGAGCCTGTTGGCCGTGAGGGCCTTGTTGTGTAGGAGCAACCAAGCAAACAATTTACATTTTGGTTCCGCCGCTCCATTCCAAATCTTATTAGGTTTGAAAGGAGGCACCACCCCTGCAAATTGTGCCAAATAGGCTGACTTGACTGTGAACACACCGTCCTCCATCCAACGCCAACGAATTGAGTCCGACGCGGTAGGGGTAAGCTCCACCTCATGCAGAAGAGACCAAAGGTCGACAAAGTCCCTGATTTGGATTGAGTTGGTAATGGGTCGCAGGGAGCGGATCCATATATCATCTTGGAGCGCATCATGGACAGAGCGTTTTTTCCTTTTGGCTAGAGCAAAAATAGACGGTGCAATTTCCTTGGGGGCCCTCCCTTAGAGCCACCTATCTCCCCAAAAGTCCGCAAGTTTGCCGTTTTGAGTGTAGATCTCCGTGCCTACCCGAAACAGGGCCCAATCGGTGGGGTCACATGGAAGTGGGGAGTCGGCCCAGGGCCGGCCAGTGGATGTCCATCGGGACCACAGCCAGAGGAGGCGAATAGCTCTTCCAAATCTTTCAAGATCCAGGACGCCAAGGCCCCCAAGGTCTTTTGGTCAGCAGACCATAGCCCAGTTTACCAGCGAATGACCCCCGCGTTGGTGAGAACCGTCATCACCTTTCCAAATGAAACTTCGTCGAAACTTATCAATTTTTTTTGTGCCCACTTAGGGATGTGGAAGACCGACATATGATAAATGGGCATGGAGGATAGCATCGATTTGACGAGGGTGACCTGTCCCGTCTGGGAGATGATCTTTCCTTTCCATCCTGATAGTTTTGCACCAATTTTATCGATCAGCGGTTGGAAATCGATCTTTTAGAGTTTTTTGGTGTGCAAGGGCATGTCCAAGTATTTGCAGGGAAAGGAAGAGATCCTGGCCGGGAAATGTTGGAGAGCATTGTCCAATTGGACATCTTCGCAGCGGATCGGAAACACCTCAGTCTTGTGAAGATTAGTTTTCAAACCGCTGGCCTTACCAAACTGATCAAGGATAGCCGAGATCGTCTGTAATTCTTCCTTCATTGGACTTGCGAAAATGGCAGCGTCGTCAGCATAAAGAGAGATCCGGATGGAATCATTTTTTTGCACGTAGCGGCCCTAGGACTCCTATCTCTACAGCCAGCTTAAAAATCCATTGCAATGGGTCAATGGCTATGATGCGGACATCGATATCACCTCCTCCAGCAAGGATGACAAGAGCCCAACACCTAGAGGACCAATGACGAGAGCTCGCGCCAAGGCCATACACCATGAGGTGATTCTAGTCCTTGACGTGTCTCCACTTGATTTGCATGTGAATGGCTTACTACCTAATGCGTTGACTCTATGCTTGCTCAGGTGTGAAGGGTTAACCACGTGGGACGACGCCCGGGGAGGAAGGACCCAGCCAAGAGGAGGAAGGACCCAAAGGAGCCAGGCCGCTGCAACACACCTGGAGTGTCCGGGAATTCTACCCCGGATACTCCGGGCTACCCAGCCAGGAAGCACCTCTCGGGCAGGTACCCGGACATTCCGGCTCCTGTCCCGGAGACTCCGGATGGGTGGCCGAGAGCAACGCAGCCCAGCTCCACGCCCGGACACTCCGGACAACCGCTGCCCGGAGTGTCAGCTCCAACCCTCCGGACGTCCACTGATCAAGACGTCCGGACATTCCGGGGTAAGTTTCCCGGAATGTCCGGGCCCTACGGCCGGACACTCCGGACAAGGTACCCCGGAATGTCCGGGCGTACTGTCTGCGCACAGTACCGGGTCGAGGCCCATGTAATTAGTTGGCTTAGCCTTCTAGGGTTACGGGGTTAGACCTATAAATACCCGTTCCCAAACCCTAATTAGGTTTAGACCTGTTGTTAAGACTAAAAGTAGAGCTTTGCTCCTTAATCTAGGGTTTCAACCCTCTAGATTTGGGAGTTCCACCTTAGGCCTTTCTTTCCTCTTGGATTGAACGGATCGGCGCGTGCCTCCGAGTGGTAAACGTGGCATCCAATTGAGAGTAAGGTTGACTTGGTTTCCTAGTTCCTCAAAGGCTTTCTCGTTTGGGGATTGTTGTTGGGGTGGGATTTCCTCGTAGGCTTTGCTAGTTATCCTCGTCCAAATCGTGAAGATCAGGAGCCCTCCGTATCAACTTGGTATCAGAGCTCAAGGTTTCCACGATTTGGATTTGTATCCCTTCTTCTTCTACCCCCAATTTCTAGCCTTTATTTTGGTTTTTCTTGCCTATTTCGAAAACCCCACAAAAAGAGCCCTTTTGGAGATCTAGATGCAATTTGAGGTTTTGGGTGAGCTTTGGTTGGTTGGGGTCCACTAGATCTTTGCCATATTTGTCGATCTAACCTTCCTTTGCGTTGCTTTGGCCTTTTTCCTCGTTTTCCCCTCCGTTTCGTGGATTTTCGAGCCGCCCCTGTTCAGATCTGGTTTTCCCCAGCACACCCAGAGTATCCGACCCAGCCCGGAGTCTCCGACCAGCCGCAGCACCCCTCTCGGGACATACCCCGGAGTGTCCGGGAATTCTACCCCGGAATCTCCGGATCCTACACCCGGAGTGTCCGGGCAACTTACCCCGGAATCTCCGGGCAGTGCAATTCCAGGCTTCAACTCACGAGGTATAACCCTTTCTTCTAGCCTTTTTCTTTGAGAGCCAATTTCTTCCTTTGCGACAACTTTGATCCTATCAAGACTAGCTCTTTGATGATTGCTAGGGTCTTGCGCACTTGTTCTATCTAGTAGATCCTTGTCCCAAGCAATCCAATCACGATAGTCTTGTAAGATCTTGGCATAAAAGAAGAAAGAAAGAAGCAAAAAAAAAGAGAGAAAGAAAGAAAGATCAAAAAAAAATTGCAAATGCCAATGATCCTTTGTAGGGAAGTGATAGCTTGAGTGGGCATCCAAATAGGAAGGGTAGCCAAATGTGCAAATCTTCTAACCCTACTTATTGCAATCGAGCTAGCGTCTTTCCTAGCATTTGTGCAACGCGAGCTTCTAGACTTCGATAGGTAAATCTTGTATTGGCTCATTCTTTGGTTGCACAAATCCCAATATCGTTGCGTGTGAGTTGTTGAGCTTCGCTTATATCTTTTGAGATCAACTCTTATTGCATTGTTTCTATTGTGGATTATTACTAACCTTTGCAATATCTCATTATCCAATTGCTTAGTGTGTGTGTTGTGCTAACCTTTTTCGAGCTCCACATAAACCATTGTGTGTGGTAGTTTTTGGGACTTGGAACTTTGTCAACTACCTCTTGTGGAACACCTTTACCCTCCGCGGCCCTCCGATCCTTCAATCCAAGGAGACAAGGACTTCGGTGGTAAGTGAGGTGAGCGAAAAGCGTAGGTTTCCAACTTCCACATATACCACATACATATCCTTTGTGCCTGCATCCTAACCATGTTTAGGTTTGACCCCGAAATAGATGCCAAGAAGGAGAGACAAGGACAAAGGGCAACACGATACACTACAACATCACTTCGAGCCTCATGGACTTCAACAAATGAGGCAACTCATCCTCGTTCATATCCATCAAGGGACTTCACCGACAAGAACCTCGACGTCCGAAGCTCCAAAGGCTTGAGAAGAAGCCATCATCGACGGACGGAGGAGGATGAAGGAAGCCATACAAGCACCTACCGACAAGAAGCTCCTCGACGACAAGGTTGCCATGATGGTGAAGCGAACAAGCTTGGCGAGCCGAAGATCACCATGCCCAAGTTCTTCAAGACCAAGTTCCCCGGCATCCAAGAGTCCGAAGACTACATAGAGATTCCATTCTATGGGACTCAAGACCCGGAGGAGTACCTTGAATGGGAATGGCGAATGGAGAAATTCCTCAAGCTTCAACGAGTACCCACAAGTCAAGAAGTCAAGCGAGCCACAATGGACTTCCACGACTACGCTTCAACATGGTGGCGTCTACTTCCCATGAAGGAACTCATCATCGATTGGACAAGCTTGAAGACGCTCATGCGAGATGAGTTCGTGCCACCCAATTTCTCAAGGGAGCTACTTCTCCAAGTGGAGTGCCTCAAGCAAGAGGACAAACCGGTCCAAGTATACTTCAATGTGATGAAGCGTGCAATGCGACGAGCCGGTGGTTTTAGCACAAGAACGGAGATGAAGTACCTTGAGGATGGATTCAACTTCGACATCATCTCCGCACTCCCTCTCAAGAACTTCCAGAGCTTACTAGATCTCTTGGATGGTGCTCTCGAGGCAGAGAAACGTTTCAAGGTGATCAAGGCCCAAGAAGAGAAATGGCGAGAGGAGGAGCTTGTCAAGGAGCTCGAGGCCCGTGAAGACTACAAGCATGAAGCAAAGCCACTCATGACTCAGCCTATGGAGACGAGTATAAAGATGGTCGAGCATGGGATGTTCCCTTCGACCAAGGTGGCGAACGGCGCTATCCAAGATGGTGCTTGCACTCTTGGAAGCGAGGAGGATGAGCACATGATCGAGCATGGGATTTTCCCTTCGATCAAGGAGGCGCATGGGGATGAATGCACCAAGAATACCTCCACCATACCCACTTGTGTCAAAAGCAAGATGCAACCAATCCCATGTAAGGATGAGAGCCACCAAGCCAACTCGAGAGAGAGTGATAAAAATCAAGAGTTGTGTGACTCCACCAAATGTGAGATTGAGTGCATCAACATTGAGGGAGAGAGAGAAACACCACAAGAGTTGAGAGAGGTAGTTGATAGGTCAAGTGAGGTCATTTCAAAGACTAACTACTTACCCTCTCCTTTTAGTGTTGTCTCTCATTTGGTGCAGGAATTGGAGGATCAACCGGCGCCCTTTCTCAACGAGCACGCCCTACCATTGGAGGTGAAGGAGGTCCCCACGATGGGAGAGAAACGCGGTTCCAAGGAGGCAAAGTCACCACCCACACCTACTTCAACTGAAGAGGACGTCAAAGGTAACAATATAGGTGTTGTGATGGTCCCACAAAAGCTTGTGCATGTTGATTGCTTGCATGATGTGCATGAACCTATTACTTCTTCTCATGCTAAATTGATTCTTCCATGTGACAAATTGCTTGCAAATCATGTTGATCATGTGGAGATAGTTAGACATGATGAAGTGCTTAGTAGGATATCTTGTGATCAATCCCTATGTCATGTCATGTTTGATAATCCCATTACTTTGTCTAGTGCTATGGATAAGATTTTTGAATTCACATCTTTGACATCTTTTAATAGCACCTATGCCTATCAATATAAGTTTAATTTAATTGGTGAATATGGCATAGATGACAGGTTCCTAGTATGTGGCATGAATATCACTTGTAATGAAATTGCCATGTTAAAATTGCATATTTTAGGCAATCCATCTTGTATGCCATGTTGTGCACAATCTAACATGCAAAATGATCATAATGCCCTTTGCGTTGCAAGAAACTTGATGACTACTTGCTCTTTCCATAAAATTTCTTGTAACCATGTTAGTGTTCTAGATGTGCCATGTAACGAACCTCATCAAATTGCCTTTTTTCTTGCAACAAATATGTTGAACACTTGTTCTTTCCATAGATTTGTTTGTAACAATGACCTAATGCTTGAAAATCTGGAGTATGATGAGAATAATAACAAGAGCATACATGACACTCGAGAAACCATGATGCATAACACTAGGGATGCCATGAGTAAAAAGATACACGCTGCACATTGGCCATGCATCTTTAGCTCTTTTAGTGTTGAACTAAACAAGGAACATGGCGTGATGGATGACGTGTATATATACCATGCATACACATTATATTCGTTATACATTTTGTGTGCTAATGGTGTTGTGCGAGGGAAGGAATACGTCATGACGTATGACGTGTTCATCTACCACGCACACACGTTGTTCGTTTGGTCTAGTGTTGGTGCAGGAAACAAGGTCTACACATCAATGGTCGAACAACATGATCTGACCAAAAGAAGCTTAAGCAACCAAGAAATGTTTGTGCCCAGCACCGCTACGCGTCAAGAGCTAACAAGGAAAGCACGACGAAACCTCACCAAGGTGAATTCTTTCCCTTGTGACAACTCCCTCATAAGCTTTGAGGATGGTCTACTCTTTGAGTGTTGTTTCTTCTTCATTGTCAGCTTGATGTACATCATGGAAGGAGACGGAACACCGTGGAGTACCAACTTCATGGGAGACGAAGGTGCGAAGCATCATCGGGCGGAATCTTGGACATCTTCCCTCTTGGACATTGAAGGAGCAGAGTCAAGGACGACTCCTTTTCAAGAAGGGGGGAATGATGCGGACATCGACATCACCTCCTCCAGCAAGGATGACAAGAGCCCAACACCTAGAGGACCAATGACGAGAGCTCGCGCCAAGGCCATACAACATGAGGTGATTCTAGTCCTTGACGCGTCTCCACTTGATTTGCATGTGAATGGCTTACTACCTAATGCGTTGACTCTATGCTTGCTCAGGTGTGAAGGGTTAACCACGTGGGACGACGCCCAGGGGAGGAAGGACCCAGCCAAGAGGAGGAAGGACCCAAAGGAGCCAGGCCGCTGCAACACACCCGGAGTGTCCGGGAATTCTACCCCGGATACTCCGGGCTACCCAGCCAGGAAGCACCTCTCGGGCAGGTACCCGGACATTCCGGCTCCTGTCCCGGAGACTCCGGATGGGTGGCCGAGAGCAACGCAGCCCAGATCCACGCCCGGACACTCCGGATTGACCCGGAGACTCCGGACAACCGCTGCCCGGAGTGTCAGCTCCAACCCTCCGGACGTCCACTGATCAAGACGTCCGGACATTCCGGGAAACTTACCCCGGAATGTCCGGGCCCTACGGCCGGACATTCCGGACAAGGTACCCCGGAATGTCCGGGCGTACTGTCTGCGCACAGTACCGGGTCGAGGCCCATGTAATTAGTTGGCTTAGCCTTCTAGGGTTACGGGGTTAGACCTATAAATACCCGTTCCCAAACCCTAATTAGGTTTAGACCTGTTGTTAAGACTAAAAGTAGAGCTTTGCTCCTTAATCTAGGGTTTTAACCCTCTAGATTTGGGAGTTCCACCTTAGGCCTTTCTTTCCTCTTGGATTGAACAGATCGGCGCGTGCCTCCGAGTGGTAAACGTGGCATCCAATTGAGAGTAAGGTTGACTTGGTTTCCTAGTTCCTCAAAGGCTTTCTCGTTTGGGGATTGTTGTTGGGGTGGGATTTCCTCGTAGGCTTTGCTAGTTATCCTCGTCCAAATCGTGAAGATCGGGAGCCCTCCGTATCAGGCTAGGATGAACAACATGGGAGAAAGCGGGTCCCCTTGGCGTAGCCCGCGCCTGTGGGAGAAAGGGGGCCCTGGCTGTCCATTGAGAAGCACACGGGAGGAAGAAGTGGCAAAGATGATGGATAGCCAGTCTCTCCATCTCTGCCCAAATCCCAGGCGGGAAAGGACCTCCAGGAGGTAAGCCCAATTTACCAAGTCAAAAGCTTTGGAGATGTCCAACTTGATGAAGAGACTCGGGATTTTCCTGGAGTGTAGTTCTTTAAGCACATTCTGGACGTGGAGAAAGTTATCCTGGATGCAACGTCTCTTGATGAAGGCACTCTGATTAACAGAGATGAGATCCTGGAGCAGTGGTGCAAGCCTAATGGCTAGCAGCTTAGAGAAAATCTTAGCGAAGCTATGCACCAGGCTAATTGGCCTGAATTGGTCCAGGCGTGTGGCGTCGTCTGTTTTGGGCAACAAGACAATGTTTGCGGAGTTTAGCAGCCCCAGGCAGGAGCCCCTGAGCAAGGTGACTTGGTTGACAGCGGCCGCAATGTCACCTTTTATGATGTCCCAGCACCTCTTGAAGAAAAGGCCAATGAAGCCATCAGGATCAGGAGCCTTTTTCGACGGCATGTGGAAGATAGCGCTCTTGATCTCCTCTTCGTCAAATGCCACCTCCAGGTGGGAGAGGTCATGAGGATTGTAGCCCAAGGCGTCCCAATGTAGGCCGATCTCTCTTCCTCCGTCTGTCCCGAGATGTTGTAGGAAGTGTTGAAATATGACACGTTCTTTATCCTGCCGCGCGACAGCGATTCCATCCTGGGTGTGTAAGGTGTGGATGTAATTTTTTCTTCGCCGCCCATTTGCTTTTAGATGGAAAAATCTGGTGTTCGCATCTCCCGCTTTGATCCACCTTTTATGATATCCCAGCACCTCTTGAAGAAAATGCCAATAAAGCCATCAGTACCAGGAGCCTTTTCCGACGGCATGTGGAAGACAACGCTCTTGATCTCCTCTTCGTCGAATGCCACCTCCAGGTGGGAGGGGTCATGAGGATTGTAGCCCAAGGCGTCCCCGTGTAGGCCGATCTCTCTTCATCCGTCTGTCCCGAGATGTTGTATGAAGTGTTCAAATATGACACGTTCCTGATCCTGCCGCGTGACAGCGATTCCATCCTGGGTGTGTAAGGTGTAGATGTAATTTTTTCTTTGCCGCCCATTTGCTTTTAGATAGAAAAATCTGGTGTTCACATCTCCCGCTTTGATTCACCTTTTATGTTGTCCCAGCACCTCTTGAAGAAAACACTTTTATGATGTCCCAGCATCTCTTGAAGAAAAGGCCAATGAAGCCATCAGTACCAGGAGCCTTTTCCGACGGCATGTGGAAGACAACGCTCTTGATCTCCTCTTCGTCGAATGCCACCTCCAGGTGGGAGAGGTCATGAGGATTGTAGCCCAAGGCGTCCCAGTGTAGGCCGATCTCTCTTCCTCCATCTGTCCCGAGATGTTGTAGGAAGTGTTCAAATATGACACGTTTCTTATCTTGCCGCGCGACAGCGATTCCATCCTAGATGTGTAAGGTGTGAATGTAATTTTTCCTTTGCTTTTAGATGGACTTGCACCTTGCTTTGTTTCCACTGCTCTTCGCATCTTGTAAGCGGAATGATTTGCCCGTAGTTTTTAGCGGCCGGCCTCCAATCTTAAACCGGCGTGCATAGAAAGAACGCTAAGGGCCCGTTTGGGAGCCATGTAAATTTATACACTTGTAACGAGTTTACACTGGTATTTTACAAGGCACCAACTAAACCCTTGGAAACAAGTGTAATCTAAATCCTGTTTGGAAGACTTGTAAATATATACCCTTGTAAATAGTGGCTAAGGTTAACTCTGCATTTATCCACTGATCTAGCCACCTAGCAGGTTTAATTCACAGCACATGAACATTATCAAAAGAACGGCTGAGCTGCATGTTGTAGTAAGGCCAGTATATATATACTTGCATTCTGGAAAATAAAATTGTTGATAACGATAATATCCAAACTTCATTGTTCTTATTTGTGCTGGGATGAAAGGAAACCAATATCTAAACTGAATGTGAAACTTCCAGTTCCAAACTGAGAATGTGTGATATCCAAAAGATAATGTTTGAGTAATGTAATGAATCTAACCGGATCTGTAAGTATAGCTCGTATATTTTTGTTCTCAGGAAAATGGACGATGAATGGAGAACTGGAAACGACGAACGTAACGAATAATCCGACAAGAGCCAAACTCTAGATTGTTCATTAACCTAAAGAACAGGCAGCCCCTCACCGTTCTTGGATCCGCGAGCCGATGAGGAGGACGATGTGGCGGAGACGACGAGCTTCGTCCCCCTGGCTCCCCTCCGCGCGGCGCCGGCGGTGGACAGGGGCTGCGAGGGGCGGCGGGCGGCGGAGAGGAGGGAGAGGGTCCCTCGGTCAGCGGCGTCGGTGGCCCGATCTCGCCACGAGCAGGAGGTTGCGGCGGCGGGGAAGCGGCGCTCGGCGGTCGCCTTCCTCGCGCGCGGCGGCGGCGGCGGCGTCGCCTTCCTCGTGCTCTCGCCACGAGCAGGAGCCCGATATCTATCGGAATAAAAAATGGACCGCTAGAGGCCCAAATAATTTTCCGGGTGTAAATGCGAAACCGACGGAAATGGGCCGGCCCAATACCGGGCATCCAAACAGTAATTTTCGGTCCTATCGTTTTTTCTACGTGGGCTGTAAATTACAGAGGTATTTGGGCCAATACCGGGCTTCCAAACAGGGCCTAAAAGGAAGCTAGTATGTCAAAGCGTAACAAATTCAAGACTAGTGACATACGAGGTGTTCAACAAGACATAAGCATGGTATTCGACAGATCAACGTCTTATGTGATAATCAAGGACCACTGAAGCTAAAGATCTTCATTTTCTTTTCATTAAAATTTTCTAACAAATACTATTCTATTTGATATTTCCCTGTTAGATTATGCCTTATATATCGTCTATGCAAGATGTCGAACCCTTGCAAATGGCTGGATGCTATTTGATCCTTTTATTTTCCTCAAAACATTTATAATTGTTGGTTTCGTCAATACAATTGGGGATCCAGGTCTCGTCTCTCGAACGGGACGGACATGCATGGCGTCCGTATAGCTCATACGTGCAAGTACAACATGCTAACTTTTTTTGAAATATACAACATGCTAACTTGAAAACCGAAGAAAACGGTGGCACGACGCGTGCCGATGCTCCTACAGGCCGTTTTGCAGCACTGATCGATGGGCGGGAAAAAGGCATATTTAGCGAGTTGCAAACGCAGTTTTGGCCCCCCCGCCGCGCGAAGCGACGGGCAACCGGCGCGTGGCAAATTCGTATGCCCGAGCCGCGACGGCAAAAAATCGTGCCCCAGACCCGCGACCGATCTCCTTCGCGGGCCCGGCCCGAGGGTCGCACGACGTGACCGCGAGGTGTACCAGGCCGCGGCTCCCCCCCGCGACGCAGGCCGGCTCGCGCTCCCGGCCCGCGAGGAAGAGCTCGCGTGCGTGGGCCGCGACGTCCCGCACTCCGCGCCCTCGGCCCGCGACCAGGCCGCGTCACTCCTTCGGCCCGCGACCAGGACAGGCCGCGTCGCGTGTTCGGCCCGCGAGCAAAACGGTCCCCCGTGCCGAGGAACCCACACGCCAACCAAGATGGCGTTTGATGACTGAGCCAAACGCCAGAGTCATTGGCGTTTTTCCTAGAGAGCCAAACGCCCGCTGTTTTGGAAAAACAGAACAACTGGCAAACATGCTTCTGGTCTGGCGAATAGCGCGGCGTTTGGCCGAGGAACTCAAACGCCAGAGGACATGGCGTTTGCCTTTGCTGGAGCTTCCGGGGACCCAAACGCCAATGCCGCTCGCGTTTTCTTGCACAAGTCATATATGGTGGTAATCTACACATCTTCACAAGATTTTCACAATTTGATTTTAGTCATCTCTATCCTTCCAACCAAACAAGAAACCGGTTCACTCCATCCACTCTCATCCCTCCAACCAAACAAAAAAATGGACCACCCCACCACTCAACCAAACAAAAAACTGGATCATCTCACCACGTATAAATGGATCGCCGTATCCCATCCACCCCGAGTCGCCCAACCAAACGCACCCTTTATTTCTCAGAAAAAAGGTAGGATTGGCCCCCGGGCGAGTGGCAAAGCCGGAAATAGCCCCCGTCTGGGAGCAACGCCGAAAATGGCTCCGCGACGCGCCACGCACTCGACACACGGACTAATCGCCAGCCAGACCCGCGACACCGGAAAATCGCGCGCCAGACTCTATGTATAACGCGAAATAAGTGAGAAAATGAAGTACTGCATACGGCAAAGTACAATAGCATAATTATTGAAGGAACTAAAATAGTTACGATCACGGGCCTCTTCCCCTCTTATGCCTCGGTGGCATGTGACCTGAGGGGAAAGTGAAATGCTCGCTTGATCTTGGGTTTGTTCGGAGACTGTACTGGGGAGTCTCATAAGTTTCCTGATCCTCCTGAGTGTCCTGAGTAGGGTATGGTTGACTAGGAATTTGGCTATTAACGATCTCCTGGGGATGTCGAAACAAATCTTCGACCCACTCATGACCCTGTTGGTGGGACGAACTAGGCTCGGAACCTCCTCCTCCAACTAGGGACTGGTATTGAAGTGAAGGTCGCATAAACTGATTTTGGTAAATAAAAGTCTCTTCGTGGGGAGGCGAATCGTTGAATGTCTGAAAAATGACCAGAATAAATGGTATACCAATTAAGAATCAAGTTTATTGTTTTGACAACAATAAATTTAATTTGACATACCTGACTAAATGTTCCTCCCGGAGAACCTTGCAGCGGCTCATGTGGTGAATCGATCACGTACTATGTAGAAAATGTATCATTTCTCAGATAAAATTTAAGTCCATCGTATTGGGTGCAATGAGGATATGTGATAAGTTAAAAAAAACCTGAAGGTGTCCACCGTGTCGCGTTGAGGAGTCTCGCTGTAGCAACGTGTCCTCCCGGAGCTACGAAAATAAGTGTGAAGATTAAGTACACAAGAAACGCACAATCTGTACACACATAATTTAAAAAGACCATACATCGGTAGCTGCACCGGAATGAGAGGTCTGGCCTTCGTCCTCAATCGAGTCGTACTGCATAAATAAAGTGACCATTGCAAAAGACTAAGCACACTTTCTAAATATTGCAATGCGTTCTTCCGAAGAGTAAAACACACCTCATGTCCTGTAGCAGCTCGTCCTAACGACATCCGCACGAGTGATGTGTCCCCACGTACGTCGGACTACAAATAGCACCATGCCAATTACACTCTGAGTGTACATTTGTGCACTATGTATGTGTGACTAATTATCAATTATGCGCACCTGATGTCCTCGACTAGCTCGCCTAGAAGAGATCCTTTGTACAGACGTGTCTGCCCGTGCATCATGCTATGAAAATACAATAATATGGTTAACTAAAATTGTACACGTCCTATATTCAACAGTTTGGCTCGAAGCACTGAAATACGTTACCTCTCGACGTCCTGAAACGGTTCTTGAAGTCCGCGCCTCACTACGTCGTGTCTCACTGGGTCATGCCTGACTGGGTCGTGCCTCACTGGGTCGTGCGGACCTCTGCTCCGGCAAGTTTGAATGTGAGCGTAATACGTCGTCCGTGCGACCACAGCTCAAGTTTTTCATGATTCCTTTGGCATCTTCGTACATGTCCTTCACCTTCTGTAGTACCCTCGACCAATCCTCCCGACGGCCTGAGCGGATGACGGACGCGACAGTATCATGGATCCGCATAGCCTGATCGAACTACATTCCCAAACAATGTTTTAAACCGTGCGATCGATAAGTTCAACGAATAATGCAAAACAATTGGTACTATTACCGTCTCGTCACGACGTGAAGCTCTATGCCGATCCATCCCCAATTGTAGTTGCTCAGCATGCGTGAGGCTCGTGGGTCTCTCAGGTGGAGCACAGGTTAGTCTAGCCCGCGTCCTAGATAGGTACCATTGTAGATACTCGTCGTAGGTGCGTTCGTCGTACTGCCTGGAAGTAACGTCGTTACGTAACGGACAACGATTCATCATGTCATGTGAGAACGGATAGATTAAAATAAATACCTCTCCTCAGGAACGTTGTGCAGCCATGCCATCCCACATTTCTTTCCATGTGCTTTGCGTCCCTCTCCAGTCTTGCTCATTTCTTCCTTTCTTCCCCTGCCTACATTTTGTAAAACCGTACGGTCAAATTAGTAAGAAGAACAATAGTAATGCAAAGTGAAAATGGTTACAAATTTTAGAGCGTACTCATGAACTTTTTTATCCAGCCATCTGCTAGTCGCACCGTCTGGAAGCGATGGAACTGTCTCGTCGGGATGTGGCCTTTCATACTTGTTTAAGTAAGTGCCTGGATTAGCTTCCGCTATTTGATGTAGCATTCTTGGGGCGAAATTATATCCCTCCTCATAAGTCCCGAACATCTTCTCTATCACCTTCTGCTTCGCACATCTGACCATGTCGTAGCTGACCGGAAAACCAACTTCGTCAGCCACGGTGGACATCAATGACTTTGGCCCGACGGAGATGTCCTTGGATACTAGGTGGTGCACTTTTTTCGGCTCGGATAGCTCGCACGTGTGGTGCACCAACACAGTTATCTCAAAATCCTTGTAAATCCTCTTGGCTTGGTTTGCACGCACCCTTCCAGGACAGTTTGGACGTGTGCATACAACTTTCAAACATGTGGGATTCGACCTTTTGACCCGATACTCACGACTTGTGGAGGTGGCATACTTTGTAATAGCCATGTGTGCAGCATGCTTGGTTGGAAAGTGCTGACCTATCATCAGAGTGTTCTCTTCGAAACCCCACCGTGAGTTCACATCTTCTGATATGACAAGCCTCTGCACCGTCAGTTCATCCATTTCTTCGCCAGCAGCTACTGCAGGTAGACCACGTCGTACGTATCATCGCCCTCCTCGTCGTACCGTCCGACTCTTCATCGCTACCGTCTTCAAGAGAGTCCAACTCGTTCGGCATGCTTGCTAACAGCTCAAAGCAGTCGACACGAGCAGACCAGAAGGGACCGGCATCTTCATTACTGACGAACTTGTCTTCAGGATGTGTCAGATTGACCTCTAACGCTGCATCCGCTGCCCCTACACCTCCTTCTGTTGCAACAACCTGTAACTCACCAACTCCGGAGGAACCTTCGTCGCCAGTCAACAGGCGACTGCTCTCACAAACTGTACGTACACCATGGGTCGACCATATATGTACGCCCCTGGTGTACTCACAAGGCGCATGTACCCAGCCCATGATGCGTTGCCAACCACCTTGCGCAGCTGCCATAGGGGGACTGATGACCCGTCCTCCCGGCTGCTACATGTGACTGCTTCAATGATTATTTTGTTGCGAGCTATGTCCCGATCAAACTCGCGGCGTATGCACCTCCTCAGGTCCAATAACTAATCTCCTCCAAACCATCTATGTGTGTAACCTTGTACTCGCATTGGGACAAGTCGAGCCCGTAGGGCCCGTCACGTATTATATTCGGCCCGTAGAACACTAAGAGTTTCATTCATTGTACCTACGTACATGCGAAACCAAAATTTGAATATCGTGTAAACATTATTTTTTCTGAATTTCGGACTAACTAAAAAGTATGATAACATCTTGCATGTCAAAGAAATTTATCTTCGTGTGTAGGTCTCGAGTTGATCTTCAATTTTTCTTATTACTCGAACGGCTGATTTTGCTCTTTCTAGCTTCAAAATCCGTGGTTTATACTCTCATGATAGCATCGCATATGATGGGTTCTTCCAATACCTCTACCCTGTAATACTCAAGATTCAGAAACTACTTAACAGTTATAGAGTTTGAACTACTTTAAGCTAGTTGGCAACACATTCAAGTCATTAACGTTATATTCTTGCTTCTTGTGTGAAATTAGGTTGTAATGACTGAACTGAACTATGCACAGTGGGTACTCTAGGTAGGGGACAATTGCTGGCTGCATTTCTTGTGGCACCGCTACCTCGAGTCTATACAATATATGCTACGCAAAAATCCATGGACAGAGAAATGTATAATCCACAAATTAACTGCAATTGGAGGGCATGAAGCAGGGCTTTATACGAGGTTAAAATTTGAAACATCATGGTGAAAGGTGTATTTTGATAGCAGCGATTTAAGGCAGCATTCCCCTCTAGATAAAAAGCATTAAGTCACGCTATCTTTGAATACAATTGGAAGCTCAAAATGATATATTCCTCCAATACAAGTACATGATACCAAACAAAATATTTAGGCTTTACGAATTTTAGATCATATCATCTATCTCAAGAACATGGGTATATGAGTATATCATTTTTTATACTCACCGTGTCCCGAAGTAAGACATCTTCCAAACCTTTGCAATTTAAAATAGAAGAAACCCCATCAAGTGTTATCTGACCACATTCCTGTATATCAAACAAAGATGTTATCCATAAAAGATATTAGCAACTGAAATCCAAATTTTGATTTTAATTAAAAGCAATAGATACAAAGTATTCAAACATAAAAATAATGTATACCTCAAGGTGTAAATATGTAAGATTTGGCCACACAGAAGAGATTAGCTCTTGAGAGCCTGTAAATCAAGAAAAGCTCAAATTTGAAGACCACCGCGTGGAGGTAGAGAGTGAGAGGGCAAATGGAGAAGACCACCGCGCGCGAACGTAAGAGGATGAAAGAAGCCTGCCTGCGGTGAGAAAACAGAAGGGAATCTGCACGCGTGACAAAAGAAGAAAGCAAAAGGAAAAATTACTGTAGCATATCACTTCTCTGTCTCTCGGTCGATCACGGGCACCAGCGAAACAGGAAAAGCAAACAGCAAAGCAAATTGAACCAGAAAAAAAAAGCAAACAACAAAAGCAAACTTCAAGGCAAACGCCATGTCCGCTGGCGTTTGCGTTCGCCGCCAAACGCCAGAGTCACCGGCGTTTGCTCAGTGGCGCGTGCCGAGGCCGCGAGTGGTGTCCGCGGGCCGAGCGGCGCGACCGCGCCGCGTGATCGCGGGCCGAGGCCGCGAGGTGGCGCTGCGGGCCGAGGACGCGGACGCAGCGCGTGCTCGCGGGCCGAGGCCAGCGACCTGTGCCGCTCCGTGGGCCGGGCGCCGCGACGCGGGGCGTGGACCGCGACGAACTCCCTTCGCGGGGCGGAGGCGCGATCGGCTGCCGTCGCGGATCCGGCGCACGATTTTGCCACGCGTCAGATGCCCTTGCTTCTTCGCGGTGCCACTTTACCGTTGCGCGCGGCCGAGGGCCAAAACCGCCGTTGCAACTCGCGGTGGGGCTAAATATGCTTTTTCTCTTGATGGGCTCGCTCACTCACCTCCGAGGAATGATGAGGAAGACAGCTCATTAAGGCGATCAACCTGAGGAAATACACCGGTGCTCCTGGGGTGCGCCTCTCCCTGACATTAATGCTCCTTCTTTTACTCTGAGATCTATGCGGTACCAGATAAAAGATGTATTTCTGTTGTTGTGTTTCTCGTATTGGACCGTATATATCATATATTCCTTCCAACATTTATGTGCCGTGCCCAAGTTGTTAACGCCCACTGCCATGCGGACAATTTTCCCGCTATCGTATTTTGGAATTTTGGAATTTCGAAAGTTGATTTCTAACTTCCATCTACGATCTTTAAAAAAATACTCCCTCTGTCCAAAAATATAGGACGTATTTTAATTCGTTAAGACAAGATTTTGACCAATAATTACTCATTAATATATAGTTTATGTGATCCAAATTATAATTATAAGTAGTACTTTTAAATACGAGTCTAATGATATCAATTTTATGTCACATAAGTTCACATACTAATAGAGTAATTATTAGTCAAAGCATTCTCTTAACCAATCGAAATACGTATTACATTTCTAGACGGAGAGAGTATATACTAACATAAAAAAAACACAGGTTAAGACTAAATATTTTTGATCTTAGCCAGTTGAAAATTTCATATTCTCATCCAACGTCTGTGCATAAAGTTAAACCCTCCTCTACGTGATCTTATACTAATTACATAATTAGTCCCCTTAATAACCTACTTTCGGCATTTGTCTTTCATTCCCTCCCCACCCTACTCCCCGTGTTAGTATTCCGTTGCATCATTCATGCAGCATTTCCGCATGCTCTTTCATCCTTTCAATGTAATGCTTTCAATCCCAGAACTACACTACTAAATAAAAATGTTCTCATATATTTTACCAAATACGTTTTTTATTGCTTTGATATGAATTGAAGAATGGAACAGTTAGTGGTTTCGCCGTCAAGGTTCAGACGATAAAATTTTTGTTTATTATTGGGCTTCATGGATAGATTTGCCAAATGTTTTTTTTGCTGTGAAAATAGGTTTACTAATTTTACCTACCGTGCTGTGGATTTTATGTCCCGGGGCTTAGTTGCAGTTCATACTTTTATTATGATATGTCAGATGTCCCGGTGGTTTAATTCACAATTCTTGACGTGTGCATTGCACGTACGTGATTGCTAGTAAAAATAAAAGCACAACAAAGATTTTCTTGGGGAGTTTTCAAACATTTTAATTCCAAAATTTATAATTTTTTAACACTAGAATTTGGAAATGCAAACATTTGCATCTCGGCGCTCATTAAGAGGTTGATTAAATGTTAGTCATTAATGTACAGTATATTATTTCACAGCTCTTAAATAAATACTAAACATCAATTAACAAGTATATAAAAACAAGAACTGCTAGAATGCTGTGCTATATATATGAACAGTGACGTGTGTAAAGAACAAAACCTATATATAAAACGTCCGCACTCGATCGACCCGGTACTTCCAGCTATATATATGAACAGTGTGCGTGCAACAACATGTACCTATACTTGTCTGTACTTGGTCGGACGGACGGACCGTATGCCAACGCGCGCATCGATATCTGAAGGACGCAACCCAGCTTATCAGTGATGTCTAATGGAGATTCAGATCTCTTCTCATATTTTGCCTTGTACTGCATGCTATGCTTGACACGATACTTTACTACCATAGAAAAGATCATCGTACACGGTTGAAAAAACTCATTGTATACAGTTTTTCAACCCGTATGCACCAGCCGGTCACCGATGTGGGGTGCACATCACACACAGGTCTAGATCACATCGCATACGGTTTTTCAGTTTGACCCGTGTGCGATGTGCTCCATATAGACGGGTTATTTAGGTGGGGAAAAAAGCTAAAAAAATATTGTTAGACATGTAGAACTCGCCCTCTCAAGTCACACGATTCTTCGCGCAAAATATGCGCGCGTATGGTTTTGGAGACTCAAACCCATAACCTCCATGACCTCTTGCTCTCACGCGAGCCCCACCTACCATCTCACTTGAACAGTCTTATGACTCGGTAGGACATCTATTCCTTTTGACCCTTCAATCTGAATCTTTCGGCTAATATTTGGATATCTAAATGGCTCCAAACAAGAAACTTGTCAACTGCAAAGTTGTAGATCTCGTCAAGAGCTACAATTTTCATATAGACATTGTCTCCATCCAACTTCATATGAAAAAGTTACGAATTTCTGAAAACGAGACATCGCACACGGTTGTTGCCTAACAACCATGTGCGATGTGCTGTGCAATGTGCCTCCTTACGGCTAATATTTGGACATTTAGATGACTCCAACGAGAAACTTGTCAACTGGAAAGTTGTAGATCTCGTCGAAGGCTATAATTTTTCATATAGACATTGTCTCTATCTGACTCCATATGAAAAAGCTATGAATTTCGGAAAACGACATCGCACACAGTTGTTTCCTAACAACCGTGTACGATGTGGCTCCTTCCGGCTAATATTTCGACATCTAGATGGCTCCAAACGAGAAACTTGTCAACTGAAAAAGTGTAGATCTCATCGAGAGCTGCAATTTTTTATAGATATTATCTCAATCCGACTAAATATGAAAAGGTTACGAATTTCCATATCGCACACGGTTGTTGCCTAACAACCGTGTGCGATGTGTTGTGCGATGTGCCTCCTTCCGACTAATATTTGGACATTTAAATTGCTTTAAACGAGAAACTTGTCAACTGAAGAAGATCTCATCGAGAGCTACAATTTTTATATAGACATTGTCTCAATCCGAATCCATATGAAAAAGCTACAAATTTCCGAAAACGACATCGCACACAGTTGTTTCCTAACAACCGTGTGCGATGTGCCTCATTCCGGCTAATATTTGGACATCTAGATGGCTTCAAACGAGAAACTTGTCAACTGCAAAGTTGTAGATCTCGTCGAGAGCTGCAATTTTTATATAGACATTGTCTCCATCCAACTTAATATGAAAAAGTTACAAATTTTCACATCGCACACGGTTGTTTCCAAATAACCGTGTGCAATGTGCCTCACATCGCACACGGTTCCTATGAAACAACCGTGTGCGATATGAGGCACATGGTTTTTCAGAAAAATTCGTGTGCGATGTGCCTCACATCGCACACGGGCCAATTTACCGTGGCACATCACACACGAGCGTGAAATAGTGATCGTGTACAATGTTCACATTGATGACGGATTAGGCCAAACCGTATACGATGAGAGATCTTAAAAGACCTATTCTGTAGTAGTGCTTACTAGTACTGCTGCGGTGGTCAGGTAGAGCTAACAGACACAAGCCCTATATATACGGGCTGAACGATGAGAGTGCAGAATGGAACTGGGATGTAGAACCAGCTAGCGTTCAGCGTATGGCATCATGTTAGCTCGAACAGTGCTCTTGGATCTCAACGAGATGCGATCCATGGTGTTGTACGTCTTGCCTCAGCATGCATGCAGCAAAGCTAGCTTCACAAAGACGTACAAATGTCGTGGTAGCTACTAGCTACCTTAGCCAAACCCGTAGTAAGCAGTACGTACACTAACGAATAAATATCATTCCACATGCTAAATAATATCAGTCCTATCTTTACATATCGTTGAGATAGTACACTTGCAATGTCAGAGAGCATGTGAACGATGCACGCACATATATAAATTGCGTGCAACTCAAATTACTCGCTCCGTGTCATAATGTAAACTATTTTAAAATATATAAAATTAAATATTTTTAGATTTGATCATTAATATAAAAAAAATTACCAACATTTATAACACTAAATTGCCATAATTAAATATATATTCATAACATATATTCAGTTTTATTTGAGACAACATATATATATATATTTATATTTATAGAAATTAATGGTTCAAGTGTCACTTTTCAAACTGGCTAATATTTAAAATAACCTACATTATAACACGAAGTAGTAGTAGTATTTTACAATACACCATGCCATGCATGCATGTATTATAGTTAGTTCTGTGTATTGGGACCCATGCATCTCTGATTATTTCGTTGTTCATGTTCATTTAACCGTGGACCACCGTCTCTGATATTTTCATGTTCATGTTCATTTAATCGTGGACCACCGTCCAGCAGTACTGTATGGTGCTGCAAAAGAAGTCCATGTTCCTCGAGTAATGGTTATTTATGCCGTAACCTAATTTGACTTAAAATGGCTGAACGAATCTGGTCTAGATTAATCCATGTCCCATACAATTAAGAACACATGTCAATCCTGGATCGTAGTTGAAGGATGGCTTCATTTTTTTTTGCGTGAGGGAAAGGATGACTTCTCGCCAAATTCTCTTTCTTTTCTCAGAGCATGCATAAAGTTCTTCGCACGTTTGCATTAAGCAAGAGAATACCAATTCAGATTTTACAAACACGGCCCTTCATGACATGACACTTAAATTCTGTTTAGTTTCAGCACCCATGTATAGTACTCCGTAAACTAGCTTTAGATCCTCCAACAGGTAGGCCATCTTTGTTACATTTAATTCCTTTGTTGCTACACAAAAAATCATCTTGTGTCCTTTGCAGAGTGCGTGTGGTACATCAAGCAGCCTAACAGGACCCAGAAAAGAAGCCAATACTGTTCGTCAACCATACATAATTTATTAAAATCAAATCTAACGAAAAACGCCATTACTATATTGAAAGGTGTGGTGTGGAGGAGTATAGCAGACCAAAATCAGAGCACTAAATTTCCGGTCATATATGCATTCCTATGGGTCAATTATATTGGCTAATGAAGAATTGGAGGCCAATTCAGTCGATGGCAGCAACTAGCAAGGCCGAGAAGTCATACCACTCTTCTTTAAGGCTTACAAGTAAACCAGAAAAATATATAATTCAGACTTACTCTAGAATGAATTAGTCTAAATAATGTTTGGCTATTCACAGATCATAAACTCAGTGCAATCACTATTGAAGTATAAGTATATTGTCCAAGTTTCCCCATTAGTAGTATTAACACAATAATCGATACCCATAATCTCATAGGCATTGTAATACCTGAAGTTTTTTTGGTATTTATGTGGCACGTTGCTTTTTTCTTTATACTACTCTGGATAATAACTTAGTATAAATGTTTGCTATGTGTATCTTAGGATGTAGAGGTTAGAGGAGATATCTCTTTCATTATCTTAAAAAAAAACTTCTCGCTGGCCATTTCTAAAAATCCTTACAATTTAATTTTATCTTTTGCAAGGGAGAAATTCTTGCAATTAAGAATTATCCATTAAATATCCTTGAAGAAAATAATTAACTTAATTTGCTTGCATGGCCTGTGTATGACATCACGCAGTCTATCTCACTCTCTATATAGGAGAAGACAGCCTGCCAATGTTCCCCACGTGTGCCTGATAAAAACCCACTTTCAACCAAAACTGCTGTCAAATTATGAACAGTGCCAAGCCCAGGATCTGAAGATCTAGCCACCCCAAATTGTCTGTCAACTCATACATTCCTCCGATTTGACAGTACCTTCAAAGCTCTGAACATACCACAATTTAATTTCACCATACAGATGCTGCCAAATATAAGCAAGATTTCTTCAGGACTCCAGTATCTTGGGTTGCAGCCTCTTGTCTACACGCCCTGCGCACACCTTGATTTCTGCCCAAAATATCCATGAAAACTCAACTAAAATTTCTCAAGAGAAGTTGCATGCAGGCACCTTGATTTCTTCTCCTCCTGATCTGAAGGTTTCCATTCATCTACTCAGCAGAGTGAAACGGTCGAGGAGGACAGGCGCGAGAAATGCAGCATTGATATGCCATTTTCAGAGGAGCGTGTCCATCTCGTCCGTGGATGGGCAGGACAGGGGATGCCGCGTGCCGACACGGTCGCTGACCGGCCGTCGACATGGTGCCATGCCGCTGTCCATCGATCGCGATGCACGCACGGATGCATGAACCGGAACTATGCTATGATCCGACCATACTTGATCTCACTTGAAGTATATGTAGGAAGCTAGCGATCGATCGAAACATTCCGCGTGCGATCGCTCTCGCGTGGCGCCGGCCGTTGCATGTATTTACTCTGCGAAGCATGGAGGACTGGAATTGGAGGTTGTTGGGGGAAGGGTCCCCACGCTATCCGGAATCGACGGGTTTCTCTTTGAACGGCGTCAAGGTCCCTCTCGTAGTATCGACATATTGCGCCTGACGTCATCAAGCTCCGCTGGTATCGCACAAGGTCAAGGTAACGCTCCGTCTTGACGAACGTTGGGGGTCGCGATCCGTCCCGACGCCAGGACAACACGTCGTCATAGTAGCGAGTATTAGGATATTAGAGTATTTAAATATTATATAAAGATTCTTGTAAAAAGACCAAAATACCCTTGAGGGTGTGTGGTCGTCCGAAGGGCATAATTGTAATCTCTCCCTTTCTACTCCCGAACCCTATAAATACCCCCCATAGGGTAGAGAGAGAGAGAGAGCTATTTTTCCAGAGACAAACCGTGACCCTTGAAATCAATACGAGAGTTTTCACTTCTCCCCACGAGGGTTTCGATTTATCCTCGACGCGAGTGTTTTATATTACGCTACGCCTGTCAAACACACGCGTGCTCCCCCTCGACGGACAATCCCCTTGCATGTACTCCATGGTACTCCTTGATGAAAGCTCTCGCCAACCCGTGCGCATGTCGGTCTTCAGCACCACACGCGTGCTCCTTCGCGAAGTAAGAAGACGTGCCTCCTAGGCGAAGGCGAAGAAGGGGACCAAGCGAAAGGTCGCAAGCATCACCAATATGGTTCCAAGCACCACGGCTGTCGTCCCACAGGTCGCCGCAAGGATGACAAGATGCATGGCCACCCCTGCGACAAACAACGACATCGCTCCCGCCATCAACGCCCAAGCCACCGGTCCCAGAGACCACTGGGGCCCTCGCTCATGCCGAGCGAGAGATGGAGACATTAAGGCAACAAGTTGCAGCCACAGCCCAGCAGGCGAAGCAGCTCCATGTCCAGCTTGAAGTAGCCCAAGTCGAGGCCCTTCGCGCCGCGACATTAGCCTGGGAAACTGTGGAGCTCCGGGCACAACTTGTGGCTGCCCAAGACAGGGCCGACGTCGTACGTCTGCCGCAAGAAGAAGCCATAGCGGAAGCACGGAGAATATTCGGTGTATCACCAAGCGGCCGATGAGCTCCTCCAAGATTTGGCAAACGCGCAGGCACGCACCGAACCCCTCCATGAAGAGATTGGACGAAATCAACAAACGACACACGCGGTCCTACGCGATGCCGGGGCCGGCACCAGCGACCAAGGGACCCGAGGCCCAGGTCGACGCCCGGATAAGGAACATGTGTACCCAGATGCCCCACCTGACATCTACATCCTAGCTCCGGCTGCCGCGCCTGCCGTCCGCACCGCCACGGCAGGAGGTCGTCAACCTCGCTCAGCTCGGGGATGGTGTCTAACCCATGGCCAAGCAAGTTTTGCCCGTGGACCTTCCCAAGTACAACGGTGAGACGGACCCACAGAGTACACCCATGTGTATGAAGCTGCTGTATCAGCTGTCGGAGGGGGCGAAACGGTGATGGCGAAAAGTCTGCTGCTTGCGCTCACCGTATTAGCTCGCACGTGGTACCTCACACTGCCTCCCAGCTCGGTGTACTCGTGGGAGCACCTTCGCGAGCAGATGCATAGTCGCTTCCAGGGAAGCATAAACAAACAAGTCACCTCTTCGGATCTGAACATCCTCAAGCAGGCCCGGGCGAATCCATCCAGGCATTCCGCAAACGCTTCTCCAACCTCCAATGCCAAGTTCGTGACATCACCGACCAAAGCGTGTGTGACGCCGCGCGTCGTGCAATACGTGATGAGGACCTGGCAGCCAGCTCGACAGGAAGCAGCCGAGAACAATTAGGGAGCTCTACGACATCATGGACACATACTCCCGTGCCGAGGAGGGAGAGAGCAGAGAAGAGCCGAAGCCTTGGCCATGCCAACGAGGGGTACACCACGTGGAGGAGCGCAAGACTCTCGCCCCGCAACTACACTACCAAAGCCAAGCCCAGTGGCAAGGTAGTGGGCAGAACCGAGTACGCAGTGAAGGAAGAGACCACCCACGCTTGGATCACCAAGATTGGAAGCGCGGTGACCACCGCAACCACGAGAGTAACAGTCAAGCCGGGCACAGCGACCACAGAAGCAGCAGGCCACAAGGCAAGTTTTGTGAAATACACCGAGTAAACACTCACTCCACAGCGGAGCGTGATGTCGTCATTGCGGCCCGGCAGCGCCGGCAACCAAGGCACCCCAGCGGCAGGGGCATCGCTGATCCATCAGGCCGAGATCGAGAGCAAGGGGTTCCTGCCTTACAGCTGCCGCCACCACCACCACTACCGCTACGTGGCAGAGCACCAGTGCAGGCTGTTGGTCCCCAACGGATCATCCATGCCATCACCGGAGGCAACGCTCACACCTACACATCCAAGCGGCAACGCCGGGCCTACACCCATCAAGTTAACCACATCGGTTCCTTTCCACCCACAGAGCTACCTGCGTGGGTCGACGCCACCGTGACCTTCGGCCCTGAGGACGCCGCCGGGGTCACTTTTTCCCACCATGACGCTCTCGTCATCTCGGCGGTCATCAACAGCTGCGAGGTGCGCCGTGTCTTCATTGATGGAGGTAGCTCGGTGGACATCCTCTTCGCGTATTCACTCGCTGAGATGAGAATCCCCCGCGCGTGCCTCACTCCCACGGGGGTACCGCTCCTAGGCTTTGGGGGTGAGCCAGTCCCGGCCCTTGGCAAGATTGAGCTTCCGTGGAATTTAGAGCTGACGACTGCACCCGTAGGGAGAGCATTGTCTTCGACGTTGTCGACATCCCCTACCAATATAACGCCATCCTCGGCCGAGTCACGCTGAACAAATTTGGTGCGGTTCCGCACCACGCCTTTCTCTGCATGAAGATCCCAGCCTCCTCAGGGGTCATCACAGTGCGGGGCAACCAAGACTTGTCCCGTAAGATCGACAGCGACATCCAGGCAGCCATTCGGTATGTCCATACCGTCCAATCGAAAGGTGGCAAGGCAACACAAGGGGCTCCCAACCCGCCAACATCAGGGTGGTGGGTGCCAAAACCTAAACCTGACAGCGAGACGCACGCTACGCCGCTTTCAGAAGGTGATCTGACTAAGACAATGCTCATCGGGGTCAATCTTGACCCAATCAATGAGGAGGCCATCCTTAGCACGTTGCGGACCAATGGAGACATGTTTGCATGGGAGCACAAGGACCTCCCCGGCGTCCCCCGGGAGATCATCGAGCATAAATTGCTCGTCAACCCCGACGCGCGTCCTGCCAAGCAGAAGTTGCGAAAGATGTCGGTGGAGCACCAGGTCGCGGTCCGAGAGCAAGTTGACAAGATCCACAAGGCAGGAGTCATCCGCGAAGTCATGCACCCCGAATGGCTCGCTAATCCTGTCCTAGTCGAGAAGGCCAACGGCAAGTGGCGCATATGCATGGATTACACCAACCTCAACCGCGCATGCCCGAAGGACAACTTCCCGCTGCCAAGGATCGATCAACTCGTCGATGCCACCTCCGAGTGCGAACTTATGAGCTTCCTCGATGCTTACTCAGGGTATCACCAGGTATGGATGGCGCGGGAAGACGAAGAGAAGACCAGCTTCATCACGCCTTGGGGACATTTTGTTATGTCCGGATGGCGTTTGGGTTGAAGAACGCCGGTGCTACTTTCTCCAGGTTCATACACAAGGCCCTCTCCAGCCAAATCAGGCGCAACATCGAGGCCTACGTCGATGATGTCGTCATCAAGAGCATGATAGCCGCCACCCACGTAGTGGACTTGCAGGAGACATTTGACAACCTCCGTCGGGCCGGCATGAAGTTCAATCATGACAAATGCGTGTTCGGTGTTCAAGCAGGGAAGCTACTCGGCTTCCTTGTGTCGAGAAGGGGAATTGAAGCTAACCCTTCAAAAATCAAGCCATTCTCGACATGCACCCGCCTGAGAATGTCAAGGAAGTGCAAAAGCTTACCGGGCGCCTCGCGGCGCTCGGGAGGTTTGTCTCCAGATCTGCCGAGAAGGGTCTCCCTTTCTTCAAAGCTCTGCAAGGGTCCACCAACTTTGAGTGGACGGTGGACAAACAGGCAGCCCTAGATGACCTTAAGAGGTACCTCATCTCGCCACCGCTGTTGCAAAGCCCTGTCCGAGGGGAGAGCTTGTTGTTGTATCTGGCAGCCACCCCGGCTACGGTGAGCGCCGTCTTAGCCAAAGAAGAAAACACAATCCAGCACCCAATCTACTATGTTTCAGAAGCACTTCAAGGTGTTAGGGCGCGGTATACCGAGCTAGAAAAGCTCGCATACACACTGTTGATGGCGTCCCGCAAACTACGACACTACTTTCTCGCTCACTCCATTTGAGTGCCATCCTCTTTCCCCCTCGGAGAGATGCTCCACAACAAGGAGGCCTCTGGACGCATCGGGAAGTGGGCGACCGAGCTCGCCCCCTTCGTCATCGACTTTCTCCCCGGACGGCGATCAAGTCGCAGATGCTGGCGGACTTTGTGGCGGAATGGGTCCCATCGGAATATCCCGTCACCCAAGACCATACTGACTTGCTGTGGACGATATATGTGGATGGCTCCTGGTGCTCCGACGGTACCGGCGTAGGGGCCGTCCTAGAATCTCCCGAGGGATCACGCACCTTGTACTCGACACGTCTTGAGTTCAAGGCCACCAATAACATCGCCGAGTACGAAGCGTTGCTGCTCGGCCTGTGCAAAGCACGCGCCTCGAGAGCGCGGAGGGTGATGGTCAAGAGCGACTCCCAGCTCATAGCAGGGCACATCGACAAAAGTTATCAGGCCAAGGACCTCGAGATGATCAAGTACCTCGCCCTTGCACGGGCCACCGAGAAACACTTCGTCGGCATCACCGTGCGCAGCATCCTGCGCTCGGAGAATGCCGACGCCGACGGTTTGGCGCGCGCCGCAAGCACGCGAGCTGAGGTCCCGCCGGATGTCTTTTACCAGGTCATCACGGCACCAGCAACAAAAGACCTCCCGGAGGTGCACCACATTGAAGAACAAGAATGGAGGACACCAATCCTCCGTTACCTCACAGATGAAATAGAGCCCGATGACCCTGTCGAAGCACGGAGATTGAAAAGCAGGGCCAGGGGCTTCATTATTCACAAAGAAGCCCTTTATAAGTGCGGGGTGTGCGCACTGTATCTTCGGTGCGTCTCCAAAGAAGTAGCCGATCTTGTGCGGGAAATCCACCAGGGGCTGTGCGGCTCCCACCTCGTGCCACGCGCCCTAGTGTCAAAGGGGGGGATCGGTTGCAAGTCATGGGCAGGGAGATTTGTCCCCCGACCCATCCACTGGCACGCCGGGCATGTCTTGACAAGACTTTGTGCATCACAAAGGGCCGTTCAAGATCAAAAGTCATGGCCGCAAATTCGTGGTTGTCGCGGTTGATTAGTTCTCCAAGTGGATCAAGGCCGAACCGTTGGCCAGTATAACGTCACTCGCTGTTCAAAAGTTTGTTTGGAAGAACCTTATTTGCCGCTTCGGAGTGCCACGTGAGCTGACTGTCTACAATGGCACTCAGTTCGACGCAGTCCCGTTCCGTAAGTTCTGCATCGGTCTTGGCATCAACCTGTGCTTTGCGTAAGTCACCAATCCAAAGGCAAACGGCGCGGTGGAACGTGCTAATGGCATCGTGCTCTCCGGCTTCGCACACGCCTCTTCGACATACCCAAAGGGGGCTGGGCAGACGAACTCCTTAGCGTGCTATGGTCCACCCGTTCAACGGCAAGCCGTGCAACCGGCTTCACTCCCTTCAAGCTCCTATGCGGGAGGAAGCGGTGACCCTAGAAGAAGTCAGGCTAGGGTCACTCCGCACTACGTCCCCACCGGACGATGAAGCCCGTCAAGCATCGCTAGATGGCCTTGACGCCATAAGACAAGAAGCCGCATTCAATATCGAGCGATATCAAGCCTCGATGGCGAAGGCTTACAACAAGACCATTCGCCCGCGGCCCATCCAAGTGGGTGACCTTGTACTTAAAAAGAAAGCCAACCCCGAGGCTAAGGGCAAGCTAAGCTCAAAGTGGGAGGGACCATCCAAGGTGGTCTGCGTCACGCGCTGTCACACCCCGATTTTTCGAAACCTGAAAATTAGGGCTAACAAAAACTTTTTCGCTAATAATGCTGAATAAAATACACCAGATTAAAACTTTTATTCTAGTTGTGCTTCTGTTAAACCCTAAAGCAAGGCAAGCCCAAAATCTTCCACCCCTACACCTATTTCCTCAATCTCCGCCGCGTCGAAGCTCTGTCCGGCGAGGAGTACAAACCTTGCCTTCCACCTTGTCTCCATGCGGGGCCATCCGTCCTTGCATCCCGCCACGAACACACCTTCGGCATCTCTCCCCCTTCCATCTAGCCGGTGCAACCTAAACCAACACCTGCCGCTAAGTGCCCACATGGCACTTTGTGAAATTGAAACATATATACGTCATGAACCTCCTCCGAATGACGTAATCCTTTGCCATCTACTCCGCCATGTCCTATCGCGAGTGTGTGCACATATAAACTGTTTCTATATATGCGCATATATGCAAACCCTAATCCATTCTTCCGAGCTACGAATCAGAACCCTAATCTCTCGTGCGGCTCTGCTACCATTCTCTGCGTATATATGAGTACACCGGTGATATTTCCCAAAATCCTCGCCCTCCACAACCTCTTATGTCTAATCTAACTTTGTCGCCACCATATATATATGCCTAAAATTTCCCAAGTGTATATGGGCACATACACTCCAAACCCTAGTTTACGCTTCTCGGTAAAATCATTTTACCACATGACCAAGAAAATATCTTCAGCCATTCTACCATTCTACTTTAACAAGATATGCATGTGTATATATATATTTTTCACCCTTATCCCTTCTACTTACCATGTCACCTTTTATCTCTCTACATGGTAAAACCCTAGATATTTACTTCACCGTGTTTATCCACATCTCCGAAAATCCTCACAAAACTTTAGAAATATCCTGAGACCCTCCCTAACATATTTCTATAAAAATACCTTGAGGTCCCGTGCAAATATTTCAAACCATTTCACGTTTGAGTTTGAATCAAATATTGAGCCCTAATTCTTTTCCTCTCTCAATACTCGAGCAAAATTCTAAGCTTATATTTTATATTCATCCTAGACTCGAATTGCTCTTTGTAAATTATTGTGTCATACCAGATAATCTCCAGGCCTATTAGGCACTATATATGTCAGTGGGAATAAGCATAAATAAGGCTCAACCTCATTGCACCAACCAACACATTTCCTCACCCCCGTCTCATTTTTCCCTCTGACCTATATTAATGTCCAGCATTTTCTTTTCTGCCAACACGTTGCCGCACCCTACAAGTCCCCTGTGCTCTTTTTCTCTCCCTCCTCCATTTACTCCCTGTCAACTTCCTCAAACCAGCCCAGGCCACCTCCTCTTCCTGCATTAACAACAGGCGCCTAACCCCTGTATGCTGCAGCAAGTGGCAACTACCCATCCATGCCAACTTTTGACAAGTTCCTGATCTCCTCCTCTATAGCCCTCGAGCAATCCCACTCACTGAGTTTCACCTTCTCAATTGCTTTCTCTTCTTCTCCAATTCTCAACACCAGCCCGAGTCACCTCTCTCACCTCCTCTCCTTGCTCCTCAATCCATCCCACTGCTCCCTCAAAGCTGAGCACCTCACTCACTCAAGCAACATGCAGCTGCTCAACACCCCATTCAATTCCATCCCTACTGCAGCTCCGTGCCAGGCCCCTCGATTGACTCTCCTGCTGCCGCACGGCACCAGGCAGGCTGTCCCTTCCATCCTTACCCCCTCCCAAACCTTGCCGTGTACTTCACTCCTCCTTCTCTGAGGCACCACCAGCGGAGCACCAATGCTTCCTTGAGCCAGCAAAAAGTCGAGCTGCTCCCCATCTACCCTTCTGCCCGAGCAACTCCCCACACTACCCTTCTTCATGCAAGCACTCCTCTTCTCCTTAGCTTCTTCTCCATGATTCCTCCAGCGAGCTGCACAAGTCTTCATCTTCCCTTCCTGGTGTAGCAACAGCAGCAGCCAGCTCGCTTCCCCAATCCTCCTTGCTCCTCTTCCTCAAAGAGCCCAAGCTCTTTACTCTGTCACCCGAGTGCATTTCCCTCTGGATTTCTTCCCCGCTGATCTGCATGCTTCTCTTCCTGTTCTCCAATTCTTCTCCCCCGAGCTCCAGTGCTTCTCACTTCCTCAACTACCGAGCACCCCTCTGCTCCTCTCCTCAGCATCTCCATCTTCCATACTCCTCCCCGTCTCACCCACCAGCCCCATCGCCTCAGCAACCACCGACCCGTCGCTTTCCCTCAACGCCCTGGAGGCTGCCCTGAACTCGGCGCCAATGCTAGCACCCTACCGCCGGTGAGCCATTGCCTTGGGAGAAATCACCAGCAAGTTCGGATTCCCTTAACACCGAGCTCACCAGCGCAACGCCCCTCCTGTAACCCCCTGGAGCTCACTCCTTCCCTAATGCTCCTCCGCCCCGAGTACTCGCTCTCCCCGCGCCACCGCTCGCCGGATCCCGAGCCGCCGCCACTGGCTTGCCCTACTTCTTCTCTCCAAGCTGCCTCAACCCTTGCCGCCGCCGGGTGCATTCTCCTCCACTGCCACTGCATCTAACCCATGCCTTCCTTATTGCCTTCCCAACAGTTGAGCTCACGGCCCTTTCCTCCTTTCTTCTGAGCTCCTCCGAAGCCGAGCCGCACCTAGCTCCTTTTCCTCATTCCCTAGCACTTTCCCATTTTCTTCTTGCCCGGCTCTTCTTTCCCTTTTACTCTTGCACCGCACCCTCCTCTGGCTCTCTCGGTCGCTGCGCTCAACGCCTTACCACGACAGCTCGCGGCAGTTGCCACTGCCACATTGTCTCTGCCGCGGCAGCTCGCGGCAACTGCCACTGCACCCTGTTCCTACCGCGGCAGCCCACGGCTGCTGCTGCGGCCACCTTACCCCTGCCGCGGCAGCTCAGGGCTGCTGCCGCTGCCTCTTGCTCCCACCGCGGCAGTACTGCGCCACTCCTTTCTCCCACCGCGGCAGCTCACATCAGCTGCCACTACTGCCCTGCTACGGCAAGCCCCCGACAGCCGTGGCAAGGAGACACCACCGCCCTCCAACGCCGACCATCCTTCGGTCATCGGCCGCCCCGTCTACTACCTCTAGAAGTCCCCTCTGACTCCAACGGTTCCATTCCGGTCCTCGCCGGCTTCTCCCGAGCCGCCACTCGCCGCCGATGAGCAACTCCAGAACTGCCACCGCACTCCTCTGTCTTCTCTCTATTCTCTTTGATTAACCTAATCCAGTTCCTTAGCACCCAAGTCATCGAATTAGCCTTAAGCAGCCTGGCCCGCAAGCAAACCAAGTATGCGCCATTCCACCAGGAAGGCGTATTTGCCGTAAATGCTCTCAGGAAATACGTTTTCCTATTGACAAAGCGTATCTCCCTCGGTTCCTTGCCCGAAGCCGTTTCCACTCATCGAAGGCGCATTTCTAGAGGTTGCCTCCGATGTCATTCCCTCCTCTCGGTTCAGAACCACTCCCCTCTTCCATTTTCTCCTGGCAAAACTTCGGAGACCCATATCTCCTCTGTTAAAATTCAGTTTGATCTCATTATGTTCTCTATATGCATTTAAAATCAAAACCTATCTAAGGGCATTAAAATCCTTTCTACAATAAAAGCAGTAAGTGTCTTGAAAACCTAATATTTGGAATTCGGCTCTTATACGCATGCAAGTATATGTATGTGCACATATGCCATCTTAAATCTGCTTTAACAAGTTTCATATGGATCCCAGCAAATCTTGAAACATGAATAGTTTCCTCAGGACCCACCCTTCGTATGATAGCTAAAGGCTTTTAAAAGAAAAGATGACCATAACATTGCAAACCCTACATTTTCTTATATGCGAAAACCCCTGTGTTATGTGTTTATATTTCCATCTCGTCATTTTGAAAACCCTAGCTTGTTCCAAGTTTAGTACATGGTTGTTGTGTTGCGTGATTGTATGTTGGTTCTTGTCTGGTTCTTCCTCGCCTCGTTGCTTATTCTACGTTCTCCGACATGTAGTTACCACGTTGCCTTGTTTTGTGGGGAAGGATTCGAACGCCGTCGTCACCAGACCAAGCTCCGAGCTAATTCAAACGTTGCCAGGCAAGCTCTCCACCCTTGATCATGTTGAATCCCAAGATTTTGAAATGTTATTTTGTTTACGAAACATGCATGCTATGTTCTACGACTCGTTATTTATGTAGTGAAGTTACAACCAATGCTTAGAAAACCCTAGTCCGACCCTGAACTCCTTGTCACCCTAAGGACTACATATTCTAGAAAAGATACCAGAAACCTAGGGTAGTATACATATACTTACTCGGCTTAGCCCTGCAGTAGAAAAACTAGGTTTTTAGAAAGGAAGGAATACTCTCATATTTCATGTGGCAAAGGTTTGAAAACGGACCGTCGTGTCCGAAGGTCTATGAAGGTAGTATATCCATGGGTTGGGATATTTTACCGTAAAGAGGTTTTGTGAAACCAAAATGAAAATGGAGAAGATTTTGATCCGGGTCGGAAATGAAGGGGGAAAGCAGGAAGCTCGTTAAAAGCGAGGTTATGCCCGGCGTGGTTCTCGCTACCCATTTACGGGTGTGGTGTGAAGTCCCTCTCGGATCACCTAAGGACCGAACTTAAGTGCCGTTTGGCCAAGTCTTACCGTACGTCCACATGTCCTTTATGGGAAGGACTTGATCTAGTACCCGGTCTGAGACTAGCATGAACCCGTAGGCAGTGTGCAGTGTGCAGATGAGGTTGTAGCCTCTGTAGAGAAAATTTTCCGCAGGAAAGCGATGGCTTGTTCGCCACAAAGCTGGAACACCAACCTCCTTGTAGCGATGATACTGACTCAAGCTAGGTTTGAGACATGTCCTTCTGGCGGGTTCATGGCTAGGTTTACTCCGGTGAACAGTCTCGTTGTAATAGCCCTATCAGTATGCATCGTGAAATATACCCAGGGTGACCTATATCGTGTGAGTAAAGCCGTACAACTTGGTTGGGCCACACTAAAGCAGAGTGTTAAAACTATTCGAATAGCCGTGTCCATAGTCATGGACAAACTTGGTTGGGCCACACTAAAGTAAACTGACTTTCAAAGTCAAAAATGGGTTATGGGTTTAAGGACGCAATCCGCCGAGTTCGCAGGGTGACATGAAAGATCCCCCCGTTGTAGCGGGAGGAGTGAAGAAAAGGGTTCCCGTTGGAGCGGGCAACCGTCGATATCCCCATCGTAGCGGGTGAGCATATGTCTCCCCGTTGAAGCGGGTGATTACCAGGCTTTTCCATTGTAGCGGAAAGCACAGAAATGATCTTCCCGTTGTAGCGGGAAAAATGATAAAAACAGGTACTTTGTCTCGCTGCATCGAGACATTTTGCGAAAACTGCTTTTAATATCTATTTACATAATTCAAATGCAAACTTACTTTCTCGCACAATATGAAACCTAGGATAGAGCCAGTTTCTTGATAATTCCTTGCATGCACATATCGGTGATAAACTCCCTGGCGGAGGGCTTGCGAGTACATTCAATTGGCACCCGCAGCTAGGATGAACCCTATTATAAAGCCGTGGCCGTTTAGAGGTTGGGGTTTAGACTTCATTGGGCAAATACATCCTGCTTCATCTAAAGGTCATCGCTTCGTCCTTGTAGCTACAGATTACTTTACCAAATGGACTGAAGCAGTTCCTTTGAGAAATATGACTCATAAGGAAGTGATTAGCTTCGTTCTAGAGCATATGCATTCATAGGTTCGGTATCCCTCAAACCCTGACAACTGATCAGGGTGCATCCTTTATGTCTCACCAATTCAGTGAGTTTGCCAAATCCTTTGGAGTCAAGTTGTTGAACTCGTCGCCCTATTACGCACAAGCTAATGGACAGGCCGAGTCTAGCAATAAGACTTTGATCAAGTTAATAAAGAAGAAAATTGAGGAACATCCGAGAAGGTGGCACGAAGTCCTTTCAGAAGCATTATGGGCTCATCGAATATCTAAGCATGGGGCAACCCGAGTGACGCCATTCGAGTTAGTGTACGGGCAGGAAGCAGTGTTTACCCGTGGAAGTTAGGTTACAAGCTCTTAGAATAGCCAGGGCAAAACGACCTGTCGGCTGAAGATTATAGTCACTTGATGATAGATAGGATAGACGACGTTTCGGAAGAAAGGTTAAAAGCCTTACGAGAAATCGAAAAGGAGAAGTTGAGAGTTGCTAGGGCTTACAACAAAAGAGTAAAGGAAAATCGTTTCAGATAGGAGATCTAGTATGGAAGACGATTTTACCTATTGGAACTCAGACAACAAATTTGGCAAATGGTCGCCGAGTTGGGAGGGTCCATATAAGGTCGTCGAGATTGTCCCCGGGAACTCTTATTTCGTGGAATCTTTGCAAGGGGAAGGGTTACCTAAGGCTCTTAATGGGAAATATCTGAAAAGGTATTACCCGAGTGTGTGGCAAGAGGCTTAACAAAATCTATGGCCGATATGTCCTTTATAAGTATCGCCCTAAGCAATGGTGCAGTTCATGGTGTTTTTGGTAAATGCAATTATACCAAAAAGCAGGGGGGCATGTGTTTACAGTGTAATTTAGCTCAGGATTTATTTGGTTGGCCAAATTAAGTATTAGGTTTTGTTTGCAGTGTAATTTGGCTTTGAGATTTATTCAACTAGCCAAATTAGAATAATGGATTTACTCGCTATGGATTTAGCATTAACTCTTGAAGTGCAGGTCCGGGTACTCGCATCCCGAGTAGTCTGTAGCTTCCCCGAGTACTCATCACGAATACGAAGGTGCTCGCAGAAGTTCCCGAAGACCCGAGCAGTCGGAGTTGTCCCCGAGCGCTAATGTCCCGAGTACTACGTCATCAAGTCACGAGCAGTACCTCCAGGCATTCAACAGTGGCGACCCCGAACACTCGTGGCCCCGAGCACCGTCGACCCCGAGCACTCGTACTCGCGTCCCAGAGTACCGGTGTTCCCGAGTACTAGCGGACCCGAGTGCTAGCGGTCCCGAGCACTAGTAATTCCGAGTGCCAGCACGTCCGAGTACCGAGCACCCGGGCCCGTGTCCCCGAGTGCTGATGTTCCCGAGTACTCAGTCCCCCGAGAAGGCACAAGTCGGACGGAGCCGAGTCCCAGCAGAATCAAGTCACGATGCGATCAGGTCGATCCGTGGATAAGTTGATGTGGCGAATCCTCTATCACCAAGACTTATCCGGCACGGAGACTTAGGGAAAGAGTCTTAGAAAGGAAGGAATTGACTACGAAACTCGGAAGGACTCTCGGTTCGTATGGAAAGATGTCTCATATCCGAGAAGGAGTCCTGAGCGATGGAAAGTCATATGTATAATAGATCAGGATCCTTTAAATAAGGAAAGATTGTATATCTGTAATCAATTAGGATTAGGAGTTTTGATCTCCTACGGGAAGACCAGCCGCCCTATAAATATGAGGGGTGATGGCCGATTGAAAGACATCCAACAATCGACACAAATCAATCTATTACTTTTACCTTTACCTTTTCGTTCTAGTTTAGATCTTTATCGTTTTGCACTGAAAAACGATCGGTTCTTCTTCACGTAAGTAAGAAGATCTTTGTTTCTTTGCTCGGAAAGCAATCGCTCGTCGTACGCGTAAGTATGATAGTTATCCTTTGTTGTTTTGCCTGAAAAGCAACCATTCATCGCACACGAAAGTGCAATTGGCGACTCCACATTACCTAGGTGTTTCACGGGTCCAATTTCGTGCGAACACAATTGGCGACTCCGCTGGGGAGAAGAGAAGATTACACAATGAATCCTGACTCCAAAGACGGAAGCATCATCACCCCGACAACATCATCACCGTCACGCTCGACGATCTATCCGAAGATGAGCGGCGAGATATTGAACGCCAACTCGAAGAAGAGCAGGCGGAACGACTCCGGCAAAAGTTGGCCGGCTACCAGAAGACGAGGAACGGCGTCATCAAAAAGGTAGTCGTGCCGAGTCCTTCCGCTACGCTCAATACCGAGGTAAGTAAACCGACTTGTTCTGAAGAAATTGCTCATCTAATTGACGTGTCAGTAGCCAGCAAATATGGCTCTGAGATAGACAAATCGGCACAAGTATTCGCTCGAGTAATGACTAGCCGATTTGACGAGTTCAAGGAACAACTCGCTAAAGATCTACAGAGTAGTCTGCAGGGCCAGGTTAGATCCACAGTCCTGCAGGTCAATGATGAACATCGGGATAAGCAGCCGATGTATTCTGACAATAACAGAGTTGATCATCGGGCAGGAGTCGCCCCCGTGATCATGACCTCTGTCGTTCCGACTTCGGTTTCCCAGGGTTTTATCCACGACAACCGAAGCCTGAGCCTTAGCACGAACATCCCACAACCATGTTACCAAACTGTCGCATACAACACACCACCTGTTCCACCTCTCGGTACCGGAGTCCCTCACGGGCCGGTTCCAGAATCATATTTTAACCCGCAACAAGTCCAACCCGCGTTGCCGGGGCCGACTTCGCGTACTCCGTTAGCCGACATGAGCTTTAAGGATCAACTCGCCGGAGTGCTCAGAGAACTCGGCGTAATACCTAAGGATGGATCGCGTGCTTATCAAAAGCCGTACCCCGAGTGCTTCGACACAACACCATACCCATGAGGGTTTAGGATTCCAGATTTTGTCAAGTTGACAGGGGAAGATAGTAGGTCGACTTTAGAACATGTAGGGCACTTCCTGGCACAGTGTAGTGAAGTCGGCACATCCGATATATACAGAATAAAGCTATTCCCTTTATCATTATCGGGTATGGCCTTCACATGGTTTACCTCACTTGCTCCCAAATCTATCACATCTTGGGCACAATTAGAACGACAGTTCCACGAATATTTTTACAACGGTGAAACCGAACTTAGGCTCTCAGATCTGACGGCGGTTAAGCAAAAGTACAATGAACCGGTTTGTGATTACATTAGAAGATTTAGGGAGGTGAAGAACCGGTGCTTTAGCTTGAACATAACCGAAAAAGATCTAGCCGACCTTGTTTTTTCAGGTTTGCTCGCTCACATTAGGACATGCTAGAGGGCCAAGAATTCTTGAATATTAGTCAAGTCGCACAGAGGGCTGTAGCACAGGAAAACCGCGCTAAGGAAGTTAAGCAGTACAGCCGGTTTGGGGACAATAAGGGCAAAACCAAAGAGAAGCCGGCAGTCAATGTTTATAGCATACGAGAACGACTCGGACAGTGAGGACGATGTTGACATATGCGTTGCGAGTGGGTTCAAGCGCCCAAGTCGAAACCTTTTGTTTGTCCAGCCCTAAAGCCTACGCCTACCCGGCAAGAAGAGATTAGGTACACTTTTGACATCAGCAAGTGCGACAAGATTTTTGACATGCTCTTGCAGGGAAATCTAATTAGAGTAAGCGAAGGGCACGTATTCCCATTGGCAGACGACTTGGGCAAGAGAGCATATTGTAAGTGGCATAACTCTTTTTCTCATGCTACTAATGACTGCAATGTGTTTCGTCGACAGGTGCAATCGGCCATTAATGACGGACGATTGACTTTTGCCTGAAACGCCCAGATGAAACTCGACAGTGATCCTTTTCCAATCAATGTGATCGACTTGGAGAAGAAGAAAGTGTTAATTCGGTCAGATCAGGCCGAGTCAACAAAGGGAAGAACGTCATCATTGATGATAAAGCAGCCCCGAGGATGATCAAGCCGAGTTCCTCTCCTCAAACGGTCAACTCGAAATCCTCGCCGACTTCAAAGATGATTAAGCCAAGAATCCAGAAGTCAGAGTCTGGAAGGTCAATCGGGGAAAGGGACAAGCTGGGAAATCAAGCCGACGGTGAAACAGTTGCTGGACAAGTACACGACCAACAATGTGTTCACTCGGCTTGGAAGGGCCAAGTGTCCTAGGTCTCCTCCTCGACAAGGCTTCGGTGGTTCTGAGTGCTGACAGGAAGGATCATACATTCAATCACCATACTTCGCGACAGGTCCCAGCAAACTGGGGAGGCGCGCACACTTTCTACCCACAGTGTCCTCCGTGGAGTTTCAACCCTTGGGCACCACACCCGACTGGACCAATCGGCATGTTTTCAGCTGAGTTGGATCCCGTCCAGGTTCGAGTTCAGAGAACAGCCCCACAGGAAAAGAAACACGGTTCGAAACAGGAGCTCGGGCGTGGAACCGACTCGCCATTCGGCGCAAGGGACCCAACGTACCGAGTCGGCGCACAGCCCCAGAGAAGGCTCAGGGAAGCAACTCGCCGACTAAGCAGGTCTGGGTACCAGTCAAGCGCGCCGAGTCAGAACCCGGCAACCACGCCACGACCCAATCCGAGTCAAACATAGCAAGTGCTATCCGAATCCTGGAAGGAAGTCTACCACAACGGTCCGCCGTGTTGATAAGTTCGCAAGTCAACTCGGCGCCACCAGCAGGAACCCGGCATGTACGGTTTGGCACAATAGATGACTCGGACAACCAGAGTCCAGCAATGCAGCTGGACCCGGCACTCGGAAAGCAGCCGTTGAACCTGCACCGAGTTAGCCCGGCTAAGGAGGTCAAGGCGGTTGAACCAGGAACAAAACCAAAGCCGCAATGGTGCCCCACCGGGCTCACACATTCTCAGAAGTGAAGGGTCCAGCTGCTGCGAGCACTCGAGCTCAGGGAGGAGTTCGTCGAGAAGAAGCGCGATGAATGGTTCAACCAAGCCAGGCCAATGAAACCCGCAAAGATGACCTAGAAGGAGAAGCGGATTGCAAAGGAAGAAGATGATGTCGCCATCAATGATGTCGGGGAGATACCCGCTGACATGGACATCAATATGGTGTTCGAATTGCCTATCGAGTTCCGTGTTCCCGAGTCGGAAGTCGAAGAGCTTCTGCTTGGACCGAGTGCTGCCATATTTGAGAAGCCGGAGGGGCACGGACAACATTTGAAGCCTCTATTCATCAAGGGCCACATCAACGGGAGGCCCGTCGGCCGCATGCTCGTTGACGGTGGCGCTGGAGTCAACATTATGCCACTTTCGGTGTTCTCCAAGTTAGGCCGAAAGGAGTCCGAGTTGATGAAGACAAACATGGACTCAGTGGATTCTCAGGAGAGCTACCCGAGGCCAAAGGCATATTATCAGTAGAGCTCACAGTCGGAAGCAAAACTCTGCCGGCTGCATTCTTCGTAGTCGACGTCAAGGCCGATACAATGTGCTTTTGGGGCGAGATTGGATTCATGCCAATTGTTGCATCCCCTCTACCCTGCATCAGTGCTTAATCCAGTGGGTGGACGAGGATGTCGAAGTCATTGAGGCAGACAACTCGGCCTGCATCGCATTGGCAGAGACTACGGTCGATTGGCAACATGGCGACATGAGATGCTTGTCAGGCAGAGATTTGTCCGACTACGACTATGTCAGTATCGGCAAGGACGGGTTCGTACCGATACAGGCACAGCCGGCTTGTATAGCTCGGCTTAATGATTTGTCATTATAAATGGACAAGGAAGATAGCGTTAAGTGGCTACAAAAGCGCACCGAGGAGTATCATTCGGGCAAGAACGATATGCATGAGACTATTGAAGATTTTGGCGACATGGAGAAACTCGGGCAAGGGTTCTCGTCAGGTGACCCGCTCGAAGAAGTCGATATTGGCGATGGGACCATGCCGCGACCAACGTTTATTAACGCCAATATGGAAGTCGGCCAGAAAGGCAAGGTATGTGCACTACTCAAAGAATTCGTAGACTGCTTTGCTTGGAATTATACAGAGATGCCAGGGTTGAGTCGGAGCCTAGTCGAACATAAGCTGCCTATCAAGTCTGGTTTCAGACCCCACAAGCAACCACCTAGGCGTTTCAACCCTAACTTGTATGATCGCATCAAAGAAGAAGTTGACCGACTGGTGAAGGCAGGATTCATTCGGCCATGCAGGTATGCCGAGTGGATTTCAAATATTGTGCCAGTCGAGAAGAAGAATACCGGGAAGATTAGGGTATGTATAGACTTCAGGGACTTGAACAAGGCTACGCCTAATGATGACTATCCTATGCCTATAGCCGACATGTTGATAAATGACGCCTCTGGACACAAAGTACTCAGCTTCTTAGATGGCAATGCCGGGTATAATCAAATCTTTATGGCCGAAGAGGACATGTTTAAAACTGCCTTTCGTTGCCCCGGTTTTGTCGGGTTATTTGAATGGGTTTGTCATGACATTCGGTTTGAAGAATGCGGGCGCCACTTATCAGCGTACTATGAACCTAATCTTTCACGATCTCTTAGGCATTGTGTTTAGAAGTCTATATTAATGACATTGTCGTCAAGTCGGACGGCTGTAGTCACCATTTAGCCGACTTACGACTGACCTTTGAAAGGATGCGTCGGTACGGGTTGAAGATGAACCCGCTCAAATGTGCTTTTGGAGTGTCGGCTGGTAAGTTCTTAGGGTTCATAATTCATGAGCAGGGTATAGAGATCGACCCTAAGAAATAGAGGCCATCAGGAAGTTAGAGGAGCCGACATGCAAGAAAGATGTGCAGAGTTTGTTAGGAAAGATAAATTACCTAAGACGATTTATATCTAACCTGGCGGGGAAGATTGAATCGTTTGTTCCATTACTTCGGTTAAAACACGAAGCCGAGTTCACTTGGGGGGCAGAGCAGCGAGATGCTTTCAATAGTATCAAGAGATACTTGTCGAGTCCTCCAGTGCTTCGAGCACCCAAGTCGGGAGTTCCGTTCCGACTATACATTGCTGCACAAGACAAAGTACTCGGCGCGGTGCTAACTCAGGAAGTCGACAAGAAGGAGTACATCATTGTATATGTAAGTCGCCGACTACTTGACACCGAAAGTCGATATGTGTTTATCGAGAAGCTATGCTTATCCTTATTTTACGCATGTACCAAATTCCGGCATTATCTACTTTCGAGTACCTGTGTAGTGTCTTGCCAAGTTGACGTGATTAAGTATATGTTACAACAACCGATTCTTAGCGGACGAATTGGAAAATGGGCTTATGCCTTAATAGAGTATGATCTAACATATGAGTCGTTGCGTGCTATGAAAGGTCAAGTCGTCGCCGACTTCATTGTTGATCATCAGGTTAAGGATGAAGAAAATATTAATTATGTTGGTATATGTCCATGGAAGCTTTATTTTGATGGATCGGTTTGTAGAAATGGGCAAGGCATTGGTAATGTTTTGGTTTCACCACATAATGTCATCTATGAGTCATCAGTCCGGTTAGAATACCCTTGCACTAATAATCAGGCAGAGTATGAAGCATTATTGTTTGGCTTGCAAAACTTAGTAGACATGGGCATAAAAGATATAGATGCTTTTGGGGATACATTGCTAGTAGTTCAGCAAGTCAATGGCGAGTTTCAATGTTTTGATGGTCTGCTGAATAGTTACTTAGACCGATGTTTAGACATAATCAAGTTCTTAGATACTTTTAATATCAGCCATGTGCCTAGAGAGGAGAACTCTAGAGCCAACTATTTGGCACAGCAAGCATCCAGGTACCAAGTCGGAAGAGGAAAGTTTTTCATATCTAGAAAACCGATGCTCGTTGCTGTCGAAGGCCAGGCCGACTTGCTGGAAGTCGAGGCCGACTCGTGTAGATCCAGTACCGACTCGGGGGGCAACAGTTTAACACAAGCAGCCGAGTCGTTAAGCAGTTCGGAAGTCAATGATTGGAGGGCACCTTTAGTTAGTTATTTGAGAAATCCGAGTCAAGCAAGAGATAGGAAAATTTGGCGGCAAGCTATAAAGTACACTTTGTTTAATGACGAGTTGTATCACCGAACAATAGATGGAGTATTGTTGAAATGCTTAGATCCCGACCAATCAAGGATGGCGATGGGGGAAGTACATGAAGGGATATGTGGAACACATCAGTCGGCTCCTAAGATGCAATGGTTATTAAAAAGAGCAGGGTTCTATTGGCCGACGATGTTGGAAGATTATTTTCGATATTATAGAGGATGCGAAGCATGCCAGAGATTCGGGAACATACAATTGGCACCCGCAGCTAGGATGAACCCTATTATAAAGCCGTGGCCGTTTAGAGGTTGGGGTTTAGACTTCATTGGGCAAATACATCCTGCTTCATCTAAAGGTCATCGCTTCGTCCTTGTAGCTACAGATTACTTTACCAAATGGACTGAAGCAGTTCCTTTGAGAAATATGACTCATAAGGAAGTGATTAGCTTCGTTCTAGAGCATATCATTCATAGGTTCGGTATCCCTCAAACCCTGACAACTGATCAGGGTGCATCCTTTATGTCTCACCAATTCAGTGAGTTTGCCAAATCCTTTGGAGTCAAGTTGTTGAACTCGTCGCCCTATTACGCACAAGCTAATGGACAGGCCGAGTCTAGCAATAAGACTTTGATCAAGTTAATAAAGAAGAAAATTGAGGAACATCCGAGAAGGTGGCACGAAGTCCTTTCAGAAGCATTATGGGCTCATCGAATATCTAAGCATGGGGCAACCCGAGTGACGCCATTCGAGTTAGTGTACGGGCAGGAAGCAGTGTTACCCGTGGAAGTTAGGTTACAAGCTCTTAGAATAGCCAGGCAAAACGACCTGTCGGCTGAAGATTATAGTCACTTGATGATAGATAGGATAGACGACGTTTCGGAAGAAAGGTTAAAAGCCTTACGAGAAATCGAAAAGGAGAAGTTGAGAGTTGCTAGGGCTTACAACAAAAGAGTAAAGGAAAAATCGTTTCAGATAGGAGATCTAGTATGGAAGACGATTTTACCTATTGGAACTCAGAACAACAAATTTGGCAAATGGTCGCCGAGTTGGGAGGGTCCATATAAGGTCGTCGAGATTGTCCCCGGGAACTCTTATTTCGTGGAATCTTTGCAAGGGGAAGGGTTACCTAAGGCTCTTAATGGGAAATATCTAAAAAGGTATTACCCGAGTGTGTGGCAAGAGGCTTAACAAAATCTATGGCCGATATGTCCTTTATAAGTATCGCCCTAAGCAATGGTGCAGTTCATGGTGTTTTTGGTAAATGCAATTATACCAAAAAGCAGGGGGGCATGTGTTTACAGTGTAATTTAGCTCAAGGATTTATTTGGTTGGCCAAATTAAGTATTAGGTTTTGTTTGCAGTGTAATTTGGCTTTGAGATTTATTCAACTAGCCAAATTAGAATAATGGATTTACTCGCTATGGATTTAGCATTAACTCTTGAAGTGCAGGTCCGGGTACTCGCATCCCGAGTAGTCTGTAGCTTCCCCGAGTACTCATCACGAATACGAAGGTGCTCGCAGAAGTTCCCAAAGACCCGAGCAGTCGGAGTTGTCCCCGAGCGCTAATGTCCCGAGTACTACGTCATCAAGTCACGAGCAGTACCTCCAGGCATTCAACAGTGGCGACCCCGAACACTCGCGGCCCCGAGCACCGTCGACCCCGAGCACTCGTACTCGCGTCCCAGAGTACCGGTGTTCCCGAGTACTAGCGGACCCGAGTGCTAGCGGTCCCGAGCACTAGTAATTCCGAGTGCCAGCACGTCCGAGTACCGAGCACCCGGGCCCGTGTCCCCGAGTGCTGATGTTCCCGAGTACTCAAGTCCCCGAGAAGGCACAAGTCGGACGGAGCCGAGTCCCAGCAGAATCAAGTCACGATGCGATCAGGTCGATCCGTGGATAAGTTGATGTGGCGAATCCTCTATCACCAAGACTTATCCGGCACGGAGACTTAGGGAAAGAGTCTTAGAAAGGAAGGAATTGACTACGAAACTCGGAAGGACTCTCGGTTCGTATGGAAAGATGTCTCATATCCGAGAAGGAGTCCTGAGCGATGGAAAGTCATATGTATAATAGATCAGGATCCTTTAAATAAGGAAAGATTGTATATCTGTAATCAATTAGGATTAGGAGTTTTGATCTCCTACGGGAAGACCAGCCGCCCTATAAATATGAGGGGTGATGGCCGATTGAAAGACATCCAACAATCGACACAAATCAATCTATTACTTTTACCTTTACCTTTTCGTTCTAGTTTAGATCTTTATCGTTTTGCGCTGAAAAACGATCGGTTCTTCTTCATGTAAGTAAGAAGATCTTTGTTTCTTTGCTCGGAAAGCAATCGCTCGTCGTACGCGTAAGTACGATAGTTATCCTTTGTTGTTTTGCCTGAAAAGCAACCGTTCATCGCACACGAAAGTGCGGTTGGCGACTCCACATTACCTAGGTGTTTCATGGGTCCAATTTCGTGCGAACACGAGGTTCAATAAAAGCTAAAGTCAACACAAATAAATTGCAAGTAAAAGAGGCACCCACACGTCGTGGGCGTGTATCCTCGCGGGACATGCAGGAAGCGCGACGAGCTCGGCGGGGCCAAAGACAGAGTCCAACCCTGAGCGAGCGGAACAATGCCTAGCAAGCAGTACTCTTCCACCAAGTCGCGCACGCTCAGCTTGCGAGCCATGCATCGAAGCGTGGTCACGCCCTCGTCGTCCCGCCCACCGAGGCGAGCTTACCCAAAGAACGGCACTGCCGCCCCTCTCAGTCGCTGTAAGGAGGGATCGCGGTAGTAATGATCGCGGTAGTAAAACCACGCCCTCTACCAGTCCCTCCAAACCTTCTTCAGGGGAAACGCAAGGTAGTCCCCAATGCTGCGCCCGTGGCGTTGGCCAAAGCTGATCGTCCCGTAGACCGAAAGAAGACCCTGGTGCTCCCAAACCCGCAGCGTCGCCTCCGTGGGCATGTACACCCAAGCAAAGAGCACGGGCGAGCTCACCATCTCCATGCTTCGGTCCGCCCACTCGAAAGCAGTAATCAGGACGAAAGCCAAAGGTGGAGGTCTGACAGCGTCACTCGAAAAAAATTGCAGTATCCCCCGTAAGAGGTCTGACAGTGGAGGCACAACCCGGCGTCGAACTGGGCGGCGAAGACGACAATTCACCCCTGGCCGGGCGAGCCCCTCAAGTCAGAACGCCCGGGGGGCTCCGGGCCCGTAGCATGGCCAGGGTCGGGAATCTTGCCTGCCTTGGCAATCCGTCGGAAGAGCCTCGCATCCGCAGTAGAGCGGCCGAGGTAGCCAGTGTGCATCGCCGAGGCCATCGTCTTGTCCCTTTCTCGATCACATTCTTCTCCGCCCCTGCGCCCGGCATCCCGTGCTTCAGCCCCGCACGATTGAGAGACGGCACCTTCCTCGACGACATCAATCCTGACAATCAGCACAAGCAAGCGGATAACAGTTTGTCAATAACAACGGCAAAGCAAAAGACATGGGAAGTACGGCCCAAAAAAGTGTAAGAAGACAGGCGCCTCATCTTTCAACCAAAAACACACGACAGCCAACAGCGGTCGTGGGCTCCAAGAACCCGCCCACCCCGAGTTCGAGGGTGTTTGGGGGAGCTAGTAGAGACACCGCATCCGGCCTGGCACCACGAACCTACCAAGACCACGGACCCCATCGAAGCGGTCGTGGTGTCATGGCAGCACGCCCGGCGTGGCTCCAAGAACCTGCCCCCCTCCCCCCCGAGTTCGGGGGTGTTTGGGGGAGCTAGTGGAGACGATGCGCCCGGCGAGGCTCCTCGAACATGCCCTCAACCACTCAAGGAATCGTGTTCCTACGCACCCAAATGCATCACGACGTAACGTGAAACAACGCCAGTTCGTGTGAGATAAATGCGTAGCGATCGACATTTAAAAACAACGGTCGCTATTCTCTCTACTCGTTCGCGGCCCTAACTCAACAAACGTCCAAGCGTGGAGCATGCAATCGCCGTACCTATACCACGTCTACCCCATATAGCAGTTTTACATAACAAAAAATATTACAATAACCGGTCCACGATACAATTCGTCACATCGGACGCATCAACAATCACAGGCATATGAAGTACATATAGGTATTTGAATAAGTGTTACGACGGGCGAGAATGGTCACCCTTGGAGACCGACAATGTTGGCAGTGCGGGAGTTCGCACCTGCCCCCACTGGCTCGTGTGGCGGCAACCGCGAGTCCTGAAGCCGGCGGTCCCGACGGTGAAGCAGCAGGAGCGCTGGGCCAGGCCGGTCTCGTGCTCGGGCCGAAGGCGGCGATGGCGACAGTGGCATGCTAGGCCGCGGCGACTCGGTGAGCGCGGGGAAGCGCGGGACCGAGGCCGGCGTTGCGACGTGGGGCCGGCGGCGGCGCTCGGGGAGCTGGACCAGCCAGCGGCGCTTGGAGGAGGCGGCCAGCGGCGCGCGGCGCCCGAGGAGCTGGACCGGCCGGCAGCGCGCGGCATGTGCGGGGGAGGCGGAGCGGCGCGCGGCGCTTGGGGAGCCGGACCGGCCGGCGGCGCGTGGCGCGTGCGGGGAGGCGAAACGGCGGCGGCGCTTGGGGAGCTGAAGTGGCCAACGGCGGCGGCGCGTGCGGGGAGGCAGAACGGCAGCGCACGCGGGGAGGCGAAGCAGCGCGGGCTCGAGCGGCACGAACGGCGTAGGAATTGCGGAAGGCGGCGGCGGGAGCGAGTGCAGAGGGGGAGTGGGGGAAGGTGGCGGCGGCGGTGGGGGGTATATCCCTTGCCCCCCTCCCACCGAACCGATGTGAGCAGCATGGGCCTCGGCTCATTAGGATTAGGGGGCTGTTCGATGGAGAGGAAAAAAAAGGAAGAGAAGAATAAAAGAAAGAGAAGAAGAAAAGAAGAAGAAAAAAGAGGAAGAAAAAAAAAGAGGAAGAGAAGAAGAAAAGAAAGAGAAGAAGAAAAGAAGAAGAAAAAGGAGGAAGAGAAAAAAGGGGAGAGAAGAAGAAAAGAAGGAGAAAAATAAAAAGAGGAGAAAAAGAAAGAAGAGAAAAGAAAAATAAGAGGGAGGGAGAAGTGATCGGTTCGGCCTGGGTGCCAACCCCTCAGAATTGGTGCGCTGGCTCGGACGAGCGTCACTCGACCGCCCAAACCGGCAAGGGGTTACTGTTGGGGAAGGGTCCCCACGCTACCCCGAACCGACAGGCTTCTCTTTGACGGCGTCAAGGTTCCCCTCGTTGTATTGACATGTTGCGCCTGACGTCATCAAGCTTCGCTGGTATCACCGACAAGGTCAAGGGAACGCTTCGTCTTGGTGAACGTTGGGGCCACGATCCGTCCCGACACCAAGGACAACACGTCGTCATAGTAGCGAGTATTAGGATATTAGAGTATTTGAATATTCTATAAGGATTCTTGTAAAAAGACCAAAATACCCTTGAGGGTGTGTGGTCGTTCGAAGGGCATAATTGTAATCTCGCCCTTTCTACTCCCGAACCCTATAAATACCCCCCCATAGGGGTATAGAGAGAGAGAGAGCTATTTTTCCAGAGACAAACCGTGACCCCTGAAATCAATACGAGAGTTTTCACTTCGTCCCGACACGGGAGTTTCGATTTATCCTCGACACGAGGGTTTTATATTCCGCTACGCCTGTCGAACACACGCGTGCTCCCTCTCGACCGACCATCCCCTTGCACGTACTCCCCTGGTACTCCCGGAGGTCGACGTAACCGATCGAGAGTGCCTAAAATACACTGCCTAGTCCTGAAGCTACGACAGAGGTGATCGCTATTGGAAACGGTCGCTCGATCCCGAAATTCCTCCCATGATTGGAGGAGGTGGATGCCGGTTACGTTTATGTACGTGCGTACAATGCATCTGCTACCCTAAGTAAATTGCTCTCGATTCATCAAGCTAGCTAAGGAAATTAGAGCCGAGAGAGGAATAATAGCTGTACGTATAATCTGTCTAGGCGCCGGATGGGCTCTGAAAAGGACGGCTGTTTTCGGGTGCCACTTGTTTGATTTTTTGCTTACCTGAAAATTTTCCTTTAGCAGTATAGCAGTACCGCAGTAGAATTTTACTTAGCACTTAAAAAAAAAGGAATTTCTAACACATGCGGATACAAGTATTTACATGATGCATCGATTAATACTTTCCCCATCATTTTATGGTTGATGGATCGGTCTTTCTTTTGGATGGTTAGGACAAATTCATATGCCGCCTGCTGGAATATGGAAGTCGGCAATATGGGATGGACGATCCCGAATGGTCCAGAAAGTCTGCTGGGTGGTAGGTATCATTGTATCAACTGTACCAGCTGGATACACATATTACTGCTGCACAGAGGAATTGTACGTTTGTTTGTTAGTAGTTGTTACGCTATTGTCAACGTCAATAACCATACCATCTGATTATACCCTTGTCCTTTTCTGAAAGAAAGAACCGAGCCTATTCGCATGGGTCACGAGAAAACGAGAGAGGGGGACTTCTCTAGACCTAAGAGCAGCAGCTCCAACCTTCTCTATCGTATGATCTTTTTTTTTGAACGGTAATTTACTGAATTAGCACAAAGGCAGTAGGGGGACACCTGCCCCTGTATACAAACTCGAAAGAAACTGAAATTACATTCAGGTCCCTAGGACCAATCCCCACACTGGATCCGCCGCCACATCGCCGGAGACGAAGGACAGAGGCCGAAGCTCCAGCCGCTAGATGACCTGCACCGGAACTGTAGAGGACCAAGCCTTGATTTGATGTCGCAGAAGATGTCCGCCGCGGACTGCGGAACTTGACGTCGGTGGAAGGCATATCGGCAGGGACGACACCCCAATCCAAGCAGGTACTGGAGCCAACGGCTCGGGATAAAATCCACGAGCTGGCCCGCCTCAGCTCAACCAAGGGGATCGACTCTAGAGCACAGAAAACGAGCGCGATGCCGAATCCGCCGAGGAGGAGATCGCCGGGAACCATCTCTTCCACTGAGGACCGAGCTGCGCGAAGATGAACTTCCACTAGCTCCTCAGCACTACGATGAGCAGCACCGAGAGGAGGTTTGAGCCGGGAAGACCAAAAGCCGGACACCGCCGCCGCAGACCTCACTGAACCGACGACGGAACGGCAACTACCTAGACCTAACCTAGCCCTATTCACAAAACCGGACTGAGGTCGCGGTTCCCCTCACCTCACGGCGTCCGCAGGCGGCCGAAGGCGAGGGGAAACGCCGGCCTCGCCCGGGGGAGGGGGGGGAGAGGAACTGGGGAGGAGCCCTCTTTTGCCGCTTCGAGAAGAGAGAGGGGAGGCCTCGAAAGGGCTTCTTTTTTTATGTCCTAGCTTTTTTTCTTATGATCTATTTTAGTTCTCATGAAGATGTGAGCCTGCTTATTAGAGAGCAGAGATAATTAGGAGGGCGTGGACACTAATACAAGCTAGGAGGTTTTGAACGGACATGAGCTACGCGTCGATCAATGCACCGGTGATTTGCTGCAACAATCAGTTGGCCTAGGACACAAATCAACTTGAAAAAAAAACTCAACTTGCTTGTTATTATATTTGGGGCATATCGGGGAGGACCAGCTCCAGGCCATTTGCTAATGTGTGGTTGATATGTACTCTGACAAATTAGATCCCAAGGTTTCTCTGGATCGTAGAATTAAAAAACATAAAAATAAAAAATAATAAAATTGTAAACGCAAAACAGTGAATTGTAAAACATAGGAAAATCGTAAGAATAGTTGTTTGGATAGAACACAGAAAAATTGTCTCAATTCTACGCGAATGAGTGTAAAGAGGAGGTTGGAGTTGATATCCGAATTCCTAAGGAATTAGGGGAATAGAAAAGCAATTCATAGAAATTTAATGGCACCGTTCTTTTGATCTAAAAGATATTCATAGGAAACAATTCTAAAAATTAGAATCTTACAAAAATCCTATATCAAAGAGGATCTAAAATTATCTAAAAGTACAATTCTTGGTTTGTAAATAAAGAATCCGAGTTCCCAAAGAGAAACCTTAGTTTTCTTTGTTCACTTTCTTCTCTTAATGGAGATATGGAGACTGCTGCTTTTTTTTTATAGAGTAAATGGGGATTTCATTGATTAAACATCTATGTTTATATATTCATGCTCAAGGGACTCAGAGATGTCGGGTGGGGCATGTAACCGCCAGACTATATATTTTCCTGACCTCTGAGTCATCTGAGCTAACTCATGCGCAACTTTATTATAATCCCTCATTACATGGCTTAACGTTGCCCCTTGAATTGTGGCAAGGACCGCAGCTATTTCCTGAAAAATCGACGCCCATTTGGATTGATTCAGTGCCGACGAGTTTACCCAGGGATCACTAAGGAGACTGCTGCTTTTTAAGAAAAAGAAAATCCAAACAGTGCTCCGCATCCCGTAACCAGTAGTGGCGGTAAGATCAGAGTCTTTGCGAGCAACTGGAATATTTATTTTCCTGCTGGATCTATATATATATAGAGTAAGAAATGTTAGGTACATTACCTCACGTTATGTTGCTAAGTACTTGTGTGCAGAGTATAATGTTGGCGACATTTAACCACACTCGAATCCCAAAAATGCATCCAACAGCTGTCATCTCGGGTCCAGGAGCTCCTAGGTCCAGCCAAACGCTATCCCAGAAACTAAGATCACGCTCGACATATCGGTTTTGAGTTTTGAGGTATAAGCACACTAAACCTGAAATCCGCTGGTTTCTAACCCTGGCCACAACAGAATACGTTATTACAGTCAGTTTAAAATATCATCTCAGTTGCTTTTAGCCGTCTGCTATAGCAAAGAAAAGCTAGTGCTAAATATTATCTCAGTTATTCTGAAACAAAACCGACTGGGATAATCAATTCTTCCTGTTAGTTTCTCTTGTTGGTTTGTTCTCCCGGCTGACTAGAATAGTTGATTATTCCAGCTAATTTTTGGTCTAGAACCAGCTACAATAATTTTTTTAGACTGCTAGACAGAATCCGTTTCTGCTTAACATATCTCATGAAATAGAAACAACAACATATCACATATACATGCACATTTCATCACATTCACATTTCATTTCATGTATCCCTCATCACATCAACATATCATACATATACATGCACATACACATCATATTCACATTTCATTTCACAAATGAACTCTCAAATAGATAGATGTTCAAAAATTAAACAAATATATCACATTACAATGAAAAGATAACCTTAAACCATAACCACTAAGGGGTAACACTTGTACAATAAAACAAGTTTTTATAAAATCATAGATTTACGCAATGCTTAACACTTTTTACAAGAACTGTTTCACTACACATTATGTGCACATTACTAAATTGATCATTTTCATCATTGACATACCTTCTCGTTGGCATTACTTCTCCTGACCGACTCTATATGCACGACAAACTACATACAGATAGGTTCCACATAACTTAATAGAAAACTATTTGTGATCGCCAAATGAGAGTTCTGGTTGCACCACAAGCGTTGGTTCCTTCATCAACCAAGACCTGCGGTGAAGTCATAACACTTATTGAGAGATCACGTGTAGTTCTACTTGATTTCGTGTGGAACCCTTCTGTTATTGGCAATTGGTGACAATATAAAATTGGTGCGAAGAAGATACCTCAAAATATTGCCCATTTTAAATAAGCACATACTGGTTGGCAAGGGTTTCGTGGTGCAAGATTTAGGGTTAGGGTTAATGTAATTTTAACTTTACCTTGAACCATGAACCCTAAATCTTTGCAAACCGTGATGCACAATTTATTAGTGAGTCTTTTTTATTATTGGTATAATAAGAAGGCACCAATTTTGATATAGTACTATCTGATTGTGCTATCCATAAAAACTTATAATCTATCGTGTCATTAAATCCACAATGCTGACACCCTTCATGACAAAATTTGATGGTGCAACTAACCATCAACTTTTGTGATGAAAGAGGCCAGCATTACGACTGAATGAGACAATATATTATATTATAAATTTTTACAAACAACGCAAATAGAGAATATGGTATTCAAATAAGAATTTAAATGTATTGAAATAGATGCATCGATGCATATCATAAGTCTCAGATTCTAACTTGCTCTTAATATATAGAATGTGTGCCCACTTTTCTAGGATGATGTAAGAATTTTTAGTCGTTCCTTACCTCATACTGGAAAAGCGAATCACACACTCATTATATAGCAAAACTTTATCATCATTGGTATAATCATGGAAAATAACTAAAATAGCTATGTGGTGATCTTTATGCAACTGAATAACTGAAGAGGGTTTATGTTTCCAATCTATAACAGAATATCATCTAAAAGAATTACTATTATACTATCACATAAAACTACACCTAAGCAAAACCATGATCATCTCTATAATAGATATAACATGATCAAACATCAAATCTAATCCCTAACATGCTCAAGTAATTAAGTAGGAACTAAATATAATAAAATAAAAGAAAATAGTAGCAACAAAAGCTTCTTAAATAAATTAACCATGCTCAAAAATAGCAACAATAGATGATCATTTCATCAATGTTACAACCAAAACAAGGATTCATAACAAACATTTCTGTTGATACTATCTTAATCCACACCCTAATGTGACAAGAAATGTAGCATCAATTACATATGAAAACAAACGGCTAAATAAACAAAAATATCACAATTTATTTTTTCTCACCTCCCGATCCAAAGTCGGGTCGAAGCCGATGGAAACCCTAACATCCTCCTTCTTCTTTCCGCCCTCACCCCTCCTGTCCTCCTCCATGGCGCGCTGCCTGCGACGCGCGCAGGGGTGGAGTGGCTCCAGGTGGTTGCGATTGGTGGGGAAGACATGGCGCGGGGGTGCACCGTGTGCAAGGACAAGATCGCGTAGGGGAGCTAGCCACACGATTGCCGTGCGCACACTTTTAATCTTTTTCTTGTAATTTAATTTGATCTAGGTTATTATAACTTGGTCCCACCAGATGAATAATTGAATTTTTTTCTCAAATTAACATGTAAATTTCTAGAGAGTCTGTAATGTAATTTGATTTGATATAGACCGTTATAACTTGGTCCCACCAGATGAATAACTTGGAATTTTTCTTTTTTCTTATTTTTTTATAATCCACGTTAAGATATGTATGTTCAATCATATTTAACTTCCAAAACCACGTTTGTCCCTTCGATATACTAACGTGCCTACCTATACGAGAGTTATGGATATATACTAACGTGCCTATCTGTATGAGAGTTATGGATTTTTTTTCTCTAACCTTTTTCTTGTAATGTGATTTGATCTAGGCTGTTATAACTCTGTCCCATCAGATGAATGATTTAGAGTATTCTTTTTCTCATATTAACATGGGAATTTCTAGGGAGTCTGCAATGTAATTTGATTTGATCTAGATTATTATAACTCAGTCCCACCAGATGAATGACTTGAAATTTTTTTCACAGATTAATGTGAGAATTTTTAGGGAGTTTGTAATTAGTATAGTATAGATAGATAGATAGATAGATAGATAGAAGTCAGGGATTAATGAAAATCCCCTTCCTTCCAAAAGAAAATAGTTAAGGTGAAGTATTAAGGTAGCTGTAGTTAGTATTACATCGCTATAATTTGAAGAGAAAATGCTAGCTCTAGTCGGAAATTACTTGGTATGTGATACTAATTCGATATGTTATCTGGACAGTCAACACTATACCTTTGGCATCATATAACTGTTAACCGACATTTCAGTTTTATTGGACGGATGTAGCCATGTAGGATTTGACATCGCCAAAAATGAGACCACCACATCCACTAATTTCAAAAGGATATCTATATATATGCATGTCCAATTCTCTAGGCACTAAGGCACATGCATGCTACTATATGCACAATCGTAGATGAGAATAGAGTACTGGAGTAGTGCCCCAGTTCACCTCCATAATGCAGCAAGATCACTCACCAAAACCGGCGACCGTTACCGGAGCCGGCCGGGACCGCACACTGTATCTTCCTGAGGCTGATGAGGCCTATAGATAACGGTGTTGTTACCTGCTTTCCTTCTGAGTACAAGAGCACATGTACCCAAAACCCAAGGCCTTCGATGCGCATTACGCGTTTCGCCATCTCTCGCCGCCGGCCGGCCCCTATCGAGTAGGGGATCATCGTCCTAACACACACTGTTTGAGTGTTTTGCTCTTCGTTTGTTTGGGTAACGCGAGTGTCCTTATTTGTTTGTCTGATGGGATCGATGCGTGATCAGCGGCGGAGGCAGGAATTTAAGATTTGCTATCCAACTACTACTGGCGAGAGATAGAAGCATTCATACAAACGAAATATTCACTAAAATTTGTAGACTATATTGATTTTTTTTATAAAGTAGTATAGAAATGATGTAAACATGTACATTGTTTAGATGAAAGGGAGCTTTTATGGTACCCACGGCTGAATATCATTGTCCATTTAAAAAGATCTAATGGTGGGGATCAATATATACTGCTGAATGCCTGAATTTTATGAGCAGTAACCACGTGGTATACATGGTAAGCGATCTCAAACCTTAAAAAAGAATTTTATGAGCAGTATATATGATCCAACTTGAGCAATATGAGAATAATATATGAGTTTGTGGAAAAAAATTAGAAATAATGGACAGACAGCAATTCATTCACTCGGTAGAAGAACTATCGTTGCACGTCAAGGAGCTCCGCGCAGCGAACCGGCGGCTGGTCATGGAGCTGAACTGCATGGAGGCGAGGCATGCATAGGTGGTCCGAGAGAACGTACGGCTCCCGGAGGAGGCGCGCCACCTACGTGAGAGGCTCGGCGCCGGCAAGACCGATCAAGTGGAGGCAGAGGCAGAAAGAGACAGCAACAAGATTGAAGGAACACCGTAGGATCTGTGAACGAAAGTTCGTATATGCTATACAGGATCATTGATTAGGAGATTATTGTGTATTTATATAGGACCAAGTAGCACAGATTCTTGAGTTAAATAGTTTCCCATGCCGTGTGAAAAGCTCCCGGACCAGCATCTCTAATCTTTAGCATGCCATGGACACCATATCTTTTGCCTCTGACGTTGAAACAGTGACCATGAGTGCAACCAGTATGTACATAAATAGATAATATGTAGAATATTAGAAATATTTTTATTATCAAACACAATATTATTTTGACATAACTAAATGAACCAACACAATACGGCCGTCCTCACTAAAATATGAGTTTAATTATTTCCTCACCCAAATAACCAGGTCTAGACATATTGGAGAATCTACTAGGAGAACAGATATTAGGAATATATGTATAATGTGTCATGCGAAACGAGCGAAGCGGCAATTGAAAAAATGTGTTAAAAAAAGTAGTGGGGTAGCTAAGGTGGATTGTAGTGTTCCGAAAGTGTCCAATCCTCTAACTGCGCGCGGGCAGCCCGGTCCAAGAAATTCAGCACAAGAAGCATGAAGCTTGAATTTCTCGGCCTGAGCTCTTGGGATTGGTTCACTTGGTAGGTGGAGTGGATCCTTAGCAGGTTCATGTGTTCCTTGTTTACATATATAGCTCTTCTGTTGGGTCATGTAATATATGATTTGCTTCTTTTCTTTCTCCACGTGTAGATCGCATTTAGATTTAAACACTGTGACATGATTAATTGATTTTGCGCCAGTGTTGTCAACTATGTAAAGGAATTTAAATGAACATTTGTACCCTGTTTCGAAGAGGGTGTACGGAATGCACATAATGGTGAGAGTTAGATCAATGCACTGGAAACTTTCTCACTGTACTATTCATCTCAACTATATAGCTCCATGCGGCTGTTCAAAGTAACCAATTTAGAGAACCCATACAATGCACTTGGGCTCTGACTTCATGGTACAGGCTACCTTATATATACCGACCCCAGGAAAAATAATGGCGAGATGAGTATAAACTTGCAAAGTAGCGGCACATGCAACATAGGCACCGAACACTGCGACTTGACGAACACGTACTATTCGACTATGAAATCACTGTCCTGTCGGTCTGCCTCATGCATCGATCAACCATGCACAGCAAGCTAGCTTTCACGCACATTAACTTCTCATCCATCAATTAGACCCAAAAGAGCTGCACGTACACACAAGCCACACATGCACTCTAGTAATTGGTTTTTTGTTAATGCGGTCTGATCCATACATGGCATGCATGGTTGGCGCCTCTTTCTGCTCGGTTTATCCCTATTATGGTGCATGCACTGGAACGTGCCATGGGGGCACGCCATTAACCCCGCTACCTCCTCAACCAGCCTGCCGCCATTAATCTCCTTCTCCTCTCCCTCTCGCCTTCCTCCTCGTCGTATAAATACGCGCGCACCTCAATGCAAACTCCCACACACTTAAGCTTGCTTGCTTGCTACTGAGCCGTGTCCGTCTCAGCTGAGCTTCTCACTTCCATAGCTAGCTCGATCTCGATCTCAGTAGTTTGGAGTACCGTGATAGGAGTTTTCATGACGTCATCGGCGTCTGCAATGGACAGGGAGCTGTTCAAGACGGTGAAGCAGGCGACGCGGAACCACGCCAGGCTCCTGTACCACCGCCTCGTTGGACGCCTGCCGCACCTCCTCGCCGTCACGCTACTGCTCGTCGTGTCCCCGCCGCCGTCACGCTACTGCACGCTGTCCCTCGATGGCGTGTACGCGCTCTGGAATCAGGCGCGCGCCAACGCGGCCGTGGTTGTGGCGGCGTGCGCGGGCTGTGCCGCGGCGGCGTACGCCTACGCCATGTCGCGGCCGCGGCCGGTGTACCTGGTGGACCTGGCGGGGTACAAGCCCGGGCGGGAGCACGAGGCGACCCGCGCCCAGGCGATCCGCCACTTCGGGATCGCCGGCGGGTTCAGCGAGGAGAGCATGGCGTTCCAGAAGAAGATGATGGAGCGGTCGGGGCTCGGCGAGGCGACGCACTTCCCAGCGTCGCTGCTCAGAGTCCCCGCGGACATGTGCCTCCGCACGGCGAGGGAGGAGTCCGAGACCGTCGTCTTCGGCGTGGTCGACGAGCTGCTGGCCAAGACCGGCGTCCGGCCGGAGGACATCGGCGTGGTCATCGTCAACTCCAGCCTCTATAGCCCCACGCCGTCCTTCACCTCGCTGGTCGTCAACCGGTACCGCCTGCGCCACGACGTCGTCAGCCACAACCTCAGCGGCATGGGCTGCAGCGCCGGCATCATCGCCATTGACCTCGCCAAGCACCTGCTTCAGGTACACGCAGCGCCATGCAAATCACCTAGCTTCTTTACTGCGCTGCACACATGCGTGAACATGCACGGAAGAAATGGCAAATTTACCGTGCGATCGAGCCATGAACGATATGCCTTAGCTTGTTGTGTAGACGGGGGAACATCAGATATCTAGGGAATAAATGAGCGGCGTGTTTTGGACAAACCAGAGCTTGACACGCATATTCATTAACATCGACATGCTCTCGCAAGATCTTGTGACACACGACTAGATCGAGAACAGAATCCTGACAGTACGTATTTGAAGTGTGCACTAAAAATCCTTCATTTTTCCGGTTTACATATTTAGGCCCGTCTGGAACACGAGATTTTTTTTCGTCATATTTCTGAGAGAAATATTCATTGAAGTTCTTGTGTTCCAAACACTCTTAAACATGCCGAGTACAAATATATGCCTACTGTTTGCATACACCCACCATTTTTTTTTGCGAGGGACATACACCCATGCATCATTTTTAGGGAAAGTGCATGAAAAGAACATCAACTGTGATTAGCTTAGTTAAAAAAAACCTGAGATTAGCTCAACTGAACAATCAGGACACTTATTGTAAGAGCTTAACATGTAAGACGTGCTTTTAGAAAAATAGTGATTTTTGGCATAATGGTTATGGTCATAGCTTAACTCCAGCCTTAGCTTATGAGCATATAAACTGAAATCAGGAGCCAACACCATAGGCAAGACTGGAGATTATTTTAGCTTTTAGGCTTCAAAATGATCAATCCAAGTTTTATAATTATGTGGTTTTTGATGTGGCATTTTATAATCATGTGGTTTCTGATGTGGCATTCTTGAGGCTTAACAAATCATTTTTATGTGGCATTCTTGAGGCTTAATAGATGGTTTAAAAATGGTTAAAAATGAATAATATTACTATGTCAGATTAAACAAGGAAGGAATACTTTTTCTTGAGATTGTAGCAAAAGGGGAACATGCACATCTCATCTGCATTGTTCCTACTCTGTCCTACTTAAAACAAAACAATTAATAATGGCCATTTAACAGAAAAGGAAGTTTTTGGAGTCCTAAGATAGATGGGTGCATTGATGGCCTACCATGTCCATGGCCCTGCACCTAGTGCCCTAACAGTCCAATTGGAACAATAAAATCATTAACCGTTCAATTTCAAATATTTCAGATTGGTCGGACAGCTAATGACCATCCTTAACTTTTTAGGATGGTCCAATAAAAATAGGACGGTTGATCAAAATATAGATACCGCTCGATTCAAGACAACTGAAATAGGCTGGACGAATAGATTTTGGAGTTATTCTCGAGGATAGCTCATCCATTATGTTGCACCCACGGTGCAAAAACAGTCTTAAGGGTGTTGGATGCCCGGAGGCTGGAGCTTAGCCATGTGGGGTTTGCTAAAACCACACCTAGACATTTTACCGTCTTAAGTGCTGTCTTATCACTACCTTAAGCATAAGCGGTTGCTACGGTGTGTAATGGAAGGCCCTGTTTAGAATATGGGGATTATTCAGTGTTCCCGCGGGAACTGAAACCTGCAAAGTTTGTGTATAAACCTGCATTCCAAACGGTGGTATTTAGTCCTGTGGCCATAATAAGTGAAGTGACGGATCACTTGAAGTACTCCACGGTAGCATCTGCATGCCTCATGGGGTACTGTTTGCTTAGTGCTTAGTACTAATTACAGTGGCAGATGCTTATGCAGAGGTAGTACGTCATATTTAGGCACAAAATAAAAGGCTCAGATCTGCATATTTATGTCCATGTGATGCCTGTCCAAGTCCTTGCATAATACCTGCAGCATGTCTGCAACAAAGGCCAGTCAGCCACAGTCGCAGAGGCATGCACCAAGTTCCCCACATGACCGTTGGCGATGATTAACAAATGCATGGCAGTTTTTGCACAGCATTGCTGAGTACGTACTGTGTGCGACATGTGCCTAGCTACACCTGTCCCTGACCCTGTATGTTCAGAAATTGCCATGGTTGGGTCACATCGTGGCTTCCACTTCAGAACATTCTGGGCCTGCATGCAGTGGTGCAGGTTGCTGCCTAGGCTCTAGCAGAGCATCGAAAGAAACAATCTACTGAACTGCGCGTACCGATCTTCCCAGCTTTTGCTAAGAACACAATATGTATCAGCATTGATGCTGAAAAGAAAAATACGCGTGTATACAAGCTAGCTAGTGCAATAACTCGAAATCAAAACCAATGGTCCATCGGACCAATGAACGAACTCCGATACATCGCATCCAACAAATCGATCTGTCTGAACAATAATGCATCAGGCATACATACGTATGTTTTCCTATGTTGATGTAGTACCAGTGACGTAGTAGTAGTATATATGTATGATGATTGGGTTAGTTGGTTAACCTGCGCGCATGCAGGTGCACCCTGACACGTACGCGCTGGTGGTGAGCACGGAGAACATCACCCTGAACGGGTACCTCGGCAACAACCGCCCCATGCTGGTGACCAACACGCTGTTCCGGGTGGGCGGCGCGGCGGTGCTCCTCTCCAACCGGCGCCACGAGCGGCCGCGCTCCAAGTACCAGCTGATCCACACGGTGCGCACGCACCGGGGCGCCAGCGACCGGAGCTACGGGTGCGTGACGCAGGAGGAGGACGACGCCGGCCACGTCGGGGTGTCCCTCTCCAAGGAGCTCATGTCCGTTGCCGGCGAGGCGCTCCGCACCAACATCACCACGCTGGGTCCCCTCGTGCTCCCGCTCTCCGAGCAGCTCCGGTTCCTCGCCACCGTCGTGCTCAAGCGCGTCTTCCGCGCCGACGTGAAGCCCCACATCCCGGACTTCACGCTGGCGCTGGACCACTTCTGCATCCACGCCGGTGGCCGCGGCGTGCTGGACGAGCTGGAGAAGAGCCTGAAGCTGAGCGTGTGGCACATGGAGCCGTCGAGGATGACACTCTACAGGTTCGGCAACACGTCGAGCAGCTCGCTGTGGTACGAGCTCGCCTACTGCGAGGCCAAGGGCAGGATCAAGAAGGGGGACCGGGTGTGGCAGATCGCCTTCGGCTCCGGGTTCAAGTGCAACAGCGCCGTCTGGAAGGCGCTCAGGGAGGTCGACGGCGCCGCCGCCGTGGAGAGCAGCCCGTGGGCGCAGGACGTCGACGTGCTGCCGGTGCATGTGCCCAAGGTGGCGCCCATCGATGACGATGAGGCGTCGCACGTACCAGGCGCCTAGTTGATTTCTGATCCTCCAATAATGGCCGGCTTAATTACTTTATAGGGCATTTCGTATACTACTCGATCGTGTAAATTGTTATGGATGAACCATATTGTCGTGTGTTGTTGGATCATGGACGGAGGTCATGTAAGGTTAGATCCTTGTGAAGAACTATAAAGAGGCATGGAGAAAACAATACAGTTTGTTGCATATGTTGACAAAGAAACGAAGCATACCAATCAGGGAATGTTTGTGTCTACTTTTTGAGAAAATTGTGCAAAACTATCTTACTTTTTGAGTAAACTGTGCAAAACTGTAACTTTTGTGTCAAGACTACCACATGACTAGCTATACACTTCTGTAGAGTTTCAAAGACACTGTAGGTTTAGTCTTGAAAACTCAGTTTCGTCCCCTCCCTCGTCTAGTAATCTTGTACGGTCATTATATAACATTTACAGGTCCAGTCTTAGAGATTACTCCCTTCCATTTTCTAAAAGCCGTCGTTTGAATATCAATACAGTCTTCAAAACGTAACTTTGACCACTAATTTATATTGTAAAATACTTTTCGAGATAAATTTACACATACGATTTTTAAATATCTAATCTAAATATCTTAAAAAATATTAATAGTCACAAATGTGAAGATTTTACCTATGTCCAAAACCTATGTCCAAACAGAAGGTAGCAATAATGCTGCATATCTTTAAACTTAATATTCACGAGCCAACGAAAGCATGATGATACGTGGCACATTGTATCCAATAGTGAACACGACCTGGGTACATTTAAAAAATCCATCTTGTTAACTTCACATTAAATACAATTATATTAATATAATAGTTAATCAGTTGTTAACTTCACATTTGCAACTAGATAGGAGTACACAAGTTGGTTCTGCAATCAACCCATGCAGCAGCAGCCATCGCAATCCAGGTCACTGATCTGGTGGTGCCAATACAGTCAGGACGTCCTGAAACCAAGGTAGAAACAAGTATTTTGCATGGAGACTGTATAACCATCGCGCCAGGATCATTGACCATACGCTCCAGAGGGTAAAGTTCACTTTCCCTCCTTAAACTATCAGTTTGACATACTTTTTTCCTGAATTTTCTCTTGATTTACTTAACCTCCTAAACTATAACTAATGGTCCAATTAACTGATTAGTGATGACATGGTCAGAATTGTATATTAGAAACGCCATAAGTGCCCTAAATGCCACATAAGATGATAGTATTGATGATGTGACATTTGGTTAAAGAGGCTCCAGCTATCTAACCTGATCCGCGTCGTTTCAACACCCCTCGCCTTCCTTCTTGCGCCCCTCTGTGTCTTCTCTTCTCTGTCTTGTGACGGCGAACAGCGACCTCTTCGTGGATGATTAGGTTGTTAGAGATAAATTTGTGTTGATGTGCTTCTTGTGCCACATAAGCCTCTTGGTTGGCACCCTAGGATTGCTAAACAACTGTTTGGATGTCACTAATCAAAGTTAAGTGGATCCTTAGTAATAGTTTAGGGTGTTAAGTGAGCCAAAAAAATTTAAAGAAAAAATTGCGCCAAGCTAATAGTTTGAGGGGGAAAGGTAGATTTTTCCGCTCCACAGTGGTGGCATGCTCGAGGATATACCACGCCAGCTTCAACTCACCCCGAAGATCAGAAAATCCTGACATGTACACCCTCTTGAGATGACTAAGTTTGTGTGCTGAAGTCTTCCTCGCAACGTAGTAGTGTTGCAACTCAGAAATAAACAACACCTGCAAGACCAACAAAACCACCAGTATTTTAGTATAAGTTCTACAATATTTAGGCCTTCTTAGGGACGGCTTAGGTTTGTGCATAAGCCAGTTCCCCAGATAAGCTCTTGATAAGCAGCTGTGGGGATAAACTAGTATATTTGTAGTTGTTTGTTAGGAATTGTTAGGAATAATTTATGGATGCTGAGCTTATTGAATATGGTGAAGGGTGAAAAGTCTGAAATACTCTGGACTTGTTTCTTTGTTGTTTAATTGATGTAATTGATGTTTTGGACTATTTATTTGAACAAATGGCCACATGACATGATTCAATTTGGAAGATAGAAATGACAATATTGTAAAAATTTAAAGCGTCGTTGCTTAATTGAGGTACATAATAGAGGAATGTTGAAGCAAGTTCATGTACAAGACTATTTAGGAACTGATGCCAAATAGACCTGCAAAATAGCCTTACTATCTTCCAGGTAATCACTGGAAGAAATTAGGCAGACAACATTGAGCTCATACTGTCATTTACTACTTACGCAGCCCCAAAATGTTGGAGACAAATAAGGCCATTGCTAAACTGAAGTCATCATTGATGGAGTGCGCCATATGCTCCACAGTCCTTCAGGTAGGCAGGGTCAACTTGTTTCTTCAGACCAAGTTGGTTAAAAACCATTGTTTTACAAAATCAGAAAAGCGCTAGTATTTCCACCCTTACTTCCCATCAAGTACAACATGCTAAGCAACTAATAAATCTTTTGAAGTATCATGAACAAGTCCGCCAGCTAAGAAAGTGATTTCGTACAAGAAACATCTGAGTCAAACCCAATTGCAACAACATCATCGCATTCGGCCATTCTATTGTTTATAGAGTAGTCTATGCAGCACATTTTGACAAAATACTGAAGGGCAACACCAACACGAATTCCCCAAGTAATGCAAATGTTAAAAGAAGCACATTAAATTAAACTATCTTACTAGTTGGATTTCACCTGAATGGCTGACTAGACGAATAAAGAGATATCATATAGATAAGCATTCTCCACGAAATAACCATCATTACCAGTTCATCATCAGTTTTTGAGGAAAGATCAATTCATCAATCACCATCCCAATCGGCTGTCACCACAATTCCCAAAAATTGAGCCAAGGTATACCTACACGGCTACAACTATACGCCTTTCTTTGCCATGCTCTGCTTCCGTTCCCTGAACAGCTCCTTCCAGAGGTTCCAAATCCACAGGTTGCTCACCGTGATCGCAGTGCCAATGACGATCCAAGAGATGCGCACCCACCAGGGGATGACGTCCACGGCCTGGCCGGACAGGTAGAACAGGCTCATCTTGAGAAAGAAGAGCAGCCCAGCGACGCCCCTGACGATGGTGTATAGCACATACAACGGCGGCGAGCTCGGGGGAGCAAGGGAGGACGCGGCATTTTCTCATACTTGAACCGAAAAGGCTCGCGACCGCCACCGCCCTTCTTTGTTGCCACATTGACAATCCTTGTTAACGGTTTATCCACCGCAAGCTTCACCCTCACTCGGAGATATCGACGCCATCCGCAGCTTTCATCATCCACCTCCACATGCACCACTTCTCCCACCTGACCCGCGATCTGATGTCCAATGCTTTACTTTCGAAAAGCAATCGGCAAATCATAAATTCGGATCCAAAAAGCTAGTCTCTTGAACTCCACTGACGATGGTTTAGTAATTCCATCATACTCCTCTAGCATCACCGCACGGCCCCGAAAACTCCAAGGTCCTTCATTCATAACCTTGTGCCAATCCCCCAGGCAGAAGAATTGAAGGACAAATCAATTCTCCCCAATCGAGCGGCATTTCACTTCCTTGGCAAGGCTCCAGGCATACCTCATGTGTGCGATAAAGGCTGCGTGGCTAAAGGGCTTAGTGGTAATCACCTTAGCTAGAGCAACCCACTTCGATTCGGCCTTCAGCTCCTCAATATCATCGTTGAGCACCACATCTAGATTCTCGTCGTCTCGTAAGCCCAGGTGCTCCAGAAGGTCATCCAAATCCCCCAACTTCCTTCTCCCATTTTGTCACACCCAAATCAGCTTTAGAAAGTAAAACCGCCTGAGATCGTCACTCCCAAATCCCACGCGGGTGACCAAGGCTGAGAAGCAGACCCAATGCTGCCCTGTAACCAGCCCGAACACCTGAGAGGGATGGAGGTGGAAGAATGCGAGCGAGGCTAGAAGAATGGGATAAAAACTCACGCCGAGGCGGGAGTAGTAGACTCTAGGCAGCTCCAGGGTAGAAGCTCAGCCTACGCACCCCTCCGTCGTCGCCAAAGCCGCGGAGGGAGAAAAGTCCGTCGTCGTCTGCCCCGCACAGAGGGAGATACGCCTCACTTAGTTAACGCCGGAGACGGGGATAGAACGCCGCCGCCGCCGCCGCCGCCGCCGTCGTTGGCATGTCCCGATGTCCGTCCCCAGAAGTTTTGCACTCTCAGTATCTAGATATCACTCCATTCTTGCTGAAAAAAGCCCATCCCGGCTCCGGTCCGGCCCACTCTCTCTCTCCCTCAGGTCACAGCCCAATAGCTAACAAGAGCTCAAGGCAGCAGCAGCCCATCCCGTACCAGCTCCAGACCCTATCCCTTCTCTGTTTCTCTTCGCGCACCTCGAGCAGGCGCTACCACGGCGACCTGGGGGCCGTCGACCGAGCGACGGCCGACGGGCGAGCCCCAGCCATCGAGGCCAAAGTCTCCGCCCGCAGAAAGGGCCGGGCGCTGGGGATTTCGCGGGGCGCGGTGCCGTGCGTGGGGAGGGAAGGGAAGGGGGTCGCGTGGCGCGGTACAGCAGTGGGGAGGGGAGGGGAGGGGAGGGAAGCGAACCGGCGGCAGTCCTCTCGGTGAGTATCATTTCCCTCTTGAGTTTGCATACAACCGATCTATCTGAATGTACTACTCATCTAGCCTTAGTTTCATACTTGCAATCTTGTTTACTTAATTAGACTGGTGAGATCATGCACATGGCTTAGTTACTAGAATGCAGTGTGGTTACTCATATTTTTTACGTTTGTGCCTATGTACATCTCCGAATTTTTGTGTGACCCATACGCTGAACAGCACTTACATTAGACTATTCTTCAGGGCGGATAAATGCAGGGCATGATGCTAAGCCCGTGCAATTGCTTCCTCCATGCTCCTGCGCCGACGCTTAGGCCGAATCCAACCTTGAATCTCACGTCTTCAGCGCCCAGAGCTAGCCGGAGAGATAAAATTCTCGCCTTCCGAAGCAATGCAGTCTCTGCGCCGGTAAGGACAGTTGAAACTTATCCTAATTCGGCGGCTCCGTGCACGGGTACCAGACAGACTGCCGAAGGGAAGAAAAAAGGCAAGTTGGTCCACTACGGTGGGTCGATTCCAGCAATGTTGGATGCATTGGAGCATGTCCAGGACATCGGGGAGGCACTCTGGGCGTGGAAAGATACTCTGAGCAACCGGGAGAGGACCATCATCCTCAAGGAGCAGAAGGATTGGAGGAGGGCAGTTGAAATCTTTTACTGGTTTCGTAGGGAGAGGTCCCATGAGGTCAATGTGATTCACTACAATGTTGTGCTATGTGTGGTTGGGCGGGTGAGGAAATGGGACATTGTTGTCAGCCTATGGCATGAGATGCATTCCTGTGGTGTAGCGCCAGATAATGCAACATATGGTACGCTGATTGATGTGTACTGCAAAGGGGGTAGAGAGAGGGCAGCGTTGCTTTGGCTCGGGGACATGTGCAAGCGGGGTTTGGTGCCTGATGAGGTCACTATGAGTACTGTGCTTCAGGCACATAAGAAGGCTGGAGAGTATGAAAAAGCCGAGCTTTTCTTCAGAAGATGGTCGTCAGAATCACATACAAGCATGGGAGGTCATCCTTGCTATAGCTTGTATACTTACAACACCTTGATTGATACTTATGGAAAGGCCGGGCAGCTTGAGAAAGTATCAGATATGTTCAACCAAATGTTGAGAGAAGGTGTTGCGCCGAATGTTGTTACATTCAACACAATGATTCATGTTTGGGGTAAACACCATAGAATGGAGCAAGTGGCTTCTTTGGTGAGGATGATGGAGGAGTTCCAGTGTCTTCCTGACACTAGGACTTATAATATACTGATCTCACTGTACAGAGAAAGCAATGAAATTGATGTTGCAGAGTACTACTTTTATAAGATGAAAGCTGAAAAATTGGTACCGGATGTTGTGAGCTGCCGCACACTCTTGTATGGATACTCTACCAGGGGCATGGTCACTAAAGCAGAAGCCCTTCTTAAAGAAATGGATGAGAGTGGCCTGGTAATCGATGAATACACACAGTCAGCTTTGACGAGGATGTATGTAAATGCTGGGATGCTTGAGCAATCATGGCGTTGGTTTGAGAGGTTCCATCATCAGATGGACTCTGAGTGCTTTTCTGCAAATATTGATGCCTTTGGGGAGAAAGGGTACGCAATCCTTGCAGAGAAGGCTTTTATGTGCTGCCTGGAGAGGAAGATGCTTAGTGTTTCTGTGTGCAATGTTATGATCAAAGCATATGGGTTAGTTGACAAGCTTGATGAGGCCTGTGAGATAGCTGCTGGCATGGAGAGGTACGGTGTATTACCTGATTACTTGACTTACAGTTCTCTCATTCACCTTCTCTCGAATAATAACCTACCAGAGAAAGCTCTCTACTATTTGAGAAAGATACAAGCAGCTAAATTGCCGATTGATTGTGTTCCATATTCTGTCGTAATTAGTAGCTTTGCTAAGAATGATAATTTACACATGGTTGAATGCCTATTTAGAGAAATGGTCACCTCAGGGATCCACGCTGATGCATATGTTTACTCTATCTTAATTGATGCATATGCTGAAGTTGGAAATGTTCAGCAAGCTGCAGCATATTTTGGTTTAATGACAAAAGCTGGTTTATGTGAGAGTGCTACAATCTACAATTCTTTGATCAAGCTCTATACAAAGGCAGGGTATCTCGCAGAGGCCCAAGAGACATACAAGCTTCTGAAAACATTAGATAATGACACCAACCTTTATGCATCAAACTGCATGATTGGTCTCTACAGTGATTATTGTATGGTGAATGAAGCACGTGAGATTTTTGAGAATTTGAAGGTTAAGGGAAGTGCAAATGAATTTTCACATGCAATGATGGTCTGCTTGTACAAGAAAGTTGCTCGCTATGATGAAGCTCACAGGATCTCTAAGGAAATGCAAGCTTTAGGACTTCTAACCCAAGCATTAAGTTATAATTCTGTGATTCAGATGTATGTATCTTGTGAAAGAATGGAGGAGGCTGTGAAAATATTTCAGAAGATGTTGGCATCAAGCACACCACCAAATGATGCAACTTTCAAGGCACTAAAAGTGATTCTACTGAAAAGAGGAGCTTCGAATATTGAGATTAGAAAGTTAGAATCTCTCAGAAGAAGTGACAGTCATGATTGCTTGAATCAATGGTACAGGGCACTATCTTTGGTTGTAAGATCAGACAGGAGTACTTCTCGACATATTATTGATCATTCCGCCGTTAGGATACATCCTTTTTACATTGACAATTTCTAGAGTAGCAAAAGGAATATCAGAAAGCAAGTAAGTTCAGAACGGATTTCAATTGGATGAAAATCTTAGATGATACACCACACTGATGATCCATCTACTATACTGTACAAGGAGAGCACACATGTCATCCTCAAAACTGAAACCTGATTGCTGATTGATTGATGCACTGAAAGTTTGCAGAAATATATTTTAACATGGATCCTGCTAGATTTCTGCAGGTCAGTGTTATTATTTCAGAATATATTGTACAGACTTTTCAACATTGACATTTTCTTCTATTAGATGGAACCTCTGCAGATTATCTGATTACTCAAATATCCAGTATTCTAGACAATCTCAAACGCAGTAGTGGCTTGTTTAAGCCATGACCCATGAGTCTTATGTTTTCGTGATTACATTTCATTTCTAATTATTATACTACAGTTTACTTGGAGTAACTAGTATCTGCAGTTTTTCTATGATGTTGAGGTGTTCCTTGAGGTGTCTTTACATATCATCTTCCTAATGGATTTTAAACTGTTGATTTGCATCTTGACAGGCTCTAATTACGAGCAGCATGCATATTTCATATGCTGCACCATGGGTGGTTTCCAGTAATCTTGTGCTAGTCAAGGTTATTTCCAACATCTGCTTTCAGCAACATCTGTATGTGGGGTGTTACACCATTACCATTTACCAAGTCTTACAGGCTCTACGTTGTACATTTTAGATATCTTCTGTTTACCGTCTACCTTACTTTCTGCAGCCATGGAGCACATCACCGAAAATTCCGTTTCAGCATGAACAGGATGGCATGGTGCAATAAAAGTGCACAGCCATGTCCTCAGGTTAATACTCAGCAAGCTCGGCATGCCGTGTACTCTCATGGAAGCACTGCATTTTCAGGTTATACATCAATTTCAGTACTTGTGTACTGACAAAATGCAAGCTATTGGCATGGTTGACCATCAAGATAAAGTGTTTGACACCATATCATCTGGCCGAGAAGAACAGGCCTGCATATGTTATACTGGTTGAATTTTGCAGCAGACAGCAAAACATCTGGCCACCATATCAGGAGTATGTATGGTATGGGATCCATTCTTTGTTCAGGATGAAATCAATAACCCTGTCGTTGAAGAAGCATCAGTATAGTCCTAAGGAATACAATATATTGGCACTGGCTTCCTGATCAGAGCAATAACACAAGAGTTTATGGCTAGAGTGTAATCTCAGAATTTCTGAAGACAAACAGGGAAGTCGTTTGGAGACCGTCTCACATACATACTGAGAAGCTGCACAATTGATGGATGGTAGCGGGTTCCAAGCATTAGAGACACCATAGACAGAGAATTTGTATTGCAAAAGGGTGTCCATGGAGTTAGGCCTGCAGCTTAGGGTGTTGCCGCCTGTTGTTATCATGAGTTGTAAATCTTTTTTCTTTTTTGTATATGCTTTTCTTCTCTTCTTGACGAGAAGGATGCATGCAACTCTTATGCCAGTTATTCATCAAAAGGTTAAAAGCGCAAACCTCTGCCTCTCTTGTCTTTTAACAATACCCTTTTAACAACCCCAGTTTCTGTTTTTCCTTCCCTGGCTCTTGTACAGGTTGAGCCTTTAGCTTTCTAGCTTGTCCTTCTTTTTTTTTCTTCTTTTTTTGTATCTCTTGGGTCGGTTATCTTCTGCGCCTTTCTCGACGCTATCTTCCACTTACAAAATGGCAAGCACTTTAATGCGAGAAAAAAAAATCCTTGCTTATGCTGTTACTCCCTTTTCTTTTGAATTGCCAAACGATGGAATACCCTGCGAAACGTTGCTGATTGCTACATGTCGATCATTCATCGTGGCATCGACGCTCGTGACAATCATCTACCTCCTTATTGGATGATTAATCGATTGCTGAACCGAAACATAACAAATTGTTCACAGGAAAATCTCTGCTACAGCAGCGAGCGCCACTCCACTCTACTCCAGGCTCCAGCAGCAGTAGCAGTAGTCGCGAGGGGAAGGCATCATCATGACTGGTATTAGAAAATGGATGGAACAATATGATTGAGGCACAAAGTGATTGTTCTTCTCATTGATTTACTGTAGTTTATATACAAGAGTAAGGACGGCAGTTGTCCTCTGGAAGAGACGCGTCCCATTGAACCGTCATTAGCAACTGCTAATGGCAGTTGTATATTTGATCACAAGCGACGCCTTCGTCCTGTAGAAGCGTTGGTTCGTAACACTCCCCCTTGATCAAATTCATCTTGTACAGTATCTGAAAAACTCCTCTAAAACCCTGTGGGAAAAACTTGAGGAGAAATGTATGTAGAGAATATGTCATGGAAAACTCCTTTAAAACCCAGTGGGAAAAATAAGGAGAAAATGATATGACATATGTGCTTGTATTAGTATTGCCTCATTAAAAACCTTTTATGAGAAACCATTTAGGAAAAACTCATAAAGGAAAAGAGTACAATATATGTTATGATCTGAGGATCATTTATCAGGTTATATTTAGGAGTTCACTCCCCCTGAACCTTGCAAGTCTCGAATTCGTCTCATACCAATTCCATGAACACATTTCTGGAATAAAGACGTTGGTAGGGACTTTGTGAATAAATCTGCAAGATTCTCACAAGACTTAGTTTGCAAGATTTCGATTTCCCCATTTTTCTGCAATTCATGGGGATAAAATAATTTAGGAGCAATGTGCTTCGTGATATTGCTCTTTATGTAACCTGATTGCATTTGCGTAATACAAGCAGAATTATCTTCATAGATAACAGTCGGTGATTCTAAGGAATCAATTCCACAAGATCGTTGAATGTGGTTAACCATTCTGCGAAGCCATACACATTCACGTGAAGCTTCATATAATGCGATTATTTCAGAATGATTAGTGGAAGTAGCCACTAAAGTCTGTTTTGAGGACTTCCATGATATGGCTGTTCCACCATGTAGGAATACAAATCCAGTTTGAGATCTGGCATTATGGGGATCAGATAGATAGCCAGCATCTGCATATCCCACTATAGTCATGTCTTGATTTTTCTGATAGAATAAACCAAGGTCTTTTGTGCCTTGGAGATATCTGAGGATATTCCTGACACCTACCATATGCCTTTTAGTAGGGGATGCACTATGTCTAGCCAATAGATTAACTGCAAATGAAATATCAGGCCTGGTGCAGTTTGCTAGATACATTAGTGCTCCGATGATACTGAGATAAGGAACTTCAGGTCCTAATATCTCTTCGTCATCGGCCCTAGGTCTAAATGGATCTTTGTCTCTATCAAGAGATCGAACGACCATAGGAGTCTTGGATGGATATGATTTATCCATATTGAATTTTTCCAAGATCTTCTGGATATAAGCGGACTGATGTACAAGGATTCCTGAGGGAAAATGCTCAAGCTGTAAAGCCTAAGCAGAATTTGGTTTTACCCAAATCTTTCATCTCGAATTCCGTCTTTAGATGATTACTTGCCTCTTGTATGTCTTGTGTAGTTCCAATGATATTGAGATCATCGACATACACTGAGATGATGCAAAATCCTTTTGAGGATTTCTTTATGAATACACAAGGGCAATCATCATTGTTTGAATAACCCTTCTGAAGAAGGAATTCACTCAATCGGTTGTACCACATTCTTCCCGATTGTTTTAAGCCATAAAGTGACTTTTGTAACTTTACACAATACATGTTGCGATTTATATTTGGATTCGGGATTTTAAGCCCATCAGGGACTTTCATGTAAATATCCGAATCAAGTGACCCATATAAGTATGCGGTCACAACATCCATTAACTGCATAGATAATTTCATCTGTACTGCCAAAGATATTAAATATCGGAACGTTATGCCATTCATAACAGGAGAGTAGGTTTCATCATAATCGATGCCGGGTCTCTGCGTGAACCCTTGTGCTACAAGCCTCGCTTTGTATCTCACCACCTCATTGTTTTCATTTCTCTTTCGAACGAAAACCCATTTTGCTCCCACAGGGAAGACATTTCGAGGAGTTGGTATTACTGAAGTAAATACCTCTCTTTTCTTGAGCGAGCGCAATTCTGCCTCAATTGCTTCCTTCCATTTGGGCCAGTCTGAGCGCTTGAGGCACTCTGCCATGGACTTAGGTTCTGGATCCCATTGAAGGTTCTTAGCAATTTTCGAGGAGAAGTAAATGTCGACAACTGTAGTCTTTCTATTAAAAGATTCTCCTGAATCAATGTAATTGATGGACATTTCATTATCATCTTCTAACTCATTGTGATTTCCCTCAACATTTGAGTTAGGTTGTTCCGATGTCCCAGCACTTGAATTTATGTGCACATTTTGCTGGGTTGTGGATGTTGAGCATCCGACAAGTGTTTCTCCTTTTGAGATTGATTTTGCATTTACTGTTTGAGGATTTAGAGTCCTCTGTTTCCGCGGACGCTTTTGAGAAGCTGGATCCTTTGTGACAGAAGTTCTCCCCCTTTTGCTCTCATTAGGGAGTTGAGTGGTTTTATTAGGTACCTCCACTCTTTCTGGCACATTAACCGCCGGAATGTGTGATTTTGTCACACCTTTATGATCAGTAAATGCATCTGGCAGGTTATTTGCAATGTGTTGCAAATTTATGATTCTCTGAACTTCAGATTCAGATTCTTTAGTACGTGGGTCTAAGGCTTGAATGCCAGTGACATTCCAATCTATTTCTCGGCATTCTTTGTGGTACTTGTCTTTATCTCCCCCTAATGCCGGGAAATTATCTTCGTCGAAGATACAATCAGCGTACCGGGCTGTAAATAAATCCCCTGTTAGGGGCTCGAGGTACTTAATTATTGACGGAGAATTGTACCCCACATAGATCCCCAATTTTCTGTGAGGGCCCATTTGTGTACGCTGCGGTGGTGATATCGGCACGTATACAGCGCAACCGAATTGACGCAGATGGGAAATGCTTGGTTGATTTCCACGTACTAACTGCAACGGGGAAGCCGTATGATAAGCAGTTGGACGAATTTGAATTAATTCTGCGGCGTGTAAAACCGCATGTCCCCAACAAGAGGTTGGTAGGTTTGAATTCTGTAAGAGTGGTCGAGCAATTAATTTGACTCTTTTAATAAGGGATTCAGCCAAACCATTTTGAGTGTGTACATAAGGTACAGAATGCTCTAGAGTTATGCTAATGTTAGGCAATAATCATTAAATGCACGAGAAGTGAATTCTGCGGCATTATCCATTCGAATGGTTTTTATCCTGTTTTCAGGATAATTTGCTCTCAATTTGATAATTTGAGCAATTATTTTGGCAAATGCGTGGTTCCTTGTGGACAATAGGCACACATGCGACCATCTTGTAGATGCGTCGATTAGAACCATAAAATATCTAAATGGTCCAGATAATGGCTGAATCGGACCACATATGTCTCCTTGAATGCGTTCAAGGAAGTTAAGTGGTTCATTTCGTATCTTAAGATAAGAGGGTCTTAAGATTAATTTCCCTGTAGCACATGCGGTGCATACGAAATCTGAGGATTTAGGGAAATTTTGCAAGTCTTAAATCATGACCAACAGAATTTTCAATAATTTTTCTCATCATCCCTATGCCAGGATGACCAAGGCGATCATGCCATACCTTGAACTTGTCAAGATTTTGAAAAATTATTTTATACGCAACATGTTCAATTGGTTTAATGTATGTGTAGTACAATCCGGTTTTGAGGGAAGGAATTTTCTCGAGTATTTGTTTCTCATATCCGTCATTTTTAGTGATGAGGAGACTTTCGCCATTGCTCTCATCACAAGTTTCAACATGGAAACCATTTTTGCGGATATCTTTGAAACTGAGTAGGGTACGAGTTGAATCGGGATACAAGAGTGCATCCTCTATTGTAATTTTCGTACCCATAGGGAGAATGATGGTGGCTTGACCAGAGCCAATGATCATAGCATCGCGACCAGCGATAGTCATAATGTTTCCTTTACTCTTCTTGAGAGTTTGGAAGTATTTCATTTCCCTTAAGATTGTGTTAGTGGTGCAACTATCCACTAAACACATTTCCTCTTCCATTGGATTGTCTTCAAAATTCTATATAAAATAAAGAGAATTCATTAAGAACTTGAATTTATATAGAACACATACATTAACTATTATGTCTTAGGTACATAATAATACAAATACAATAATCGGACAATATAGTACGTCTTTTCCAACTAAGTACGTACAATATAGGCTAGAGACATATATTATGATAATTTGGAGATTAATTGAGATCTCCATACATGTCTTGGGAATTGAATTCCACAAGCATGTCATCGATGTCCATGGGGTCATCGTCCTTCTTGACTTGAGCTTGGTTCTCCTTCTGATGAAGAGTTTGAGAACTTTCCGCTTCCAGGGTGATGTTTGGTTGTTCGTTGAAGTGAGCTTCGAACTTCTCCCCTTGAACTTGTTTGCCTTTGCCTTTGGATTGGAGATACAACTCAACCAGGTGCTTTGGAGTTCGGCATTTCTTTGTATGATGATTCATACATCCACATCTTTGACAAACTTGAGAGTTGTCTTTGGAGTCATTTTTCTTGAAATGTCCTTTGCCCTTATCAAACTTGTTGGATTTCTGCTTGTTGCCTTGTTTCCACTTTCCTTTGAACTCTTTGCGGTTCCTTTTACGACCATTGGATTTGTTCTGAGTGTTGGCATGAGCCTCTGGTAATGCCATAGTGCCCGTTGGGCGACTTTGATGATTCTTCATAAGAAGTTCATCATGCTTCTCAGCTTGAAGAAGCGTGTAAATCAACTCAGAATGCTTGGTGTATTTTTGTTGACGATATTGCTGTTGCAATATGCGCATAGATGTCACGCCCAGTTTTTCTAACCTGATTTCGAGCATATCATCGCATGTAAATTAGGTCATTTGCATTAATTACAGATTCGATACAATAAACACTCGCACACACGCACTCCAGTCGGAAAGCCCTAATCGGGAAACCTACCACCTCTCGGTTTCTCGATAAACGCTGAAATAAATTATGGGCCAATCTGGCAATACATTTAACCCAGATATGGCGTAAAATAATAGTTCCCCAATCAACCCTGTCTAAAGCTTAGTAAATATTTCTACCATCCTCCCAAATTACTTATCTCTTTTATTTCCCCTAGCAGCCCATGTCTTAACCTCCCTCAGTTAAACGACAGCCGCCTCGTGAGAATTCTTTCCAGCAGCACCAGCAGGTCTAAAACCTCACGTTTCCTCTAGCCAGCTCATTTCATTTTCCAGGCACGGATTCCATGGCATGCATGCACTGATACTCATACAATTCACAGCACACCAGGTACCGAGCGGTGCCTAACTTCACTGATCACTCCAGTGCACTTTTCCTCCACATCAATGGCAAGGAGCAACAGCTCAGCTACGTGCCATCTTCTCCTTAGCATGCTCGTGCCATCCGTGCATGCACTGGCCGCTTTCCAGACGAGCTCCATTGCCAGCCGGCCTCTGTACCCGGCAGCTCGCCGCCTTCTCCACGCCACCAACTCCTCAGCTCTCTTCCACCTCCCATCATCACCACTGCTCCCGGAGACCTTGGATAGTAGCCATGACTCAACCAGTCGGCGGCGTCCCATCCTGGGAGCAGGCGAGCTCCAGTATCGGCCATGGCCAGCTGCCGCGTCGCCGGCCTATAAAAGGAGCACCGGCCCGAGCTCAATCCAGCACCCATCCACCACCCAAGCCCTCCTTCTTCCACCTCAGGTAAGCTCAATCCGCCACCGTTCCCACTAGCTCAAGCTCAAATCCCATGAAGCGCAAGAACCAAATCCTTTTTCCCCAAAACAAGCAGTAGTGGAGAACTCACCCGAACCCTAGATCAACCCGCCTTCGGACCACCCCCAACCACCTCTAACCGCCGGCCACCAACTGCCTCAACCGTCCGCCGATGCCACTCCCCTGTTCCAAGCTAACCCGGCGACCCAAGCCACCTTCCCAGCTAGCTCGCCATCTCGGCCGAACAGGGAGCCCACTCGCCCTTCCTCTGGATCCCGAGCCGCAACCGCCAACTCCCTTAACCGCTCAACCGCCGTCGCCGCAAGCGCCGCCGCCCTGTCCGAGACTCCGCCGCCACCCCTGTTATTAACCCGAGCAGCCAGGTAATAACGACCGGCCAACCAAGTATTTGAAGGCGCCAACCGAGTTGCCGTTTCCTTTTTCTCCAAAGCGCATTAAAATCCACTTCAACCGGCTGCCGCGTCCAATGTTCCGTGGCGCCGCCCCTTTTTAATTTTGTTGCCGACCGGGTGAAAGCAGCTTTGAGCTGCCGAGCTACACATTTGTTTAACTAACCAGCTTAGCAGTTAAGCATCTGGTTCACTCGGTTAGGAACTAATCACTGGTTAAGCAGTAAGTCGGGTAATAAAATACCGACCAAATTTTCTAGCACATGAATCTTCCAAAAGCCCTAGAATATTCCAAACCTTTAACTCAAATATATTTCCAGTTTTAAATCCTTTAGCATAGAAACAGTACAAGTTTTAAAATCGAACTTCTATTCTTTCTTTAGGGTCTGCATGCACTGTTATACCAGTTTCTAAAACCCTTAAAACAAATTCTCTTTCACCACTAAAATACCTAAAATACTTTGATGCATGTTAGCCGAGAGCAAATAAAATTAAAAGTTACATCTTAAACCATGCTTGTTCATTTAACCTATTGCACTATCATTTTATGTGATACACTTGCATATGCCCAGCTCCCGGAATGCTTAATTTGCTCATAAACCTAAACCCTAGAACATCGGAACCACCACTTAATCTATCCATCCCTCGGTTTAAACGAGGATCAACCGTCCAAAGTCTCAACCCTAACCCCCTTTATTTTCTCTCGAACATGCATGTCATTTGGTTTTGTTGGTGTTATTCGGATTTTCCTCTTATTCGATGTTCTCTCTCCGGCGCATAGTTGACGGAGCGACGTACGTGCGACAGGAAGATCCGGCATCACCCCCACGTTCGGAGCCCGAGCAGGAACTGCCAGGCAAGCATTCCCACCTCGATCATGTCGAAATCCCATATGTGCAAAGTTATGAATATCTTGTTTACGAACTCTGCATGCTCTGTGTTTAATATCGATATTTTATGTAGAGGTAGTTATACCCATTAGTTGCACGATACCTAGGCCCGAATATCCTTCCTTGTAACCCTAGGTATATTCAGCGATCGACTCTCGACCGTCGAATAATTAAGGTTATAGGTGTTAACCATACTTAGCCCTGCTATAGTCAAAAACCAAGTTTTAAACATCCCGTTGGGATATGGGAAAACAAACCCTCGGATGGCATATGCTGTCCGAGGTGACTTTCACAAATAAGGGTTTATCACAAATCAAAAGAAAAGAGGAGATGATTTGGATTCGGGTAGGAGTGTTAAGTGGTGTTCGGGGATGTAGAACATTGGTTGGAGCCATGATCGTCCGGGACGTCATGGGGTCGGGAATGGAGTCCTACTCGAATCAGTTAAGGACCGAGCCTAAGTGCCGCTAAACCGGTTCCATTACCGTACGTCCACATGTCCTTTATGGGAAGGACTTGGCTTAGTACCCCGGCAAGTATTAGGGTTGGACCCGTGGGAAGTAGGGAGTTAGTGCTAGGTGTTTTAAGTCCTAGAGGATCCACCTACGCCAGGCGGGAGGTGCTGATACGACACAAAGGTGGAGAGCCCCAATTTGGTGTCCAGGACACGCAAACTTGGGTATTCACCTAGCGGGTCCAACTCTGGTATAGAAGCGGGCGAAGGTCTCGTTGTAACCACCCTGCCAATACACTCTGTGCAGTGTATCTGTTAGCGCTCGGCATAAGGGGTGTAATTACATCTTGTGGGTAAAGCCGTACAACCTCTGCAGAGTGTTAAAAACTATTCGAATAGCCGCGTCCTCGGTTATGGACATGAACTGGCAAGGCCACACACTGGTTAGACTAAGTGTTGTTTGCGAAAGCATGGAAAAAGGGACTAAGGACGTGGGCATGATGTGTCCACAGAGGGCAATTTACGCTACAGGCTGGTAGCAAGGAATTGCCGGAGGAGTAGACTAGCCGTGTGATTCGGGATACACGGGCTGAGCCAGGGGCACTCGCTGAGCTATCCAGGATAGTGTCAGTCGAGTGTGGTACCGAGAAGCTAGACATGTTGCCCAGGGTAATATGGTCTGAGCTGTCTCGAGGATTGTAAGGAGGTAGCCGGGTCTACCTCGGGAGGATTCTGTTTTTTTTTACTTTAAACAGTTTTATTAAATTGCTTTTGAATCTACTATTCAAGTATTTAAATTATGCACTTACTTTTCCGCACATTAAACAGCTTAGAGTAGAGCTATTCCTTGTTTATCCTCTGCATGAATTATTTCCGTATACTCCTTCCTGTGGGAATAGCTTGCGAGTACATTCAATGTACTCACCTGGCTTGTTGATTTGGCCAGAAGAAGAAGAGGAATACTGCTCCGACGAGGAAGATTCCGACTTTGAGGTCTAAGGGCGTTTCCCCAGTCAGTTGCCTGTGAGGTTGGCATATTGATGGGTTTATCTACGTATTTCTTATATTTCCGCTGCAAGACTTTTAATTCGGCCAATAGGCCATATTATGTAATGACTCTAATCGGATTGTATTGTAAAATAATCGGTAATGTATGACGACATTATCAAGTTCTTGTGGTACCGGCTACTGTTCCAGGGACCGGTACAGTAAATACAGGAGCGTTTCCGGCCTTAAAACCGGGGGCGCCACAATAGAGGGATGGAAAGTACACAAGGTCTTCTCAATCAGATCGGCGTCTGAAACAGCCTTGTCGCAGAATCTCAACTTAGCGTTGATCTTATGAACAGCGGAGTTGTAATCCGCCACGGATTTAAAATCCTGAAAACGAATGTTGGACCATTCGCGTTGTGCTTCGGGTAGCATGACCGCTCTTTGTTGGTCATAACGCTCCTTGAGAGCGGTCCATAGGGCTTGTGGATCTTCCTCCAGGAGATACTCAATTTTGAGATCAGGATGGAGGTGATGTCGAATGAAATGCAGTGCTGCATATCTTGTTCTCTCTGATATAGGCTCATCACCTTCTTGAGGAGAGTTTATGGTAGTACCAAGGCCACGACCTAAAAGATTGATTTTTAAGGTCCATGGCCCAAGTCAAATAGTTGCTTCCATCGAGGGCAAGCTCGGCAAAGTCCTTTTTGGTTATGTCTGCCATTGTCCTGCATGAAATAATCATGCTTGTATTAATTTACTTGAGAGTAAATTAAAGAAATTTTGATGATGCAAAGAGTTGCACAATATTTAGGTCAAGATGATTCTTTAACGACCCAAGTGTAGATCTTCATTATAGTATAGGCGATAGAGATCGTCGCTAATATTTCTGGACTCCATTTCTGAGGAAATGGGTGATACTATAATCACCGCCAAAATATAGCCTCTATACTTTGAATTTTGGTTATTTGCACGTTGAAGGTAGTCACCGCGAAACGGTGTAGACCTCGCAATAATGGGCGAAATTAATCGTTGCTAATATTATGGACTCCGTTGCAAAGAACGGGCAATGCTACAATCGCAGCCATTAATATAGACTCCATTACCTTATGCAATTTACCAAAAGGATTTGGAAGATAATCACTTAATTATGCGCAATGTTGCATAATTTTCCGCAATTTTAAGTCAAAATGACGCTTAAAATAGAATTTTAAGCGGAAAAGATAGAATTTGCAATAAAACATTAAAGAAATAAATTGCAAATTAAGGTGCATAATATAAAAACGATGATATTATATTACGAGGTAATTCACACTTGGTTACACATGGATATATGTAAATACTAAGACCTGAGGGTCTAAAGTGTGAATTGCATAAAGCCTAAGGGCTAATATGCAATAAGCAGTAGACCTGAGGGTCTAAACAGCAATATTTTCAACTGAGGCTGAAAATTATGTAAATATGATGAAATCCAGGGGCTAAACTAACAATATACAGCCCAGGATTTTTCTTTTTTTTCTTTTGCCCGAATGGGCCTTTTGAGCGGCCCGGTTAGCCCATTTCGCGCGGCCCATGGAATGGCCTGTTGGCCTGCCCGCCGGCCCACTCCTGCCTTTTGGGGCTTTTAAGCCGGGCGGTTAGGGGAATCCCCAATTCCCCTAACCGCCGCCGCCGGTTGCTGTGTGGGGCGGTCGGGGTCGCCGCCGGCGTGCGCGAGGAGGCGGGTGGGCGCCGGAGCAGCCGGGAACGCCGAGCCGGCGGAGGGAGGGGCGGAGCCGGGAGCCGGCGACGCCGGGGCCCGCGCCACCGTTGGAGAGCCGCCCGCCGTTGAAGAGCCGCCCGCCGCCACCGTTGGAGAGGCCGGAGCCGGAGTGAGCCGTGCCGAGGGCGGGGTCGACGCGCGGGTCGCCGGAGGAGGTGCGCGCGGGCGCCGGAGGAGCCGGGGGTGCCGCGCCAAGGGCGGGGCCGACGCGCGGGTCGCCGGTGGTCGGCCTGAGGGCGCCACGGCCGGGGCCTTGCTCGCGGGCGGGAGCCGAGCCGCTCGGGAAGGTGAGGCGGCGGAGTACGCCGCCGCCGTTGGAGAATGCTCGCGAGCGGGAGGGCGCGCCATTGGGAAGCCCGACGCCGGGGCTGCTGCCTGAGGACTCGCCGGAGCCGTGGGGGACGCCGTTTGCGAGCGGCGGTGGCGGAGGAGCGGCCAGCTCCGGGTCCGTGATGCCGTCGTCGCCGGTGGTGGGCCAGGGGCGCCAGGGCGACGGAGCGCGCGGTGGGGAGAGAGGGAGGGGTCCCCACAGGCGCCGGCGCTGTGGGCGCGAGGGGCCGCCGGTCGCCCATGCGCCAGTTGAAGCCGGCGGGGCTATGGCGAGGAGGCGACTGGGTGCAGAGATCCGCGCAGCCATCGTAGGAGGATGGAGAGCGCGCCGGGGACGACGACGGCGAGCGCGGCGACGGCGCCGGCGTGGGGGTGAAGCCAAGGGTTGGAGAATGTTCGAGATGGCGACCTCGACAGTGGCAAGAATGGTGAGAATCTCGCGAATAATCGCTTCAGCCATGCTTCTCACCTTCTGTTCTTGCTTGCTTCTTGGTTCGCCGGAGTTCTTCTTCTGTGAGGGGGTTGGCCGAAAATACTCTCTGTGGTAGAATCGAGTGCTGATGACGTATTAGAAAATGGATGGAACAATATGATTGAGGCACAAAGTGATTGTTCTTCTCATTGATTTACTGTAGTTTATATACAAGAGTAAGGACGGCAGTTGTCCTCTGGAAGAGACGCGTCCCATTGAACCGTCATTAGCAACTGCTAATGGCAGTTGTATATTTGATCACAAGCGACGCCTTCGTCGTGTAGAAGCGTTGGTTCGTAACAACTGGCCTGGTTTCGACGATCCCATCAATGATGCGCTCCTTCTCAAAGCTATCCTCCCCTACTGAATGCTCTGTCACCTCCCCTACGTCAAGCTGAGCGGCTTTGCTTCTCCTCGCCACCGTCACCAGCTCACCGCCACGCCACGCCCCACCTCAGGCTCAAGTCACTCCCCCATCCTGCTGCGCTTACATGACCCCGCGGCTCCCGACCTCGGCATCCGCGCCCTCGTCCTCGTCTACCTCAGCCTCTACCTCTCGGTGGCGGTCGGCCGCTTCGTGCCGGCGACGAGTCCAAAATTACTGTTCTGCTCTACCCCTCGGGCTACGGTTTCTGGGAGGAGGGTGGCAGAAGGGTACCGAGGCGTGGTCGCCGGCGAGGCGGCGCTGGAAATTACCATCTTACCCTTACCCCCTGGGTCCCACAGGCTGGTGCGCCGGCCGCAGCGTGTACCGTCTCGTCGTTTCGGGGGAGGGGTAGGAGGGTAAAATCACGGCGCCGCGTTCGCGCGGGAAATCCGGAAGGGAAGGGGCAGTATTACTACCACTGCCACCCAGCGCTCCATCGAAACGTTTTAATTACCGCTATTGCTGTTGCCGCCGCCGCCGCTTCCCCCCTTCCGCGTGAGGGGTTAGGGTTTCGTGCTCGCCCCGCCTCGCTTCGCGGGGGGGACGCCGTCGCTGTCCCGTTCGCTCACTGGCGCGTGGCTGTTTCGCGATCCGAGCGCGCCTCGCTGCCTCTCGCTCTCCGGTTCGAGCGCCGCAGGATGCGGTCGGTTCCGAGGTATGTTTTCCCACGCTCGCGCTGATGTGTGATGTTCTTTTCTTGGCCTCGAAGTGTTCGTATTCGTGGGTTGTTTGGTGGTGCCGTCCGGTGGTTTTTGGGGGCGTACTTTGCGACGAACTTACGAGTGGAATGTGCCCTGACGTCCTCGTACGGTTTGGGGTGGCGTTGGAGATTTTAGGATCTTCCGTTTTGGAAGTTGATAGGGAGCGCTGCCGCATTAGTTTGAGAGAATGTTGGCGCTCTGATGATATTTTGTCGAAAATAAGCGACTCGAGATCGTTTGTAGGTGGTTTTGCGTGAGATGCTTGTCCTGAAGGAGTTGCTGCATCGGGGGAGAGATTACTTTGTCTGTGAACCGTGAGCTATACTAGCTTTGGATCCAAGTCAAATGCCAGTTGTTGAGTAAGTAATGCCAATTCCGGTAGTTGAGTTCTGGAGAATGGGCTTTGTTCTCACACTAGGAAGCGGTGGGGAATACACTTGGGAAAGTCTTGTTCAACTAAATTGTAAATTGTCTTGCTAATCCTGTAAAAACCAAGCATGAAAAATGTGGAGGTAAAATGCCAGTAGTTTTAGTGACCTCTTATCTGCTTTGTTGGAATTTCGTAACATACGCATTAGAGGTTTATGTTGGACACTTGGGACTGCTAATATTTTGCTCTCAGTTTTTGTCAAGTAGTATAATCTTAACTAGTTGGTATGTTTGAAAATTGAAATAAAGCCATAATAGCTAGCATTGTGGGACTCAAGCAATTTTATTATCAACTTGTAAGTCTGTAACAGATCAGAATATTTGACATGAAGCCATAATAGAGATAATGTTATTATCGTGGCCAGATCTAAATAACTCTATCAACTGACATTTTGATATACACATTTATATGGAATCTCTGTCATTTCTAATTCAATAGGCTGTTCACTGGGTTTATGCTGATGCGTAATTCTATTGCCAGTTATGTGAGCCTACTCTGAATTCCCCTGTAATCTATGAACCTAAAGAATCTAGAACACTCTGTAACATTCACTCAGATATTGCTGTGTAGTTAACTACATCAGCAAGGTGGGTTACATACTTGTTTCAAGGTGATGGGTTGTACAAGCTACCATTAAAGGCCAAGTCCTGCCTGCTGTCCTATATAAGATAATATGTTAGCGCATGATCTTTGGTACGCTTGCCTTTGGTAATTTTGAAGCAATCTCCCATGTTAAATGAAACAATAGCTTAAGATGGGATGATACATCTCTTCATTCTCTTGTATTGGTCATGGATGTGAGGATTGCACATTCCTGCTGGTACTTCTGAATTTTATTAGTCATGTTGATTATCGATTGTGTGCAGCTGCAGTTTGGGTTCATGATCCTGTTCCCTTTCTTTTCATGAAGTTACAAAGCAAATATTGAGTACCATTGAAAGGAGGCAGATTGGAACCTCTGCATCTGGTGCATTTAATTCCTTAATATCTTGGGGGCGATCTGTTTTCCGTTCTTAATTGTTTTGGATTCCCGCATCTTTGTAAGGTAGTGTTTGAGCCAATTGTGATGGATACTTGGTAATGGTAAACATTATAAAACTAAATAATAAACTTGAGAATTTGCAAATTCAAGGGGGAAAACAATTGGTCTGAAGATTGGGTAAACAACTGGTAGGATTCTGCAATAGTAGCAAAATCACTTTGCTGCAGTTTGCTGCCTGGCATTTTAACAATGGTTACTTCCTTGAGCTTCTTATGGACCTTTTTTGCACGTTTTCCTTGTAACATGCTCTCCATTTTTTTTTAATACAAAACATACCATTCAAGCTAACATGATGTCTTTGAGTTGAACGGAAAAACATGATGCCTTTGACTGTCTGCATAATAGGCCTCTAAATGTCAGCACAAGTTTTTTTTATCCTTGCTCGTGGATCATTTTTACCTGCGTTTGCTTCCTGGTTTATCCACATTGATACTGGAGCTTCCTATTCCAAATATTATTGCTGGTTATGTTTTGCACTAAGAATGGCTTGAGTGTTTTACCAACACCACTGTGTTAAGACATATTAGCTCTTCCTTTTGCAGGGAAGGGCACTGGAGAATGGAACCAAGGCTGCTGATGTTAGGGAAGGGCAACTCAAGCTCATGGAGGAATGTCTTGCCGCAACAATCCCAACCTTTGTACATACTGCTCTCCTCTCTGGCTTGCCGAACATAACCTGACGTGCGTCAGGTCAAGCCCCAGCGCAGCGACCCCTTGTAAGAGGGGGTCTTTGTCTGCACGTGCCCATCAACAACTCCTGCAACTTTTCTCCACTAACACCAATGAGCTCATCTGGGTGCAACCCTGTCCTGGATGAGCTCCGGTGATACCTACCTAAGTACAATGTAGCCACCATTAATTTTTTCTCCCTAAGTTTTTTTTTCATCTTTACTGGGTTCATTTGTTGTGCCCTTCTGCCAATGCGAACAGTTTCATTTTGGTTGGCTGTGAACCAATTTTATAAGCTAGAAATTGGTGGGTAGAGGAATATGATTGAATGACCATTTATCATTTTGTGTTGTCAGATTTGAGATGCCGTTCTAATGAATGAATGAATGACCAACTATGCTGCCTTTGTGGATATTCTGAATGCGGATCACTGTAACACAGATTCGCTGCGCTAGCGGAGTCCCTGCACAGCCACAACTCTCCTTCGGAAGGCGGTGCAAGCAGGATGTGGATGTCAATCCATCGCCAAAGAATTACCTCAGCTGGCTGATGGTGGATGTGGTCTTGTACAAGGATTCAAGGGCCAACGGCAAGAAGTCCCAGATGCTGATGATAGACGCTGTGTTCTTCGCAGTGCTGGTTATAACGACGTAGGCATTGCTGGCTTTATGCAAGATCTTGATGATATTGAACTAATTGAAGTTTTATTTTTCTTTGGCTGTAAGCTGGGTTGTCGTAGACAAATGAAGTTTCGTACTGTAAACTTGTGTGATTGCTGATTTACTGGTTACCATTGTTGTGAACTTGTGTTGACTGTGTCGAAAGGACTTTTGTGATCGGGAGGGGTGGGGGAATCTGTACTATTTTGCTGTGCTATTTGTAACAGACACACACAACCTTTTCCCATCAGCAAGGCAGTCTTTTTTAGAAAGTACAAGGCAGTTTTTTTTTCCTTTTGACAGTGGAAATCCTTTATTGATACTTAAAGAATAGTTACATCCATCCCAACCAATCGGGAATATACTCCGGTGGCTCGTCCTTTCCAAACATTCGGAGAAGCAAGACACGCTTTATGAGCTAGAATATGAGCAACATAATTTGGTTCTCTTGAACAATATTTATAGGCTATCTTCACAAAGCTACTAAATAGGAGAGCAATCATAAAAAATCGCTGCCACTGCTGTTGCCGAGAAACCTCCTTCACGCATGGCTTCAATCACCGCTATACAGTCGGATTGAACAACGAGACGGTTGCATCCTAACTCGTGAGATAGAACTAAACCTAGCCTGAAGGCATGTGCTTCAGCCATACTTGCGTTCATCGTGATCCAGCCTATCATTCGCTGAGTCAATAAAGCGCCCCCTTTTAAAATGTAAATTTAGTAAGGTGCAACTCACGCCATTTCAAAAAATAAGGTGCAACTCACCCAGCAGATAAAAGAGGTTAAGGTTTAGTTTGCGGTTCGTTGTAAAAGTTTAGTTACGGAAGTATGAAAATTTTGGTTAAATAAACAATAAAATAGACAAAAAATAATTAGACAAACAGTATATTAATATAATCCACCGCAATGAAACCGGCCTCCCGGAATCCGCCTTCAACCAGCGCAAACACTTCAGTTATCTGTTTACGTAAAAGAGATTACGCCGTGTACATGTTTTTGTGGCTAACTTATAGTACGCCTTGGATCAACAGGAAGAGGAATCAAAACAAACTCGTCCACATATCATCCATCGTCTCGTCTCGCCTCACCCCTTTCATTCCCCTCCCCACACTCTCGGAAGCGACGCGGCGGCGCGGCGGCGTTGAGTGAGCTCGGAAAGAGGGAGCTATGGCGACGACCGCGGCCGCCCTCCCCTTCTCCTGCTCCACCACCCTCCAAACCCTAACCCGCACCTTCTCCCCGCGCCACCCCCTCCTCACCCCTCGCCGCCGCTTCCACCGCCTCCCCTCCCTCGCCGCCTCCCCGGGGCTCCCCCGCCTCCGCCGCCACGTCTCGGCGTCCGCCTCACCCAACGGTGCCTCCTCCGAAAGGGAGTACGATTACGACCTCTTCACCATCGGCGCCGGGAGCGGCGGCGTGCGGGCCTCGCGCTTCGCCTCCACCCTCTATGGCGCCCGCGCCGCCATCTGCGAGATGCCCTTCGCCACCATCTCAGCGGACGATCTCGGCGGCGTCGGGGGCACGTAAGTGGACGCTTCTCATGTTCCGTTGGTTCGTTTATCCGCAGGAAGGTTTGATTAGGTTGTGTGTTGCAGCATAGTTGAGCTTCACTTTTTTGCATGCACCGTTTGCACGGTTTCATGAAGTTTCTCGTGAAATAACAAGTGACTAGAGCAATTATGCCAGCTGCTGCGTTTGATCGTTAGTGACGTTTGGTTGGGCGATATTTTGTAGCAGGAGTGGCTTTGTTAAACGTATGTATTGGAGAATTACATTACAGTGGACATTTGGGGGATAGCTCGATTGCTACTATCTTACTGTGCGCCTTAGCTTGTTGAACTGGGTGCTTAGAGTGAGAAGATTCCTAATAGGCCGTTACTCATCACATTGGCTAGGCATTTTTTCCATTTAAGGGATAGAGACTACAAGCTGGTGAGGATGCTTGTTTCTGGTGATGCTATTGATAAATGAGTGGTTCTATTACATGATTTCCACATGCACAATTTTTTTGGCTTTGTAATTTTGTCCAGTAGCGAATATATGTCAAATATGTGTTTATGAAAACTGCTCGTAGTTTTTTAGTTTCTAGTTTAGTGTTAGTGGAGGAATTTGATTGGACACAGGTTGCGCACTGCTTCACGCTGCACCAGCATAATGTAGCCTATTTCAGTATTGTTCGTGGCATCTACAATTTAAATGATTACGATGATTAGAACTGAGCCCATGTGTTTGATAACCCTCAACTACATTATAGGGTAATTGCCATGATATTGATATAATGATATGAAAAAATGGCTGCACAGGAATCAATAGGTGCAGTTGCAGCCAAATAGCAGGAGATATGTCTTTCTGCATTTATTGTTGCTTTTTGGTTGAATGTGTTAACTGCGGCGCTAGACTATCAAAATCTTGCTTGCAATATCTTGGTTTGTCGCGTTTATGTTTTCTCATATTTCTGTGTTCCACTGTCCACACCAGTATTCATGAACAAGGAGTGTTTTAGCACTTGGCAGTCAGCACCACTTTAACCTTTAAACTGTGCATATGCTTGTTAGTTTTCTTATGTATATTGAATTCCTACCTCCTTGCTTTAATATCAGAATGCACCCATAAGAACTTTTATTTGTTTGTATCACAGATGTGTGCTTCGTGGGTGTGTTCCAAAGAAATTGTTGGTGTATGCATCCAAGTTCTCTCATGAGTTTGAAGAGTCTCATGGCTTTGGATGGACATACGAGATTGATCCAAAGCATGACTGGAGTACTCTGATAGCCAACAAAAATACAGAGTTGCAACGCCTAGTTGGTATCTACAAAAATATTTTAAACAACGCAGGAGTCACTCTAATTGAAGGCCGTGGAAAGGTTGGGCGATGTTTGTAAATCAGGTTAATGTTTGGATGGACACTTTTCCGAAATGAATGATGTTGGAAGGTGCAGTTTCTGATATATTTTTTGTTTACTTAGTACAGGTGGTTGATCCACATACTGTTAGCGTGGATGGCAAGCTCTACACTGCCAAGAACATACTTATAGCCGTTGGTGGTCGACCATCGATGCCAACTATCCCAGGAATACAGCATGTTATAGATTCTGATGCTGCACTGGATCTGCCCTCAAAACCTGAGAAAATTGCAATAGTGGGAGGTGGATATATTGCTTTGGAGTTTGCTGGCATTTTCAATGGCTTAAAAAGTGAGGTTCATGTGTTTATTCGGCAACCGAAAGTTTTAAGAGGGTTTGATGAAGAGGTGAGCAAATATTAAGAATAACAAATAATAGCATTTACACCAGATGATGTGCCTTGTGCTTCCGAGTTATATTTGTTAGTTGTGGATTTCAGGTCAGAGATTTCATTGCTGAACAGATGTCTTTAAGGGGTATCACATTTCATACTGAACAAAGTCCTCAAGCTGTAACCAAATCAAATGATGGTTTGCTATCTCTGAAGACAAACAAAGAAACTATTGGAGGGTTCTCACATGTAATGTTTGCAACAGGTCGTAAACCAAATACCAAGGTTAGTACGATATGGACCTTCTGTTTTTGTTTAGTTATATATTGTGCATCTCTATTTGTTGATGCATCCATCCTAGATTCCTAACAAAGTTGTTGTCCTTGTAGAACCTTGGACTAGAAGAGGTTGGGGTTAAAATGGACAAGAATGGGGCGATAGTGGTAGGTAAAATAATACATGGACTTCCGAGTTCCTCTGGCTCTTATCGTCACTTTATAACATTTGGAGCCTTTTGTTGTAAATTTGTGCTTGCTAGGTTGATGAGTATTCTCGAACCTCAGTTGATTCAATTTGGGCTGTTGGAGATGTTACTGATAGGATCAATCTGACGCCAGTGGCACTGATGGAAGGTGGGGCATTTACGAAAACTTTATTCGGTGATGAACCTACCAAACCGGATTACAGGTATTTAACCATTTATCAAGTTAATATCAGGAAGCTTGAAAACCATATGTTTGAGGTGAGGGAATGGTCGTTGTAGATAGGCTGCATATTTCATTATTTGGCCATGAGTTATTACCTCTGGTGCATTTTAGCAGAGAATGTGGGAAAACTTTGTTAGTATCCTAATGATAGTTCACAGGAGGAAAGTTTGATTTAGTGTTTACTACCAACGCAATCTCTATTTCCTTGTTTAACCATGCAGATATTGCTGTGGCATTTTTGAATTATGGTAGCCTATATGACTAATCGGCTATATATGAAAATGTTGAGTAACTTTCATGGGTGATCCTAATTCGATACAAACAAATTCGTAGGATTTTTGGGTTATGCAGGGTTCTCTTGTTATTGGTTACTTTATGGTGTTGATGTTCTCGTTTTGCTGATTCACCCAGCCTGACAAGCTCCTGAAACTGACTTTGTACTGAAATTCATAATTTAATCTCATCGTTTCTTAGATATCTTTATTTTTATTTGAGACATATTACCATCGTTCTATTTGATGCTCTTTCATTGTGAATCGAATGTTTTTGACAGAGCTGTACCAGCTGCTGTTTTCTCCCAACCACCCATTGGGCAAGTTGGTCTTACTGAGAAGCAGGTGATAATATAGGGCATGCATCAAATTTTGTAGCACACAAAGAAAATCGCTTAAATGCATATTTGTGCAGGCTATTGAAGAGTACGGAGATGTTGATGTCTTCTTATCAAACTTCAGACCTCTCAGGGCCACTCTTTCTGGATTACCTGATCGTGTACTCATGAAAGTTATTGTGTGTGCTACTACAAACAAAGTTGTAGGAGTGCATATGTGTGGTGATGATGCACCTGAGATAATTCAGGTTTGTATGATTTTGTATTATTGTTCACCATCTCTTCTTCATTCCAGACTTATTTGTCATGTTTTGCACAACTTTGTGACAGGGAATTGCGATTGCTGTCAAAGCAGGGTTAACAAAGCAAGATTTTGATGCCACTGTTGGCGTTCACCCAACATCTGCAGAGGAATTTGTCACTATGAGGAGTCCAACTAGAAAAGTTCGGAGAAGTACTGCAGCTGAGGTCTGCGATGCTACCGTTTTAAATTCATTCGTACCTGCATATTTACTGGGAAAATATATGATCTGAAAATCATTTGTTCTCAACTAGAATTGCCCGTGTTATTTATATGTTTTACCGTGTGCAAGATTTACACTTCCTCCTGATTATGTCAGGTAGAATCTAAGGATGAGGTCGTAACTCAGCAGTAGATATTGCCGTTGTACATAGAAGGTAAACATGTGCATTCTTTTGAGTTGTCATTATAAGCTATGCTTTCTTCTTAGCATGTACATTTATCATATAGAGCAATGGTACTAACACTATTGTCTTAAGCTTGATTAATCAAATTAATAACAATAGTTTGTACAGCATTGTAGTGGTGATAACGATTCAAGCTTTTATGGCTGATTAGTTTGAGATATTTGGTCTTTTCACATGCCATTAACTATAGTCTTCAGATACAACAAAACTCACCCCAAACATTGTCCTGACCACATTCTAAAGAAAAACATCATCTTGAGCAATTGACTTGTTCTTTTGAAGTGGTTTTTTCTATTCCATGTTGTTAACTAGATATCATGGTTGTTATGTACATGGATTTTTAATTTGCACTTGCTGTTTGTTAGCATGGAAAAGTTTGGTCTGGATTGTCATCGTTTCTCTTGTTCTTATTTAGTTTCTGCTGCAGGCATTCTCAGAGGAAGTATCCCTGCTACCGGACAAAACCTGAATGAAAATACACGATTAAACAGTGCCGTCATTCGCAGTATCTGAGAAATCCATCACAGGGAACCACTGAAGACAACGTACCCTAGCGATGATTGGTTATCTATGTTTTTTCGTCTCCCGTTTTTGCATTTCTTTTATGCTTGAGGCTTCAGCACAATGATAGTTGAGTTATGTTCATTTATCTGCTATTCGTGGAATAAATGCTACAAATGCGGGTATCCCAGCCTGGAAATATAAAAGAAACCAGTCAAGAAAGAGTTAAGTCTGCGGATGGCGATGATTGGGAATTCTTTTTATGAAATAATCTTTTTTAATCTTTATTTTATTAATAACCCCTCCCGTAATTTTTTTTTCTTCAAATGTGACCATTTTGGGGGCGCGATGGACGCTCGTGCTGCAGGAACACCCTGTGGCGTTAACGTCAACGGCACCGTTGACCTTGGCCCGCTGGCAGGCTGGCAGCCTAGCTCGCTGGTAGCAAAGACCTGTACGGTTGGGTCATCAGCATGGGTAGGGCGCGGAACTTGAAATGAGCATTAAAAAAATTGTTACTGAACTGTAAGGTTATCACACCTAATTCTAATATAAAAAAGTGAAATGAATGTACATATTCGATATCGAAGATCGTAGAACTCTCGTAGTCCTCTGGCCTCTAGTGCCTTCCTTTGGCATTGGGACAGTGCCTACAGAAAGCCTCGACCCGGTCATGCCAGTTGGCGCTCGAAGTGTGGCTGGTTATTGCAAGCTTGTCGATTGGCAAATCTAGGATCATGAATACATCTTGAAGAGTGATGATCGTCTCTCTACAAAGTAGGTGACAAGCGTGCGTCTCTAGCCTTTAGTGATCCACTAAAGCAGTGATGACAAGTGCACCGTCCATGTGGACCCGGTCCATGTTCAACATCCGGGCTAGAGGAAGAAACCTGGACTGCCAAACATACGCTCGTACCTATTAGCCCACTATAGAGGGATATGCTCCTAGGGCATAAGGGTGGCAGTGTCCGCAATAAAACATGAGATACATGATTGTCAGAAGTAAGTAAAACAAAATCATACAAAATAAAATGCATATCAAATTTAAGTATCATACCTCTCTCCATTCGACAAGTCGGCGTGCACGGTGATCCTTGTCGTACTCTAGGTCAAGCAAGGGGAGTGGGGGTGCGAAGCCATCCTGCAATTATCAATGTACAATTCAAAGTTTAGCAAATATACAATCTAAATAATAAAAATAAAACGAATAAATGATATCCGTAAAAGAACAAGACCAGTTAATGTCCTAACCGTTTTCGTACGCCAAGCTCTCTTTATTTTCCCTTCTTGCGTATGCTTAGCTCTTACGTGCCCAAATGCATGACACATGGAGCAACAGTTCCTTGAAGGAAAGATCGTCAAAGCCACTGAGGCTATACTTGTCTTACAAACTCTATGTTTTATGCATGTCGTTACGTAACCTCTTTCGCCTCCAACGACCCCTCTTTTTGTTCAACATATCGACGTCGGGAATATACTCCTCTCCATGGTAGGGTGGCCACTGCATAGGGTCTAGGTACACCTCGAACCTAGAAGACCAAGTTTGAAGTGTGGCTTGTTTACAAATTTTTTTTGGAGAAATATAAGATGGTCACTCCTCGAGCACGACAAGCAGTGATGTGTGGCTGCATGGCATGTGAAGCAGCTCAGAGACACAGCAACTATGTGAATCTTCGGTTAGGTAAACTCTGTAGTTTCTTCCGCCGTAACACTCCCCGCCTATTGATGTCCCATAGGTAGACCTAACTTACTAGACATGCAATTATGGATTGACCTCCTTTACCACCTGTGGACCAAACTATTCCTCCGCCATGTTCAATTGTTCTTGGGCGACTCTACCCCAAACGACACCGTTACAGGCCAAATCATTTGCAAGTTTCTATCTGTTAATGAAGTACGTATTGCATTTCCTGAATTTAAACTCCAGTATTGCTGAAACTGGCATTGCTCTAGTCTCCTTAAGGATATTATTGAACACCTCTGAAATATTAGTTGTCATCATCGTCTAACAATGGCCACCACTATTGTAAGCCTGAGCCCAGAAATTCTTCCGTGGCTTTATACCATGTTCTGGCTCCCACGCTACGCAGGCGACTAAGCTCTCTATACTTTTTTTAAATTCATATTTATCCAAGACTATGCACATGAACTTGAACTTTCTAAAGAGCTCCAAGTGATTGCACTTACTATACAAATTAGCAGCTAGGTAACGCATGCACCAACGGTGATGGATGTCTTGGACCCCTGGGTACCTACGCTTGATAGCGTTAAGGATGCCTTGATGCTGATCTGATATGATGCATAACTCACGAGAGAGGTCAGCAAGCCTCGTGCGAACAATGCATAGGAACCATTCCCGGTTTTCATTGTTCTCACCCTTTGTGAGTGCAAACGCTAGTGGAATCAACTGGTCTTCTGCGCCAATACCAACGGCAAGCATCAAGCAACCGTAGTACTTGCCAGTTAGAAAGCGTGATTGTGACGACTGCTCTGCAATGTTGGAATGCAGCCTTACATTGCAAGAAGTGCCAGTATAAGCCTCCTTCCGGTCACTCCATAATAGTTCCACCGCTATCTGCTTCACTCTCTATGCTTTCCCATACTTTACCCGATAACAAATGGTAGCGAATATCATCTTGATTAGCGAAGCTATAGAAACATCTGGGTAGCGATGTACTTCGTTGTGACCTATATATGCAATCCCGACGGTTGTGATGTACCACATGTGTGCGGTTCCTTCACGTGGGATATTTTTCACAGATTTTCACGAGTCAGACGTGCCTACACCATCCATTGACATCTATTCGTGCAATATACCATGTACCTCTTATTAATGTCAACAGTAAGATAGGGGCTATGGTGCCCCACAGAGTAATCAACAAAAGTCCATCAACTCACGGAAATTCCTGAATTGTATTACCTTGCGAAGGATTGGCTTTCCATCCTCATCTCTCATAATATGTTCCATGCCCACAAAATTTCCCAACAGGCCATCATTACATATGTCATTGCCGACGTTACAAACATCGTCGAAAGCATGGCCGGTGGGCTCTTCACCTAATACCTATGTTACCACTCTAGCTTCTTGAGGAGTGAAAGAAGGTTCTGCCTTTCGTCCACGCTAGAGCTCTAGTCCTGATCGGAGTCGCTTGGGTAGACGTTAGTGTCATTCAAACTAGTTTCACCATCACTAGAGTTGTTCATGACAGCCGCCTCAAAATTAGCATGCGATGGCACAATGAATTCTTTAGCAAGTTGACCAGCTAGAGAAACGACACCACTCCAAGGTGGTGGTACGTTAATTGGACGTACCGACAATCCCAACAACTAATATGCAATCACATCGACTCTAGCATCTTGTGGAGCTAACTCTTCATGTGCGGCTCGTTGAGAGAGTGGTCCAGCAGGTGGTTGAGAGATATCCACAACAAAGGGCAGCTCGTGATCATCTTACATAAGCACCTCTAGAAATTTCATCAACCCAATGGGAGCTGGCTCAACAACATTGAGAGAGTTGACAGAACCGTGCTGCCCTCTCCATACATAGACCTCCAGTGATTTAATATTTGAAGCATTGACAATTTTCCTATAAGTGTTCCAATCACTAGGTGATTGAATGGGCATCATCAAATCATACCTCTTCAGACCAAACCCAACATCATTACCATCCTTCTACTTCAATAGAACTTGCTGAAAATCCAAATTCACACTCGATCCTTGATACTAGTTCACTAAGGGTTGGTGCCTCCTAAAAAATAACTACCCTAATTGGCATGGACTCAAAATCAATGTTGTAACTGTAAACTCGGACAATTCTATCCATCTACATCATAAGAAAAACATACGCAATTCATCAATAACAAATTTCATTAGGAACATGATGTTCTAATTTTTTTTAAATTAATATCTACATAATATAATTTAGATCACTTAATTATAATCACTGAAAATTGACCCATAAAAACTAACCTAAAAACAGCACTAAAATTCCATGTATGCATATAAAAAATTCCATGACTATGAATATACATAGCAAAAATTCCAAATATACACATCAAAATTCCCGTGATTATGAATATGATCAATTTCTAAATATACATAGCCCTAACACACAATCATAGCATTTTCTCTAACCCTGACAAAGCCCAAAAACTAACCTTAACATTATCTGAAAACAACATACGCTAACCCTAATAATTTCTCTAACATTAACCCTAATTGCAAAAAGAGAGAGGGAGGAGAAGGGCACTCACCTCACGGTCTCGGTGAGGATGAGGCAGAAGAACAGTGCAGAGGAGGAGGCGACAGCCGGTAGTGGATGGCGCAGGAAGGGGGCGGGCAACGCGGTTGGCGGCCGATGTGGCGAAGGGAAGGGGGCGGCAGGAGGCAACAGTGGGCGGTGCAACAACGGGAAGGGAGTTAGAGAAAATAAGAGGCATGGGTGTCTGGCCGAAGGGGTATACCCCTACGGCGCCGGGAGTCACGATGCCACATCTGCGACGCCAAGATGCGTAGCACCACAACCCTCGCCACGTCAGAAGGCCATGGCAGCTCGATTGCCAGCGTGCCAAGGTCTGCGGCGCTACTGACCTTGAAGCCACACAGTGTGCCTGCAGCGTCGGAGTCCGTGGCATCGCCGAAGGGTCAGAATTATAATTTTTTTATAGGAGGGCTTACTAAAAAAAATAGATATCAAGAATTATTTTAGTAAAAGTACTATATATTTGATAAACCTTTACCTACCCATTAGAATACTATATCCAACATTAGCGTCGCGGATCTGATCAGATCAAATCAGCTCAGCCTTTTCTGTCGTCTTTGCATGACCTTCATTCCTCCAATCTGCAGTCGGCACTCCCTGTTTCCTCTCAACGACATTTCCTTCCGGCTTTCCTCCCTCCCGTACGGAAGAGGTCAGCGAAGCGGACGAGCCGGTTCTCCACCAGCCACTACTAGCAGCGTGTCCGCCCGTTTCCATGAAAAAAGAGAAAGGCCACGCTTCCATCGAGAAATATTATTTCACATAACACCCGAACTTCGGCTTGTGCTGCGCCTCTCTCGGCCCTCCCCTGGCGGCTCAGGTACTCACCCTAACCCACCACGTCCCTCCCCATCTCTTTCTCTCTACGTGTTCACGTGCATTGGGTGGTGATTCGGTGAAACTAGCGAACGATTCGCAGTCTTGATGCGTACGTTGTTTAGCTATCGCGTTTGGTTTTTGTGGGAATTGGGATATGGGGAATCCTGGAGCTGACGATCGGCGCGGTGTCTTCATATTTTAGAGAATGTCAGATGACATTTAACCGTATGTTTTTTGTTTTACGATTGAAGAGAGCGATCTCTGTTGGTGATTAGCAGGCTGTGTTTTGTTAGTTCTGTTTTCTTAGATAATAGAAAGTTTGATTGGCTCTTTTTGTGACGTATCAAGGTGATATAACTATAAAAGAGTTTAACTTTCGATCTTTCGGAAACGCGCACAACCAATTTATTACAACAATCTAAATAAGTCCGAGGACATATTCCAATAAAAAAACCACGTAAGAAAAGACAACTCCATGTGCAACAATCTTATAGACTACAATCCTAAGAGCTCCCTGACCATAATCTTTAACTGGGCACAAGCCGCTGCCACCACCTCCTGACCCTCTGATCGCTGAAATATAGACCAAATAAGGAGTAAATGCATACACAAGAAGATAACTTGCACAGAAAAAATAATTTTTTGTTTCATAAAAACAACATCATTTCTGCAGAGCCATGGTGACCAACGCAGAGCAGCCGCTCAAACAAAGATTTAGGCTCTTAATATTTTATCTAGCCCCCACGCCAATTACTAAGCATATTAGTAACATTGGGAGGGGTTACAAATTAGAAGCTACTTGGACAATGTGCCACACAGAATGAGCAAAATGACAATCAAAAAATAAATGTTTGATGGTTTCAGCATCACTAGAGAAACAACATTTCTGACTACCCATCCAGTTCCGTTTGCAAAGGCTATTTTTGGTTCATATGACCCCTTTCTTCTTACCAAAGAAATATTTTTACATTCAATGGAATTTTTAGCTTCCAGAAATTGCCTATTCCGAATGGGCACATAACTATACACAAGTGCCAAATACATGGATTGTATAGAATATTGCCCGTTTTGGTGCAAGTTCCACCAAAATGTATCCCGTTCTTGTGCCAATTGCACGTGTGCAAGCTCAGCCCGGAGCTCATTCCACGCTACCAATTTTGACCAATAAGGTCCCTCCTAAAGGGAACACCCAATTGGTCTGTACTCATGACCTCTGCTAAGGTGTCATATTTGTTTCTGAAGATGTTAAAGAGGTCCCGAGATTGATCTTTTAGTGGGGCATTACGTAGCCACTTATCCTCTCAAAACCAAACTTGTGAGCCATATTTAATCATAAAGGTACCAAAGTGAAAGAAATAATGTTTGACCTTCATGAGACCCATCCAAAAGTGGGAATCACCTGCTTTCCATTCGACTTGTGAAAGTGTTTTGGACCCCAAGTATTTAGTATGGAGATGGTCTTGCCATACTCCATCCTCATTGAAAGCTTGAAAAACCACTTACAGAGTAGGCTATTAATTTTAATATCCAAGACCTATATCCCAAGGTCTTTAGGCCGACATAGGACATTCCACTTTGCCAAAATGGTTTTCTTTATGGTTATCTCTTTGCCAATAGAATCTTGACCGAAAGTAATCGATCCCTTTGAGAACCTCATGAGGTATTTCAAAAAAGGATAACATATACAGTAGCAAGCTATTAAGTACTGAATTTTATGAGAACCAGCCTGCCAACTGTGATGCTTTCCTTTCCAACTAATTAGTTGCTTTTCGAAATGCCCCTCAACTCCCTTCTAGTCCGCATTTTGGAGTCTCCAATAACGAATCGGTATTCCTAAGTAGCGAAAAGGCATAGAACCAAGCTCGAAACTGAACAACTAAGTGTATTGCTTGGTGACTTCGGAACCTTGCCAAAGAAAAACATTGCACTCTTATGGAAATTGATTTTTAACCAAGATAGCTGCTCAAAGGTACTCAACGGGAGCTTCAAGTTTTTTGCTTTATCAAGGTCATGGTCCATAAAGAGAATTGTATTGTCGGTATATTGCAGTATATATAATCTCCCATCAATCAGATGGGGCACCACACCACAAATTTGTCCATTGGCTTTGGGCTGTTCAATTAGGACTGCAAGCATATCAGCCAATATGTTGAATATGGGTGATAGAGGGTCACCTTGACACAACCCCTTTTTCGTGTGAAAATATAGACCAAAGTCATCGTTGACTTTTATACCTACACTTCCTCCAGAGATAAAGTTCTCCACCCAGGCACACCACCTAGGCTAGAAACCTCTCATCGTTAGAGTTCGTAGTAAAAACAGTCATTTTACTTTATCATAGGCTTTTCAAAGTCCACCTTCAAGCTGACACTTCCCATCTTTTGGTGTAATTCATGAACGGTCTCATCTAAAATAACAACACCGTCCAAGATATTTTTACCTTGCATAAAGGCCATTTGGGTAGGGCATACCACTTGGTCTGCCACCCTGTGTATTCTATTAGTCGCTACTTTAGTGAAAATTTTGAAACTCACATTTAGCAGACATATGGGCCTATATTGTTGGATGTGGTTGGCTTCCTTGCATTCGGTAGCATTGTGATAACCCTGAAATTCAAACTATAGTGCGGTAACTTTCCTTGGTGAAAGGCGTGGAACAAAGCATTAGGCCATCCTTAATGACGTCCCAAAATACTTGGTAAAATTCAGTAGGAAACCCATCCGAGCCGATGCTTTATTATGTTCCATTTGAAACACCAGCTCATGAACCTCCTTTTCAGAAAAAGGGGAGGTTAAAAAATCATTTTCAGCGTCTGACACCTGAGGTATATCATCCCTTGAGGATTTGAGCATCAAAAAGTGTTTGTTTCAGGCAGACCAAAGAGGCTTTTATAGTATGAGTTGGTGTGCAATGTCAACTGTGCCTCACCCACTATAGAGCCATTATCGCTTTCCAATTGGAAAATCCGCAGCTTACGATGTTTTCCATTCGCAACCTTGTGGAATAACTTATATTATTATTACCTCCAACAAGATATTTAACTTTTGCTCTTTGATACCATTTTCTTTTTTCTTCACAAAGCAATTTGTCTAGCCACTTATTAGGTTGCTGTTATAACTCAATTTCCTAGGTGGATAGCACATTGACCTCTGCCCCCTTATCGAGCTTGTCACAGATAGCTAAAAGGAGTTCTTTTTCTCTTTTGTATTCACCACTAGTGTTGATGCCTAGCCCCGGAGATACCTCCTGAGAGTCGGTATTTTGTTCTGCCATTTTTCCAAGGTAGAGGCACCTCTAGATTCACCCCACCAAATATTGGCCACCATCTCAACAAAGCCATCGTGAGTTAACCAACCAAGCTCAAACTTGAAAGGCCTTTTCAGTCTGCGATATGCTGTTGCGCCCGTGTCCAACAAAAGAGGCATATGATCAGACAAGGACCGGTTCAGTCCAACGACAGTAACCAAGGGAAACTATGTTCCCCATTAGGTAGATATGAGCACTCTATCTAGTTTCTCAAAGGTCAGACTGTCCGGTGAGTTGGCCCATGCGAACTGTCGCCTCGATAGGTCAATCTCCCATAAATCCAAGTTGTCGATGACAGCATTAAATGGGAATGACCATTGGTTATCAAACCTGTTATTATTTTTCTCACTATTATGGCGAAGGATGTTAAATCTCCTTCGATCAACAAAGAATCAGGGTCATGGCAGTAGAGGCGAACCAATTCGGCCAGCACCATGTACTGCAACTAGACTCCATTTTCAGTCTTATTCAAAACATGGAATTTTACGAAGTATTCTGCATCGAAAACTTGGTCCACCCCAAAAAGGATCTAGCCAAATCGGCCTCTTGGCAGTAAACAATGCCACACAAAATCACGACCACCACATAGGTGATCAAGTTGTGAAGTCATTTTACCGGTTTCTAAAATGCATGTAAAATAGAGATGGTGTTCCATCACATTTTCAGTAATGTTTTGATTTTTAGCTAAGTCACCAAGACCTCTGCTATTTCAGAACATACCTTTTATTGTGAACCACCTTTGTTCTTAGAAATTTTGGCCTTTTTGCTGGCCGGCTGACCCAGGCTTTTTTCTTTGAAAAGATAGCTTTGGATTTTCAAGAGACAATTTTTAAGTCACTGATCGTGTGCCCCCAAGCTCCACCTCTTCTATAACATCACTGCATAAGTGAGTCAATATTGGTTTATGATAAGGTCCTCGTCCTCATATCACTCGAGTGAACCAAATTGTTAACATTGATAATATGCTTGTCTCTCTTTTTAGGTATCGCCTCAAGACTGTCAATTTACATATGTCTAACAGTTTTGTTGCAAATTTGTTGTCCTTTGTTTCACGTGCTTTTCATTAGAGGCATCATCTTTCACGACTTCTTTACTGGCGGGGCATCCTTCATGACTTCTCGGCCAATGTGAATCATCATAGTTTAATACCCTACTTACAATGTCTATTAAATTTTTTTAACTTGATAATAATACCCTATTTGATAAAATAACAAGTGGACTGACACACATGGGTTGCCTTTCTGATGTCATATGGATTGGCTTTCTGATGTCTACGTCCCATTTAGCAACTTCTGTCCAATTGATAAGCCAGATTAATATTTATAGTCCACTTAACCTACACCATCCAGCCATGGATAGGGTGCTTAACATAAGCAACGTGAAGCACGACCGGTGTGGGTAGCCCAATTCGACGTGCGATTTGGTTTGAAAAGTGAAGCTCGTATGCATGTAACATGATCCGAGTTGATGAGCTAGGAGGTGTCTTGCTAAATTAGATTAGAATCGGAATCGAGTCTCAAATTTTCTTTCCCTGCTCTTTGAAAAACTCAAAGGAGACCTGACAGAGATGGCCCACGTGTCGGGCTGCCACTCTTTCCCTGAGGCTCCCGGACATGTTCCGCGCTTCGCGCTAGTCCTTGTAGCGCGGGCCGCCGCCTCGCCCGGTCGATTTCAACGTGGCGGCAAGAGCAGACGGGCTTTCTTCCGAACCCTCCGCCTCTCGTCGCCGCTCCTCCGTTTCCGCAGCACCGTGTGGCTGGCTGACAACACCCACGCCGCCTCCGCCGCTGGCAATCCCGTCGAGTCTCGCTGCCCGTCCTTCTCTACATGGTGGGCGGGGGTCCCGATCTGTGCCTAATCGCTTCGCGTTCTACCTCAATGAGTCTCCTCCCAATTCTCTTCGATCTCTCCCTGCCACGCCATGGATGAATTTACATGTGCGTGGATTTATCTATCTATTTGTGTGTGTATGTGGATGGTTGTGATGAGAGAATTTGCCTGCGATCCCTTCTTATATCCCAATTCTTCCTTTCCTTTCTTTGATGGGCATTGCTTTGATTTGCCTCGACGTGGAATTTCCTCCTGCTACTGCCGTGGATTGAGCCCCTGGTTTCCTGTGTTCTCTCATCCAGCCTTGTTATTCTTCCCCGTGTATTACCGAGAAGGGAGGACATAGAGCTCGCTTGAATCGGCGGCATGGAAGGCCGCATAGAATTTTGGAAAGTTCCTTTAGAAATTAATCTTTCAATGTTTCTGTTTCAACAATTTCAGTTTCCACTTATAGTAGTAGTGTTGTCGTGATGATCTTTCCGCAATCTTCAGCCTCAATGTTAAGGTGGGAGCAATAAAGGGAAGAGCTAAGTACAACTGCTTGTATGTGGGATGTTGTGATCATGTACTTGTATTCATAGTGGCATTATATCACAAGAAGACATCGGCGGCTGAAGAAGCCACCCATTGGGAGTAAACATTTTGTATATTACATATGAACTAGTTTGGCGACGGTTGTTTTATTTAACTTGTTGCTTATTGTGGTAAATTAAACTATGAACTTAACATATGTGTCAAGCAGATTGATATGATTGTTGCATGGAGCATCTTGTGTTTCTATGAAGTTGCATACTAATGCCCGTTTAGCAATTTGGTTGAATATCTCTTGGTTTACATGAGGTTATTTTGATATGAAAGTCACTGATGGCTTTTTTGCTATTGTATGTGTATCAGGAAACAATACTAAATAAATAAGCTCGTGTTCCGTTGTTTCAATGAGATTTATTTCGGTTGATATATGCACTGTCTTATGAATCACCAATGCTATATAATATATTCCATGCTTCTAGTTTCCAAACTTCTCCAGACGCATGTTACATATCTGCACTGAAATTGTATATCTGCTTTTTTACAGTTAAATCATGACTGCCCAGCCAAAGAAAAGAAGTGTAGTTGAAAGTGGCGATGGAGGCCTTGGTTTGGGCCTTGCTGCATTTATTGCAAACGGTGAGGATTTGGGTCCCATCATCCGGCATAGCTTTGATTCTGGCAAACCTGAAGCCCTCACGCATAACCTCAGGAGCATTGTAAAGAAGAAAGAAATTGAGATTGAAGAGCTATGTAGACTTCATTATGAGGATTTCATCCTTGCTGTCGATGAATTACGTGGTGTTTTGGTCGATGCTGAGGAGCTAAAGAGCATGTTATTTGGTGAGAACTCGCACCTGCAAGATGTTGCTAGTGCCCTACTGTTGAAGCTTGATGAACTTCTTGAGTTATATTCAGTCAAGAAAAACGTCGGAGAGGCCATAACAACATTGAAGATATGTGTGAAAGTCACTAGCCTGTGCATGGTATGCAACAGTTACATTGCAGAAGCTAATTTTCACCCTGCACTGAAGATTTTGGACTTGATTGTTGATCGTTTTCATAAGAGGAAATATCATCGTGGCTTGAAATAAGGTGTATTATACTAGATTATAATATTTATTCATTTTTACAACCTATTACCTATAGACTACATTTGTGAACGTATGACTAGGGAGTTTTTGACATATTGATGCCCTCGCTCATTTTTTTCGTGGATCTGCCACTGATTGCAGCATTGCATCAACACGATCACGGCCGCCAACAGCATAGCCCTCGCTATCGTCGCCGTCGACGCCGAATCTCCTCAAGTACGTCGATCCCGCTACGTATGTATGGAATGTCTTGAACTGGCGCCGGTTGTTGGAAGATCGAGGGACAAGACGGGTTTCCTTCTATAATTCCTTCTATAATTTGCTGTGCATGTTTAACCGTCAAAAGAAAGAATAACCTAGCACTAAACCGGGTTTATTATTCTTTAGTTGATCAGGTCCTACGCGGTTTTCAGCGGTCCAGATATTTCCTGAGTATGAATAAATAGTAGTCTTACTGTTGATCGATTGATCAAAACTAGGAACGCAGATTGGTTAATAGAAAATAATATTATTATATTTTCTATCTAAAATATTTTTATAGTATCATAATTTTATAATTATTTACTAGTATATTCATATAAAAGTAACAGTTAAAGTTATATGTTACAGAATATATATATATATACACATGTCTAAAATGATATTTATTTATGAACGGAAGGAGCACCGTACATTTCTTGTGCATGTAACTCTTGAGTACTGACTTTTCTTCTTTCTTAATCAATCGCTTTTCTTTTTGCGAGGGCCAAACTAAGGCATTTTCATTAAGGAGCAAGCAGACGCAAACTGTACAAACAAGTCTATTAATTGGTTTTGGCACATTTCTTAAGTATTGGCTTTGACTCCGGTTCTTTGACACATTTTGTTCTTCGATCTTAACGGGTCGATCGGTGCTCGCCGAAATGGTTATGTAGTACGAGTAAAACACAATGAGCACCGTACGTACAGGTATATGAGTCGTAGACACGTTCGTGTGCATGTATATAGGCGTGAGCCTGTTGAGCTGGGGTTTGTGAATTCTCGGTCAGACTGACTGATATATAGTTTGAACCGATCCATGCGTATACCGTTATATTTTCACTCTGGTCGTGTTCATTGCTAGCTAGCTAGCTGGTCGCCGCGGACTGATTGATCATCAAGTCCATGAGCCGCTAGCTGCTGTTCGATCTGACTTAATTCTGCCGTTACTAGCGATAGCTTCCGAGAAAGTATCGGCGACTTCACTCATTTTCATCCTTCTTTTGTGACGGACCAGTTGGTCAGTCGAAACGTACTCACAGTACGTACGGCAAAATAAAACTGATTTCTACGTATTTACAACTAAAGAGAATATCTTACATGCCACTTCTAAGATCCTCAATTTTGTATACTATTAGAAAATGGCTTATTTTCTATATACCACCGGATAATAATTTTAAGTTTTTTCTATGCTATTCCGTTAAACTACCGTTAGAGTAGCTCCATTATCTTACCTATGAGCAGTCAACTTTTTCTCTAAAATACCTAAACTACCTCTCTAGGCAAAAAGAACGCTTCCTAGTTGATGGGCTTTTGCCTAGGACTTGATACTTCTTGTGTTATGAAAAATATGCTTTTTTTTAAGGAAGAAAAATACATGCTTGTTGACGCTTGTTGGCCAAATATTGTCACATCCCAATTTTCCAAAACCCGAAAATTAGGGTTTACAAAAACTTTACACTAATAAGCGAGATCTATTACGCTTTTACTAAAATATTTTTACCAAACACCAGCTTGGTCACATATACATGTATACGCCACATGTGATCAAGCTCTCCTTTTTGTCGTTTGGATTTTCTCGGAATTCTTGGAGCATGGCATACTTTAGATTGCATGTGCATCCAAACCAAGGCCCAACACATATACTGCATATGATAACCTTAATGTCATTCTAACTCGACAAACCCCAATTCGCAAACACACATAAACACCCTATATGGTAACCCTAAATTCCCTTTTCAGACAAATCGATCGAAACCCTAACAAGACATAAGCCATTTTCACATCCCAAAACCCTACTCGACATAAACCCATATACGGGTATACACCCCAACTCTAATCTCGCCCCTCTCGGTAAAACCGACAAAACCCTAAAAGTGAAACCCGACCCCAGAACTTCAATCAGCATGCCTGGGCACCTTTGCCCTCCGGCACGACATGTAACCACTTTCCTTCCAAAAATCCGTCTCGACACATACATCATGTACGTCGATACACCCACGGCACCCTGCAACCGGGTAGTCCCGAGCCGAGGCAGGAGAGTTCCTGAGAGTTTCCATACCCTCACGTCACCCTATCGCGCTCCGGAACCCTAGTTCCAGCCTTGACCTTTTTATTTCCAATTAAATCCAATTCGTTCCAAAAACCCTAATCGCAAGACCTAACGACCTTCGGCCCTCCTAAAAATTCCGCGAAAATTTGTGGAACACCCTAATAATAGCTTCAACATAAATATAAGATAAAATAGACATATCCAGTTCAAAAATACCTGAATACAAAAATAATAGACGTTAGGACAAAAACGCGCGTTGAACTACAACCCATAAAAATATGTTTCAGAAAATTCCGATAAAATTTCACAAGGATCCTTATACAACCAGGAGTGCAATTACACAAAAACATAGACACGTCATGTTCGAAAATCTACCACCATTGGCATCGAACACCTTCACCATAATCATGTTCTTACATAAAATCACGAACAAACCTTAATGGAACGAGTCCAAAAGTTGGTGGATCTTCTCCCCTGCCTCCTTTAACACACCTATCCCCTTAACTCCTAGGTGCAGCCCATGCCTTATCCTTTCCATTAAGACCTTATTCTCTGGCACGATGTGTCAATCAAGGAACACCACTTCCCTGTGCTAATTCGGTGCCTAACTCCACTGCTCTTTCGATCATGTGCCCAAAGATTCCGGAGACATAGTGTTGCGTGGCAGGCCACCTCAGAGCACTTGGGTGCCACCTCATGCCGTCTTGGACGCGCACCCATGAGGTACAGAGCGCGCTCGGGTACCGTACCCGCACCCAGCGCTGGCTTGCCATGCAACCCGTCGTCCAGGCCACCACCTGATCACCCACCTGGTGCCACGCCACATCACCCGTCTCCCCGTGAGCACTGCTGCACACTGCACCCCTCCACACCGTCAAGTCACCGGGAATAGGCTCGTGCAGCGGCTGCCACCTGCCCGCCCTCTTCAAGCTTCCTATAAATAAGCTTGCCGCGCCTCGGATCCACCACACGGCCATTTTCCTCAGCCACCAAAGCCACCAGTTCAAGCCACTAAGCTCCAAGCCTCGCCGCCGGCTCAAGAGCTCACACTCCGCCGCCTCGTACTAGGCCGAAAATACACCAAAACCCAGTCCCTAGCCTAACCGAGCGACACTAGCGGGTTCACCACCTGCAGCCGAGCCTGATTCTTCCCTTCGTTCTTAAATATCACGCCAACATCAGAACCCTAAACCCGCCGGCCACCGACCACCCTAACTACCCTGCTGTCGGTCTGAACAATGGAATAGAGGAGCGGTCCCTTTATTTCTTTTCTGGACAAAGGAGACCTGTGCCACCGGGTGTATTCCGAGCCAGGTAAGGTGGACGCTGCTGACACGTGGCCCCGTCCCTCGGGTAAGAACCACGGCCGAGTGAGCAAACGCGTTCAACTCATTCCCGCCTCCCCCCATTTAAGAGCGCCATTAACCTGCCTAGACACGAACTTCCGCATCCAACCAATTGAACACGCATTGACTCAATTCCGACTCCAGTGCATTGAAAGTGTACTTCTGTTGTCTGAAGGCGCATTGAAACCGGTTTGCACCATTTAGATACTTACAGCCGAACTCCACCGGTTCAACCGGTTCTTGAGAAAATCCTTCCGGCGTTGAAACCCCAGAATTAATTCCAACCTTTGTTCTTAAGAGAGTTTTAAATTCCGAAGACATTTTAAAGCATATTCACTAGGGGTTAGGTTTATAGCAATTCTTATTATTATTATTATTAGCACAACATATACTACGAATGTGTGATCTCATGGAGCAGCCCAAAAACGAACTACCACCATACCAGTTCACCCAAGTTCCCACGATGTTCACTAGTCCATAAGGTAAATGATTTAGAAGCACAAGCTTAAGGGTATGAATCTGCTAAGGACAAAAACACCGTCATTCTATGTGGCATACAAGCATATACCCTATCGCCTGGGGCATTTCTTGTGCTCGTAGTCGTATGCGCTGGAACCTCAGAACTCTACCACTAAGTTAAGCTCTTATATACTCACCCCACTCTCCGTTCCGAGTTGCCCTTGAAGTTGACAACTCCTCGGATTGGACAATCATCTACCTTTCAAAATCCTAAACCCTAACTCGACCAAAACCCTTATCACCACACTTTAGCAGCATCGCTCTTTTGAACATGCATATCATCTATTTTATTGTTTCTTATTCACTGATTTTCCGACGTATAGTCGACGGAGTGAATACGTGCGCCAGGAAGACCCGGAATCACCCCCACGTCGAGAGCAAGAACCAGAACTTTCAGGCAAGCATTCCCACTTTGATCATGTTGAATCCCATATGTGTGAAAACTAAATATTTTGTTTGCGAACCATGCATGCTATATGAGTATCAACGGTATTTTATGTAAACCTAGCTATATCCTATGTATGCATATGACTTAGGTCGGAATATCCGATTCCTTGTAACCCTAGGTATATTAGTCGGTTGTTCTGCGACCGTCAAAAGTATTAAGATTATATCCATTAGCCATGCTTAGACCTGTTGTAGTCAAAAACTAAATTTTTGTTTGAATTACACGAACCCCTTTGGAACATGGGAAATAAAACCCTCGGATAGCATGTGTTATCCGAGGTCGAATTTGAAGGAAATATTTCAAACCCCCAAATAAAATTGGAGATGATTTTGATTTAGGTGAGAATGCTAAGGGTAGTTCGGGGGTGTAGAGTACCTGATGGTGGCATGGTCGTCGAGGACGAAAATGGAGTCTTGCTCGAATCAATTAAGGACCGAGTCTAAGTACCGCTAAACCAGTTCCTCACCGTACGTCCACATGTCCTTTATGGGAAGGACTTGGCTTGGTACCCCAGCAAGTACTAGGGTATGGACCCGTGGAAAGTAGGAAGCATGTGCTAGGTGGTTAAAAGTCCTAGAGATGCAACACCGCTGGGCGTTTGGGTGTTGATGCGACACAAAGGTGGGGAGTCCCATTTTTGGTCCGGGACGTAAAAGTTGGGTCAACCACCTAGCGGGTCCAGCTCTAGTATGGAAGCGGGCGAAGGCCTCGTTGTAACAGCCCTGCCGATACACCTCGAGAAGTGTATCCGTAAGCGCTCAGCAACAAGGGGGACTTACATCTTGTGGGTAAAGCCGTACAACCTCTGCAGAGTGTTAAAAACTATTCGAATAGCCGCGTCCTCGATCATGGACATGAACTGGCAAGGCCACACACTGGTTAGACTAAGTTTTGTATGTGAAAGTTTGGGAAAGGGATTAAGGACGTGGGCATGATGTGTCCACAGGGTGCAATTTACGCTACACGGCTGGTAGCAAGGAATTGCAAGAGAAGGAGGCTAGCCGTACTATCCGGGATAGTACGGGCTGAGCATTGAGTTAAGTGGAGGCTAGCCGAGCTACCGGGATAGCAAGGGCTGAGCACTGAGTTGAGGAGGTTAGCTGTACTATCCGGGATAGTACGAGCTGAGCAATGAAATGAGAAGGCTAGTCATACTGCCCGGGGTAGTATGGACTAAGCTATCACGAGAGATAAAAAGGAGGTAGCCGGGTCTACCTCAAGAGAAGTTTTGTTACCTTAAATTGTTCTGTCTTACAAAATTGCTTTGGAATCTACTATCCTCGTATTTAAATTAAAAACTTACATTTCCACACAACAAGCAACATAGGATAGAGCTGTTCCTTTGACATTCACCCTGCATGCTATATTGCCGTATATATATTTCACCTGTGGGAATAGCTTGCGAGTACATTCAAAGTACTCACCTGCTTGTTGATGTGGCCAGATGAAGAAGAATTTATCTCCGGCGACGATGACAGTGACTACGAGGGCTAGGATGTTTTCTCACAATCAGTTGCCTATTGGGTTAGGCATATTGATGGGCTATCTATCGCACTTTCTATTTCCACTGCTGTTTTAATTCGGCCAATAGGCCCGCTTGTATGAACTAAGACCATAATGATTATTGTGTAATATAAGAACTCGGTACTGTATGACAATGTTATCAAGTTCTGTGTGTACTGGCCACTGATCATGGGACCAGTACAGGAAACACAGGGAAGTACCCGGCTTAAAAACCGGGTACGCCACAAATATGTTGTCTAATCTTTTTTGTCAAAATTCTTCTGCACACAAGCAGCAGTACTTTACTGCCCCAAGCTCTTTTTCTCTGCCCAAAATCATTATTTTTTATTCGTACCCAAACAGCAGCAAACACAATCTAAATATCCATTTTTTGTATGCTAAAGAGTTAAATGGTATAGAGGAGATTAGTGTATACTTAGAATGATATAGAAGGTATTACATTAAATGGGAGTAAAATGATCTTTTCATATACTTAACGGAGCCCATCTAACAATAGTTTAACGGGATGACATATAGGAAACTCAAAATCGTTACCAGTGATATATAGAGATTATGGTTTTAACCATTGGTATAGAGAAAATTAGAGACCTTATAAGTGGCATCTAGAAAATTCTCTTCAACAACTGACTGCAGTCTGCACGTACGTGTACCTTACATTCGATCAAGACACATCAGATGTAGATAATTCATTCATTCTTCCCATGAAGCAAATTCAAGAGCATGCGTCGATCAATATATACGAAGTAATTGAATTCCCCACCGGACCTCTTTCTTGAAAGAATTCCTTTTCCCAGCCTCATTGCGCAGATGTGATGTGTGTAGAGCTGCAGGAATCTAAACCTCACACGTGGGCCGGGCCAAACTTGCTAGCCGTGCCATAATTAACCGCGCGTAGAAATCTGCTCATCTGCTCGGTTATTAACCTAAGGATGTCAAAGCTTGTCAAATGTTTTTGTCAAACTCGCCAAAGTTGCGGCCAACAAAAAGCGAGCCACGATTTCGCTTGGCTAAACAAATCTTGCCACGAACTATTGTGCCTTCTGACATACTACAGTATCTAACTTGTAACCGACCAAACAATGGGCTAGTTTGGTCAATCCTGCTCAAGAAACTTGTGACAAATTACTTGGCAAAGATTGCGACAATGAACATGGGCCACGACGGCCACGCACGTAACGTAGGACGGATGGGCTGGGGCGCCGGGTCCCGGGAGATGCTCGGCTACCATATAGTTGCCGTGCATGTCTTCGCGCGTCTTGATGGGCCGCGCGCGCGTTCCCCAGATAAGTGAGTGTAAAAAGTAAATGTCCTATTCTGAGAAAAAAGGAAGCTATGTCCATTTTGTTCCTCTCCAGAAAAGGTTATATCCATGTCATTCATCTATAAAATAGCATATATATCGTGGAAGGTCCTTGCATGATCTTTTATGTTGACCTTGCTTGTGCTTCCGGCACCAACTTGCCTGTGAGAGGCATACATTCCCGATAGATATGTGCCATCAAGTCAGAATATAGCATGGAATGAGATTCTTCCGTTCTTTTGACCACTGCTTTTAATTTTACTAGCAACAACTCAGGCACAATACACAATTTTCGTCATATATATTATATGAAATATATGCTCATCGAAAATTACTCAAAGAAAAAGATCGTGCATTTAAACATATGTTAAAATATAAGTGCTAAATTTTTTAATAAAGAAATAATACAAAAAAAATAATTCTCAAGTATCTAAATTAAAATTAGAGAGTAATTAGGAGACAATAAATATAACTAAGAGGCAATAAGTATATACATAATTTGAAGTGGTCTAATCTTTATTCACAACCAAGTATATCGACGTGTAAGAAGTAGCGAGCACCTAAAAAGCCCTCCAATTCTCAATACGCCAAATATTGATTGAAGATCCAGGGTACGAAATTAGCATGGAAACATCAAAAGGAAAGTTACGGTTTCTTCTCTTCAATGAAGAGAGCTTTGTAGATTAAAGACAACTGTTAAGGTTCGACATTCAGGAAGGAACCCTACCTTGCAAAACCCCACAACGCAACTTGGTTGGCCCCTGTGTTGCCATGGAACCTTAATATCTGGCAGAAGACGCATCAAAAATTTGGCCTCCTTAATGGCCATCGGCAGGGAAGATCAATCCACCGAAACAGCCCCCGGGACCTTCGAGATGTTTAAGCAATCATACTCCAAAGTAATTGGACGATCTGTCGAATTCACCAAAAGCTTCAGGCCTGCAATAATGTAGACAACTCAGCATCTTCCACCGATGAGCAGAACTGAAAGAACTCCCAAGCTGATAGAAGAACTACACAGGATTCAGAGCGGAGCAATCATGCTCATGCCCGTCTGACCCAAGGTAGCATCAAACGCAGCATCAAAGTTCAGTTTGACCCACCCAGTTGGAGGGCATTGCCAAGGAAGAACAGCAGGTGAAGCTTTATCAATCAGAATGTGATTAGGCATATTACGTGCCAATACCTGCTTACCTTCTCCATCCAATTGCTCATGATCAAGATTTAAATTTGCAAAGATAGAAACGTAGCACTGAAGATAGCTAACAGAGCCCATAAATAGAGGCAACCTCTTCCAAAAAATCACATCATTCCGATGGTGCCAAGCCCGCAAGAAGAGAAAAGGCAGGCGTGTCCTCATACTGTCATCAACACTATCTAGAAGAACAAGCAGCCATTCAGGTCTTGTGTTGCCAAACCGGTGCTCATCTGGAAGCTCCCAAACCTGCCTCATAACAAAGTGTAATGCCCTAGCCTTTGTACAGTTAATCACAACATGGTGACCGTCTTCCACGTCCTTACCACAAATAGAGCAAAGCGGAAGGGTAGCTAAAGTGCGCCTAAACTTGTTCTTCTGTACACCCAAAGAGTCAGTGGCCAGGTGCCAAACAAAACTTGTATCTCTGCCAGAACTGCTGCATTCCAAATCTTGTTCCATAATTGACGTTCACCACTAGCAGACATGCTTCCTTGTCCCTATGTTGAATTCATCATCTGTTCTCGAAGCCCTAGTTTGTAAGCACTTCGTACGGAGAACAAGCCGTTCTTCTCATAATCCATGCCACCAAGTCCTCATGTTGCATCGCCGGCAAACGTAATCGCAGGATAGCATCCGCATCATGTAGCAGAAAAATATGACGGACACCGGCTACATCCCACTGTCTAGTAACAAGATTAATAAGATCCGAAACCCACTTTAACCTTGAACGGCCGCATCTACTGGACAACGAGTCATTACGAAGGATCCAATTATCTCTTCATATACAAATTTTACTCCCATTACCAACCCTCCAAATGGTATTCTTTTTAGAAGATCCAGTCCATGCTTAATTCCTTGCCATGAAAGGGACTAGTTATTTTGAAAAGGTAGTAGTATCAAGGAGGTCCCCATTTGGATAATACTTCACTTTCAGTAATCTTGCACAAAGGCTGTCCGGAAAGAAAATAAGCCGCCAAGCTTGTCGTGCTAAGAGCACCTGATTGAAAAATCTAACATCTCTAAAGCCCACTCCGCCATGGAGCTTTGATTGGATAATTTTATCCTAGGATAACCAGTGAACTTTCCTTCTTTCTACCTTATCACCCCACCAAAAGTTGCGAATAAGTTGCATTAGGTCTTCACAAAGAGCCGCTGGGAATTTGAACATGCTCATACCATATGTAGGCCCCCTTAGGGGCGGCTTGTGAACCAGTTTATAGGTCCAAATAAACCATAAGACATTGCAGTTTCACGTTGCTACTAGGAAGCAGGCTTCCCGAGCTTCTCCATCCTTCCCAACTCCCTACTCTTGCAAATACCCCTAATTCAAAGAAAATTTACGGAGCAACTGCCACTCACATATAAGGAGAAAACCCTTCACATTTTCTGCTCCCACCCGGTCTCCCTCCCCCTGTGTCTTCTCTCCTCCAACCCGACGCCACTTCCAAATCCCTCCGTCCTCCTCTCTTCTGTCTGCCAGCCCTCCCTCCCGTCGCCCAAGCTCTTCCCACGCTGCCAGAGTTCCTCTGTCCCGCTGCCCAAGCTCCTCTCCCGCCACCCAAGCTCCTCTCCCACCCAGATATGTGCCTCCCCTGCCGCACGATCTCCTCCCCGGTGCCCCCGGTCGTGTCCTCCTGGCTCGCCGAGCTCCCGCTGGCCCCTCCTCTCCCACCGTCGAGCCGCCAAGCCCTTGCCAAATCTAGTCTCCTCTCCCATCGGCCTCCCCGCGCCCTAAGCCGCCCAAGCACCCACCAGATCTGCCCTCCTCTCCCACGCCGGCCTCCCAGCACCGGTCCTCGCTGCGTTGGCCCTCGCACAGCACGATGGCCTCCTCCTCACCGTCGCGCACATTGTGGTCGTGGCCATGGTAGGGTGGTACAAGTGCGCCGTGGCTATTGTAGTGGAAGAAGAGCACTTTTGTTTTGCTCCAATATGTGGCTATATTTGATTTGGTATGCAGGATCATGCACTAATTTGCCATACATAGCAATAGATAATCACAGTTGCTTTTGTTATTTTCATTGTCTCCTCACCCCGCGCTGACCACCAGGAGCTGATGTTTGTTGTACTCTCTTGCCATTGTTGAGTGTTGTGGAGCTTATTTTCAAGATGGTTTTACGATTGAGCTCATATTTTTTTCTTTATATGTAAGCCCAATTTGTCAATTCTGTTTATTATGCAAGATATTTTCTATAATATTTTAGTGAGAAAAACAAATTTTCATTACTTGGGCCACCAGTATGTCTTGGTACAATGAACTGAAAGCAAATATTTTCACCTCTTTGATCAAGAATATAATTATCTCAGTTTTTTGGGTGCAAAATTGTTCAAATTAATTTTTCGGACTACTTGTGCAAATAAACTTCCCAAAACAACGACTCTATCTATTAAATACACTCAGATTTGCTAGATGATGAGAACCAGATTTGTTGAATGGTGCATTTGTTCATGTGTAGTTGAATGGTACAAATAAATTTCTAATGAATTGATCATTGTACAATGACCAGTAGCTTAGAACCAGTCTTGATCATTGTACTTCGTTTAATATGATTGTTATGCCTATATGTGTGATTTAATGTTTCAAATTAATTTTTCTAGCTACTTGTGCAAATAAACTCCTCAAATCAACAATTTCATCTATTAAACAGCAACAAACGATTGTAGGGGTAATTCAGATTTTGCAGCACTCACCATACACAATAAGCTCAATTCTATAAGCCGTTCCTAGCAGGCAAGATTTATTTTCAGAGCTTATTTTCACTGTGGCTTATGGAGAGTTTATCTGGACAGCCGGCTTATGCACAAACTCAAGCCATTCCTAAGGGGGGCCGTAGGAATGATTTGCAAAATAGATTTAACCAACACTTCTTTTCCACCACTAGAGAGGTATTTCTCTGACCAATCCGATAGCTTCTTATTAAATATATCCTTAATACTCTAAATTTTTCCTGATTTCATGCGTCCTTCCGGCACCCGAAGACCTAAATATTTCTCCTCAAAACCAGCATTAGCAATATGGAGCATAGAGACGACCACTTACTGATTCACATCACCGCATGCACTTCCAAAAAGGCAGAACACTTGCTCAGGCTAATAAGCTGGCCGGTACCAATTTCATATTTGCTAATGATATCTGGTACTACTTGGACTTGATCTACCTAGCCTTAAAGAAAAGCAAGCTATCTTCCGCAAACACAAGACGAGAAATACCTAGTGCTCGACGACAGATTTTGAGCTCTGTTAATATCCATTCCCTAATCTCATCATGGATAATAGAAAAGAATCCATCAATCACAAAAAGGAGCAAACAGGGCGAAAGGAATCATCTTGGCGAAGGCCATGAGATGAAGGGAAAGGTTCAAGCAATTTTTCACTAAAGCTCACCGAGTATTTGACAGAGATAACACATGACATGATCCACCTTATCCAAGTTTCGCATAAGCCTATCTTTTCCATAGTTCCTTCCAAATAGCGCCAATCAACCTGGTCATAAGCCTTGGCGCGCAAGATTAAATTTGTACGCACAAACTTTAGCATGATCATCTTTATTCTTTTGAATGGCATGAACACTCAAAAGCAACTAATGCATTATCCGTGATCATCCATCCCAGTAAAAAGTTATGGTTTTTTGATAGTATTATGATCCAAAAAGATACTCTCGTAAATTGTCATATCCAAACACAGATGTTCATCTTCCAGGAACACGAAGATTTATCTATACAAATCTAATTTAGCTAATCCATGTCGCAATTACTTGTCCTAATCGAGTACTCCTATTAGATTCGGTTGAAAGCACAACGAAGAAAGTAACTAAGTAAGACAGTATTCCACATGATGCAACTTTCACCCGTTTTCCATTCGCACGATCGCATCTCTTTCTCTGTCTCAGCTCACCACATCCTTTTCCAATTTTGCGGTTCCCTCCCTCTCTCCTCTCTTCTACGCTTCGCCTCCCTCCCTACCTCGGCCTCTCCCCCCTTGTCATCCCTTCTCCAATGGCTCTCCAAACCCTAAACCCCGCCTCCGTCTCCCGCGCCCCGCTCCCGCTCCCGCGGCGCCACCCGCCACAGCCCTTCCTCCACCTCCCTCCCCGCCGCCGCGTCGCCCGGCCGCGCGCCCTCGCCGTCGCTGTCTCCGGCGAGGCCAGGAGGCGGCCGCCGCTGGAGGGCGGGGAGGAGAAGGAGACGGATCTCGCCACGCTTGGGAACCTCTGCGTCGACGTCATCCTCAGCGTGCCCTGTCTCCCGCCGGCGCAGCGGGAGGAGCGCGAGGCCTACATGGAGGGCCTGGCCGCCTCGCCGCCCGACCAGGTCGAGCCTGTTCCCTTGTTTGTGTGCTGGAAGCTCTGAATTGGCCCCCCAAATTGTTCTTTTTCAGTTGGAAATTTAGGGTTTCGGACCTTTGTTTTGGTTCTGAATTCTCATTTGCAAAATTTACAGCCCTTTTGATTTATGCCGTTATTTCTTAGTTGTATTTGGCGGTAGACTGGATGGAAGGCGGATAGCCGGATAGGTGGGAGCATTCAGTGAGAACTGAAAGATGACATGTAGAATTGCAGACATTTCATTAGTGTCTGAGTTTGTTGTGTTGTGACGAAAGTAGGAACATGCCATGAAGATTTGGTGTGGATGAGTAAGTGGAGTGAAACCAGATGTGAACTGCTGAAGATGGAGAACAAGTCAATAACTCATGTATTATGTTTGGGCGATTGGTTGATGTGAAACGGGTGGCGACTTTATCGAACGGAGCAGAAAAGTGTGTCAGTTTGCTTTGGCTGTCTGTTTTCGCTGAGGTTTATCTGCCTGGGTAAAGGTGGAGAACTGGGTGATACTCTATGTTAAATTGATAACACTATGATTCATGATTCATGCTTCATTAGTAATTATTGTTTGATTATGCAAATCCGTTTGTTAGCTGCTCTGATTATTTTGTCTTTTATCACCTATAGAAATATTGGGAGGCTGGTGGAAACTGCAACCTGGCTTTCGCTGCAGCTAGGCTTGGGCTTCGCTGTTCGACACTAGGGCATGTAGGAGAGGAAGTTTACGGAAAGTTTCTTCTTGATGTGCTTGAGGCGGAGGGCATTAGTGTTGTTGGAATGCTTGAAAATGCTGATGCTAATGCATGTCGACATGCCTATGAGACGCTTCTGTGTTGGGTTCTTGTAGACCCATTTCAGAGACATGGATTTTGCAGGTTAGTTCTCATGCACTCCTTATTGTCTTCATGTTTCCATTTTGATATTAAAAATTAGATTAGCTAATATTCTTGTTGATGTTATTTATGTGTTTTGACTTATTTAATAATTATCAGTGTTTCTTTCTTTGCAATATCAGCCGTGCAGACTTTAGTACAGAGCCAGCTTTCAGTTGGATACGTAAACTTCCAGCAGAAATCAAGACAGCTATTCATCACTCTAAAATATTGTTTTGCAATGGCTATGCTTTTGATGATTTTTCCCCTGATGTGATCGCATCTGCTATTGATTGTGCGATTGATGCGGGAACAGCAGTATTCTTTGATCCTGGGCCTCGTGGAAAATCTCTCTTACATGGGAACCTGGATGAACAGCGAGCACTTGAGCACTCTCTGAGGCTCAGTGATATTCTCCTTTTGACATCAGAGGAGGTTAGTTCACCTATACAGAAGCCCTATAGTTGGATGGGTTTGCTGGATTATGGCTGATTTCATATTTGGTTATGTATGCCACTTGGCCACCTGTTCTATATTCTAGTTCTGTGCTGATTTAGTGGTTTGGTTGCCTTCGTAGATGGCTGAACTGACCTTGCATGCTTTCCTGAATAGTTGCATGTAACTTTTGTTTACAGAAGAGTGATCATATATCCAGTGCAATAGATATCTTGTAGTCATATTCTTTTGCTTGACGGGCTTATCTAGTAAAAGCAAATATACTTTAGATAGCATACATTCCACGATTCTTTTTTGGGTTTGTAAGTTCCATATTATATTACTCATGTTTGTAATTCCCCATGTAACTCCATTGTCGATGATCAGTAATATATGAGCTGTGCCTATCTCTCTAAGAAAAATGATATTCTGGTTGGCACATACTGATTTTCTCTCTGAAGTTTGGCTTTTTCCCAATGGTTAAACAAAATCAAACACATAACTGAAATAAGATACCTGGCAAACGCAAGTTGCTTGTGTAAAGATTTTATTTGCTGAATCTGGCCTGACTTAGAGGACAGTGACACCAGTGTCGTGTACTTATTCTTGAGTTTCACCTCATTTCTCTAATATTCCTGTTTATTGGTTTTACAGGTTGAGTCACTAACGGACATCAGAAACCCAATTCAGGCAGGACAAGAGTTGCTAAGGAGAGGAATCCGTACAAAGTGGGTTGTCATCAAAATGGGTTCCAAGGGATCAATCATGATCACTGGAAGTACTGTTTCATATGCACCTTCTTTTAAGGTACTTACTGTGCTGATAAATGATCTTCATTTGTGAACTGCATCAAAAGTAATCAAAGTTATTTTTCTGAATTGTCACATTCTTAGTACTCACTATGCTCTGTATTTCCATAGATTGACGTTATGGACACGGTTGGATGTGGAGATAGCTTTACTGCTGCTATAGCTTTCGGGTTCCTCCACAACTTGCCGGAGATTAGCACATTAGCACTAGCAAATGCAGTGGGTGCTGCAACCGCCACTGGATGTGGAGCAGGTAGGAATGTCGCTCACCTAGATAAAGTACTACATCTCTTGAGAAAATCCGATCTTAACGAGGAAGAGACAGCATGGAGCGAGCTGATTGAAGGAAGCTCTGTCTGTCCTGAAGTTTCAGTCCTGTCCAAGACGGCAGTTACCAGTCTGAGTGACCGCCTTGTTACTGTTCCTATTTGCGGTGTGGTTTCCAACCTTTTGTCTATGTTAGAGGTGGCGCTGGAGCGAAGCACTGTCCAGGCTTAATGCCATATTGAATAGTGATTGTTGTATTTTTGACATTCGTATAGATTCTTTACTAGATCATCACGCTGTTCTCAGGTGATGAATCATAGTTGGAGGCCAGGCTCCAGGGCAAGCATTTTGTTGATAAGAATGTGATTCTGGTAGCTCTTTTTTTTTCTTCTGCGCGGGATTTTTGGAAGCTATTAATAGCTGTACAGCGACTGTCTCGCAGCTAAGGAAGCGGAACATCTGAACTTGACGACGATTTGATGTACACATTGCCTCCTTCAGCCAACCACGCTATTTTCACTTGTTACTGTTAGAGGTTTTTGTATGTTAAGATCTGTAGGTTCTGCACCCTGCACTATACAGGTCTGCCGATGCTAACTTGAAGTAAACAGAAAAACGTCCTCGTCCGTTTTGGGCCCGTTCGTTTTTGGCGTCGCGGCGGCCACCACTTGGAGGTGAGATCGGATTTGGGGCGTGACGCCGGCTTCGGACGGTGAGGATGATGCCACACCGCCAGGCGCCGTTGGAGCGCGTCCGTCGATTCGCACACGATCTAGCTTCTTTGTGAGAGTATAAAGTGGTAACCCAAACCCACTCCCATCCCGCTCCGCGCTCTCCCCCCTGTAAACAAAGTCGTGTCCAGATCTATGACGTCGCCATTCGCCACGCCGGGCTCGAGTGCCGCCACCTCCCGGTGCTCCGACCGCCGCGCCAGCTGGGTCCTCGACACCATAGCGTGCATGGACGACGACGACGGCAGCTTCTACCAGAACGCGACCACGGCCACAGCCTCCACGAACACCGGCATCACCGTCGAGGTCTCCTTCGCGCTCGCCGACCCGTCGGGCCTCTCCCGCTGCTTCGTCCGCTGCACCGGTTGCACCAAGGCGTGCCACAGGCTATCATACGCCCGTGTCATCGCCGCGGAGGGCGGCCTCCTCCTCCTACGCGTCTCCTTCATCAGCTCCGGCGATTACTTCGTCTACAGGTCCAGCTCCGGCGGCCCTGGGAAGAAACCGTCGCTCCGCCTCCTGCCGCGCCCCTATCCGCCTGCCCTCTTCTCCAGCAGGGCCTCCAACATGGTCGCCATTGCACCCTGCGGCAACGGCAAGCAGTACGTGGTGGTTATCCCCGTTCTGTTGCTGACTCCTCATGATGCCAGCTACGTTCTTCACGTCTTCTCGTCCGCGACCGAGTGCTCGAGCACCAACGTGGCGCAGGTGGACTGGGACGACGAGGAGACGAACTATACGGTAGCTTGGCGTCCCACCACACCAGCAAGATGATCATCGTCGTGGACGATGGAGGCCGCTCGCCGTCGCTGGGCTGGGTTGATCTCTGACGGGGCGTTCTGACGTGCGACGACGTGCTCGGCGCGGACCCCGCGATGCGCATGGTCCAGCTGCCTCGGCCCAGCCCCGGCAACATGGTCGACGACGACTACCGGATGGGCAGCTACGAGATGACGAACGCGCGGCCATGCCGGGACGTCGCCTGCGGCGGCAGCAACGGCGAATTCAGGTTCGTCGAGAACCACTATCACGACTATTGAAGGATGGCCATCTAAATTTCTAGAGAGCTGTTAAGATCTCAAGAGCAAGATATTTACTGGAGGAGACATTAGAATACTAACTTAGATAAATTAGAAAAAATTAGTGCTTGAATATTTATTTAGAAGAGTGTAAAAGCTCTAAATATTTTTAGATTAATGGTCATGATTTTGACACATGTTATACATCCAATGGTCATGAAAATTTATAAATAAAATACCTTGCCTCTTATCTTGGCATGGTGAGAGAGCATAGCTAGCAAGAGTGAGTTAGAGTGGAGATAAGAGCCACCTAGATAAGTGTATACATATTCTTATGTAATCTTGTCCATATATTAATAAAGTAGTCTTTCATAATTGCTTGTCTCCCAATTAGACCGTGTTGTTTCTAAGTACTCAGTGCATTATTGAGTTGTGATTCAACGTGAGCAGTTCGGTCGCCCGGAACCACAATGGACTTGCTTCAACGTGAGCGGTTTTGCCACCCGGAAGCTAATAGTGCACTAAGGAAGTGAAAGGTGTGGGTCCTAAGTGGGTTTAGGGCCACCTCAAAGTTCCAACAGTTGGTATCAGAGCAGGCGGTCTGGGACTGTCCAAAGTAGGAGGAGTCTTAAGTGCTAAGGGGAGACTCTGCCGGTGCACAGTCTGGGACTGTGAGGCCTATTGGTCAGGGACCAAGGCTTACTTGACGTCGGACGTCAGTCACCATGGCGGATCTTACTGGCACAAGCAGTGGGATCAAAAAGCTCAATAGCCACAACTATGGCTATTAGGAAATCTGCATGGAGTCATACCTACAAGGCCAGGACTTGTGGGAGATCGTCATGAGCATCGAGACAACTCCATCGAAGGACAATGCTGATGCCTTGCGAAAGTGACATATCAAGACCGGCAAAGCCTTGTTCGTTGTAAAGACAAGAATTGAAGAGGACCTACTGGAGTACATCTGTGATGAAAAGACACTATGCTACCTGGGAGACTCTGACGAAGCTTTTCTCAAGGAAGAATGAAGCACGACTCCAGCTCTTGGAAAATGAGCTTGCAGGTATCTCACAAGGCAACTTATCTATCAGTCAATACTTTTCGAAGGTGAAGTTTATTTGCTGTGAGATATCCCAACTTTCACCGGATGAGAAGGTGAGCAAGGCCCGGATGAAGAGAACCATCATTCATGGCCTTAGAACCGAATATAATGGGTTTATCACCACATTGATGGGATGACCTACTCAGCCATCATTGGTGGAGCTGGAGAATTTATTGGTTAATCAAGAGGAGTTAGCCAAGAAGATGGGGAGCATTACCATAAAGGAAGAAGATGAGGCTCTCTTCACCAACAAAAAGAAGGGTCCATACCAAGGACAAATGAAGCCTAAAACAAGATGGACTGAAGGTGGCAAGCAACACCAAGAGAGAGAAGCAACTCTGCAGGGGGGACTCAACGAGGAAGACATGATCATCAACAACAATATGAGAAGTATGAGAAGAAGCAAAATGGTGGATGCTTCAACTGTGGTAAGAAGGGTCACTTTGCTCAAGATCGTCGGCTTCCAAAGAGGCGTTTCGAAGGGAATGTGGCCACCACAAAGGAGAAGGAGGAGATCACTCTAGAAGCATCCATCAGTGAAGAGGAATGGGACGTCGATCTCAAGAAGTTGATGAAGAAGAGTTGGAGAAAGACTTGGGGTACCAGCTCTTGCAGCTACCATACATCCACAGATCAACTATAAAGAAGATTGGATTGTGGACTCTGGGTGCTCAAATCATATGACCAATGATGATAAGAAGTTGCAAGATATGACTGAGTACAAAGGGAGACGAGTGGTGCTAACTGCTAACAACTCCAAACTATCTATTGCTCACATAGGGAAGGCGGTTGTTCCAAGATACGGTCCTCAACAACTCCAACTTGAGAAAGTCTGTCATTTCCCAGGCTTGAAGAAGAATCTGCTGTCAGTACCTCAATTGACAGTAGAAAGGAACTACGTTCTCTTTGGTCCTAAACAAGTGGCCATTTTTCGAAAAGTAAAGGTGAATGGTACACCAATCATGAAAGGAAGAAGGAGAGAGTCAATATATGTGCTCTCTGCAAAGTCAGCATATGTTGACAAGACCCAAAAGAATGAGATGGCTGATCTCTGGCATGTGCGCCTTGGATATGTCAGCTAACACAAATTGAAAGAGATGATGGAGAAGCCTGTGGTGAAGGGGCTCCCACATTTGGACATCCAAACGGATATAGTATGTGCTGGTTGTCAGTATGGCAAGGCTCACCAACTGACATACAAAGAGTCAGAGTATCGGTCCAAGACACCATTAGAGCTCATATGCTCAGATGGCTTTGGCCCAATGAAGCAAATATCACTTGGAGGCATAAGGTATATGGTGACATTTATCAACGACTTCTCAAGGTACGTCTGGGTTTACTTTATGAAGAAGTCTGAGACCTTTATGAAGTTTAAAGAATTCAACGAGAAGATAGAAGGTGAACTCGATAAGAAGATTCAGTGTTTGCGCACTGATAACGGAAGAGAATATCTATCCAATGAGTTTACCAGCTATCTCAAGAATCACAAGATCAGCAGACAATTAACTTGCCCCAATACTCCGCAACAAAATGGAGTAGCGGAGCGCAAGAATCGTCACCTTGCGGAGACCTGTCGGAGTATGCTTCATACCAAGAATGTTCCTGGAAGATTCTGGCCTGAGGGTATGAGGACGGCGGCCTATGTGATTAATAGGTTAACACAAGTAAGGCTGGGATTTAAATCACCACATGACAAATTGTGGAAGATGAAGCCAGCCATCAGTCACTTTAAGGTATTTGGCTATGTATGCTATGTCTTCGTGTCAGGTCATCTAAGGAGAAAGTTCGACAAAAATGCAATTCAGTGCATCTTTGTTGGCTATGATGATGCCCGAAAAGGTTGGAGGTTCCAACCACAGGCAAGTGCCACACTTCAAGAAACATTGTGTTTGATGAAGCTTCGTCATGGTGATCTCCGAAGAAAGTTGAGATTCCCGAGTCCCATGACTTGGAGGAGATTCAAGAAAAAACTAAAGCTGAAGGTGAAGAGCAAGCATCAATTCCAAGTGAAACAAAAGGGAGCTCACCTAACAAGCCCAAGAGCCCGTGGAATACTAGCGTACATAAACCTGAAGAGCCTCAACAAATGGATGATGAGGAACATGTGCAGAAACTACGAAGATCAACAAGACAAATCAAGCCAAACCCAAGGTATGCCAATGCTGCCCTTATTGATAAGTCTTTACCTATTGAGCCATCTACTTATGAAGAAGCAGCACAAGGCCCTGAGTGGCAAATGGCAATGGAGAAAGAGATCGCACAAGGCCCTGAGTGGCAAATGGCAATGGAGAAAGAGATCAAGACACTAAAAGAAAATCAAACTTGAGATTTAGTGCCAAAACCTAAGGATGTGAAGCCAATATCTTGCAAATGGGTCTACAAGGTGAAGACCCGTCCAGATGGCTCAATTGAAAGGTATAAAGTTTGACTTGTTGTTCGGGGTTTCTCTCAACAATATGGGCTGGACTGTGAAGAAACATTCAGTCCAGTAACAAAGATCACAATTGTTCGAGTCTTGCTTGCAATGACTACTAGCAAGTCTTGAAAGCTGTGGCAGATGGATGTCAAAAATGCCTTCCTACATGAAGAACTTGACGAAGACATCTACATAGAGCAACCAAAAGGCTCTGAGAGTAAGGCTCACCTCAAATATGTTTGCAAGTTGAAGAAGGCGCTCTACGGCTTGAAGCAAGCTCTAAGAGCATGGTACAGAAAAATCGGTGACTTCCTAGTATAGAGTGGCTTTGCAGTTGCTCCATCAGATTCTAGCTTATTTGTGAAGCCAAGGAAGGTAGACTAGCAATAGTTCTAGTCTACGTTGATGACTTGATCATCACAAGAGATTACTATGAGAAGATACAAAGAACAAGGGAAAATCTCTCAATCAGATTCCAAATGAAGGAGCTTGGTGAGTTAAAGCACTTCCTTGGACTTAAGGTGGAGCGCACAAAGAAAGGGATATTCCTAGGCCAACAAAAATATGCAAAGGATCTTCTTAAAAGGTATGGGATGCTTGACTGCAAGTCTATCTCTACTCCTATGGTTCCTAATATGAAGCTACGAGAAAACGAAAGAAAAGATCTTGAGGATGTAACAATGTACCGGCAACTGGTCGGGAGTCTCATCTATCTGACACTAAGTTGGCTCGACATCTCCTATGTCGTTGGAGTGGCTAGCCGATATATGAGCGCGCAGAAGAAGGCTCACCTCGATGCAGTACGGCATATCCTCAGGTGCGTCAAAGGCATCATCGATTATGGTATGTTTTACAAGAAAACAAAAGAATGCCAGGTGATTGGATATTGCGATGCTGACTATGCCGATGATTGTAATACACGACGATCAACAACCGGATATATCTTCAGTCTTAGATTCGGAGCTATGTCATGGTGCAGTAAAAGGCAACCTACTATGGCACTATCAAGTACTGAAGCAGAATATCGATCAGCAGCAGCGGCAGCACAACAAAGCACTTGGCTTAAGCAATTAATGAAAGATCTTTACCAACCGATAGATTATCAAGTAAAGATTTTCTGTGATAATCTAGCCTCAGTACGCCTAGCAGAAAATCCAGTTTTTCATGCAAGGACAAAGCATATAGAAGTCCACTACCACTACATTAGAGAAAAGGTCCTTGAAGGGGACATTGAGATGGTGCCTACAAAGACGGAAGAACAAATTGCAGATATTCTCACGAAGAGTCTCAGCAAAGCAAAGTTTGAGAAATTTCGAGAGGTTCTCGGTATTGTCTGCAAAGAAGTTTGCACTGAGGAGGAGTATTGAAGGATGGCAATCCAAACTTCTAGAGAGTTTTCAAGATCTCAAGAGCAAGATATTTACTAGAGAAGACACTAGAATAGTAACTTAGATAAATTAGGAAATTTCTAGTGCTTGAATATTTATTTAGAAGAGTGTAAAAGCTCTAGATATTTTTAGATTAATGGCCATGATCTTGACGCATGTCATACATCCAATGGCCATGAAGATCTATAAATAGAGGACATTGCCTCTTACCTTAGCATGGTGAGAGAGCATAGCTAGCAAGAGTGAGTTAGAGTAAAGGTGAGAGCCACCTAGAGAAGTGTATGCGTGCTCTTATGTAATCTTGTCCACATATTAATAAAGTAGTGTCTCATAATTGCTAGTCTCCCAATTAGGTCGTGTTGTTTCTGAGTAATTGAGTTGTGATTCAACGTGAACGGCTCGACCGTCCGAAACCACAACGGACTTGCTTCAACGTGAGCGGCATGCCGTCCGGAAACTAGTCTTACTTTAACGTGAGCGGCTTTGCCGCCCAGAAGCCAATAGTGTACTAAATAAATGAAATGTGTGGGTCCTAAGTGGGTTTAGAGCCCTCAAAGTTCTAACAACGATGACCACATCGACGACGATGACTCCGACGGTGCTGCCCGAGCCACCATGGATCATGGTTGGACAGCCACGGTATGGAAGAGGATGATTTGCTTTCTGCCAATCTTGGCAACGTAAATCCAGACTAGTGTCAAGCTTAACACTATCAGTAGATCTCTAGCTTTTCGTCAACTGACAAGGAAATTTTAGGACCCAAAGCGATATGTTCTGGCAAGACACAGTAAAAAAATGGCCTTTAAGCAACCGAAAGGTTTTATAGTTGGTCAATTCTGATATGCTGCCCCAGGTGCAGCAATAAGAGTGAGCTAAAGTCATTTGCTATGAACTATTGCTGGTTTGCTAGCTGAACTCGACAAGATTACATCGACAAAATTGCTCCTAACAACGACAACATCAATGTACAAGAGGCATCCCGGTAGTTAACTACACTGAGACATCAAGGTTAAGTGATGGAATAGTAGCAAGGGGGACTGGCCATGACAAATCAAAAATACACAATCGCTGTTAGCAAGGTCGGTGGTGTGTATGATCTATGCTCCCACATTTAGCAAGATCACAGAACGATGATCTTGTGTACTACTATCTATCTAATCTCCGAGCTGGAGCGTCATGCCATCATGAACCATCGCGGTGCTGCAGCGATCCACGGCAGCAACCGGAAAAAGAGATTGGATCAGAGTCTTTAACACTGTAAAATGTAAAACGTAATATGTCAAGAAACAACATGACATATTAGGCCTTCAGTTATTTCATCGCTGCTGAAAAGTAATTTGGATATCATACAGGAATTCAGATTCAGATGAAAGGTGATTTTTTTTCTTTTTGCAAGGAAGGATGAAAGATGATTTTAAACATATACCACAAAAGAATTCTGTAAGTTCAACGAATTGCACTGCTTCGATACAGTTGATGAGAGTTGTTACTGTAGATTAGAGAGAGTAAATTAATGCTAAGCATCCGACTATACAACAGTAAATAACTGAAAGATATACCACGCTCAGAGTCTGATAATAATGAGCTGTGTGGATTCTGAAACTACTATGATGGAGAAATCAACCCAAGGTTGCAATTTCAGCAGATATGTGCAATACATGTGGAGGACCTTATTGCAATGCATAAGGTCTCCTTAGCATCAACCTATACTGATGTTCGTCATCTCAGCTATACGATACATTTTTTCATTTTTTACAGCATGTTTATGATCGTTTGAAGTAATTACTCATTGCTAACAGATGAACTACCGCTATGGTCAATTATTACCTTCTGAGTGCTGAATAATTTTGAGCTCATAAAACTGTCGTATCTCTTTGTTCAGTCACGATTCTTCGCAGCTCCCGCAAATGACTAGTTATCTCTTGCACACATTGTACTCCATCATTGCTACATTTAAGAGAACATAATATCTGCTTGAGAAACTGCTGATCTGTTTCAAGTGCCTTGAATCTACTATTCAGGAGTGAAATTTCATGTTTAATGCTTGTCATAGAACTGATTTTCTCTTCATCCAAGCTGGAACATGAACCAAAATATTTTTGGTGCTCAACAGATGGATATTTATCAGTTCCTTGAGAAGAAATTGATTCACCATTTAAGTGTTCCCGAGGCAATAGTGAACTCCCACATTCCAGTTCAGGGTTTTCTATATATTGGCCACAAGAACCACCACTTGGGTGATCTCTCAGTGATGCGTTCTGTAGATTATCATTTGTGCCACCCAAATCAAGTCTATTTGTGGACATGCCAAGTGTTTCCTCCAATATGCTTAAGGATTCCAAAATGTTGGCATTTTCATCTTCAAAATCAAAAATGGTATTTGTCATGAAATCTGAGCTATCCCAGACTCTGAATGCCATATCTTCATCAGTAGCATCAATTTTCCTGACACCAAATGATTCTTCATGAAACCTGCTCTGATAATTATCGAGTTTAGCTTCCAGGTCAAGTATTTCTTTCTCTCTTTCTGTAAGAAAGTCATTTAGCTTTTCAATTGCTTGTTGGTCATGATCAGCCTGTTCTTCCATCATCCTGAGATACTGCAGTGCCTCCATGTGCATTGCAGCCTTTTCCTCTTGCAACCTATTGATCATAGCCATCGCTTCGCTTGCTGCAACAGCTGAAGCACTTCGTTCTGCCTCAAGCTCCTTATAAAGGATACTCAACTTTTTCTTGTTAAGCTCAGTCTGCTGCTTCAGGCGCTCAAGGGAGACGTCACCTTCATCTTCACTTGTGGCATGGACATCAAATGGTTCTAGATCAAGGAACTGTCTGCCACCAGTGGCATCAGTTTGTTTGTACTCATCAATCTGAATGCTGATTCTGGGGCTAGCATCCACCTCACTCCAAGGACCATCAAAGCCTCGCACAGAAGACAACTGGGACAGCAATGTCTTCACTTCCTCTTGAGTTCTTGAATTGGCATCCTTAGCGTAGATTATTTCAGACCAACGAGGAGATTTAAGGTTGCCTGTACCACCAGAAGCATTCTTCATGCTATTGTTGCAGTTGATATGAGCGTATGCAGTTGAACTGGTTGCGTCATATGTGGAAGCAGCAAAACCCTTTGTAGCTTCCTCGTCAGGGCTTCCGGGAACACCCTCTGAATCGCCGCCTTCCTCAATACCAACCAGAAAAGCTACAGTACAAATTTCGCATACTCAGAAATAGTTCAAGTTAGATAGGATTTGATCATTTTGGATAATGATACATACTTTCCTCTTTTGGAAGCTCCTGACAAACTTGCTCAGGCACAACCTCCAACTGCACGTCAAGATTATTGTTACTCACATTGACCTGACTCCAGTTGATTTCCTCCAAACCATGCCCAAAAGCAGGCTCCAAAGATTTTGCGGCATTGTCAGTACCTGTTGTAGCATTGAATGGAACTAGAGGAGTGGTGTTCATCGGCTTTGCTGGGATAATATTCTCAAAATGATACGTGGATGAGGTGTTGGTACTGGTGATCATAGGTCGCAGCAGTGCGTCATCACATGAGGTATCTTTGGTTAGCTGTCTAGCTTCATAAGGCACTGCATCGCCATCATCATCGTCATCTGAGACATGAATCTCAGAATCACGACGGACATTTAGCTTTCTGTAACCTCCATAAGATAATCGATCAAAACCATCATCTGAAGAATGCCCAACACTTGTCATGGCTATGCTTCTCTCCTTCACTTTGCTCATACCATCATCTGGAAACCTGCCATTTGCATGCTCAGATAGCCTGTGCGCTTTACGTTTCTTCTTGAATGGCTCTGAACAACAAGAATATAGCTGTGTGTGCCTTGACCTCAATCGAGAATTCACCTTCTCCTTCATGCTCATGTTTGTCAGGTTACCTAGCTTACCAACTAATCCAGAGCATGAAAGATGGCACTTTTCACATAGATCATCACAGTGTGCGAGCTTGCTGTGACTCTGGCAATACGACAAACGCGCGATTTCCAACCTGTGTGCGGCACAAATCAGTTCGTCGGAGAACCAGCTCTTGCCATGTAGAACCTGATCTAATCTGGAGCAAAGCATGCACGGTGACTGGATCCTGCAGATGTGTGCAAACCTTGTCGCGGTATACGACACAACGGCAATCACAAGGAGCATTATGATCAGGAAGCACTCGCTGAAGGCATGGCACAACACGCACCAGAATTGCCGCGAAAAGTCTCGCGACTTTACACAAGCTTTCGCAGCCATGAAAGATAAGTGCACCACCAATTTGCATGTAGGTTGATTAAAATCCCAATCTTTCCTGTGAAGTTCCCATTAGTGCGGTGCAAAGATAATCAAATCACACCACATTGTCAATGAGGAAAGAACAATAGTACAATATTGGTCACCCATGCTAACGTCTGGTTCCATAAGATGAAGCTTTTCCCCAAGAAAACCCCACCACTGCAGCAAGGGCATGCAATTATCACGATGCTCTCAGCCAAGTGAGACAGTTTACCCCCAGAAGCCAATGCTCATTTGGATAGATCGCAAGAACCCAAAATTTCTACCAATCTAATGACAATATCCAATCTTTCCTGCAAAATAATTGCACCGATTTAGCATTTAGGGCTTCACCATATTGTGCAGATTCAAAGAAGAGTTTACTTGGAATATACCAGTGCTGCAAATCTTCAATCAAGAAGCCACAATTCTCTAAATCACCAAATTAGGAGGATAAATGAGATGAGTGTATAGCGGAATCAGCAAAATGGCCCAGAAATGTGGACAAAAATCCCCCAAAAAATTGGGGGAAAAACTGTTCTTGGTTGCAAAGATGAGGAAACATGGCTCGCTCCCATTCTCTGTAGGATTGGAGAGGAGAGAGAGGGAACAGGTGTCCGCCGTTTCTTCCCTAAACCCCGGGTTTCTCTCTCTAACCTTTGCATGTGACGAGAGGTTGAGAGATTTAAGCATAGCCTCACGTTACGATGGCGAAGAAAACCACTAAATGCTAAAAAAGATGATCAGAAGAATGGCGTCCTTCCTAGTTCCCTTTCGTGATTTGTGCTGAATAATCGGTAGTAAATGTGAGCATAAAAACGCCATTATACACCCTACAAATCATTCCTGAAAATTTCGGCGATGAGCAAAAGCTGCCAATCATTTACTGCCGCAGGAGTATCGGTGATTCGGTGCTATTCACTCCGTTTCACATCGTCCCATCGCACATATGGAACAAGGAAACGCCAAATCTAAGAGATAGTTAACGACGACCGAGTATATATACATTTGTTAAATGATATGTTACTTCTGAAAAATTTAAATAGAGGTAGATAGTGAAAACATTTGTCATTTACACTTGATTTCTTTGATAGACAAATATTTTAAAATTGAGACTCACAAGATCAGAGACAGTTATAGCGAATTGAAAGGAGATTTATCGATGACATTATCATCTTATGATTGTAGTGAAAATGACAAAACAAAATTTTTGGCTATATAGTTTTTGTCTAGAAAATTGCGAAGAAGTGCTTGAATATTTATTCACATTGGGAGTTTGGTGTGCTCATATTCTCCATCCATCCAGCCGAGAGCACTGGTTCTAAAGCTAAAGGAATCCGTTCCTTGATTATCCTTATCATTTGGCGTATCTGGCGTCTATAGAATGCTTGCATCTTCAACAATGCCCGCCCGGATTATCCGGAGTTAATCGATGCTATCCTCACCGAGGCCCAAATTTTGATGACGGCTAGTGCAAAGGAGCTGCGTCGCCTCCCTCTCCATGCTAGACCCCCTGACCATGGTGCTTCGAGCTGATCAGAGCTCACCTGGGATCTGTCTCTGTTCCTTTCCCTCCTTTGTTTCTTAACTAGGCGTTGTCTTTTGGTCGTCTCCACCAATTGGTGACCCCCCTGTAATTCCGTTATTTTGATGGCTTCTCTTCTAATACACAACGACATACACTTAGATGCATGTTCGAGAAAAAATTCATGTCTTCGATTCTCCGTGTTGTCTTCAACATCAATCTTCGCTTTAACTCTCGGCAAGTTCACTGCTCCCTTAAATGTAGAAGGAGGTAGGGAAGGTGGCAGCCCAATAGTGGACAATTACAGAGGGCGTCGGGCAGCGGCGTGGGGTGGTAACATATGAATCAACGACAGAGTGTTAGGTTGGATAGGTTGAAGACGGTGGGAGAGGTGATGGCCACGCATGGTAGGAGGGCGTAATAGCGTAGGATAGGGAGTGCGGAGCTGGCCAAAGCAGGAGGAGGTGTAGGGAAAGCGCTGCGGTGAGGAGGAAAGGTGGTAACAGGGCTCATCGGCGTACAACGATGATACCAGGAACAGCGACCAGAAAACACAGCTCTAGTAGTACTTTAGGGCTCATCGGCGTACAACGATGATACCAGGAACAGCGACCAGAAAACATAACACAGCTCTAGTAGTACTTTGCAATACGAATGATTTGGACAATCCCATAAAGGTCTTGAAGTTAGCTAAAGTATGGCTCCAGCAAAATTGGCGTCACAAGTATACCAAACTTAGCTGCAGAAACTGAGTCTATGACACGTAGGATTTAATACTACAAAATTGTAGCAAATTACAGTTATAACAGCGAACTGAATATTATACTAACTTTCTTAGATAAGCTATGGCCCGCGACCATACTCCCCTGTTGTAGAAACATTTCGTATCTGCCTATTCGCCGCATGAACTGATTTCAGTTCGTTGTCTCTCGACAACAGCATGCATACAAACTACTGAAAACTAGTATAGCTTGTCATGGAAGCCAACAACTCTTCCTGAGCTCATACCTAAAGAAGGATGTGAGAATTGGAACCTAGGATGGCTAGTTAATTGGCACTGGGACTTCTCGACACCGCGCCCATACAGACTAAAAAGCATACGTGCTATGTTCCTCTCTGCAACCTTCAAATGGAAATTCCTGCCCTACATTAATCAAGAACGCCCTCTCCCATGAGACCCTGTCATAAAAAGGAAAAAGAGACAGGTAAAGCCTGACATATTACCATTCCATCGTTCACACGCCCATCTCTTCTGCAAAAACAAAAGCAAGAAAGAAGAACACCGGCGTAGTAAACAAATTGGTAACCAGCTGGAAGCTGAAAGGAAAAGATTAGTACAGATTACACCTCACTTAACCAACACTTGTGTTCATCAGTCACTTGTTTTTATTCTTCACCGCCTTCCAATCACCCTTTCACATCCCCACACAGAAAAGGCTCTCTATGTTGTTGCAGAGCTGCATGCAGGTTGCCGCATGGCCGGTTTCTTAACTGCTAAGCCTGGAATCAAAACAACAACTTGTAAGCGCAACGCGCGCTGTGCGTCGTGCAAAGCAAAAGAAACCAATCCTTTGCTTGGGAATAAAACCATGTACACCATGCATGCATGCAGTGTCTCGTGAACTCGTGATAGATGGTATCTCTCTGACATGTTCATGTTGGCATACCTGGCTATGGCTAGTTTGAGTGTTTGATCTACTTGGATTAAACAGCATCATCTGGACTATGTCGTACCGATCAAGAGGAAGAAGTATTAGGTTTGGTCGTTCGATCTTCATGCGAAATGTGGTGTGAAAGCAACGAACCGCGAAAGAAGCATGTGGACTTGTGTGCCCATAAGGCTGTGCAAAAGCAGCGTCATGTCATTTGCCGCGCGTTAACAAGCTGCCTGGCCCTCATGGCTGCTTGCATATAAGGCCACAGGATGAACTCTCTCTCTCTCTCTCTCTCTCTCTCTCTCTCTCTCTCTCTCTCTCTCTCTCTCTCCCTCTCTCCCTCTCTCTCTCTCTCTCTCTCTCTCTCTCTCTCTCTCTCTCTCTCTCTCTCTCGTGTATGGCAGTTGAGGGGTATGTTGTCTGGTTCGAGACCTAGCACGGCGGCCGACGGCCGGATCTACGCGGTGCGCGGTTTCGGACCAGGCTTCATTCCCCCCAACTCAACTGTTCTTCGGTCAACTGTTCTTCGGTTTCCATTGATCGGAATCGGCCGGCCGGGGACGGAAGTACGCCATATATCGATCTGAAGCGCATGTGGCTTGTGGTGCTTGGCCGAACAGCCACCGTTTTCTTTCCGGTAAGCATTCTTCTGTACCTCCTACCATTAGCTAGGTCGCATATATTGATGGACTAACTGAGCCAATAGATACTGCAACCCTCTTCTATGGTTTAATTCCCTGATGATCGACTTCCAGGTTCCACTCAGTCACTCACCAATTATTTGGTCAGTTGCCTTAATATTCTTGGTGTTTTTTTGCTTGTTCTAATTTGACCAAGTTTCAGAGATTCTCTTTTAGGTAGTAGTGCTGCAACTTTCTCTTAGCACATTGGTGTTTTTAGGTAGTAGCATACTCCCTCTAGTTCACAAAAACATGACATTTCAGACATAGATATGGTCTTCAAAATATAACTTTAATTATTAATTTTTATTGTAATATATGTATAAAATCTAATAAATTTTTAATATTATAAAATTACTTTTCAAGAAAAATTATAATATAACTTTTAATTATAATATAACTTTTAAGTATCTAATCTATATATTTAAAACGATATTAGAAGCCCAAGTTTTAAAAGTTTGATTAACACTGTTCAAACATAAGTTTTTTTGAACTAGAGCGAGTATTAATCTTGAACGTGAAGCCTATCTTTTTACTTGTGCATGTGAGAGAGAGAGAGAGATTAGGGCATACTCCCTCCAGTGTCAAAAAACATAACATTTTGGACATAGCTTCAATCAAACTTTTAAAACTTTAACTACTAATATCGTTTTAAATATTTAGATTAGGCACTTAAAAATCATATGCATAGATTCGTCTCGAAAAGTATTTTCATAATATCATAATTTATTAGGTTCTATACATATATTACAATAGAAATTAGCGGTCAAAGTTATATTTTGAAGACCGTATCAATATCCAAAACGTCAAATTTTTGATACTGGAAGCAACTTAAAGCCTCCTTTGGCACACATAATCATAGCAGCTTGTTGTAACACATGCAGAGGAATGTACAGTACCAAAGGCATAAGCAGGACCAAATACATGCAGCATCTATGCTAGCGAGCATCGGTGGGCGTGGGCAATGATGGTCACAAAAGCTAGCGAGGCTTGATCGGTTCGTGTCGTCCTCGTTACGAATCTTTCCGATCATGGAAAGATCGCTTCCAAGATTTTTCACTATCCTCCGTGCATGTCTAGCAACTGAACTACTACCGAAGCATCTCTGCAAAGCTATGCCGTTTGCCGACACCGTTAGGTGCACCAGCGCATGCAATTCAAAGCCTCTCATATATTCCCCGTCGTGTTCTAGTCTCAATCACTAGTTAAAAGGGATAGGTTAATTAGCTTCATTGTAAGAGAAAAATTATCTTTTAGTATTTTTACATTTTTTTATAGAGAAAGATTATTGACTATTCAAATTCCTCAAGCTAGTGAGATCGACTACATCAGAATGATTCACAAGTCACAAAAGGGAAACAAACGGCAGTACCTAACAGCTTGACCCATCATCATTTACGTTGCTCTTTGAGCCCATTGCGAGTGATGTTTCACCACTTTGTACTGTTTTACCTAGCAAAAATATTAGTGTCACGATAGAGATGTGATGCACAGTAAACAGAGAGTAGATAAACATAACACGCGGTGAATTCTCTTGTCATGCATATATCAAGAATGCGACCTGACGAAAATAGTGGCTTGTGATGGTAATAGGGCAAGGGAAAGAGCTGTAGCATGATCCAATTTTTCCGCTTCACTTTTGACTAAAGACTTCGGGTGGATGATAGGATTCCTCGTGAGCAATGAGGCCTGGAACCGTTGGAAAGAACTTTACAAGGATGCATACGTACACCACAGCTCACATCTCGAAGGTGCCATCATTTCGTCATCTCATGGAAGCATTCGGTTCTTTGTAACATTTTTCAGCTTTAAGTTTGAGCAAGTGCATGTTTGCAAGTCTTGCTGCAGGTTCTGAATTGACACGAGCTTACGCCTTTATGGACGTGTAGTCCATTCACCTTACAGTTTCCGAGCAGTACCATGGCATGTTCTCTGAATTGACATATGTAGTTTAATACCCATATTTTTGGGGAATTATCTAATAAATCACCAACTGGCGTTACCATAAACTAGCAGTAATAGTGCACCTAAAAATCTATTTACTTCGAGCATGAAACTAAGCACTAGTGCATATTAACAGCGATGAAGCATGCATACCGCGCCAACGCTGCCAATCTGTACGATTGTTGCGAATCATTCGCTGATAACTATCTCCCGCCGTTTGGGCAGACATTGGCGAAGTGCGAAGGGTCGCCGCAGGTGAAGCAGCAGCCGTGCACGGGGTCGCCCGTCGCTGAAACGAACGTCATGCCGTCGGTGTCCGCGTTCCGGTCCCGGCCCCGGCCCCTCCTGCCTCGTCCGCCGCCTCTCCGCCCTGCAGATGCCGATGCAGATGCTTGCCTGCTGCCACCACGCCCGCCGCGCCCACGGCCCCTCGGCACCACGTTCTCCAACTCGTCTTCCCATCTGCATTGCAGAGTCCCAGGCAAAAGAATTCGTTGGCTAGCTAACTAACCAAGTAACCATTAACACAAGTGACGGAGGCTAGCAACAAACAATTTATTAACTCATGCGAGTTAGGGATGGCACGGTACACCGTACACCGTAGCTATTAATGAGAGAGAAAACGTTTACCCCTATACAATGTGAAATGAACATGAATAAAATGTGAAGAAAAATGTTTTATCTCCCTTGTTCAAAATTGGGAAGCTATTTGTTCAGGATCATATATGCAAAGAAGCTTTGTGATAAGTAACTTTATTTTGTGACTATTGGTTTGTAACAAATACGTATGCATGCTGCGAACAAAACATTGCACAGTAAAGGGTTAAAAATGTCATACGCAAAGAAGCCGCATCCAGGATTTTGACATTTATAGAACTTCCTCCCCCTGTTAGCCTCTGTATTAGCTGTTCGCGATATGCAGGGTTCTCCACATGTAGTGCACAGTACTTGACCTGCATCTGAAAATATCTGAAGATTAAGGCACCAGCCTTGGAGATGAATTTCGAATGAGTAGTTCAGATACCTGATGCATTTCTTGAGCTTTGGGTATGGGTTGAACGGAAACCTTGGGGATTCACGACAGGTGCGTGCTCATTAGCAAATTGTCCCGCCGAACGAAAACCAGTATGTAAATCCTGCCTTGGAGCCCCCTGCCTCACGCCACTTGGAGTCTGGCTTTGGCCTCTTGCTGTGGTGATATGATCATAAAATATGTCTATGAAATGGCAGTTATAGTCATGTGTTTGGAAAAGCAAACCATGGAGACACTTGAGTTTTGGGAATGGGTTGAACAGAAACCTTGGGGATTCACAACAGGTGCGTGCTCATTAGTAAATTGCCCCGTCGAACGAAAACCAGTATGTAAATCCTGCCTTGAACCCCCCGGCCTTACACCACTTGTAGTCTGAGTCTGGCTTTGGCCTCTTGCTGTGAAGTAATATGATCATAAATAAGTCTTAGTAGACTGACTGTTACAGTCATGTGTTCAAAAAAGTAAACCATGGAGACAAAAGAAGGAAGGGCCAACGAAACAAGCGTCTTTTCGAGGGAAAGCCCTTTTAAGAAACTAAGCATAAACTATACCTTTATCTAGAACTACAAAAAGATGACACGACATTTGGCCCATGTATGAAACAGAGAACGAGGACAAGCATCCCAACCTGGTGTTGTAGTCTGGTTATGACTTCCAAATCTACTTATCTCTGTAAGCTCTTTGAGTACAGCGTCACATCCACCAATGCAACCTACCAGAGTAAAGGAGATATATCTCATAATATGACCTTAAGCACTGATAAGTTATATCACGTTAACTAAAATGGGAATGGAACTACAACTGAAATTAAGACGATATACCTAGGTGATCAACATCAAAATTTGGTGGGATATCCCTTCGGCGAAACTTAAATTGAATCTTATAAACAGGACCTGTAAATGTGATGGATTATCATATCATTTGAGGGAAACAACAACAGAATATTCAAGCCATAGAAAAACATAGGTCAGACTGGTGTCACAATATCAATAAATGGGAAACTAAATGACCACCTGGAGCGCAGGTAGGACATATTTGTTCCGTCACAGAAGCTTCTGAAAGAGATCCGGGGAGCCAAACTACATTTCTACACTGAAATTGAACAGGAATATTACCATCAAAGTTATCATCAAAGTTCAAGTACTGCGACTGTAGTTTTGGAAGAGAAAATTTCATTCTCCCCCGTGGAATCTGAAAAAATCCAGATTTTTTTAAGAAAATGTCGGGGAAAACAGCCAAAATTTACTGAGTTTAAATTTGATATTTTCAAGAAAAAAAACAGGAAACAAAATTGTGCTAGACATGGGACTCGAACCCACATGATCCCACAACTCAAATCTGGTGCTTACAACAAGAGCACCTGTGCGTTCAGGAATAGCCAATGGTTTTGTGATCTTTTATTCTTCAAAACATCAAATTCAAAACTGAAATCTGACCAGTTCGATTCTGAGATGACTTTCCCTGGTTATAGGTGTACAATCTACATGCCCTTTTTTAGCAAGATAAATTAATGATTTCTTTCTTATTTCATTTTCATTCACTAAAAAAATCTGGTAATTAAGCAAAAAGACCACATGTTACTCGATGAAAGCTTTGCATGCCCTTTTCTAGCAAGATAAATTAATGATTTCTTTCTTGTTTCATTTTCATTCACTAAAAAAAAATCTGGTAATTAAGCAAAAGACCACATGTTACTCACTTGAGGAAAGCTCTGACAGCCAACCATGAATTCACCATTCTGGGAGAAGAAAAGCAAAGATCAAGCACAAACATAGTGTGACACATCCAAATTCCCTGAAGGAATGGAAAGAGGCATTGGAAGATAATTTACCGGCTTTCGCTTCAGTAACATTTCAGAGTCATTGCAGGCACCACAGGGCCTTACAACTTCAATGGGATTTTGTGTCTCATTGATAGGTCTACTTGACCTAGATAAAATAGTCAGAGGGAAGCTATAAATGCGTAGCAGAAAAAGAAGAAAACCAAAGGGATCCAACCAGACCTAGTAAAGAATGTTCCCATTGCATCAAGGAGCTTCACTTTGTTTGTCCTTGCCTGCATTGCACCAATGATCACCATGTGGTCAATTTACAGAATATAAATTCAGAGCAATTGAGTGGAACTGTAGCTAATTCAATCGAAGCTTAGAACCATTGCATTACTCCAGGAAACTACAACTTACATCAAGAAAACAAGCCTTCATCTGCTGCAAACAATTCTCAAGTACTTCCGATTTACTCTTCGTACCGATGCTAACTGATTTCATGTCAGCTTCCATCATTGATCTTAAATAAGGCTTCCAAAGCTCATACCTAAAATTTTGAGTTTCTTTGAGGAACCAGGTACATTTCATTCTATATAAATTCAAAAACGTGCAGAGATATAAGAATTAGCTCACCCCATTTCATCATAACCCATTACCAACGCCTCCCCCTGCATTTACACACACACACACACACACACACACAAAAGAAAGATGTGAGTGGAAGAACTGTACTTTCTGCACACTGGAAAGGCTATCTTACAGCCCACTCTTAATCAAAATTTGACACTTAAATGACTCATCAGAACTAGATGGGTAGAAATCTCAGAATCTAAATGAGAAGGAAATAAAACAGAATATATGCCATTTGCAGTAACATGAATTGGATTGACACTTTCATCTATTTACTCAAAAATTATGCATGTGTTACTTAAGCAACAATGCAAAAGCATCTTACTTTTAGACATCAAACTATCAGACAACAGGGCACGCATGATGCTAAGAGTGGTTTCTATACAAAAGCAATGGAGTTGTCACGGCAATGTATGCTAGATGACATGCTATGAAATGTCCTAGTCAAAATGAGAATGATGTGTATTTTCTCATTTGAGTTCTGAATATATCTTCAAAAAGAAATAATTCGACTGCAGCTATGTGGCTAAGGAGACATATCACAAAATGCAGGCAAAGACTTCCTATGTATATTTCTTCTGGGTTGCTAAACATATTGTATTCTGTAAGATCATACATGCTAGCTAAGATCCACTAGATGCTGCAGTGTAAGCACACGGTAACAAACATAATTGTAGCCATAACCATCATTAAACAGCATAAATATGCTACATGCAATGGTGTAAATGGAGCTTTCATCTGGCATTAGACATACAAGATTTGTTGGAGAGAAACGTGAACTTGCGTCTTTGGTTGCATAACAACGGTCGAGTAACTTCTTTATGTGTTCATGCATGGTTGCATCAGTCCCAATTCCTGCCTGGAAATAGCACCAAAGGGAGTCAAATATTTGCACAACTCAGAAATTTTAGATAGATGTGATATTTCCATCGAAAAGAGTATAACATAGATGACAAGAAGAAGTCATGTACTTTATCCATACAGCTAAGGAGGTCAGCTTCAGCAAGAAGAGGCGGTGGTCGAGTCACTCCCGAATCAAGCGTTAAAGTTGTTGGAACAAACTGCATGGTTTTGTATTGATGTTTAAATTATTGTTGCATTAGACTAAAAGGATCCAAAATGTTCAAGGTCATAATCATTCTTCAAGAAACTGCAGAGCAATTGATCCCTATATATTAGAGTTGACAAATATCAAACAATTACCCATACACATACTGACTGATATGCTGCCATATATATTGCAACATTTGCCTATATATCCTCAATATTTACGGCATATTAAAAGGAGCAAGGTTTCAATTCAAAATATGACTTCGAGAAGATCGGTCGACACTGGGATTTTTATCTCTGCTTGCACGCACAGAAGGGACAATAAAATCATAATAAGAAAGAAGGTTTCAACAAATAAATGTTGAGTATGAAAGCAGCAAACCTGCTGTCCGGTGGTGTATGTTGGAAGTAATGAACCTCCCCATGAGTCGAAGCGATAAACATCCAAATAATTTTTCTACAGAGAAAATATAAATCAATTTTTATTAAAAAAATGGAAAATTTCCGAATCCCAGATGTATACAAGAATTGAAGACTCTTATTACACCAAAAATTTAGTGACAGTATAATAAACCTTGTAATATTTAAATTAAAGAAATTTTCATGCCCATGTTCCCTGTATTTCTTCTGGACCAGCAGAAGGCTGGTTTGGTAATAAGCTACCTCTAAGTACCAACCAATGTCAGGGAGAAACAATTATCTGCCACACAATTATTATTAAATTACATGTTAGTTGTCTGATCCACTTTCTACACACATGCTCCCCCTTTGTTTTCTTTTTTCAGCAGATATTACATCATATACAAAATTGCCAAAAGTTATTTTTGATGAGATTTCCCAGTTCCATGCTCATATATTAGAAATAACAACCTGAGGTTTTTATTACCAGCGTCAACATCAAGGAAATCAGCTAACACTACATCACCTCTGTACATTGCGTAAAGTTGCTTTGTTACTGATAATATACCTTATCCTACTCTTGTTTCCCAGATATATCAGTGGAACTAATTTTCAGGACCAGAGAATGAGGAGATATGACAGCTACATCACCATTGGGTAAAGTTGCTTCATTGCTGATAATATAACATTCAAGACCAGAGAATGAGGAGATATGACAGCTTCATGTTTCTTGAAGTATGGACTATTCAACGTAAGCAACAACAGAAGATTACAACAACATTTGAGGATGCTCACAGCAAGTACGACACGCCCTGATGCATTGAACTGTTCACTGGCAATGTCAATTTCCACAGTTGTCTCAGCTCCAACTGCAGGTTGGGAGCAACAAGCAAGGAAATGGCGGACAACAAGCTCATACAATTTCTGGACACCAGTGAAATGCAAAACTTAATTAGATTTCTGGAGCATAAAAACAACGGGCTTGAAAAAATTACTATAAAACTGATATGATGCCTGATAAATATTTCTCTGCCCTTTAGGAATGCTACATACACGGTGGTCGTCGGTCCAGTTGGATTCACCAGTCGTAAATTTTGTTGGATGAATAGGAGGATGTGCCTTGTCATCATGACCACCATTGCTGGGGTTTCTCCAGAGTCTTGCTTCAGGATTCAAAAGTCGCTGAGCATACGTTCCCCAAACAGGATGAGCTACTTGTTCACGCACAATTGTCTAAGTTAAAGGGAGTCAAACATGTCAGGGCAAACATGGTATGATGAACAAATGAAAAAGAACACTAAAGTAAAAGTAAAGAAATGGTTTATTCATTGCAAGTATGAATTGGACTGTAGGAGATGCCTCTTAAAATTTTCTAGTGGCTTTTCATCAATGACATATGGTACACTTCATGAATTAGAAGTCATGAAGATCATCAAGTGTTAAACATATCCACGTCCAATGGAAAAAAAAAGGAGGAATACTTTTCTATGACTACCTTTTTTCGAACTTACATTCACAAGAGATCAATTGTTTGTTGGCATGTTCTTTGTCACTTGTCGGAGCAAAATTATAAACTTTGGCTTCCCTCACCGAACAAAATAATATCATGTAAACCATGTAAAAATATATAATACTATAGATGTAAATCTAAAAAGAAAGTGTAATCAGAATCATCAAGACAATGAATAAGAACATAGACGAGACACACTAGTAAATTTCAAAACTGACATGTAGGTCAGTGTTTGGAGAGAAATTATCAGTCTCCGTCCTGGGATAACTTATGAATCCAGCTTGATAAAGTTCTTCAGCCACCTGATATGGACAGCACAAGAGTCCAGGAAACAAAACAATCAGGACGCCAAGCTATGCAATTATTAGCTAGCAAAACTGTTAAGGAAAAAAAAGACACCAAAAGGATGTTATTTTTCTAAATACCTTCATTGTGTGCTCTGAACTCATTCTATAGTACCTAGAAGCACGTTTCTGGAGCTCCACAGTACTTAGTGGATATGGGGGATATTTTAGTTTCTCCTGATTCCTGACATTTGTACCTGCGTGAAGAGAAATGAAACAACTAACGTAGGTACTTCTGATCTGTCATTAAAGATGTCCATCATTATTAATTTGTAACTACTGGTGTGGAAATAAAAGATGTGAGGGCATACTGTTGCCATTGGTTCTTCAACACACATTTCATAGATCACAACAGCAGATGAGTAATCAAACAAATGGCCACGTCTGCCAAACAAGAAAGATGTCACACGACTTTTGTAATGGAAGTATCAGGACAATTTCTGAAGTGCATCTTACATCCAACCAAAAGTTGCAGTGCCTTCATCTGAAGTATGAGAACAATTTATTGTCCAGAACTCTTCAGGTTCGTGAGCTTGTATCTCCCAGAAACGCTCAACAATAAACCCTAGGGTTGGAAACTGGAATGAAATGAAAATCTTAGACCGAGATTAAAAATGCGTGTGCATTCAGTACCTTCGGTTCATAGTCTATAGTGAAGTACCTGACAAGGACCATAGCTCAGAATCATATTCCTTTCTTCTCCAGTGACATCAAGGACAAATGCATCTTTTAGAAGCATTGTCTGAAACCTAGTGAAGGAGGCACCTATGCGAAGGTCAATTTCCTGTACAACATTTCTTACTATTTCTGTGAGCTTTTCAAGACAGTAAGAAGGCACAAGCAAATGCTTATTCATTTGAGAAGAAGAATAATAATATTATTACTATTATTATTTTAAGAAAAGAAGAAGAATATAAGCAGGAAGAAATTATACTAGCATCTCTGGGTTTTTTAGGTTTATTCGATTCAAATATCAGTACAAGGCGACAGCATTAGTCAAATCATGTGGCAGAATATTTTCATGGCACTCGATTAGCTGGCGTTGTACTAGTTTTTTTCTTTTAGTTGAAAGTTGCAACATATATTGCATCAACAACAAATTTAACAGTCAGCGTGCAAACTGAAATAACCTGTCTTGCGTCCACAGCATCAGCAAAGAGCTTGTTAGGTCTGCCAAGATGTTGCACAGCTTCATGTATTTCCCTGCAGTACATTTTAAAGACAATTTAACAAGAGATGAATATGCCATCTCTGCAATACAGGGCAAACAGACGGTCCAGGAACCTAGAGCAATCAATACCTGTCAATCAAAGCTGAGAACCGAGCTCTCCAAATGTTGAGATGACGGTTGGCCCCTGCGCAAATCTCAACCACTTCATATGCGATATTCTCGCCCTCTCTATCACAGTCAAGCCATAACACAAGCCACTGACATGTCCTAGCTTCCTCTTCCAATGTTCTTTTTATGTCCTGCTTATCCTGCACTTCAAGAAACAAAATTCATGAATAGATCTCAGATGCAAGAAAACTGAGCGTTATAGTAGTAACATCATGACCATGCCACTACCAATCATACCTTTGAACAAAAAACACAAGGTAATCTCACTATGTTCACAACATGTTGGACAAATATAGACAAATAAACATTGTCAGTCAAGCCACAACCCATATTTGCATGTTCATCTATGAATTCAGAAGGGAGAAGAATATCCCACGAACTAACCCAAAATAAATTAATAATGCATTGTATGAATGAAGAGCATCAAGCAAGACATGCTCTTAGGCCCTCAGCATCCAAGCTTCACTTCAACATAACTATCTCACCCTTTTTGAACGTGAAGCAGTGTCAAACCATATCAGGCTATCAGCCAGCAAGCTTAAGCATTGTTGCGGGCTTGCCGCTGTGCCAGACAATCAAACAACCAAACAACCAAGAGGCAGTATCAAATCCCCTGATGCTGGAATGGAATAATGAAGAACAATCTGGAGAACAGGATACCCAGATGACTGGTGTGAACCATTGAAATTCATGTCTCTGGTCGGTGTTTTCATTAATTTGCTTAGCATCCACATTTTGCTGCATGTGCTGCAGAATTGCAGTTCTTTTAAGACTTAATTCTTAATATATGAAAATGTTGCTCTAAAACCCTCTAAGGGCTAGAAGTTAAATGGTGCTGTAAAATAAAATTTTACTATTTCCTTGTAACCTGTTTCCCATAAAATGCATGAGCACTATATCTGCCAAGGGGGTTGATTACAGTTTTCAGTAACAACTGTACGAGTACCCAGTAATGTCTGCAATCACAAGTTTAGCTTTCAGTATCCCCCTCCTAGTGTAATAATGACTTCAAATATCACAGCTCCTATAGTGCATCGCATACATGTATATGATTAGGAAACAGTTTGCTGCTGCGCAAAAGACAAGCAGTGCTAATGACACCCACTGATCAATATCAAGTCACAGCCATGCAACTCCAAAATAGAAGTTCCTGATGAGGGGTTGAATAAATTTACTTACAAGCAATAACATGAACAAAACCAGCATAGTCATCCATTGTCACTACAAATCAGGCACCCTCAGTATAACATGCCCACAAACTTCTTAAGGAAATCAAGGTAGGATACACCACAACACCCCGCACATCCACTGTTCGACGAAATTTCCATAAGACATATTTCATATGCGCTGAACACTAAGATACCACGAAACACTATAACAACATGCACGAGCAAACCAAATCAACGCGATAGACCACCATTTCACAGGCCACAGTGCCGCGCGCACAAACCGTTCGGCGAAATGCGCGAGCGCGCAGAGAGCGGTACCTGGGGGACGACCTTGCGGACGGGGGCGTGGAAGAGGTCGGCGGGGTCGCAGGAGTGCCATCGGCGGTAGCGGTCGTCGAAGTCGAGCTCCATGAGGTGGCCCGTGACGGAGGTGACGAGCATGTGGCAGGCCTGGCCGCCGATGGCGTAGCCGAACTCGAAGACACGGTTGTAGCGGGACCGGCCCGGCCGCGACTGCAGCCCCCCGCGCGACAGGATCTCCGCCACGGACTTCGCCACCGATGGCTTCTCCGCAACATTCAGCACGCGGATCGCGCCGCCGCCGCCGCCGTAATGCATCGCGAGAGGAGGGGCTCCACCGCTCGAGAGGGGGGCGGGAGAAACGGAGAAAGAGCGGGAGGTTTCGGCCTTTTGGGATAGTTTTTTAATTTTTTTTGGTTCGGAGGGGCTCCACCGCTCCAGAGGGAGGGAAGGTGCGGGTGAGTTCGCCTTGGGCGTTTATATAAGCGGGCTGGGCTGTAAAGTTTCAGGGCCTATGTCTATGTGAATACATCGATATGGGATTTATTTGGCCCAATCAGCCTTTTGCGTGCGGTTTCTCCCACGGAACACGCGGCTTCCAATCAAGACGAGATTTTTTTAAAAAAATCTAGAAAGAGGACACCTTAATGTCACTTTTAGTTTGAAAATCAAACAAGTGACCGAACCGATAAGGCTATTGGTACATCGATTCATCGATCCAACAACTGATTTATCGATTTATTTATCAGTTTTTTAATGTAATTACAGCAGAGGTCGGTCAACTTGGCACGTTGACATATTCACTTACTCTTAAATGTGGTGGCGCCGTCCCTAACTTGGCAATTCGGAGCGTCCTCGACGGTTGGATTTTTGGACAAGTGACATACCAAGCTAGCTCTGGAGAGCACGTGTTGGACACGTGAGCGGTGGAGAGGGGGGCTTTAGTGTGATGCGCACAGGGGGAGAGGGTAGGGGCTTCATTGCAAAAAAATCTCCCTCCCAAATCGACCACATATCCATAGCCTGAGCGGCTGAGCCCTCCTTCCTCCTCCCCCGATCAAATCTCTAGCCCGAGGCCTTCTTCCCAAATCCGTAGCCGCAACTCTCTTTCCACCCGAAGTCTCTATCCAATTCTCACTCATATCGTCAAACTGCAATCATTTTCTCTCTTTCGCTCACCTACTTTGTATCTTTGCTTGCACGCCATGGGCGACTATGACTCTTTTTCTTGGTCGAACTGGCGCAGGAGAACGAAACCACACATGCAATTAGTGAACTACCCAAGGTGTAGGTGTTCACCTCCTACAACAAGAACTTCTACAAATGCGACAATCATAGAGTAAACAAGTGTTGAATTTGTTACTTGTTTCTTTTTTAAAAGAAAATTGAACCCGTTGCTTTCTTTTGGCAAACCATAAAACAGGCAATGTGCATGAGTCCGACCGCAAATATGTACCAGTCTCTACCAAAAATACGTAATCATCACTACATAACGCTACTCCCCAAACCTCTATCCACGATAGTCAAGAACTCACTGAATTTGGAGCCACGCTACCAAGATGTACATTTTTCGTTCTTCTCAAATGTGTCGATCGAGAGAAGGGTGTGAATGGGAGAGACAGCACAATCCTGTGGTGTTTTGCAAAAAAGAAAATCCAACCCAACCCCTTGAAACGCGTGGGCCTAAATCGTGCCAAATCGCCTCTTCACTTGCTCACGTGTCCAGCGTGTTCTCCCACAACCAATTCAACATGCCACTTGTCCAAAAAAACCTGCCGTGAGCTCGATTCGACTAAACACGCTCCAAATTACGAAGTTAGGGATTGTGCCATCATTTTTCAGAGTAAGTGGATCTAGATGCATCCACGTGCCGAGTTGACGGTCCTAGTGCAATTTACTCTATAAATAATATTATTTATAGAATTTGGTTTGCAGCACTCAAAGATCACCGCTTTAGTTCCGTAGCACTAAAATTTCAGGGTACGCTTTATTAGCATCTAAACTCTCTTTCTCTAATTAGCGCGTTCCGTCCAGTTTGATTGACGGAGCCGTCAACGTGGATAACATTGCCCTCCCTCTATTCCTAGTCGTGCCTCTCGCTGCTCACAGTTCTCGCCTCCGCCGCTGCTGTCGGCGGCTCCCCTTTCCCTCCCGTGCTCCACTTACTCCCCTCCGCCACTACTGTCGACGGCTCCCCTTTCCCTCTCCCTCGCCACTCAGTTCTCGGCTCCCGCTTGCCTCCGCGGACACCGCGTGCTCTCGCCGGCCTACAACCGCCTCCAACGATGCTCACAAACTAGCACTGCAAAATTGGCTGACTGCAGAATTTCTTGCTCCAAACATCATGTTCCTTTTTATTTTGTCTCCGATTCATCAACTGGTACTGCCAATTTTGTACAGTTCCTTGTTCTCTCTCTTGCATGCAAATGATTTTGTACTTTCGTAACGTACTCCAGCTCTCGCACCCATACACATTCAGATTTCAGGCCTGAGAGTGAGGTGGCATCAGCCTGCTATGGATACACCACAGGATACAGTTACCGCTATGAGGATCAGTGAGCCCAAGAAATTTGCAGTTGTGTTGGTGTGATGTGAAATTGAGCTCAGTACTTTCTAACGTGTAAATGTACCAGAAATCCGAAATTGATATTTGCAATTGAGCTCGTTTTTCTGTAGCAGAGCTCTTGTACTGTGTTGTCCCGTTGAGGTCATTGCAATGTGCTACCAAGGTTTACTTGTCTGGAATGAAATTTTCCATTGAGCTTATAGAAATTGTTTTCCGGAAGCTCTTTTATAAGGAATGTTCTGTACCTGTCAATGAGAGAATGCAGATGTGACCACCACAGCACAAGATTTATCTCTCTATCTCAGAGTATACATCATCTTTGCTCACAAGAATCTGATAATTAAGTTACAACAATACCTCAGAAAAAAGGGAAAAATAACCAACTTATTTTTCAGACTTCAGTTTCAACAATTGCTCACACGATTAACAGGACTCCAGAAATTAACCAACCAATTGCTCACAAAAAAATTCCACTTGAGTTCACATAACAACTCTGATGCGACTAGGGGTGCCCGATCTTCACATCGTAGGATTCCGAGATAACTAGCCCGTGAAGCCTGATGAATGACACCGTCAACCACCGTCTCGATTACGGAAACCTACGGCACTCGATTCACCCAACAATACGCTTCGGCCCTTTGTTACTCACTAACATGGAACAACACGTTTAAGCAATCGCAAGAACAACGGAGAAGCAAATCTCAGATAACTCATAATCCTCTATGTGGTGGAAATACCTCACACACTAAAAGAGCAAGAGCTCTCTCAATTATGAAATTTCAACTATCCCTTTTACATATGGGGGTACCCTCCTATTTATAGGAGTTTAGGTCGGTGCTATAGTACACTACAGTAAGACAGTGCTACAGTGTCGCGCTACAGTACATAGTCAACAAAGATGGCTACAAAAATCTAGATTTTTATGGCTTAACCAACAAGCTACTAAGAAATATCTTCATGCCTTTGCTTAAGGAGCAAGCAACTAAGATATTTAGATGGATGCTTCTTGATTGTCTTGACCATGAAGTTGCAACTCAAAATTGCAATTAAGCTCTTCAAAATATCATCCATAGATATTTTACTTGATTGACTTGAGGAGGAAGAAAGCAATGATATTTTCTTCTATTCTGATTTTCTGCTTCTGGCTCTTGTATCTCTTGTGGCTAGTTGCGTCCGTATCTATTATTCTTCTCGGCCTCCTCTTTTTCCATCAATGATTTTTCTCCATTGAACCTAATTAGACAAAATGTTGTAGCATTAGGTAGTAGCCAATTCTCATCATGGTGAAAATATTCTTTAAGGAGAAGATTCACCTGTTGAGCGATTTGTCAAGTTCTTGCTCGTGTCATTGGTCATTTTGGAGTTTCTTCAGTTGATGAGGATGGAGGTACATCATTGTTAGGGACATTCTCATCATCCTCCCCCTCTTTAAAAGGAGTCGTCCTCGACTCTGTATCTTCGGGGCCAAAGAAAGGAGATAAGTCTGAAACATTAAATGTATTACTTACCCCATAATCATCTCCAGGAAGTTTGATCTTGTAAGCATTGTCATTCACTTTGGCAAACACTCTAAATGGTCCTTCTCCTCTTGGCATCAATTTTGATTTGCGCTTTTCGGGAAAGCGTTCCATGCGAAGATGTACCCATACTAAATCTCCGGGTTCAAAAAGCATCTTATTTCTATTTTTATTGGCCTTTGCTACAAAATATTGTGCCTTCTTCTCTATTGCTTCTTTGGTTTTGAGATGGATTTTCTTAACATGTTTAGCACGCTTGAATGCTTGAATGTTGGCACGTTCTTCAAATGGTAGAGGTAGCAAATCCAGTGGTGTGATAGATTTGAATCCATACACCACTTCGAATGGACAAAGTTGAGTAGTAGAGTGTACTGCCCTGTTATATGCAAACTCCACATGTGGTAGACACTCTTCCCATTCCTTGAGGTTCTTCTTGATCATTGTCCTTAACAAGGTTGATAAAGTTCTGTTCACTACTTCGGTTTGGCCATTGGTTTGTGGGTGACAAGTTGTTGAGAATAACAGCTTTGTCCCAAGCTTGGCCCACAAAGTCTTCCAGAAGTAGCTCATGAATTTCACGTCGCGGTCAGAGACGATTGTCCTGGGAACTCTGTGAGTCATGTGATGACATAAACAATATATGTGATGAATATTTTGCCACACTTTGTTTTGTTGGATTTGAATATTCAGTTGCATGAATTCAATGGTTGTTGGTTTGGATAATTGACTGTGTGCTTGATTGAGTTTCTCAATTTGTCTCAAGGAAAAATTGAGTGGATGAAAGATTTTTCTCGACTGACTTGGGTCAAGTGGAAAACTTGTGCTCGCAACGCTTTGCTTGGTCTATTGTGTGCAGGTGCGAGTTGGGTGCAGCAATGGTTCGGTCATATGGACCGGCATGAGGCTTGGAAGGCTGAGATGCGGTCAAGGAGGTGGCGACGACATCGTGCGGCTTAAAAGCATGTACGCGGAGGACAAGAAAGCGGGTGGAGACGAGACGTGAGGACCAAGTCAGTGCGAGGGCGTTTTGGTAAAAATACGGAATCTACCGAAGCATAACCAAGAAACTGCGGCGGCGGCCGAGAAGCGGTTTACGGTTAGTTGCTTAGGGTAGAAGGAAAGATGGATGGTGGATAAGTCACTTAGACGCTTTGTGATGCGTGCTAAGTACTCATGCCATCTAAGTGGGCTTAAGGCCCAAGTGGTGGGAGGTATGCCTCCACCACTATAAAAGGAGGGGTAAGAGGTGCTTATCCCTGAACCTTTTTGTAAGCTTTGTGAAAATCCTAGTTAGGGGCTGCTCAAGAGAGCTTTGGCCTAATCATGAGAGGCCTTTGAAACAGTAAGAAAATCTATGAAAATGTAATACAAAAAGATTTTCCCCATTCCTTTGTGTTCTTGAGTTATCTCCTTCATTAGCTCTTTTGAAGTTTCGTTTTCTTATTTTCTCCTATGGATTGATCCGTGGTATGGCAAGTAAGTGATGGGAAGATCATCTCCATACTGATCCCATCCAAGCATTCCCAAGGATTCAACCGTTTTCTTCTCTATTTCGAGTTTCCTTGGGAAACAAGCAAGAAATGGGATTTTCGTGACTAATCTTTGTAGGGGGTTTGATGCTGTGATTTGAGGTTTGGAATAGGTTGCTAGGACATGTGAGATGATACCATAGCGATTTGAGATCAAGATTCCTCACGAGCTTCCTTTCTCTTCAAAATTCCTCTTTTTCTCATTTCTAGGGTTGATTGAAGAAAAGAGGGTAAAGGCATTGATTTGAGAAGTTTTTATGGAGATCAACACTTGATCTAGACTCACAAGACCTCACACCTCTCTGTAAAATTTGGTTGGATTTGGTTGGGTAGATTTTGAATTGGACCAAAAATTGGATCAAAATCTCAGTTCTGGACTAATATGCCTGTCACACAGCTGTCACCGAGCTGTGTCACCCAACTGTGACACTCAGCTGTGTCACACAACTGTATCATCCAGCTGTGCCACTAGTGTGAGCTACTGCTGCTGCTTCGGACGTTCACTGTTTTGATCATAACTTTTACGCCCAAACTCGGAATTCAGTGATCTTAGACTCGTTTCAAAGCTATCGACGAGCTCCACATCATCAAGGACTTTTGGGGGTTTTTCCGCTAAGCCAGCTGTGTGACACAGCTGTGTCACTGGTGTGAGACACTGTTGTTCCAGTTTTGCGGTATTTTGTTGAGTTATTTTCGCTGCGTCTTTCCTGTCACTTACAGTAGCACCTCAGTTGCTATCTGTATTTGAATTTGAAGAAGAATTTTTTAAAAACCGACATTCACCCCCCTCTGTCGGAAGCCACTGATCCAACAAACTCCATGCAGTCTAATGATCTCCCTGAAAAACAAATCAGCTACATACGAAGCATCATCGCTTTTATGACATGGTATAAAATGTGCCATTTTAGAAAATCTATCAACTACCACAAATATAGAATACCTCCCCCTCTTGGTCCTTGGTAATCCTAAAACAAAATCCATACTAATATCTTCCCACGGTGCATTAGGAACGGAAGAGGAGTATATAATCCTTGAGGGTTTAATTTGGACTTAGCTTTGTGGCAGGTGAGGCATCTTTGCACAAACCGTTCAACGTCTCTTCGCATCCTTGGCCAATAGAAATGATTAGCTAGAATCATATGTGTTTTGGCGATACCAAAGTGTCCCATTAATCCTCCTGCATGAGATTCCTGCAATAAAAGCAAGCGAACGGACGACTCGGGGACACACAATTTGTTAGTATAAAACAGAAACCCATCATGCACATGATATTTGTCCCATCCTTTTCCTTCTTTACAATGAGAGTATGGTTCTGAAAATTCTTTGTAACTAGCATACAATTCCCTTAAACTCTCCATTCCAGGGACATTAACTTCTAGTTGTGTTAAGAGTGCATGTCTACGAGATAGAGCATCGGCAACAACATTTTCTTTTCCTTTCTTGTACTTGACAACATAAGGGAAGCTTTTAATAAATTCAACCCATTTAGCATGTCTACGATTTAGTTTAGCTTGGCCTTTCAAATATTTCAAAGATTCGTGGTCAGAATGAATTACAAATTCCTTAGGCCATAAGTAATGCTGCCATGTTTCAAGTACTCGTACTAATGCATATAATTCTTTATCATATACAGGATAATTTAATTGTGCACGATTTAATTTTTCACTAAAATATGCGATTGGTTTACCTTCATGCGTAAGGACTCCTCCAATACCTATTCCACTAGCATCGCACTCAATTTCAAAAGTTTTAGTGAAATCAGGTAATGCAAGCAATGGTGCTTTAGTTAGTTGTTTCTTTAATTCTTGAAAAAAAATTTTCTTGTGATTCACCCCATTGAAACGAGACTCCCTTTTTAGTTAATTCATTTAGTGGGGCAGCAATAGTGCTAAAATCCTTAACAAACCGCGATAGAATCCGGCTAATCCATGAAAACTTCTTACTTGGCTGACATTCAAAGGAGTAGGCCAATTTTTAATAGCTTCTATTTTTGACTCATCTACCTCAACTCCTTGACTTGAAACAATAAAACCTAAGAAGACAACTTTGTTTGTACAAAAAATGCACTTCTCAAGATTGGCATGCAATTGTTCCTTTCTTAGCACTTCTAGTACTTGTGTTAGATGTTTAACATGTTCTTCCATGGATTTGCTATATATCTACCAATGAATGCTCTTAAAATATGATTCATTAGTCTCATGAATGTACTAGGCGCATTAGTCAAACCAAAGGGCATAACCAACCATTCGTACAAACCAAATTTTGTTTTAAAAGCAGTTTTCCATTCATATCCAGGTTTAACTCTAATTTGGTGGTATCCACTTTTCAAATCAATCTTAGAGAATATTTTGGAACCACTAAGTTCATCAAGCATATCATCAAGCCTATGTATAGGGTGACGATACCTAATTGTAATATTATTTATGGCTCTACAATCAATGCACATTCTCCATGATCCATCCTTTTTTGGAACTAAAATGACTGGAACAGCACAAGGACTAAGACTTTCGTGAACATACCCTTTTTCAAGTAGACCTTGTACTTGTCTTTGAATTTCTTTGGTCTCCTCTAGATTAGCGCGATATGGAGGACGATTAGGTAGTGAGGCACCAGGAATGAGATCAATTTGGTGCTCAATGCCTCTAATAGGAGGAAGTCTAGCAGGTATCTCTTCTGGAAATACATCTCCATAATCCTGCAAGACTTTTGAAACAATACTAGGAAGCTTTGTTGCATTGTTAGTCGAAATTAAATTATCTTTATAGATGAGAACAATATGCATTAATTTAGAATTATTTCTCATCCCATGTATATCAAGTTTATTTGTTATCATAACTAACTTTTTCCCTTCATCATCTTTTTTTCCTTTTAGGTTTATCTTGTCATCTCCTAATTTTACTTCCACTTTCTTTTGCATGTTTTGGGCAAGAATTTGATTAGGAGTCATAGGGAATAACTTTATATTTTTCTCATCTTTCTTAAACATATATGTATTTGCTCTCCCATCATGGATAACATGTCTATCATATAGCCAAGGCCTTCCCAAAAGTAAATGGCATACAGTCATGGGTACAACATCACAAGTAATAGTATCAACATAGTCTTTTATTTTAAATGTGACATTAACCATGTGTTGGATTTTAACACTTCCAAAATCACTAAGCCACTGAACATTGTATGGATGGGCATGCTTTAGCAATTTTAATCCAAGTTTATCACATAATTCCTTACTAGCAAGATTATGACAACTACCTCCATCAATGATTAACTTGATTACTTTGTCATTTACCTTTGCTTGTGTATGGAAAAGATTGAGTCTTTGTGGATGCTCATCTTCTTTTTGTTGCACACTAAGGACTTTAGTGACAACAAGTGCATTACCGGTTTCAAAGGTGCAATCGGAGCAGTCTTCTTTTTCCTTCTTAGCATCATTAAATCTTTCATCTTGCTCAATTTGTTCTACCTCCTCTTCACCATCTGAGATGTATTCTCCATCTTCATTGATTAGCATGACTCGGTTGTTTGGGCATACCCGAGACACGTGTCCTCTTCCTTGGCACTTGAAGCATATAATATTGCTTGACTTGGAAGTGTGTCACACCCCGATTTTTTGAAACCTGAAAAGTAGGGCCAACAAAAACTTTTTGCGCTAATAATAACACTCTCTTAAATAAACCTAATCAAAACCTTGTCGTCACCTTGCAACATTATCATTGTGTAATATAACCGCCAGATGATCTCTTTCCCCCCTGACGCATGTACTCACACTCCCGTCGCGTTTATCTTTTCACCGAATTCCGCCCAGTACCTCTCGACGCAAGGCGACCTTCGCACACCTACTTTTTCCCACATGCATGTACCCACACGCGTATGTGCGTATGTTCGTCTACCATGCGGCGTCGTTGCAAAATTGAGCATATATATGACACAAATCTCTTCCAAATGCCATGATCTTCTAACACCTACCTCGCCATGTCCTATCGTGAGTGTGTGCTCATATATACCGTCTTTTATATATGCACATATACGCAAACCCTAAGCTCCCTCTCTTTGAGCAGCAGGTCCCAACCCCAGCACAACGATATGATCTTGCTCTTTTCTCGTCGTTTTGATCCTCTCCACCATGTTCCCTACTCTTTGTGAATACCAGGTGCATAAAGAAATAGCACCGGTACAAATGGCCCAGTTCGTTTCTCTTTTAGAATACCTACACCTCCTTCTCCCCGGATTACGGGTCAACACCCTAACTCTTCATTTGATCCCGCCACAATACTATGCATATATACGAGTACCCCGATGATACTCCTCGAACCCTAGGTGTCCTGCGACACTCTTCTTCCTTCGATTCTTATGCCATTTATTCCAGCTGTTGCATACAGACATACGCATGAGCACTTGCATCCTTGTTCTTTTTATATAAAAGACCTTTTATCTATTTCATTCATAAATCCAAGCTTAACCCATCGCTGTAATAAAACTTCACACTTTATGTTCCAAATGTTATCTCGAATGACCAACCAGACTATCTAAGATATTTTCTAAGTACCTCATGTTCTTCCTCTGTTATTCCTTGATTTCCCTTCTGCTCTCTCCGACAGGGCACTGTCATGCCGAGCCACCTCACCCATCCCACCTTACTTCGGTGCCAAACAAAACTATGCACCAATACCTCCAGCTCATCCCTTCTCTCCTGTACTCCCCTATGCCCTACTCCTGTGCCATACCAAAAAGTCAAGCCGAAGACAACACGTACAAACTAAATTGTGCCCTGTACTGCTCCTGTGAGTTTCCTCTATTCCTTGCTAAGTCTACAACTAGTGTACCAACCGAACGCTGCCAACTCCTTTGACGCGTGGGTCCGGATCCCCACCAGCCAAACTCCTCTCACCTCCCATCTTCTTCCTCCTCTAGCTCCTCTCTCCCCCTCTACTATTCCTCTTCACTCCAAGCTTTCTCCACACCATTGAATTCCCAACTTCCCCCTTTTCTCTTGTACCAGTGCACTGCCACACTCTGCAGTAATCGGTGCCAAACCTCACCTGTGCAGCAACACCGCCACTGGGACTTTGCTGTGATGCCCGCACCAGTCATGTGCTCCTGTCCCCAAGCCATTAACACACCTAGTTCCTTCCCCCTTGTAAGTCAAGCCTCATTCCCATTCTTTCCCCCTCTGTTGCCCTCTATTTCTTGAGCACTCTAGCCCCTTTCTCCTCCACTTCCCCACGCGCTTTCATTCCCTTTCGGTCCTCTCTTCTCCTGACTTCGCCGCAGTTGCAGCTCACTTGAGCTTTTCCCCAAGCTCCTCTACTCCATACTACTCCCTCTCGGGTTCCTCTCTTCTTCACTTCCTAAAACCCGAGCACCCTCTCCTGCGTTACCATCTCCTCGAGCTCCCCTTCCTCCTTCACTCCCGAGCTACCATCTTCCCATTGCTCTTCACCCGAACAACAGTGCTGGCTTCCCTATTCTTTTATTCCCTTCTCTGGCTCTTCTCATGCTAAGCATTAGCCCAGGCAACACCTTCTCCTTCTCCTCCTAGAACGGAGCCGTTCCATTCTTCTCCCCAGCTCTCCAAGCCGAGCCTCCCCCAAGCTGCTACGTGTACTCCCCGAGACCCGAGCTGCTTTGCTAGCCGGGCTCCCACCATACTTCCCAGCTCCAACCGTTTTCACTCACTCCCACTCGTGCTCGCCAATCTATCCATTACCTGCCAACAGAGCTCGTATTGCGACTCCTTTGCTCGAGCTTTCCACCTCTCTCAAGCCAGCCACCGACCACCGTGGTAAGAACCTCCGAACTCATTGATTGCCGGACTACAACTGCTCGTCTACAGTTGGTTGACCCCAAGAAGTGTCCGAGTAAGTTTTATACACATACACCTCATCCCTAGCCATCCCTCCAAACGCCTACACACCCCGAGCCTCTGCCTTGCCACCGCCCTCAAGCAGCCACACGCCGCCGCCTCTTCAGTTCGGGACCCCGACGAGGACATGCCTCCGGCAACTATCCGAGCCCGATAAGCTTGAAAATGTGTTTGCCGTCTCCTCCCGAACCCGATGGTATCGGTCGTAGCTCCTAGCCTTCTCTGGTTTAACCGCAATTTCTCGCCGTAGTTCACACCGGAGCCGCCACGGGCGTCGGGATTTCTCGTCAGAAACCCTCACTCGCGCACGCATTGTTGCTCCGTCACTAACAGGTGGACCCGCGAAGGTAATATAGAGCGTGCGTACCGATTCGGTGCTGAGCCGACTTCTCGGCCCCACATGTCAGATTAAGTGGAGGCGCATTTTCCAAATTGCGCCTCCGACGTCATCCCGTGGCCCATAGGACCGGTTCGGTCCAGTCCAAACTGGCCGTTACACTTGGTTCAACCGGTTCGCCCCCTACCCGACCGGTTTTTCTCAAGTTTCTCACCGGTTCTGGAAACCTAAAATAAATTCTAAACTTTTGGTTCAAACACAATTTCGAGACTCTGTAACATCCCTGTTCTTAAGTCGTAAGTTGAGAGCATCATTTCATGTCATGCATAGCATTGAGATCTGAAAATTGAGTGAGATTTTGAATTTTTTTATGAAAAACCTTAATGCAAGCCCTAACCGGTAAATTGGAAAACCTATTTTGGAATGGAATCAAACATGATAAATATGCTTTGAGATTTAATGTTAATTTTGAGAGAACTTTGAAATGGTTCCAACGAATCTAAATTGGCTCCAAGTCTGTTTTAGTTTTTGCTTGAACACTTAAGTTAGCAAATCAAGCAACTAAGAGATAAAGCCCTAAAGCTTTCCCCCAAAATTGAATACCAGAACCAGGATTTAAAGCTGGTTTGAATTGTTTTGCAAATCCACAAGTTCTAAAGCTAGAAATTTAATAAACCCTTCTTTTTCTCCTCAGCCGGATGGGCTCTCTTTCTTGGCCCATTTCCTCTCCCATGCGCCTGGCCTGCCTGGCCCATCTCCCCACCGCCCTGTGCTTCTTCCCCATGCCACCGCTTGCTCAGTCCGGACGCCGCTGCCTTCAGTATGGCCACCGAGCTGCTTGCGTGGCAAGAGCTCGGGGCTGCCCCGGCCACCTCCTGCTTGGAGAGTCTCGCCGCCGCTCTCCGTTTCCCTTATCCCCCCCCCTCGTCCGGCGCCTTCTTTCTCCATTCTCTCACCGAGCGCCCACTGTCCTGGCTTCCTCTTCCCCGCATCATCCACCAAACCACCGAGCTCCCTCGCCGGCTTCACTCCTCCACGTCGCGTCGCCTCCATCCCCACCGAAGCACCTAGCCGGAGCTCCTTCCTCACGTTCTTCGGACGCCGCCGCTTGCCCTCGGCTCCGCCCCATTCAACCAAAGCACCCCGGCTCCGCCTAGCTCCTCCGGCCGCCTGGCCTCCCTTTGCCGAGCTCTTCCACCACCCCATCCCGAAGCCGCCGTCCGCCTCGTCTCCTCCCTCTGTCCCGGTGACGCCCACGCCGCTGAGTCCGCCGCTCCGCTCCAGTGCACCCGCCGCGCCGCCGCATCGCTTCCCCATCGCCGGCTACCCCGCCCCCGCGCCTCCCCTCCGCCGAGGCCACTCCCACCGCAGCCCGACTCCACCCTCCTCCAGTCGCCGCTCGGCCTCCACCCGAAGCCCCACCAGAGCCCGGTGCCGCTCGACTCCGCCGCCAGCCTGAGCCTCTTTCCGCGCCGTTTCCTCCCTCCGGTAAGCAGCCAAGCCGCCGCCGTCGTTGCTCCGTGGCCGGCGTCGGCCTCGCCCTGTCGGACCGAGCCCCAGTGGCCGGCATCCCGACCAGTTCTGTTGGGGATTTAATCCTCTGCTGAGAAACGGTTGAAGCACCCTTATAAGCATCCTTAATGCATCCAATTAATTGTGAAGGCACAGTTAATGCTTGCTAAGCACATCTAATGGTTGACCTTAATTGCTGCATTAACCGGATAATGAGCTCTAGTAATGCTAAATACCCAATTAATCTCAGTAATCAAGTCTACCTGGCAGTTAAATATCTGCCATTAGTATTCAACAGTACCTGTATTAAGTAAATTAATAGCTAAGCACCATTAAGGTAGAATTAATGCCATCTATGCTGTTCCGACCGGATGTCGGAGCCATTTTATAATAGCTGCTAGCAGTTCATGCTAATGATCCTCCATTAATATTATCTAACCTCTCATGCTTGTTATTAATAGTTAACCAGTGTGGTTATTGAGCTTAGTCTAATATTCTGTATATGACGTGTAGGGCCCACTTGTAAACTTTTAAATAAAAAGAAAGTGGGAACCAAGAAGGGCTATGACATCTGGGTCCCACCCTTAGAGGAATTAAAATAAAGTTAAGGAAAAGAGTAAGAATATGACCGTGGGTCCCACCGTCATAGACCTAAGTTAATGTTGACTAAAATTGACCCAGGGCCCACATGTCAACCTCTGTTAATATTGAATGTCTTTAAATGTTATTTTTACTGAGAAAAATATAACAAAACATTTAAAATGGTTTAAACCTTATTCATAGAAAATGCATCTTTAATCAGAAAAATGCAAATAATATGTTAAAGTATTCAGAAAAATAAGATCTATACAAATGTGTCATTTCCATACATGGCTGCATGCTAGGAATAATACAATTTGCTAAAAACTCAAATTAGGGTTTCCGATTAGCCGGAGGAGTTTCGGATCGCGACATTTTATGCGTCCGGACTCCGATTAAATTGATTCCACTTGCATTAGTCTTTATTTCACACCCTCTATGTCATAGCATGCATTGCATCTCATGCTGATGTTGTGCATTCCAATAATTACGATTATGCCCTTGTTTCCGGTGTTTCCGTTTTTCCTCGATAGAGCCGGAAGATCCGCAAAGCGAGAGTCTCGATCAAAAGCAGGGTGTCGTTGCAGAGCAACCAGGCAAGCAGCCCCTTTGGTCACGTTGCAAATCTCCTACTATTTGCAAAGTATTAGTTGTTTTCAAATTCATTATTACATGCGTTCAACTGTTATTTTTCCGCTAAGGAAAGCCCTAGTCTGATGAATAAGACTCACCTTGTCGCTTAAACAACTCCACCACTAACCTAACCTATCTAGCATAGTCTAGTATCCACTGTTCGAAGGCTATTATGCTATTTATGCTTCGACATGCTTAGACTTGTAGAAGTCGTACTTCCTGGATTAGCAGATGAATCAACACTGGGAATGGGTTACGTGGTAGGTGGGTGTTCACCGGGATACTAATGAACTCACTTAATCATATCTGGGTCTAGACGAGAGGCCATGGCTGGGAGCATGGTGGGTTGTCTCGTCTTCCCGCAAGGACCGGTTATCGACGTACATTGACCCAAGATTCGCGTACTTCTACACGGGTGGATTATGGGGCCACCCACGACTCACTAATTTGCTTAGACTTAGTGTATGAGCTGCATTAGTTTGCCGTTTCCATTTGCGTGTGCGTGAAAAAGGGGATGTGGTGTGTGGTCTCATATAAGGGTGGGGTGGACACACGGTCTGGGAGACCGGGGATGTACCTCGATTCACAACGCATGGGACCGTGTCGCAGTTACGGCCGGACTGATGCACATGGACTAGCCCGTACGGGTGGCTCATACCTAGGTCGACAGCATTGTAACGGTCGTGATTGATCACCCTCTGCTAGCACACCTCGTGAAGTGTGTAATTGGCCTAGCACTAAGAGACGATCAATGCGTGTAGGTAAAGATGTACACCCCTGCAGGGTTAAAACTGTTTGAACAGCCGTGTCCGCGGTTATGGACGACTTGGTAATTACCTGCGTCGAATTAGACAACTATAACCAACTTTAAAACTTGTCAACTCTAAGGACGTGGTTAGCGACAGCTTCCTCCCAGGGTGGTCGAGGATGGGTCGATGGGTTTTTCAGGTGTGGTGATCTGCAGTAAGGAATGTTCGCGAAGTGTTCGACTCGTCCCCTTTGAAAAGGTATTCTAGTAGTCGAATTTCAATCTACTTATTGTTATTGATAAAGGTAAACTTGGCTTTCCGCGAATTAGTCCACGATTACCCTTTTTTGACACCTGGCACGATCACTACTACTTCCGCACTGTAAGTCTTGCGGAGTACAATTTTGTACTCACCCTGCTATTGTTGTTGTTTTCGTTGCAGAGGAAGCTACCCCTTCCGAGGGTGGTATCTATTTAGAGCTCGACACCGACGACGCCTAGACGCTGGGAATCCCAGGCAGTGATCCTGCCCTGGGCTGGTATTTTGGTTTGTTTCCGTTGCCACTTTTGGCCCTATTGTTGGCTTCGTAGCCTTATAAACTCTTCCGCTGTGTGTATATATGTTTGTTAAGTTTCAAACTTATAATATTGCAGTTTTCTGTCGTAGAGTCACTGCTATGAGATCTGGTTGTTTTCGCCCACTCATGTGCCGTGCGTGTATGTGATGAAGCGCATGTTGTGGGTAGGACTTTAGGGTTTATATCATAGAGTCATTAAGTTTAATCACCACTGTGAAGCGACTCTACTACTGAGAGATTGGGAACTATATCACCCTACTCCAGCCGTGCATTAATTTGCCGGGACGAGTTCGGGGTTGATGTTCCGGCTCGGTAGGACAAGAGTGAGGAGACCATATCACCCTACTACTCTGTGCGCTTGCCCGAGTAAGCTTTGGGGTTGACGTCTCGGGCTATTCGGAGCCATATCACTCCACTCCTCTTGGAACTAACACCCAGGAGTTGAGGTCGGGGTTGACGTTTCGACTTGGAGGGTGGTTTCTCTTAAGCCTCTCTGTTATGAATTCTGGGGTTCGACAGCTTTGGTATCAGAGCAGGGCTGACTGTAGGATAACCTTTGTCTTGGCCGTTGTTGGGTCTAGAAGTTGCAAAAACTATTTTGAACCTAAAAAGGATTTGTGAAAAGCATAAGTAGTGACTCTGTTTTCTCCTTATCTTTTCGGCCTTAGTTCTTCATCTTACCACTTCGGTTGATTGGAAAACGAATTCGCCATTTTCTTACCTTGTTCAAAGTTAGACCTCACGAGTGCAGGGAATCTTTACCTTCCCTCTTATCTTGTCTCAGTTATTTTCAATTCTACTCGTGAACATCTTGTGAATTGTGGAATTCTCTCAAGCTATTTTCGTTAAGTTTTTCATATCGCTCGATTATGAGTTGTCATAACCTCTACCTTTGATTCAGATGCCTCGTGGTCAGATCGTTCGACTCACCCGGTGCATTGATACTCCTGGGTTCCCGGCAATGCTGGCCTATGTGCTGGCAAGTAATCATTACCAATGGATGCCGGAATACACGGTATATGAGCAATACCATGATTTCTTGATGACCCAATATCTGGCGATGGTTTTGATATATCCCCATAATGAGTATGACCCACGTCCCATGCACATCTTCTATGGGGTGGGTACTACCGTAGATATGGCAGTTCAAGAAGCTGCCTACCATGCCATCACCCGTTTGCGGTATGATTTACCGCTGATGTCCTTGTCGGCTTATCGCTCATTTCCTGCGGTACCACCTGAGGAGTATCAGGTGAATTACGCAGTGTACACCGACATGGATGGTAGTGACGATCTGGAAGTGCGTCGACAAGCCGATTTGATCAAGACGCTCGACCGGCACTACCGAGCAGTGCGACATGAGCTCTTTGCCACTCGTGCCCGCCTGTGGAATCTCCTGGTGTCAGTCGAACCCAGTGTTCGCATGAACAATCTCAGTCCAGGAGTATTGAATGCTGAGATCGATCCAGTTCCTGGAGACATCTCTTATCCTGATGTCGGAGGTTTTACCCCCGCTCGAGGTCCTTTTCGAACTGCCCGCATAACTGCTGGACCTCGTCGATGCCCAAATCTTCCTCAACCTGAGGGAACCGAGCTATTTGGCACTCCTCGTGTGCCCCTTCCACCTCCGCTCGCGTGGCAGTGAAGATCCAAGCTCTTTCTTGGTGTATAAATGTACAATGCGTACACTCGACCGTCCTGCGTGATGGCAGTGTATGGTTTCCGTTCCAAGTCTGTGGTCGCTTGAGGTTGTAGATAAATAATGTATAAAAGTTGAACCTCAGCGTGTGGATATGGTGTTATAGTATGGGCATGTATCCATTTCAGCTGGTAAGCTTGTAATATCCTCCTGTGTATTGCATGTGCCAGGTACCTCCTTGTTGTTATCTTTGAGACAAATTGAGTGATTGCACATCAAGCCCGAATTGAATGTACGATGAAGACGGTGGTTCTTCTCATCCATCCGGCAAAGCTATTTAGTATCCTTTGAAGTTCGATGAACTTCATCTTTATGCTCTCGAAGGCAAAATTTTTCCTGATCTTCCAGATGTTCCGGTAGTCTGTGATTTTTCGGATATCTTCCCCGACGAACTTCCCGGTCTACCATCGAATTGCGACATCAAATTGGTCATCGAGTTGGTTCTCAAAACCACTCCTACCTATCGACGTCCTTATTGGCTTGAAGCTTATCTGGGAAAGCTTCGTGGGTATCAGCTTTTCGTTAAGTTCTCTGAGTGTGAGTTCCGGCTTGAAGAAACCACTTTTCTAAGCCACGTGCTTTCGGCGGAAGGTGTCGCCGTGGATCCTAGTAAAGTTAAGGCTGTTCTCTTTTGGGAGCGACAATGTATTGTGCTTAATTCTCCCCCCCCTGACCAGAATCGTATCTCTCCGTAGTTTCTGTGCTTATATGCACGATCCGTGGATGAAGTTCGCTTATTGGTATCCCTTTGCATCCTAAGCCGAACCTAATCCTGTATCTTGAGTTGACCCTCCAAGGTTGTGGTGTCCCTATGTAACAATGATCGATGGTCTAACCGGTGCACCCGGTATCTTGTTCCGGCCTGTAAAGATCCGTAGGATGTACCTATCCCTTGTAAGATACCCTTGTGGTTCGTGCTATTCTCAATATCCTTGGGAATTTATATTCCTCCTATTATCCGTTGCTGTGTCGAAGTCAATGAAGAAGGTTTCCTAAGGACGTCGTGAGGTTCGCCAGGAATTCCAGATTTTGAATTCCCGGTTGCTTTGCTCGTTTGGTTCCTATCAATATCCATGCCACCCTGAGTACGGATTGGGTAGATGCGCATCGAGCTCTGCTTGTTCGCGCCACCAAAACCGCAGCCCTTTCCTTTAGTTTTCGGTTGAATTGTTCCCACCAGTTCCAAGCGCGCCAAGCGCTATTCGTACGCATTCAAAACCAGCTTCCTCCTTATTCTCTAGATATTTCGGTGATCCATCTTCTCTCCAAATGTTTCATCTACCAAACTCCCGACCCCGCCATCGGGTCATGACGTCGAGTTTGTTGTCCAAATAATCTCCGGAAACACCCTTCATCCATCTAACCCCTATCGAGTCCATTTGAAATGAGCTGACTTAGTCAACTATTCAAACTCCGCTCGAAGAACCACTTTAATCATTGTTGTCGTGAGACCCGCTTCGAGACAATCCATAAGGTTTGTCCTATCGAAGTTACATTTGTCTTTTGGAATTTCTGCAATACATGTTTCTTAGCCTCGGAAATGCCTTGACGATTCAATTCCATAATGCACGAGATTTTTAAGAAAATCTATCGTATCGGGAGTATCTTCTTCGCAGCTTCGATGCAATGGAAAAGATTACGTGAAGATGCAACGACAAGATTTTTGAAGGTCAATCTCAAGAAAGGCTATGGGAATCGTGAAGATTATATCTAATCTATCTACCTTCCTTCTTTCTCCGCTCATCCGAATCTCGGGGTCGAGATTCTCTTAAGGAGGGTAGGTCTGTAACATCCCTGTTCTTAAGTCGTAAGTTGAGAGCATCATTTCATGTCATGCATAGCATTGAGATCTGAAAATTGAGTGAGATTTTGAATTTTTTTATGAAAAACCTTAATGCAAGCCCTAACCGGTAAATTGGAAAACCTATTTTGGAATGGAATCAAACATGATAAATATGCTTTGAGATTTAATGTTAATTTTGAGAGAACTTTGAAATGGTTCCAACGAATCTAAATTGGCTCCAAGTCTGTTTTAGTTTTTGCTTGAACACTTAAGTTAGCAAATCAAGCAACTAAGAGATAAAGCCCTAAAGCTTTCCCCCAAAATTGAATACCAGAACCAGGATTTAAAGCTGGTTTGAATTGTTTTGCAAATCCACAAGTTCTAAAGCTAGAAATTTAATAAACCCTTCTTTTTCTCCTCAGCCGGATGGGCTCTCTTTCTTGGCCCATTTCCTCTCCCATGCGCCTGGCCTGCCTGGCCCATCTCCCCACCGCCCTGTGCTTCTTCCCCATGCCACCGCTTGCTCAGTCCGGACGCCGCTGCCTTCAGTATGGCCACCGAGCTGCTTGCGTGGCAAGAGCTCGGGGCTGCCCCGGCCACCTCCTGCTTGGAGAGTCTCGCCGCCGCTCTCCGTTTCCCTTATCCCCCCCCCTCGTCCGGCGCCTTCTTTCTCCATTCTCTCACCGAGCGCCCACTGTCCTGGCTTCCTCTTCCCCGCATCATCCACCAAACCACCGAGCTCCCTCGCCGGCTTCACTCCTCCACGTCGCGTCGCCTCCATCCCCACCGAAGCACCTAGCCGGAGCTCCTTCCTCACGTTCTTCGGACGCCGCCGCTTGCCCTCGGCTCCGCCCCATTCAACCAAAGCACCCCGGCTCCGCCTAGCTCCTCCGGCCGCCTGGCCTCCCTTTGCCGAGCTCTTCCACCACCCCATCCCGAAGCCGCCGTCCGCCTCGTCTCCTCCCTCTGTCCCGGTGACGCCCACGCCGCTGAGTCCGCCGCTCCGCTCCAGTGCACCCGCCGCGCCGCCGCATCGCTTCCCCATCGCCGGCTACCCCGCCCCCCGCGCCTCCCCTCCGCCGAGGCCACTCCCACCGCAGCCCGACTCCACCCTCCTCCAGTCGCCGCTCGGCCTCCACCCGAAGCCCCACCAGAGCCCGGTGCCGCTCGACTCCGCCGCCAGCCTGAGCCTCTTTCCGCGCCGTTTCCTCCCTCCGGTAAGCAGCCAAGCCGCCGCCGTCGTTGCTCCGTGGCCGGCGTCGGCCTCGCCCTGTCGGACCGAGCCCCAGTGGCCGGCATCCCGACCAGTTCTGTTGGGGATTTAATCCTCTGCTGAGAAACGGTTGAAGCACCCTTATAAGCATCCTTAATGCATCCAATTAATTGTGAAGGCACAGTTAATGCTTGCTAAGCACATCTAATGGTTGACCTTAATTGCTGCACTAACCGGATAATGAGCTCTAGTAATGCTAAATACCCAATTAATCTCAGTAATCAAGTCTACCTGGCAGTTAAATATCTGCCATTAGTATTCAACAGTACCTGTATTAAGTAAATTAATAGCTAAGCACCATTAAGGTAGAATTAATGCCATCTATGCTGTTCCGACCGGATGTCGGAGCCATTTTATAATAGCTGCTAGCAGTTCATGCTAATGATCCTCCATTAATATTATCTAACCTCTCATGCTTGTTATTAATAGTTAACCAGTGTGGTTATTGAGCTTAGTCTAATATTCTGTATATGACGTGTAGGGCCCACTTGTAAACTTTTAAATAAAAAGAAAGTGGGAACCAAGAAGGGCTATGACATCTGGGTCCCACCCTTAGAGGAATTAAAATAAAGTTAAGGAAAAGAGTAAGAATATGACCGTGGGTCCCACCGTCATAGACCTAAGTTAATGTTGACTAAAATTGACCCAGGGCCCACATGTCAACCTCTGTTAATATTGAATGTCTTTAAATGTTATTTTTACTGAGAAAAATATAACAAAACATTTAAAATGGTTTAAACCTTATTCATAGAAAATGCATCTTTAATCAGAAAAATGCAAATAATATGTTAAAGTATTCAGAAAATAAGATCTATACAAATGTGTCATTTCCATACATGGCTGCATGCTAGGAATAATACAATTTGCTAAAAACTCAAATTAGGGTTTCCGATTAGCCGGAGGAGTTTCGGATCGCGACATTTTATGCGTCCGGACTCCGATTAAATTGATTCCACTTGCATTAGTCTTTATTTCACACCCTCTATGTCATAGCATGCATTGCATCTCATGCTGATGTTGTGCATTCCAATAATTACGATTATGCCCTTGTTTCCGGTGTTTCCGTTTTTCCTCGATAGAGCCGGAAGATCCGCAAAGCGAGAGTCTCGATCAAAAGCAGGGTGTCGTTGCAGAGCAACCAGGCAAGCAGCCCCTTTGGTCACGTTGCAAATCTCCTACTATTTGCAAAGTATTAGTTGTTTTCAAATTCATTATTACATGCGTTCAACTGCTATTTTTCCGCTAAGGAAAGCCCTAGTCTGATGAATAAGACTCACCTTGTCGCTTAAACAACTCCACCACTAACCTAACCTATCTAGCATAGTCTAGTATCCACTGTTCGAAGGCTATTATGCTATTTATGCTTCGACATGCTTAGACTTGTAGAAGTCGTACTTCCTGGATTAGCAGATGAATCAACACTGGGAATGGGTTACGTGGTAGGTGGGTGTTCACCGGGATACTAATGAACTCACTTAATCATATCTGGGTCTAGACGAGAGGCCATGGCTGGGAGCATGGTGGGTTGTCTCGTCTTCCCGCAAGGACCGGTTATCGACGTACATTGACCCAAGATTCGCGTACTTCTACACGGGTGGATTATGGGGCCACCCACGACTCACTAATTTGCTTAGACTTAGTGTATGAGCTGCATTAGTTTGCCGTTTCCATTTGCGTGTGCGTGAAAAAGGGGATGTGGTGTGTGGTCTCATATAAGGGTGGGGTGGACACACGGTCTGGGAGACCGGGGATGTACCTCGATTCACAACGCATGGGACCGTGTCGCAGTTACGGCCGGACTGATGCACATGGACTAGCCCGTACGGGTGGCTCATACCTAGGTCGACAGCATTGTAACGGTCGTGATTGATCACCCTCTGCTAGCACACCTCGTGAAGTGTGTAATTGGCCTAGCACTAAGAGACGATCAATGCGTGTAGGTAAAGATGTACACCCCTGCAGGGTTAAAACTGTTTGAACAGCCGTGTCCGCGGTTATGGACGACTTGGTAATTACCTGCGTCGAATTAGACAACTATAACCAACTTTAAAACTTGTCAACTCTAAGGACGTGGTTAGCGACAGCTTCCTCCCAGGGTGGTCGAGGATGGGTCGATGGGTTTTTCAGGTGTGGTGATCTGCAGTAAGGAATGTTCGCGAAGTGTTCGACTCGTCCCCTTTGAAAAGGTATTCTAGTAGTCGAATTTCAATCTACTTATTGTTATTGATAAAGGTAAACTTGGCTTTCCGCGAATTAGTCCACGATTACCCTTTTTTGACACCTGGCACGATCACTACTACTTCCGCACTGTAAGTCTTGCGGAGTACAATTTTGTACTCACCCTGCTATTGTTGTTGTTTTCGTTGCAGAGGAAGCTACCCCTTCCGAGGGTGGTATCTATTTAGAGCTCGACACCGACGACGCCTAGACGCTGGGAATCCCAGGCAGTGATCCTGCCCTGGGCTGGTATTTTGGTTTGTTTCCGTTGCCACTTTTGGCCCTATTGTTGGCTTCGTAGCCTTATAAACTCTTCCGCTGTGTGTATATATGTTTGTTAAGTTTCAAACTTATAATATTGCAGTTTTCTGTCGTAGAGTCACTGCTATGAGATCTGGTTATTTTCGCCCACTCATGTGCCGTGCGTGTATGTGATGAAGCGCATGTTGTGGGTAGGACTTTAGGGTTTATATCATAGAGTCATTAAGTTTAATCACCACTGTGAAGCGACTCTACTACTGAGAGATTGGGAACTATATCACCCTACTCCAGCCGTGCATTAATTTGCCGGGACGAGTTCGGGGTTGATGTTCCGGCTCGGTAGGACAAGAGTGAGGAGACCATATCACCCTACTACTCTGTGCGCTTGCCCGAGTAAGCTTTGGGGTTGACGTCTCGGGCTATTCGGAGCCATATCACTCCACTCCTCTTGGAACTAACACCCAGGAGTTGAGGTCGGGGTTGACGTTTCGACTTGGAGGGTGGTTTCTCTTAAGCCTCTCTGTTATGAATTCTGGGGTTCGACAGACTCAAACCAGTTTAATTTAAAAGAATAGGGTAGGGTTGTTTTTCCTTTTTCTTTGAAATATCATATGTGCTGAATATGCTAATTCTAGGGTACCTGGAGTAGTTCTTGCATATCTCTAAAAATTTCCAACCTTCTGTAGTGCTCAATAAACCAACAACACCAATGGTTTTGAAATAAAATCTAGACAACATGGGTTTCTGCCTTTTTAAAGGATCTTTATTTCATGCTATTTACCAATTGCGCAAAGATTTCTCTCATTTAACCTAGAGCCCAGAACCCTATGAGCGCATGGCTAGCTCGAGTTCCAAACACGTATCATCCTCGGATTCCGTAGGGGGGATGCGATATAGGTCTACAACCTGGAGATCTTAGGATAAAAGTTGTTATGTCATTACACATTAATCCGGAACGCTAATTTAGGCTCACCAAACCGTGGGTTGCATAATTGTTCTCAGAAAAGCAATAAAACTTCAGGTCCTGGTAAGGTTAAGGGCGGTAAGTAAAAGAGAAACCCTAACCGATGATATGCCGTGAACTGATATCTCCCACCAAATTGGCATAAGGCGCCCAATCCTAGCTCTCTAAAGCTTCTTAAAAGCAAATGGCTAAGCAAACACGTTATGATTTCATGTGTTGATGTTTCTGGTTCTACATTCGATGTTCTTGGCTTTTCCTTGCACCGTTTCTTATTCGGTACTTTTCGACGTGTAGTTACGACGTTGTGGTACCTCGTCAAAAGGAATCAGTGCGTTGCCGCACCAGGATCAAGACCGAGCCCCGGACAATATTGCCAGGCAAGCATTCCCACTTTGATCATGTTGAATCCCATATGTGCGAAAATTTAATTATTTTTTTGCAACCCTGCATGCTATGTGAATATGAATGATATTTTATGCTAGACCTAGTTACGACCAGTAGTTGCATATGACATAGGTCTAATAATCTGATCCTTGTAACCTAGTTATAGTTAGTCGGTTGTCACACGACTGGCAAAATAATAAGGGTATAGGCATTAGCCATGCTTAGACCTGCTATAGTTAAAAACCAAATTTTGATCAATCTTCCTCGGACATGGGATTAAAACCCTCAGATTGTAAGTGCACTCTGAGGTGATGTTTGAAAATGATGTTTGCCAAAACCCTAAACAAAATGGGAGATGATTTTGATTCGGGTGAGAATGGTAAGGGCAGTTCGGGGATGTTAGAGTAGCAGATGGTGGCATGGTTGTCGAGGACGAATATGGAGTCTTGCTCGAATTAACCAAGGACCGAGCCTAAGTGCCGCTAAACCAGTTCCACACCGTACATCCATATGTCCTTTATGGGAAGGGCTTGGCTTAGTATCCCGTCAAATATTAGAATCGGGACCCGTGGGCAGTAGGAAGTATAGTGACTAGATTGATTACGATATCTAGAGAGCCTCCACCGTCTGGGACGTAGGGAGTTGTTCGACACAAAGGTGGAGAGTCCCATTTTGGTCCGAGACGCAAAAGTTGGGTTACCCATCTAGCGGATCTAGTTCTAGTATGACCACGGGCGAAAGGTCTCGTTGTAATATCCCTGTCAGTACACGGTGCACAGTGTGCCCAGGGTAACTTACATCTTGTGGGTAAAGCCGTACAACCTCTGCAGAGTGTTAAAAACTATTCAAATAGCCGCGTCCTCGGTCATGGACAAGAACTGGTAAGGCCACACATTGGTTAGACTGAGTTTTGTTTGCAAAAACTTAGGCAAGGGATTAAGGACGTGGACATGACATGTCCACAAGAGAGCAATTTAGGCCACGCTGCGGGTGGCAAGGAATTGCAGAAGGAAGAGGCTAGCCGTACTACCTGGGGTAGTGCGAGCTAGAGCCATGAGTTAAACAGTGATAGACGGAGCTATCACTCTGAAATGAGAAAAGGAGGTAGCGGAGTCTACCTCAAGTGAAGTTTTGTTACTTTGAATTGTCCTAGTTTTCAAACTGCTTTAGAATCTACTATTCTCGTATTTAAATTATAACTTACATTTCCGCACAACTGGCAACTCAGGATAGAGCTGTTCTTTTGACTCACACCCTGCATGCTACATTGCCATATACTCCTCCTGTGAAAATTGCTTGCGAGTACATTCAATGTACTCACCTAGCTTGTTGATTTGGCTAGACAAAGAGGACATAAATTCTAAAGATACGGTTACGATCGTGACAGTTAGGACGTTACCCCAGTCAGTTGCCTGTCGAGTATGGCATATTGATGGGCCACATCACCGCTTGATTTCTGCTGCAAGTTTATAGCCGTTGGGCTACAGGTATCAGACAATCGACCTTGACGGTCTATTTACATAGTATATACTGATATACGTATGTATGACAATGATATACAGGTTAACTTGTGTGTACCGGCTACTGATCCAGGGACCGGTACAGTAATCACAAGGGAGTAACCGGCCTTAAAACTGGGTACGCCACAAAGTGGAACCAATGGATGATCTCGATGATGTTGTTGGCTTGTCCTTGTTTGAATATGGTGCTGATTTTGACACAGGAGAAGAACTAGCATTATTTGCAATTGAATTACTAGATGAAGGCGTACCTTTTCCTAAGCTGAATTGAGCTTTGGGTGTATTGAATGGAGCCTTTAAGTTGAATGATGGTGTACGCGTGGACCTAGCATATTTAGCATCTTCTAACAATTGTCTTTCGGCCTTTTCAACTTGGTGTACCAATTCTACCACGTTGTGGTATGGTTGGTAGACCACAATTCGCTTGATATCATGGCGAAGTCCATGCAAGAAACGTGACATTGTTTGCTCTTCGTCTTCTCGAACACGTGCACGAATCATGGCTTGCTCCATTTCCTTATAGTACTCCTCCACAGTACAAGTTCCCTGTTTCAAAGCTTGCAATTTATTGAATAAGTCACGTTTATAATGCAATGGTACGAACCTTGCTTTCATCTCTTTCTTCATTTTGGCCCATGTGGCAATGGGTGGTTCACCATATTCTTCTTGTTGCTTTTGTATTTGTTCCCACCAAATGAGTGCGTAGCCATCGAACTTCAAGGCGACCATGGCAAGCTTCTTTTCTTTTGAATAGTTGTGTACTCAAAAGATTTTATCTACCTTTAATTCCCATGTTAAATAAGCATCGAGATCAGAATTACCTTCAAACCTGGGAATGGTAAATTTGAGTTTGCCAAATTTTTCTTCTTGTGGTTGAGGATCAGCACGTCGTCCTCGTTGGTATGCATCATTGTTGTAGATGCGGAAGGGAGAAGTAGAGTGGCCTCCTATCCCGGGTGGTGGAGGTCGAGAGGCAGAGGCTGCAGCATGGTTCCTCCGTGCTTGGCGTGCTACTACTTCTTCATTGGTCTCATCTAGCTCCTCACCGACATACTCTTCTTGTGAGCTATGCTAGAATCCCGTCAATTGCTTCCGGAATTCAGATCCAACCTCAAAGATGATCTCTTTACGGAGAATGCTCATATTTTCATTCAATTGTATATTGAAATCATTAGTGAGCTCAAGGTCGGTTTGAGTTACATAAGTGGGTCCTTCTTCAGTTCCTGCCATGGTTAATACTAATACAGGAATAGCACAACGTAGATAGTTTTAGGTATGTGGAATCACTCAGTCCTTACCCTTGCTTACTGAAGTTCTTACGATGGCTTTTTGATCAAAGAACAGTGTATGCTCTAGTAGCAGTAATTGGGCAAAGGTGTTGTGAGTGAATCAAGACCCTAACTACTATAATAAGACGATGGCTATTTTGTGGAGCTTGGAGGGTTTGTGTTTCACCTATGCAATTGAAATTCTAGATATTGTAATGGTAAGTAATAATCCACACTCGAAAGTCAATACTTAGTTGTGATACAAAATGTAAGTGGAGATTGGTAGCAACAGGATGTACTTAATATATCCAAGGAAATGAGCTATTTGAATGATTGGGGTAAAGAAGAAGAAAAATAGCTCTCGTGGAGGTGGAAAGATAATAGTTGGACTGTAATAGAGATATATTCAGATTTGCACACTAAGAAGTACAAGCTATGAAGTATTGCCCAAAAGACCCAAGTACTCTTTCTTTATCTTCTCCTTTTTCTCTCTTTTACTTTACTTTTTTTTATTTTTCCTTTTCTTTCCTCTTCTCTTTTCTTTTCTTTTGTACCAAGGTCCTTTCTTCTAGGCAAGCAAGACTTCACTTATATGCGGTTGATAATAAGTGTGCTAAACAAAGAAAAACACTTCTAGGATAATCTAGATGTTGGTACAGAGTAGTTGCAAAATATAGAAATATATACCAACAGATATGAGTGAAGTTCAGAGAACAAAATATTGGCAGAAACAGAGAGTAGAATGGAGGGACTAATTTGGTATATATATATATATATATATATATATATATATTCTTTGGATAGATGATTTTAGATGAAACAAAGACAATGAAATTTTTTTTGGATCAGCAAGCAAGCAAGATTCTAATGGATTAAAACCTAGCAAAACTCACCAAAATTTTCAATTGATTCTAGGGCTTAAGAACAATATTTTTGTGGGCCTTTTTCTGGATAGGAAATAAAATAGCTACAACTAGTAGATAGTAAAGATACAAATCCTACCGTGTAAACCTTGAGCTCTGATACCAAGATGATGCGACCGGGGATGCCCGATCTTCACGTCGTAGGATTCCGAGATAACTAGCCCGTGAAGCCTGATGAATGACACCGTCAACCACCATCTCAATTACGAAAGCCTACGGCACTCGATTCACCCAACAACACGCTTCGGCCCTTTGTTACTCACTAACATGGAGCAACACATTCAAGCAATCGTCAAGCAATCACAAGAACAACGGAGAAGCAAATCTCAGATAACTCCCAATCCTCTATGTGGTGGAAATACCTCACACACTAAAGGAGCAAGAGCTCTCTCAATTCTGAAATTTCAACTCTCCTTTTTACATATGGGGGTACCCTCCTATTTATAGGAGTTTAGGTCGGTGCTACAGTACACTACAGTAAGACGGTGCTACAGTGTCACGCTACAGTACATAGTCAACAAAGGTGGCTACAAAAATCTAGATTTTTATGGCTTAACCAACAAGCTACTAAGAAATATATTCATGCCTTTGCTTAAGGAGCAAGCAACTAAGATATTTAGATGGATGCTTCTTGATTGTCTTGACCATGAAGTTGCAACTCAAAATTACAATTAAGCTCTTCAAAATATCATCCATAGATATTTTACTTGATTGACTTGAGGAGGAAGAAAGCAATGATATTTTCTTCTATTCTGATTTTCTGCTTCTGGCTCTTGTATCTCTTGTGGCTAGTTGCGTCCGTATCTTTTATTCTTCTCGGCCTCCTCTTTTTCCATCAATGATTTTTCTCCATTGAACCTAATTAGACAAAATGTTGTAGCATTAGGTAGTAGCCAATTCTCATCATGGTGGAAATATTCTTTAAGGAGAAGATTCACCTGTTGAGCGATTTGTCGAGTTCTTGCTCATGTCATTGGTCCTTTTGGAGTTTCTTTAGTTGATGAGGATGGAGGTACATCATTGTTAGGGACATTCTCATCAAACTCACAGGTTCAAAGATTCGAATATAAGTGTTGCACACAAAAGAGGTTCACATAATTGTTGGATTACAAAACAACAAAAGAAAACTAGTTCTTAGTTCATGAAAATTCCTACTTCATGAGCTTCCTCTTACTGCTTGCTGTTGATCCACGTCGCAAAGATGCTCTCATTCTCGCAGTAGGACTAGGGGACGCTGCATATGGGGATCCTGTGGTAGGAGACATAGATGTCATCCTCCTGGTAACTGGCCCTGTATTGGTTGGAGATCCTGTAGGAGACATAGCTGACATCCTCCTTGTAACTGGCCCGGGATTGGTTCGAGATCTTGTAGGAGACATAGATGTCATCCTCCTTGTAACTGGCCCAATACCAGGTGGAGATCCTGTAGGAGCATGTGATCCTTTTGGAACATCTACCGCTACTTTTTTCCTGCAAGATAGCAAACACAAAAGACAAAATCTTTCTATAGTTGTAACTTGTAACAGCACAACCTTACTAGCTACTAACTGATTAAGCAACTAATGTATATAATAGAGGCAAGCAAATAATACACTTTGGCTCCATGTTTCAAATAGTTTGATACCTACTTTTCTTAGGAGGAGGTGCATCATGTTTATCTAGTCCTTCTTCATGTTCCTGACCATCTACTATCCTCTTCTTCCTACACGATTGTGAAGAATAGGATGTAAATAACATGTCTCATAGCAAAAGTGAATAGTAAAGTAATAGCACATTGGATGATCTCGTTTTCTTGGGAGGCGGTCCTGGAAGTTCTTCATCCGGTTCAACTCTAGCATTTGGGCAACCCTTGTCGATGTGGCCAAATTGGAAGCATTTTTTGCATTGATATGGACCCCTCTTGCATGCTCACCACCATTCTTGATCCTTTTCTTTGTTGGCCTCCCTGCTGACCTTTCAAGTTTTGGAGGTCTCATATCAAACCCTGGGTCGACATCTGGCCATTGCATTTTGTCATCCATTGGGTTGACCTCGAACTGATATGGTAGGACTACAAAATGTAAATTACTCTAGGGAAAGAAATAGATGATAACTTGCTTGATCTTTATTGAGAGGGTTAAGCCCCTTTATATAATAGACTCGACTTAGGCCACAAGGCACTGATTCTAATACAAACTCTTAGCTAATAGGACTCTCATCTAATACGAATACTTAAAGAGTACAAGAAAAGGACTCTAGCCACTTGATCCCTCCTCCAAGGCACCCGCAGGGGACAGGTCTTTGGGCCTGGTGCGCCTCCTGTAGGTGGTCCCCCACATAACATCACTCCCTTCCCTGGTAAACAGCTCGTCCTCAAGCTGGAAGGAGGGAAAACGAGTGATAAACTCCGTAAGAGGCTCCTAGGTGGCGTCATTTTTGGCCGTGCCAAACCAATGCACCAGAACATGCATGCTTGACTCTAAAGGCAAGCTGCCACGGAACACGCGTAGGGGCAGGAATGATGTGGCCACACTCAATGCTGGAAGGACGGGGGTAACCATGGGCTATTGCTCATGGAACTTCTTGAGCAAGCTGACGTGGGACACGCTATGTAAGCGCGACCCGGCTGGAAGTGCGAGCTTGTAGGCCACCGTGTCGATGTGGGCGACCACCTGAAGCGGCCATAGAAGTGCGGAGCCAGCTTGCCACGGATGTGGCTAGGAAGCGAAGCAGCTGGCCGATGCTGAAGTCGGAGCCATGCCCATTCGCCTACATCAAAGCTGAGCTCACGATGGTGATCGTCATAGTAATGACTGGCCCACGGTTGTGCTTTCAGGAGACGTTCACGCACCTTGTGCAAAAAAGCGTCGCGGTCTTGGAGGGCGGTGTCGACAACTGCCACCTTGGCGTCACCCTGATAATTGTGCAAGCATGGGAAGGGCGCACATAGACCATTTCGAACAGAGAAACGCATAAAAGCGGAGTGGAACAACGTGTTGTAGCAGAACTCCACCTAGGACAGCCACTCCAGCTAGCGACGAGACCTATCACCGGTCAAGCAACGAAGATACATGGGCAATGACCTTGTTGACTACATCTATCTGGCCATCCAAGTGAGGGTGGAAGGTGGAACTCGTGTGGAGGCAGATGCCGAACGGCTTGAACAGCTTACACCAAACATTGCTCGTGAAGACATGATCGCGGTCGCTGATGATGGATTGGGGAAGATTGACCCGAACAATGCCGTCGAAGAAGGCCCGCGCTACCTTGCTGGCGAAGTAGGGATGCACCAATGGGATGAAGTGCGCACATTTGGAGAAGCGGTCGATGATGGTAAGGATCACTGATTTGCCATGCATGCACGGAAGAGTCTTGACAAAGTCGATGGAGATATCAACCCACATGGACCGGAACTAATAAGGTTGGAGGAGCCTGGCTGGATGGAGCGTCGGAATCTTATTCCATTGGCACACCTCGTAGGCGTGCACAAAGTCTTGTACCAGGACACGGTCCGCCGGAACGTGGAAGTCGGTGTGGAGGCGGTGGATGGTCTTCTGCACGCCTTCGTGAACCGCGTGCGCATGCCGAAGGAACAACGGGAGGACGGGGATGTGGCTGGCACATGGACGACCTCGTTTTCTTGGGAGGTGGCCTGCGGAAACGTTGGGCCCTTATACTTGCGCCATCACGTCTTTGGCAAAGGGAAGACTTTGCTGATATCATGTATGGATGTGTTACTTTGTGCAACATGATTATTGAGGACGGAAGGGACACTTACGAGATACGTGAAGACTGTGAACAAGGGATATCTTCTATGCCAATTGTAGGATTAAACCATGTCCCAATTCATGGGTTTTCTGGCATCCTTCAGCAAACAAGGCTATTCATGACGGAGCAACGCACTGTCATCTCAAGGAAGATTTGGTAGAGCACATTTGGCAATGTTTCGGTGGTCATCGAGCTTAGAATGTATTAGTTTTGTCATCAAGCTTAGAATTTATTAGATTATCATCGACTTTAGAATTTATATGTGTCACGTATTGTCAGCAAAGTGTTTATATTCCTAAACCATAGTTGTAAGTTTAATTTCTAGTTGATTCTCAAGAAATAAATATTCAGTAGCTACCCTCAAACACTCTGGTATCATGATGGTGGTGCGTATATATTCCTCATGCACACACCAAACTTTCCCCTTTTTCCAAAGAGCACACAAACAAAACAATTCTTTTCTTGCTCACTGAATAACAAACAAACAACATAGCAGAAGCAGGAGAAACAAAAGACGCTCACATGCTCCTTTGCTTGTTATTGCAACTGGGTACATAGCAGTCCAAATCCAAACCAGTACATGATGAATTTGAATAAAGCGAAAAAACATCAATTCAACCAATACGTGTGGTTCAGATCCAAACATCATAGGACCCGGCTGGACGCCCACGACCTCTACCTCACCATCCTCCTCCTCCTATAACTCCTTTTCACTGGAGAGGACGCTGACGACGATGTTGTCTGATTCTGAGGACACCAGATCTAGGACACGATGGTGCGAGGGGAATCCATGGGCCGCGGCTGAATTGGGCTCTATGGGTGACGGCCGGACAGCAAGCAAGCGCAGCGGTGGCGCGATGGCAGCAAAGCGGCGGCACTGGGTGGGGACAAGAAGAGAAGATCGAGGGAGTTCGGATACATCCCATGTCACGCGCTCAGGGATTTGGTCAGGGTGGGGAAAGGCAATTATTTTCTCTCCGATAGGTCCCAGGTAGCGTCCATATGGGTCCTAAACACTACAGCGTACCGCAACAAGCAAAATTATCTGTACATGAATTGACGTTAGAAGCTCAAGGGGTTTCATACATTAGGGATGCCCTAGGTATCCCTCCAGCTCCTGGCCTTCTGTCCTCAGTTTGTCACATCTCTTGTTCTTCTTTCTTTTGAGAGGGTGGGGACAATTGGGTAGTGTCGAAAGTACAAAATTCACACTAGTAGTCCACACAACCGCGGGTGGGTGGAATTGAATTATGATCATCAGCAATAAGACAAGGTGCCGCATTGGATTATGCAACGGTCAACTGTTGGCAGAATGCCAGACATATTGTTCCACCATAGACAAGTTATACCTCTGGTTCTCATTTTCATGCTGATCTTGAGCACGCTGACCACCACCATAGTCGCATCCAGGTTGCTGGGAGAGATATTGTGACCACGACAGGAAAGTGTGGCGCTCTTGACTTCATCAAAGCCTGGTTCATCCAGCTGCACCAATGATCCTAATAATATTGGAGAACCATGCCGACCACCATGAGAGTTTTGAGACATTTACATGAGCACTATTCATCTTGTTTCCTTTCAGTTCTTATCCGTGCTCTTCTGGAGCTAAGGCTGAAGGGACATATCTATACCCTCCAGTCATTTTTCTTTCTTCCTTTGTAAAACAGCTTTGATTGCCCTGCATGTAAAGTGATAGAGTAAGTTTGTCCGTATGATATTCTCTTGAAGAGAGTTATTGTACATGTAACATATGGCATATGAAAGATAGGGATACCCTTTTTATGTACACTGTTCTTCCCTTCTGATCAGTTCTGCATGATGTTAATAGTTTATGTTCAAAGCATTTTGCAGTCACTCACGAAAAGAAACAAAGAAAGCAATTTGCAGTCTTACTCAGCTCAGCAGCATCTGATCGAGAGTGCACGATTTACACTCATGGTTTCTTAGGAGCATCAAAGCACTGAAAATCAGTGTATGTTAAATTTTGCAGTGTTATTGTGTTAATAGTGACTGCTTAACAACGAGTACTGCCAGTATTGCCATTTGTTTGCCCCGAATATCTTTGGATTGAGCTTCTCAAGCAGAGCTAGCAGCCATGTCCCAAGGTGTAGGGTCAATCAACCAACAGAAAATAGAGAGAACATTAGTACATTACCACTAGTATTATAGCCTCAAAGGTCACAAATCATAACCTAGCATGCGTTTCTTAACCACATTATGGAATCTGTAGACTGTACATGTGTCTCGGATTTTACAATTCCTTGCGTAAAATCTCTCACTAAGTAAGAATTTCAGTGACCTTCCTATTATTTTCTGGTCCCCTGAACAGGGAACAATTGATTAAACAGTCTAAGGCTGTAGTAACTATAACAATAGATGGTTTAAAAGATACAATTGGCTGGTAATATGCTGTTCAACAAACGTAGGGAAGTTTTGCCAAATTGACTCCTTGCATACTGGTCTGAAAAGTGGTTCTAATCACCAAGTTGAAGGAGCCGACACATTAATACTAGTCCACCACACAGAAAACATATCTAGAAAGGCACTACCATTAGTAGAAGATAGAAAAATACTCCCCTGCTATTTCCCGTCAAAAAAAATATGGGGAAGAAACAAAATACCTGAGAAATTCAAGATATACTTGATTCCTCCGGTGCCCAGAAACAAAACCACACCTCCTAACAGAATATCCCTGGATCCTGGTGAAGGAAGCACTGCCACAAAGGTCACTTGTGTGGAACTTCTCATTTCCCTTGAACTACCTGATGGGGGAAAACTTCCACAAAATTTAACCAGATGCCTATGGAAAGTTACAACGGTCAGTCTGATGGTACCAAATCTCAAACTATAGAGGGATAAAATGTACAAAGTAGCAAAGGAACTTCAATCAAGCACCATCCAGATCAGGAGAACAGATACTTGTACAGAATAGATGTTTTTTGGTTGGTAAGATAAAGGGATAACATTCCACCTTACCAAGTCATACTCAACTAGTACAGTAGGCATCACATATTATGGCTGATTCCACTATGTCAATGAGTAAACAGGTAGTGTGCATAACCTAAATAATGCTTTAATGCTAAATGGAAAAATTTCTCATATTCACCTTTGAGTATGCAAATTTTGCTGGAGAGAAATTCCGAAAATCCTGACAAACTGCACAATCCTGAATTTCTTGTTCTTAAATTAGCCATGACATCCCTAGAATCCAATATTGCAGGTATCCTCAGAATTTGTCGTCAGGAGCAAACCCTCTTTGAAGCATCTCATCATGAAGCTGAAATGACTCCTTCGAGTTGCCAGCTACAACATGACCATTTATCATGGACATGTATGTATATCTATCCGGTTCAATTCCTCTAGCACCCATTTTCTTGAAAACCCAACCAGCTTCTTGCATGTTACCTTGTACAGAAAACCCATTTATGATCATATTGTACGTGACAGCATCTGGTTGAACCTTTTCCTTCTCCATTATGTTAAGCAAATTAAAAGCTTCATGCATATTTTCTTCTTTAACATAACCATGGATTAGGGTGTTGTAAGTAATTACATCAGGCAACACCTTGTCATGCCTCATCTTTTGCAAAAACTGTTGCCCCTTTGATACATTTCCAGACCGGCAGTAACCCTTAATGATGGAATTATAAGTCATGATATTTGGCAAAATGCCCTTATTTACCATTTCATCCAAAAAACCAAATGCATCTTCCACTTGTCCCTTCTCACAGTGGCTGTCTATCAGGATGCTGTAGGTAACATGATTTGGGAAGATTTCTCGAGAATGCATATCATCCCACAGCTCATTCGCTTTCCCGAGATCACCTTGTCTGCACATTCCATCAATCAAAGTGTTGTATGTTACAATGTCTGGCGTCAAACGCTGGTGCAGCATTGTGTCAAATAGTTGCAATGCCTTCTCTATGTTACCTTCCCTACAATACCCATGAATTAAAGTTGTGAAGGTGCATAAATCAGGTGGAACCCCTCTCTCCCTCATCTCAGTCAGAAGCTCCTCTGCATTGGACAACCTGCGCTCTTTACAGAGCCTGTTCAACAAGGTATTGTAAGTTACCACATCTGGCAAACATCCAACGGCAACCATCTCATCCCTAACTCTTAGAGCCTCCAACATTGACCCAGCCCTACAAAATCCACCTATGACCATTGTGTAAATCACACCATCAGGCATCAACCCAAACTCCTTCATCTCCCTCAAGTACACCGCCGCATGGTCCATCTTCCCCCTCTTGGCGAACAACCCAATCAAACAACTAAAGCTCACCACATCTGGTGTAACTCCGCGCCGCCGCATCTCCTTGTAAAACTTCATTGCCTCCTCAACCTCCCCAACTCTACAAAATCCCCCAATCAACATGTTAAAACTCCGAACATCTGGCGCCACCCCACACTCATCCATGGCCCTGAACACCTCCCTCGCTTTATCCCACCTTCCATTCCTACACAGCCCCTTCAACACCGAATTATACGTCACAATCCCTGGCTTTATACCCTTACTAACCATCAGATCAACCAACGCCATCGCCGCCTCAACATCCCCGGCGCGAAATCTGGCATCAACCATCACATTATGTGTAACCACATCCGGAAACACGCATCTCTTCTCCATCTCGGAGATGACAATATCGACCTTATCGAAATCTAGGGCTTTACAGTAGCTGTGGACCATGATGTTAAGCGTGTAGGCGTTTACCTCGGAGTTGGAGGACAGGACGAGGCGGTATGCGTCCGCGGTGAGGTGGGGCCATCCGGCGCGGGAGAGGGCGGCGAGGAGAGCGTTGGAGGCGGCGGCGGGGACGGGGACGCGGTGGTTGAGCAGGAGGCGGAAGGCCTCAAAGGCCTCGCGGGGCTTGCGGGACTGGGTGTAGGTGCGGATGAGGAGGTCGAACACCTGCGGCTGCGGGGTGGGGGAGGAGGCGAGGAGGGAGGTGACGATGTCGATGCGGGAGGCGCCGCGGCGGCGCGACATGCGGAGGAGGAAGGACTGGCACTCGGAGGCGCGGCCGGCTGCGGCGGCTGCCGTCGCGGCAGCGGCCAGGACGGCCGTTGAGGGCCTCGCGCCGCTCCCGCCGAGGGGGACGGCGAGGTTTGCGGCCGAGCGTTTGGTGGTTGCGGTGGCCGCGGGAAGGCGAGAGAGGCGGCCAGGAATCGCCATTACTGACGGCGAGCGGCGGTGGATTCGAGTGTTTCGGAGAGGCTCCTTCAAGCTGTAGTTGCAAACCAAAGAACCCGCCTTCAAGCAAGGATTACGGTCTCTACGAAGAATACGCCTTCCGTTCTATGAACACGGCTTCAGGCCGGTAACTCCAGTCCATTCGGACGCGGTCACGCGGTGTCCATGTACCTACTCGGAATCCGATTGCGACTTGACCTGGCTCTGAGCAAGATCATAAAACTTGTCGGATCCGACTCGGCTTCGGTTAACTTGCGGTGTCTTTAAGTAGCCTGCACAGATTTGCAAAGTCGTGCACCGTCTTACAATCACAGCAAGTCCTTGCCACGACTACTGCACACAGGCTTTCAGCTTACTGATCAGGCAGCGTGACGGCGTGCTCTGCTCCCGGTGCCGGCGCTCCAACGGCGAAGCCCAAGCCTCCCGCAACAATCCCACAAGTGCAAGGAGCACCGACCGCCGGCGTGCCACGGTCGATGAGCTGTGGTAATCTTGGCACTGCCGCGAAGGCAGCCCCCGCACCGACGCCACGCATGCAGGGAGCGCCGACGGCAAGGGTGCCGGTCATGCCGACGAACTCTCGTACAATTGGGGCCGCCGTACCGACCTCGAAACCTCACGCGCCATCGGCACACGCGCAGGGAGCGCCGATGGCGGCGAAGCCCTCCGCGCCTACCCCACGCAAACGAGCTCCAACGGCAATGGCGCCGGCCATGCCGCCAGCGAAGCGTCACGCGCCGATGCCACGCACGGGGGGAGCGCCGATGGCAACGGTGGCGGCCGTTCCAACTGAGGCCAACGTTCCGGTCGCAAAGCCAGCTCTGTTGCCGTCGCCACGCGCGCAGGGAGCGCCTACGGGCGGCGTGCCACTGCTGACGAACTCCACTACTGCTCTTCCGGCTGCCGCTCATGCCGCGAAGCCGCGCGCGCCGGGCGCGCCCACGGGTGGTTCTCCCTTGGACGCCAGGCCTTCTCGATCCCCGCCACAGGTGCCGACACCGCTAATGCCGTCGAGCTACCTCGGGGTGCACCACGACCATAGCAAGGGGTGGATGGCCTGCGTCTTCGACCCCAAGCGATGCGTCGGCCGCGACATCGGCCCCTTCAAGGACGAGCACTTGGCCGCGCTCGCGCACGACCGCGTGGCCATCGCGGCCGACGTCCACGGCAACGGCGAGAGACTCAACTTCAAGGCGGCGTTCCACCGCATAGAGCACGCGTTCCTGCACCGGTGCCCCACGATGGAGGTGATTGATCGCGACCTCTGCGGCATCATCGAGAAAGGCACGTACGAGGCCCGGTACTCCGAGTTCTTGACGAAGGTGTACCGGTCTCTGGTAGACCGGGATCACCAGGGTGATGACCAGACCAACTGCGACGAATTCTGGGACGTCATTCTAGAGTTCTTCATTGTTCGGCCGAAAGAGATCGGGTTGGAGGCCCTCAGAGCCGGCGGTGAGAAGCTGGTGACGAGGTTCGTCGAGATGCACAGAAACAAGGCCCCGGACCCGGTGTGGCGCCACTGGTACCATCAGCAGTTGCAGCTGCGGCAGAGGATGATGATGATTCAGAAGCAGCAGATTCAGCTGCAGCAGCAGCAGCAGCAACAGATGATGGTGATTCAGCAGCAGTTCTTGGATGGCAATGCATGCCATGCTGCACGTGAAACATGAAGCTAGTTCCTCGCAGGGCTAAGCAACGTTTTGCATGATAAATGGGTAGAAATTACTTCGTGTGGTGAAATAGAAGCTCCACGTAGTCACGTTGCAAATGGGGCAGTTTATCTGAAAATTGTTCTTCGATGATGTCAAAGACTCGGGGGGTGTTCTTGGGCGCATGTTTTATTGTTTTTCATTTTCAGCGCCGTCATGCTGCAGCAGGGTGCTGCTATGTCTGTGTACCAGTGTACGTATCCTAGTTCTGTTTTTCACCTCGATCGTTTGTGAAGCAAGAGCATGGAAGCATCCTGGCCTGCAATGTGTCCTGATGTAATGCTGCGCGTGAACTGCTATTTTGAACACTGTCAGTTTCTTTGGCCCGTTGTTTCTATCAAAAAATATCAACGTTTTCTAAGTCTGTTTGCTTCTTTGAGAACTTCAATCTGTTTGTTGGCTGTAGAAAGTGAACAGCATGCTATGTACCACTCCTGTATGAGTAAATGATAATTTGATGCCAACGAGAAGTGTTCCACACACTCTCATCCTGCTGCATCCAGGAAGATAGATAGTTATTCCAGGAGTAGTTACTGAGGATATTTTGGGGCAAATGCCAAACACTCGCATGGAATTAGGATTTTGATTTACGTCAGTGTGGCTCCAACAAAATATCCAAGTCTATCTTTTCCTTCTCTGATGACAGCGCTCGGATCCCAGCCATCCAGTTTATAATTAATCAATCCCAGATACGGGATATAGGACATCTCTAATATTATGATATTAGTCTTCTCTTAATTATACCATATATAACTTTTAGTGATATAGAGAAAAGAATGTCGAAGAAGAGAAGCTTATCTTCTCTTAGCTAAGAGAAGACTAAGAAAAGACTTATGCCTCTAAAATTAAAGATACTAGACATACAAACATTAAATATATGAGAAAACAATTTGCTATACTATTGTACTATATATTTTTATCACCATGTCTAGATGACATGGATGAACATCACAGAAAACTGTCTTCTCTATTATTGGAGATATCGTTAGGACCTGTTTGCCTAATGACTAACTTTGCCATAAATAATCTTAACCAATGTGGCTAAAAAAATCACCACCACACTTGTGGCAAGTTTTGGTAAAAAATTTAGTCTATGACATGTGGGTCATATGAATAGCCATAATCGTGATAACCAGCTAGAAAACATGCCTATTAAATTGTGGCACACCTGGGCTTAGGCGGGGTGAACTTAGGCTGGGAACCAAACAGCTACTTATCTAGGACAAAGTTTGGTGGGATATTGGCAACCAATGGGAAGGGAAATGAGAGTCTAGAGGAAGGAGATCGTAGAGGGATTAAGCATGTGAGTTTATATCTTAGTCCTAGTCTTCTGGTTGGTACCTCATAAAAATTACACATGAAAATTTAAGAGTGAGGTTTCTTTCCTGTTTAGTTGGTGGGAAATGATAGGGAGTTTGATTAGATATGATAATATAAGTTATGATAAAGGGTTAAGATGCTTTGTAGAGAACAGTTTTCTCCCAATTTCCACCCTTATCGGTTATTAAATGAGAAATTTTACATATTTGTCATTAATAATGAGGCTAATTCTTCTTGACCTTTTCTTTTTGCACCTTATAGATTTGCCATTAGATTTAACGTTGTTACTTCGTTTTGCCACCGCCGTCAGTTATCTCCTTGTTAGAGCCGTTAAACACCCGTTAGCACCCTTGACTAGGGCCACATGTCATTTTTTTCCTATTTGTTGTGCTTCGTTCTAGAACGGGATTAACATGGAGCTTCGTACTAGTCCAGATTTCGTTGTCGAATTTCGCTTGTTTGTCGTGCTTCGGTTCAGATTTTTTGCCTAGCAGTGGCATGCGGCTTCGCCCTGGTCTAGAGAAAGAGAGATGGAGAGAGAGGAGAGGGAGCTAGGCGGCCTAGGAGGAGGAAGGAAGACACGGGGAGGGGCACGGTGGGGGAGAAGAGCGCTTGGGCTCCCGCTGGTGCTGCTCGCGCTCTCCAAGGGAAAGAGAGGGGCGCATGGTGGGAAAAGAGACAAGAGGGCGTGACGGGGAGAGAGATTGAGGGAGATAGGTTGCGCAATGGGAAGGAGGAGCCAGGATGAAGATGGATCCGCCACGTGGGGCCAGGGCGTCAGTGAGAGAAGAGAAAAGAGAAAGAAGGGTATTCCTGCCCTTTTATGCAGCACAAAGGGCTCCAGCCGGATGGAAACGACGGGGTGGCAAAAAGAGTAACAGAGTTCAATCTAGTGGTAAATATAAAAGCATGATTAAGGTTAAAATCGGCCTTATTGTAAATATGTAAAATTCTCTTTTTTTTTGAGAACTGACTAGCACTTTATTAAACATCAAAACCACCAAGTGCACCCTGTATACAATCCGGGACTACATCCCGGAACGTCGAAAGCGTAAGGTGTTCACACGTCTGGGCTAAAGAGTGAGTCACAGTATTAACAAGACGATCAACATAAATGAAATGACAGGAGGAGAATTCCCGTGCTCGAGTCTTGATGTCGCCAACCACCGAACCCAGGGGAGACCGATCCCGCTCAATTGCCCGAATCCGAAGAATCAAAGACAAGCAATCGAAGGCAATGATGATCTTGTCAAAGTGCTCCTCGAAGGCCATGGAGAGCGCCTGACGGACTGCTAATGCTTCAGCTAATTCCGAGGAAGATACTGCATCTAGAAAACCGTAGCATCTAGCCAGACACCGCCCCTGACTGTTCCAAGCGACAACACCAATACCCATTCTTCCAGAGGCTGCAAAAAGCACTGCATCAACATTGACAAGCACCTAGCCAACAACTGGTGGAGTCCATCGAGGAGCACAGGAAGATGACTCACAGCTAGGTACTTTGCCGGATTTGGAACATTGTTGTACCACCATATTGATGTATTCTTTAATTCTCTCAACAAGATGACAAGGGTGGACAAGCCCTTCACCATTACACATAGCATTCCTAGTTTCCCAGATATGCCAAGGAGTAATTGTCACAGCTGTACGCTGTATGTCCAAGGCTCGATTCAAAAGTTCAAACAATCAATGGCGAATATCAAAGGAACCAAACCGGCGAACTTGCAGGCCATAGCACTGCTTCACAGCCGACCAAATTTTGCTCACATAGTGACAAGACAAGAAGATGTGGTCAATGTGCTCCACATGATTACAAAAAGAAGTAGAGGCCAGATGCTGGAATATGACGCCTTTGAAGCTGAAAACCAGTAGGCAAGTAGTCATGGGCAATTCTCCATAAAACAATCTTCATCTTTCTTGGCGTCGTGATTTCCCAGAGCTTTTTCCAGTCCTTCTCCGCATCATCCAATCGTGAGGACTCCCCCCGGCCATTAGAACTGCGCGCCAAATGGTGAACATCCGCGCGCCTCAAGTGATATGTCGAGCGGATAAACACCCTGAGCGCGTATAAGGCCAGGACACAAAGTCAGCCCCACCATCTTTACTGATTGGTATCGCCAAAATACGAGTGGTCATCACATCGTCAAAGAAAGCACGTACAGAACTTTCCACTCAGCAACAATGGTCTTCATTAAGGAAAGAATTCACCGTCCCTGTTGGAGGAATAGGAGTCTCGGACGAAGAAGGTGTGCAGGCAACTCTGGAATCCAATTGTCAGACATGATCTGGATAGACTTCCCATCCCCAACACCCCAAAATATACCTCTCCTCAGGAGGCCCTGACCATGTAAAATACTCCTCCAGGTGTATGATGCAGACTGAGATCGAGAAGCTTGCAGCAAGCTACAAGTAGGGAAATAGCGCCCCTTCAGAACTCTAGCACACAAAGAGTCGGGAGCAGTCAATAATCTCCAGCATTGACGCCCAAGCATGGCCTAGTTGAACAGCGCCATATCACGAAAGCCCATGCCCCCCAGAGATTTAGGGCAAAACAACCAATCCCAGGACAACTAGTGCATCTTACGCTTGCCGTTCCCAGAACCCCCACCACGTCAAAGCAATCAACTTCCTCATTTTTTCACAGATGGTCACCGGCAGCTGGAAACAACCCATCACATACACTGGAATTGCTTGAGCAATGGATTTCAACATAATCTCCTTTCCATCATGCGATAGAGGGCAGTCGGACTAGGAATTAATGTGGTTCCAAATTCTGCCAGGCAGGAATTTGAAGGAAACCGTAGGAGAGCTAGATACCCATGTCAGTATCCCTAAGTAAGAATCCTGAAGACTCTCATTGCGGACACCCAAGCGCCTCATTACTCAACTTTTAACATCAGCTGCACAAGACCTGCCAAAAAAAATGGAGGACTTCTGCAAGTTGATCTTCTGACCTGAACCAGCACAATAAAGCTTGAGCGTGGAATCAAGGGCCTCAACACTCTTGGGGTCACTTTGAGCAAAGAAAATGCTGTCATCCACAAAGAGTAAGTGAGAAACCGGGGGTCCCAAGCGACCATTCCGCAATCTTGTCAGGTTACTGCTGTCTTGTTTCTGTTTCAAAAGACACGATAGACCTTCTGTACATAAGAGAGAGAGATACGGGCTGATGGGATCATCTTGGCGAATTCCTCGAGAGGGCGTCACAGGAGCTGTGGGTTCACCATTAACCCGTATAGCGTACCGAACCAGAGTAACACCGCGCATCACTGTTGCAATCCATCTCAGATCAAAACCCAACCAGGAGAGACAACCATGCAAATAGGCCCATTCCACGCGGTCATATGCCTTCATCATATCAATTTTTAAGGCAAAGAAAGGGAGTTTGGACCGCCGCTTGCGTGCCGTGTGCAAACATTCATAAGCCACCAGGGCGTTGTCGGTAATGAGATGCCCGAGGACAAACACACTCTGATATTCAGAAATGACATCCGGCAACAGGAGCTTCTCTCTATTGGCTAGAACCTTTGAAAGCAATTTTGTAGAGCACATTGCACAAGCTGATTGGACGGAAATTAGTGAGCAAATCTGGATGAGATACTTTGGGAATTAGGACAATGACCGAATCACATACGCCCTCAGGCACCTCCCCACCCTCCAGGAAACTATGAACATCACCACAGATCTCCTCCTCCAGGAAATCCCAATGAGATTGGTAAAAGAGCGTCAGAAAGCCGTCAGGCCCCGGCGCCTTCGTTGGACCCATCTAAAAGAGAGCAGCTCTGATCTCCTCATTCGAATATGGTTCGCAGAGCACAACATTCATTTCGGACGACACCTTCTGTGGAATAGAAGACAAGACCTTATCCACTCTGTCACACCGTTCAGAGGCAAACAACGCTTCATAGAAGCTATGAACCATGTCAGCCATCTCCAACGGATCATCACATAAACTCCCATCATCCCGGCGAAGGTGAGCAACCTTATTGGTTCATCACCTAGTCGATGCACGGGCATGAAAAAAGAAGTGTTTCGATCCCCTTCGCAAAGACACTCCACTAGTGAGCGTTGCCAAGCCATAATTTCTTCACACTCAAATAGCTCACAGAGTTGCCATTCCACCTTATGAACATCTGCAAGAACTGCTATTGACGGGGGTAGTAAACGAAGAGATTTAAGTCGGCGCTCCAGCCTTTGGATCTGGTTACGAAGAGAACCAAAAGTCTCCCGACTCCACCTCTTCAGAGACACAGCCACCTGGTTCAGTGTTGCCCATGTTGATTGCAAAGACCGAGCAGGACTACTTGCAGATGTCCACGCCTGCTCAAGAACAGTGAAGTAGTCTGGAGCACGGCGCCACATAGCCTCATACCGAAAGCCATTCTGCACAGGCCGCTCGGTCATAGGCGCAAGTCCTGACGACAGAAAGATCTTGATCGCATAATGGTCCGAGGTAGACATGATAATATTCTCCAGGTGAAAATCTTCAAACATATGTAAAAAGGCACCATTAACAACAACGCGATCAAGCCGAGCTTGCATGTGAGAGTCAGCTCCTTGATGATTAGACCAAGTGAACCTGGGGCCCGTGAAGCCCAGATCATGAAGGCCATAAACATCAAGACATTCCTGAAAATAAGAAAGTTGGTTTTCCATTCTGTCTCGAAGACCCAAATGCTCATCGTGCACTAACACTTCATTAAAGTCCCCACAGCACAGCCATGGACCATCCCAAGAAGAACGTAAGAAGCGCAAAAAGTTCCAGAATTCATGTCGCAGCTCACGCCTTGGCTCCCCATACACAAAGGTCACATGCCATGTCTGTCCTATGCCTGATGAAACATGGGTATCAATACATCGAGAATTCATCCCTTTCACAGAAACAGACACGACGAAGACCAAAACAGCGCAAGGCCGCCACTGCGACCCACACAGCTCACAGCGGAGCAATTGTTATAGCCCAACGACCACATAAAGAGTCTAACTTTATTATCTCTCATCTTAGTCTCCGACAAGAAGAGAATATCAAGACGATGCATCTTCACTACCTAGCGAAGCTCCCCAACTGTCGCGTCCATCCCAAGCCCGCGACAGTTCCAGTAGAGAAGACTCATTGCGTGTGGCGGCCCTGAAGCACAGGGCTCGCCAGATCCGCCGATCGAGAAATATCCCCCATCTTCTTTTGTTTCTTATTTGAGTCAAAGAGATCTTCATCCGCAGCCGGAGAGATGACCTCCTGAACAGTGCCGACCGGCACTAAGGCCAACATACCCACATCCACTTCGTCCTACACCGGAGATGAGGACTTAGGGTGATACACCTTCAACTGCTTCCGTTTCCGAATCGCCACCACAGAATTGTCCTCCGCCATACCTTCGTCGCTGTTCATACCACCATGGTCCTGCACCCCGCCCTCAACCGGACATCGCTTGATGGGAGAGCTGACTTCAGTTGGGTCTTGAGAAACCGCCACGCCACCACCTCCCAAAGATGGAGAGCCATAGTCTGGCATCAAGTTGCTCACAGAGTGTGAGCCTACAAGTTTCTTCTTGTCGGGAACGCACAAGAGCTCTGCAGCATAAGGGAGCTTCCCATCCGCATCTCGTTCGGCCGGCGTCATACACTCCAGGGAGGAGTGGCCAACAATCCCGCATGAGAAGCAATAGAACGACAAACGCTCATAAAGAACATCATACCATTTCGTCGCCCGCCGCCTCTGAGAGAACACCTTGATGCCCCTCATCAGTGGCTTCTCCACATTGATTTCCACACGCACACGCATGTAATTTCCCCAACATCGGCCATTATCATCCGTGTCCACCTTCAGAAAATTTCCCAGCTTGGCAACGAGCACCAGGCCCACTTCCTGTTCATCATGCCGAAGGGAAGATTCAAGATCTGGACCCAGACGGCCAAGCGGGTTGAAAACCATCTTGGATGGCTGCTGGTTGATGTCGTACTCCTCGAGGAGCACATCATGCTTCCCAAGGACCCACGACGCGCCCCCTAAGACCCACTCCTTGTCGCTGCGTGATCCAAATTCAGCCATGAAGAGATTCAGTCCCGCCGAGCTCAAGACTAGACCTTTAGGGTTTCCCTATGCAGGTCGCATCGCCGATGTGATCGTCTGGATATGCAGAGGATTCGACGAGAGCACCTTGCCTACAAGAGCGTATGCAGGCCGGACCAACGCACCATCATCCTCATCCTCCAAAATCAATGTCGACGCCTCTTGCTCCGTCAGATGGAGGCGATCAAGCAGCGCTGAAACCCCATCCGGACCCGATGCCGCCGCCTCCTTCCCCTTCCCCTTGTCTGCCTGAGAAACCAGAGATCTGCCACCTCCCGGCCTAGTCCCCTTTCTCGCTGCCACAAGATAGTCCCGTCATCTCACACCAATCCACGTTCCCGATTGGCCAAGGGTGGGCAGCGAACCAAAGAATGCCTTGAGATCACCCTGAACTGAGAGAGAGAGACGAGGAGATGAGTGTGAGAGGAGAGGGCCAATCAGTAGCGGAGAAAACACACTACTGCAGAATTAGCTATAGCCGCCACTTTAGCAGTGACGATCACAGAAAAAGCTCGTCACTGGTAACCAGAAAAATTCCCAGTGGCGGGCGCCAATTATCACTTGTCACTGGTAAATTATTACCAGTGACGTGCCTACATTGATGCCCGTCAGTGGTAACTCAGCAATTACCAGTGGCGAGCTCAACGACGCGCTCCTCACTGGTATCTGAAATTCCAGTGACGTGCACATTGGATTACCCGTCACAGGTAAGTTTTCCCGCGAAACTTACTACAAGCCAGGTTACCAGTGGCGGGCGCAAAGATCCCTCGTCACTGGTATGTTCTATACCAGTGGCGGGTTATTATCTTTGCCCGTCACTGGTAACCTGGCCTATAAAACGCCCATGCAGCGAGCTCGCTGCTGGCCAGTCCTACCTCTACTAGCCAGCAGCAAGCTCGCCGGCCGCCTGCAAGTCCGCCGCCGCCGTACGCGCCCCTGGTAGTGTTTCTGCCCTCCAAAATCTTCCCCCACCTCCCCTCCCTTGCCCTCTCTCTCTCCCTCCTAAATCTAGCTAGCTAGCTAGCTAGATCCTGATCATCACCTCTCTCCCCCAAATTTGCTTCAACTGCCCCCCCCCCAAACCTCTCCCCTCCATAGCTTAGCTCTCTAGTTTTCAGGAAGAACCAAGATTCTAATGAACCTTGCAAGATCTCACCTTAGTTTCTTATGAAGTTAGATGAACTCTGTACATTGCTTCAATTGATATATGCGTAATTATAGCTAGCTAGATGATCAATCTGATCAGCTAGCAGCTCTCCCCCAAGCCTCAACTTGCTAAATCTAGTTGAATTTGCTTCAACGTACTGATTTTATGAGCTGATCATGAGATTTTAGCAAATACATTTGAGATTATGAACTGACTTTGTTATGAACTGTGTTTGTTGTGAACTGAGTTTGTTATGAGCTGATCAGATTTGTGTTAATCTGTCACTACTACCTCCATCGATCGTATGATATGAAAAATGAAATGTGTAATGCTACGACATCGATCGTACGAGATGAATATTGGTGGAATGGTTTGTGATCGGCCATCGAGCCATCGGTTTCACAAATTTGTTCACATATTGCTTGTGGTACCGGCCATCGAGCCGAGGCAACGTTTGTGTTGCTATTTGTGTGAACACTTGAGTTGTGAACGTTTTGTCAAATTGTTGCTTTGTCAACGTTTTGTCAACGTTCGACAAACTTGATTTTAGTTACTTTTAGCAAAGGTCATGCCGAAATTTTCTATGGCTTAGCCGGTACTAATTAATTTTCGTATATCTTAGGGATCGAACAACCGATGGATCGAAGTTGGATGTATGACGGCGATCGGAACACACAGAGTTTCTATACATCCTTGAATGAGTTCTTCGATTTCGCGGAGCGAGATATGGTGCGAAAGGGTGCCACGAAGATATGTTGTCCATGTCGTGATTGCAAAAACTTAAAGATGTACGAAAGGAAATATGGCTTTTTGCACATGCACCCGGTGCGATGGGGCTTCATGGAAGGTTATACACAGTGGAGAAGTCACGGTGAGGAGGATGAGGTTGTTGCCGATGAAGGGTTAGATGAAGAAGCAGGACATGGAGAGTCGGAAGCAGAACGGATAGATTACGCAGATGCCGGAGGACATGAAGAGGCCGCTGAAGCGGATACGCGAAGCACGGGGGACAATTTGGCCGGAATGGTCTAGGACCGTCATGTGCAAGAGCAGGTTGTGAAAGAGACGAATAACGATAGTGCTGCTCGTAGAGAGGCTGCCAAGTTGGAGACACTGGTAAAAGAATCGGAGACTCCCTTGTATCCCGGTTGCAATCCCGAGTACACCCGGCTCTCAGTCACGCTCGAACTTCTAAGACTCAAGGCACTCCACAACAGCACGGACACAAGCCTCGATGAGACATTGGAGTATCTCGCAAAAGTTCTACCGGAGGGGAATGTGTTGCCTCGCGGTTGCGATGAGGCCAAGAAGGTCGTGTGCCCTCTTGAATTAGAGGTGATGAGATATCACGCGTGTCCGAATGACTGCATCATTTATCACAGCGAGTACGCGGAGCTAACCAAGTGTCCCGAGTGCAAAGCATCCCGATTTAAACGGGGAAAGAACTACCAACCAGATGGTGACAACGGAGTGAAGAGCGGTGCTCCTGCAAAGGTTGTATGGTACCTTGCACTCATTCCCCGTTTGAAGCGTTTATTCGCAAACAAGAAGGAGGCAAAGCTCATGCGTTGGCACGACGAGAGGCCAATGAAAGATGATGCCGTGCTGAGACACCCTGCGGATGGTTGCCAGTGGAAAGCAATCGACGACCAATACCCCGAATTCGGAGGAAAGCCGAGGAATATTAGAATTGGAATGAGTACGGATGGACTCAATCCTTTTGGAAAAATGAGCAGCAGGCACAGTACTTGGCCCGTGGTCGTATGGATGTACAACCTCCCTCCGTGGCTCTGCATGAAGCGGAAGTACCTACACCTGTCTATGCTAATTCAAGGGCCACAGCAACCAGGGAACGATCTGAACGTGTATCACCAACTACTGAAGGAGGAGCTAGATACACTCTGGGCTGAACCAGGGGTCCGGGTCTGGGACGCTCACGAAGGAGACTACTTCAATATGAGAGCTATGATGATCACAACGGTGCAAGACTATCCCGCTTATGGATATCAATCCGGCCAGGTTTGCCACGGATACCAAGGATGTGTTAAGTGCATGGAAGATACAACAAGTCGTCACCTACCGGGCTCTCACAAAATCGTGTACATGGGGCACCGAAGATGGCTTCAACAGGACGACCCGTGGAGACAAGAAAAAGAAAAGTTTGACAATACGATTGAGACCCGAGGACCACCACGTAAGAGGAGTGGGGAAGAAATATATGTGATGTTGAACTCTTGGGGCGAGTGCCCTAGGGCGGGAAAGAAGCAGAAGAAGGTAAAGCCGCTGGGAGGCGTATGGAAAACGAAATCTGTATTCTGGGACTTGCCTTACTGGCCCTTTCTCGAGACGCGTCACTGCATAGATGTCATGCATATTGAGAAAAATGTTTGTGAGAGTGTGCTTGGTCTCTTGCTCCACATGGCAGACAAGACAAAGGATGGGCCGAAGGCACGAGCTGACTACGAGGAACTGGGGATAAGACGAGAGCTGTGGGCCAAGGAGGAGAAGAGCAAGTTGGGCAGGAATGTTACGAAAATCAAGACGGACTGTCCCGCCGCTTGCTACACTCTAAGTACAGACGAGCTTGATAAAATTTTCAAATGCCTCAAAGGTGTCAAAGTAACTTCCGGCTACTCGGCAAACATATAGAGATTTCTAGACATGCAGAACCACAAACTAATCGGTATGAAGTCTCATGACTGTCACGTGATGATCACGCAGATACTTCCGGTTGCAATTAGAGGGCTAATGGAGCCATGGATCCGCAAGACACTGCTTGACCTCTGTAACTTTTTCGACATTATCTCTCAGAAGTCCATCACTAAGAAGCGTTGCCGGCGACTGCAGGCGGAGATCATTGTCATACTATGCGAGTTTGAGATGTACTTTCCACCCGCATTCTTCGACGTCATGGTTCATCTCATGATCCATATCGTCCCGGAGATCATCGACCTAGGTCCCGTATTCCTACACAACATGTACCCGTTGGAAAGGTTCAATGGCGTCGTCAAGCGATACGTTCGTAACAGGTCTCATCCGGATGGGAGCATCGTCCAGGGCTTTCTCACAGAGGAGAGCATCGAGTTCTGCACGGATTACATGAAAGTCGACAAACCTATAGGCGTGCCTGTTAATCGGCACATTGGCAGGCTCGATGGCGTAGGTCACCGACACGGAAAGAAGGATTTACATGTGCACAGTGACGTACCGAACCGATCAGACGATTACGTCAGAGCACACACAGTAGTGCTACAGCACCTGTCAGTGGTCTGGCCTTATGTTATTCAGCACATGGCAATGTTAAAAATAAAGCACGGCACAAGAAAGACCGAAGCGGCTCTCATGAAAGAGCACAACGCTACGTTCGCCAGGTGGCTAAAAAACTACTTTGACAAACATAGCTTCTCAAAAGATGATGACGTAGCACGGACGGTGTTCCACGTGCATGGCACAGGGACCCCTGATGAATGTTGGGACATACCAAGCATACGATATCAACGGATACACATTCTATACAGAGGCACAAGACCAGAAGAGTGTGTACCAGAACTCTGGGGTGACGATGGAGGCCCTAACCGGTAAGAAAAAGGATAGATACTACGGTAGGCTCGAAGAGATTTGGAAACTTGACTACACCGTAACTAAGATCCCCATGTTCCGGGTAAGATGGGCGAAGAATGTCGAAACGGAAGACTATTTCACTACCATGGTCATACCGAAAGCAGTTCCTATTGAGACAGTAAATGTGAAAGCGATCAGTGCTAAAAATGAGCCGTGGGTATTAGCTAAACAAGTGGCCCAATGCTTCTACATAGCCGACCCGACGAGGCCAAGCCATCATGTCATGAGGAAGGGCAAAAGGAGTATCGTTGGAATCGATGGTGTCGTTGATGAAGAGGACTATGACCAATTTGACGACCCAGATACGGAGGAAGACAATGACGGTGGTAACATTCAGCCACGGCCCAGCAGAAGGAGCAGAACCACATGTCCCGCCATGCGTCCCTTCAAAAGACGAAGTCACTCCGAGGGGCTAACCTATATCAGGAAGAAGACCAAGACTACCGTTGAGAAGAGTGTCGAAGAGTGAGAAGATTGTCAAAGAATGTCGTGAGTTAAGTTAATTAATGATGTAACTTAAGTATGTGTTACTATTAAGAAAACGGTGTATGATATCCAGTGATGTTTTAGTTTCAAAGCAATGTATAGCTCAGTTTTGTGAAATTGTTTGAAATTTTAAACACAGGCTCTTCAGGTCATATGATGACATCGTACCAAATTGATGTATATAACAATCATACTTTTATGTTAATTCTATGATGTTGCTCAATGCAGTTATACTCTTTTGTGGAAGTTAAATGTTGGTTTTTTTTTGGGGTAATAATAGTTACACGTAGTATTTCTGCACTGACTTGAGCCCTATTTCGAGGGAGAATTTACACTTCCAACCTGCCGTTTTCTTAATAGAACAATCTGGGTTTCTTTCATGTTGTACATTCTCCTTGATCTGACCAGTACATATATAACATCAATATTATTAAAAAAACTAATAGAACTGGCTGTAACTTAATTATTTTTCACGATATATGTCAATATAATTTGTGCTAACTAAATATGAAATCAAATATCTTGTTCGCAAATTAAAATTTCAAACTAATTGAAAAAATACCCAAGACATCTATCTCATATATATACTATAGATTACTGACTACCTATGTCCTAGGTGTCATGTACATATATGCATATACATATAATGGCATGTATATATGGATTCCAAAAAACTACCCCTAGCTAACTTATTAGTGACGAGCACTCGTGCTGGCCCGTCACTGGTATATCTTTTACCAGTGACGGGCCCCTTTTATCGCCCGTCACTGCTATATATTATCAGTGACGAGCTCCCTTTCTCGCCCGTCACTGGTAACGCATACATGTAAACCCCTCGCGCGGGACTTGGGGAAATATTCCCCAAATCCCGCGCCCGCCCTAATTCCCAACTCGACCCACCCTCGCGCGACCGACGCCGCCAGGCCGCCGCCGCTCCTCGCCGGACGCCGCCCTCGCCGCCTCCCTTGCCGGACGCCACCCTCACCGCCTCCCTCACCAGACGCCGCCCTCGCCGCTCATCACCCTCCCAGCCGTGCCCTCCCCATCTGCAGCCGGCCGCCGCCGTCAAAGCTCCGTCCGGTGGCCGTTCTGAAGCCTCGTCCGGCTGCTTTCTTCTTCCTTGCCAGCGCCGCTGCCGCTCTTCCTCTGCCACCGCCCACCGTCTCCTCCTCCGTCTCCAGGTGACATGCTTCATTTAAATGACATATATGTGTAATAAGTTCCATACAGGGTTCAGGCCTTAGGTTCATCATTTGTTTAGATATTTGGAAATGATTAAAGCTATATAACTTGGTTGAATGAAATTCTGGACAGCTCAACAGTTTTAGTCATAGATTACGAACGGTTTGTCAGAAAAATGTATATGAATACTCTAAACGAAGCTACGGAAGGTACCTACGATTATTATTTGGGAAACAAGATGTAAATGGTAGTGGAATGTCATAGAAATGAAACCGAGCGGAATCAGCCAATCCTACCCTAAATCATTGTTTTGCATTTAGACAACGTATGGCATTACTGACCTCTGATCAAGTATTGGTGCTAGGTATGGAATAAAATTGTATTTAACCGACATAGATCCAATTGGTGCTTTGGTGAAGCCCTCATTAACATGTATATTAATCGATAACCCTTATTAGCTAGGCCCTAACTTGGGTCAAGGGCAGCGTGCAACTCTAGGGAGGTTTAAGATGACTTATCATTGCTTAGCTAGAGTGGTTAATATACTAAGCATTAGGGTCACTATTTTATCAAGAACATCTCAGCAAGAACGCATGTACTAAAATTAGCACCGAGGTAATTGGTTTAAGAATTGCATAACCACTACAACTAGTTAATGTTAACGCAGCCATCCTCAGTAAAGCAGCTAGTTACTAAGGGGTTCCGAACATCATTAGTTAATGTTCTAACAATAACCATCCGGAATACTTTGATCAATTGATCTTGCATCTAATAATTTGGGTTAGCTAAGCATCTCCAGTATTACCACAATGATCAAGTCCTATTGGTAAATGACTATCGTATGGATTATATTATCTTTATGAATGGCTTTAACCAGCTCTGTCATTACCGTATTACTTTGTGGTTATTACATGTGCAATCACATATGTGAACATTTAGTACTGTTTGTTTGAGAATTCAGATGTGCTTCCCCTCTTGAGAAGTCAATATGTTGGGACATAGAGTAGCAATTCTTTTTTGCATTCATGATTTTTTTAGTGCCTTGTTCTACATTGGAGGTTGGAATTGTACCTATGTCAGTTGGTGGTTTTCATTCATGTTTATTTGGCAAAGGAGCAACCTATGATAATCAATATTCTCTTGGAACAAATTTGTCTAAAGAAAAGCAGTCTTTTGATAAAGTTATGGATTCCTCATTTACAAACATTGCTTCTGCTGTAATGTACCGAAGATGAATGTGAGATGTGCATGGAATATATTTCATATATGCTTGTGATACCGGCCGTCGAGCCGAGGCAACATTCGTTGCTTTGTTTTTTTTTCAGGGAAACTGAGGTCAACGTTTTGGCTAAATGTTGCTTCGTCAACGTTTTGTCAACGTTCGATACTCAATTTTGCATAATTTTAGCAAAGGTCATGCCGAAATTTCGAATTTTCAACAATTTATTTCAATAACCTGCCAAAATTTTGAAATGTTTTATCTAATATTTCAAACTCTCAATTCCAAAGAAAACTTTTATTATTTTTTTAGCCTCTCATGAAAGCTTTCATAAGTGTTGTTTCTATTATTTTTTTTAGCCTCTCATGAAAGCTTTCATTTAACAAGTTTAATTCCATTTAGTCCGAAAATGGCCGGAAGTTCTCCCTCTTCGTCGCGGACACCAACGGATGCCCCGGCGTCGTCCCGAGATATCGAGGGCCGTGCGGAAGCTCCCCGGGACCTGGCCATCGTCGACGACCCTGCTGCCGGGGATAACAACGAGTACGAGTCATCCCACGAAGAGTCCGGTGGTGCTGAAGATGCGACCGATCGTGACGAAGGGACTGGCCGTGAATACGAGACCGGTATGGAAGAAGAACAGGCGGACGGGGCTCCACCAGCCAAGCGAAAAAGGCGGCTCGCGCCTAGGAGACCTAACAAGTTGAGCACGGACACCTTCGTAATCACTCGAGTGGACGATCTGGGTAAACCAGCCAGTCCTGTAAAAGCTGCACAGGGGTACTCAAACGCCGTAGGCTGCATCCTGCGTGAAACCGTGAAGATCACAACCCCCGACATAAGGACGAGAGAAACCAAGCATCTTCGAACTCTCCTCTTGGACAGGCTATTCAGCAGGTACTCTGTCCCGGAGGCCGATAAAAATAGAGTCACAACGAAAGCCCTGAGCATGATGTCCAAATCCTTGAATACCTGGCAATACCATGCCAATAAAATGAAGGATCAAGATTTTGAGACCGTGATAAAGCCGAAATGGCCTACGATAGATGAGGCGGACTGGACCGAGTTCATTCAAACTCGCTCCGGCGATGAATTCAGGAGGAAGAGTGATTGGGGGAAGGACATGCGGGGGAAGATCGTGGGTGACCACAGACTCGGCAGCCGTGGTTACCAAGGGAAGAGGCCTAAATGGGACAAGGAGGATGCAAGGTTGATTGCGGCCGGGAAAGAACCCCCTTTCTCGGACATCCAGGAAGGGCGCGGAAAGGATTTTGTGAGGGCCCGCGCAAAATTTGACCCTGCGACGGGGGAACCGATCTTCACGCACAAGAAAATGAAGGACGTGCACGAAGAACTGGTAACCTCTGAACCCATTTTACTTTATTTGTCCTACGTAGATTAATTTCCTAAAGATTACGTTTCTGAACGGTTCATGTTGCTTGCAGAAAAAGCTGAGCCAGCAACCTCAGAGCTCACAGGACTCTGTCGATAGCGACAGGTGGCAAGACCCTATCAACAAGGCTCTCGGGAAGCCGGAGACCCGTGGCCGCGTGATGGGCGTCGGGTATGGGGCTCGATGGGCTGATTACTGTCCCCAAACCCACGAGGCTGCCCGCGAGAGGAGGAAAGCGAAGCAAGATAAAGAATTCGATGCGCGAGTGGAGGCGGCGGTGAAACGTATATTAGGGCCTATATATGAGCAGCTACAACGTCCACCCATGCATCCTTCTACGCAGCCGCCGCCCTATAATCTGGATACGCAGCCGCCGCCCTTCACTGCTGCAAGGAGTAGTAGCCCCTCTGTCTCGGGCGTTGGCCCCGGGTCGCCAAATACAATCGACGGCCTAACGGTAAGCGTCGTCGGCTCAACAAATCGTAAGGGTGTCGTACAAATTTTGTTGTTTGGACTCTAACATCGATGACCCGTACATATGTTCCGCAGGTGATAACTCTGTGCCATCTCCAGACCCAAGTGCTCGGCTCGATGGTGACGGTCGCGTTCGGTCGAGTCCACCCAATAACGCCGGAGAACAGGATGCACTGTGTGGATTTACCACCAAACATGGCGAGGGTGGAGTTGACTAAGGTGGTCGGCACCTTTGATGACTTGGTTCTGAATGACCCCCCTGAAGAGGGATACGAGAAGCTAGGAGCCTGCAAGGGGTTTTTTCTTAGGTGGCCGAAGGACGCGATAAAGTTGATTGAGACCTCCAATCGTCCAGCACCTTCGCCGAGCCACACCCACAGTCCATCAGCAAGACCATCTCCTTTGGGTATTTCCGCACCTCTATCCTACAGGGATCTGGAGATGGAGGATGCCGAGGAGGGCGCGGAGCATGGCATGCCTCGTGACGAAGAGGCACGAGAATTTGTAGATACGCCACCACCCAAGCATGACGAGGAAGCCCAGACGAAGTTGACTCCTAAAACACTCGTGGGCGCAGCCAAAGAAGCGATGGCCGGTCAGAGGGCCGTATCTCTGGATACGCAGCGTACGAGCAAAAAAGGGGCGAAGAAGACACCTGCTAGCACCGGTACGTACGATAGACAGGGTGAGGCGAGGATGAAGAAATCCTTAACCTACGCAGCATCTTCCCAATCAGGACAGCGAGCAACGGGTCGTCAATGGCGGGCCTATCACGTCCCGGGTCACCCAATGGTACCAAATGATGAGTTCGACGTCCTCCCGAACGAAATAAAGATTCTGCATGAGAACATTCGAGACCTGGAATTAGGACCCGATGAAACTTATGTCTCGTATTACACGACGAAGGTGCCAGAGGGTTTCCATTTCGTCGAGCAGTATCCCGCGGACAAGTTCTATCTGGACTTTGCGGAGATCTTCGGCATGTTCAACCTTTATCGGCTCGAAGCATCCTTCGTCAGGCTATGGGCGCTTCACCTAACCAGAGAGATCAGACGCCTGAAGATTCTTGATGTTGCAATAGCAGATCCGTATCACATGCACGAGAACAACGTTCGCTCCCAACAAGGTAGAGAGATTATGAAAGAATACCTCGTGAGTGCGATGATAGCGCATAAGGGAACGGAATACCTACTCGTGCCCTACAATCCATTGTAAGTCCTTCTCTACTTTGTGCTTTCGTAAAGTTCTCTTTCGCTTCTGCACCTAGCCAACTTCGTGGGTTAATATTGGTTTGTTCACATGTCTGCGCAGCGACCACTGGATCCTCTTAGTGCTAACACCGAAGGAAAGCAAGGGTTATTACTATGATTCCATGAAGAGGGTGAAGAAAGACTACACCCTGCTCAAGAAAGTTCTGGATGATGCTCTCTTCGACTACAAACACAGGGGAGGAGGAGGAACTATGGTAAAAAGAAGTGGTGGTCCACGCTTCAAACACGTGACCGATTTCTGTTGCAGACAGCAGCCGGAGAACAGTGTGACGTGTGGCTACTACGTCTGCTGCCACATGGACGACTTTGTACGGGCGCGGAACACGTTTCGCAAACATGACGACTTACGCAAGTGGAGTAATAACCTCGAGCACAAGCCATATGACTGGAAGCAAGAGTTTGCACGCCTCCAGAATGCGTTTGCGAATATCATCAACAAGGACGTCGTCTCGGATAAGGGGCTTTTCTACGCCGGCAATGACCCAAGGGAGGAACACGCCGCTCGCTCAGAGCAGCGAGTTCGCCAAATCCGACCCAAGACGACGCATTCGCCCACATGCAGCTAGGCCCTAGAGGAGGGAAAAAAGCGTGAAGATAGGCCCTTCGAAACGGAAAAACATTGCATATGTATTGTGTTTGTGGTCGTGTATTCCTGAACTGGTCTACTTTGTACGCTTGTGGACATATTTACGTATTGGCACTTGTTATTTTCGTAGTCGGTTTGACAGATCTACTTATCGTGTGCGACATCCGAGAGCGCGAGCGAGGTGGCCTTCGAAGCACCGGGCACGTAGGATGCCGACGCAACGAGGCAACGCCGCAAGCGCTATTAGGCCACAGCGGCACGCCCTAGGAGAACGGCGACCGAAGGTCCACAGCGCGCGGGAGTTACACCGGCAAACGGTACCATCGTCCGTGTAAAATTTCCTAGAGGCAACATGCTGCCGCGGCAGCAAAAAAGGGTCGTTTCTGCTGCCGCGGCAGCACCTTGGCACCTCCTTCCCCACACTACACCCAAGGGGTACACCCCCCTCCAGGACCCCTGCAGTACACAGGGGCTGGAGAGCGCCATAGTTGACGCGATCCTGCCGCGGCAGCGAAAATGACTGTTTTTGCTGCCGCGGCAGCACCGTGGTTGGGCCTCTCATAATAGCAGTGACGTGCGTACTGGAGAGCTCGTCACTGCTGTATATCTTACCAGTGACGGGCAGAAACTATAGCCCATCACTGGTAATTATCTTACCAGTGACGGGCTCTCACATGCGCCCGTCACTGATAAATAATTACCAGTGACGAGCGGATAGCCCGTCACTGATAACCACTTACCAGTGGCGGATCACCAGTGATGGGCTTGCCCACTCGTCACTAATGGGCATTTTAGGCCCGTCACTGGTGCCCTTTTTTGCAGTAGTGACAACGAGAAAATCCGAACGGAATCAGAGATCTAGACGAATCTCTAACCCTAGAATCGCCTATCGCTAGAGCGATGAGAAAGCCCTAGGGAGAACATTCCAGCGGCATTGATAACCAATAATTCTTTTATTAAATTGATGGAGTTAGACCTCAACTCTCATGCTATTCCTTTTAAATTTCCATAGTCCCCAATCTAACAGGTAAATTTATAGCTCACTATCCGTCTTATTCTGTCGAACCAAACACGCTGCGATGATGATCTGATTTGGAAAGATCCGAAGGATTCGCCTTCAAGTCTTGTGAACTGCCAAGTGAACATATATATAGCGGGAAAAAGGCACAGTGGTGGGTTCAGCACTTACTGCATGCCGTAGCTCACACTCAACATTTGTAGTACTGCTTGAGAAAAGAACACAGCACCTCTTGGAGTCTCCCATGCGAGGAACCGCGACTCGCTAGCCCTTTTTCCAGATTTGAGAAATCTCTTCTCCTCCTAGCAATTCTCACAAGCTCTTCAGATTCTCCTGTTTCTCCTCGGGTAAATTTTTCTTGCCCTCTTCCACTGCATCTCACCCGTTATGTTCCGCGGGGTTCTATCCATTGCTCTGTGCGGTTCTTGGGTTTGGGGTTTTGGACCGGCGCCATTGGGGCCGATCAATGTCTCTCTTTTCTGGGTACAATCTGACCCTGTGAATCATACCGGACGGTTTCGTAGTTCTTGGGTCCGATTAGACTGGTTTCGTGAGGTGGGAATTGAGAAGATCGCATCAAGATTGAATTTTTATTGTACTTTTGGTGCCCTTTAGGTCGAAACGGTAGGTTTTGGGTACTGATTGATCACTGCGGGTTGCGGACTTGCGAACAGCCAAATTTGGGGACAATTTTGTGCTCCTTTTGCTTGCTGGCTTTCTTGTGCATTTTGGTGTTAGTGCAGGTATGTAACAAAAAGACTCGCCAAAAATTGTTCTCTACCGTAGCTTTATTTCATTTCTATTTGCTGTTCCTGGGTTTGAGATGGTTGAATTGGCTGAGCTTTTGATTCTTGGTGTATTCTTTTCTGAAGGAAACTAAATGCTCCTTTTGGTATGTTTGTTACTGTGGTATATGAACTGCAAACTAGGATAACCGGATTAGAATGAAAACATGGAATGCTAGTACTTAATTTGTGATGAAATTGTTCATCTGTTAGTTGACTTTGCAAAACATTGGTCGTTTGCTTTATTTGTATTAGTGATAGCTATGTTCACAACGAAATGTTGCCATCTGTTCTGTCATGGTGTTTGCATGTACATGCAGGGGTGAAAGCTGACTTAAAATGGTTATATATAACAAGTATAAAGTGGCTGCGACAAGTATGAAATCTTCGATGCGCTTTATATGTTAGTTAAAGGGACAAATACAAACTCTTCTTCCACCAGCTCCGGTTGTTTGCTATTTGAGCATACTTGCATTGCATGCCTCTTAGAACATTGAGTGGTTTTTTCTTCTGTTCTACAAGATGGATCCTGCTAGCTGCGAAACGCAGAAGCATGAAAATGGGCATGATAGCTTTCCAGGAACCCAGTCCCAGTCAAGCACCATCAGTCATAACAGATCTGTCCGTCTTCGATTTCTCGAGCAATTCAATGACTTGAATTATGGGAGTGCCAGTAAAGGTTACAAGGTAATCAATATCAGGAGGCTTGAACTTATCAGCACCCTAGAAAAGCTGCAAGAAGTATCTATCAAGTTGCCCTATGCCAGTCCAGCACTCAAGTCATCAGATGCAAGATTACATAGCGCTGCACAAAATGGGAGCAATTTTAGTTCTGATAATATTGTTGACTTGGATCCGGACAATGTTGGAGATCATACCCATGCTAACATGGACAATCTTGGGGCACCCACAACAGTTTGTTTAGTTGATTCCGATGATGAGGACATGGTTAAATCCTTTGGAGATGAAAATTCATCTGGTTCTAAGCAAAATACCAATTTTACCCAAGAATGTTTGCTGGCTGAGCCGCCTGCCCAAAACCAGGACATCATCGTGCTGGGTAATGAGAATAGCAGTTCGGAAGCTCAACTTGTAGTTAATCAAGGAAAGGACAGCATGGGCATTGACAATGAGGTGTGCTCAACTCATCATGAAAATTCTCTGTTTCTCAATGCATCTAATAGATTATTATGCATATTTTTTTACTGGATTAATAAGAGAGGAGGTGAATAGGCATTATTCATTCCCATGACCAACTAGCTTATATGATCCTTAACAGTATCAAGTTTTTCTAAACTTATGCTAGCATGATAAATTACGTTGTCTTAAATTTACTTGTTACTGACTAGATGTCAGCTGTATTTCAAGCCCAAGGAAATTGATTTATTTGATGGCCGTAGAACTTCAGAGCCACAACAACTGAACAAGGAAGGACATCACGACGTAATCATTTACCATGAGGTCTGCTTCGCTATTAGCTTTGGAAAGTTAATCAATATAGTTGAATCATATTATTTTCCTATATTGCTTAATTAGATAACTAGTGGCAGTCACTGAGCATTTTCTATTTTTACAGGAATAAGCTTTTAATCTTTTGAATATCGTGGTTTTGCTATGTTGAGATACAAAAGTTTTAGTTTCATCATTTTTATCTTATATTATACCTACTCAGTTTCAGGTATAGAACTGATTGATTTAGATATGAGATATAATGTTGTTTTTTAATCACAAAATTTAGGTTGACAAATGGAATTGTTTATCCCAGTAATGTTCACTGTCTTGCATTTCAACAGAGTCACGACGAGAAGAAAGAACAAAGGGGAGAAGGTAAAGATGTCCAAAATAAAGGAACCACATATAAAAACATCTCCGTTGAAGGTTCTTATGAAGTATCTTGTGAGGTCATGCAAAGTGAGTCACCAACAAATGGAAATTATAATTGCTATGATAACAATGGCAGCCCAGTTGATGAGCTGGAAGATCTTTGGAAGGACATGTCGGTTGCATTGGCATGTTCGAAGGTATTCAGCTCATTGCAATTGTCTCTTGATCTCCTATCTTTAGTTGTTTCTTAGATCATGTTACAACTCCTATTTTTATGATGGTCTACCTAAGTACCTAGCTCCCTTATTTTCTTTGATAATGATTTTATGATAATTTGACAATTCTTTTTCATGCCCACACTGATGAAATGGTTCTCAGCAGATATGCCCCAGAAGATATAATAATATTTATAGTACAGGTCTACAATCGAGTGCCATTTCTCTGTCTACTTGGTGTATTGTAAAAAAAGAAAATTGTTCTGATTGTTATCTTCTGCGTATTGTCAGAGATCAGCTATATGCCCCTATTTTGCATTTTATTACTCAAAGGTCTAAAGTTGGAGCACATGATCTCACTGGTTGTCTTGAAACAACAAGTTTTGCATTAGTCTACAACCTTTTTGGTCCTCTGACACATAGATTTTGATGCTTTACCATCACCCTACTACTGAAATCTTTTTAACAATATTCCTTTACTCATTTGCTTTTTTTTTAGGAAACCTTTGCTTTATTTATGGTCTGCCATTACTTGCTTCTTGTTGAGAGGTTCACCAAGTTATTTTACTTGAACAGACCATGGGAAGCGATCATAGTATTGTTCCGTCGGAGAAGAGTACTTGTGAAGATGCAGATGATCCTTGTCATCATGACTTCCTGATGAAAGATGATTTGGGCATTGTATGCCGTGTTTGTGGTCTGATCCAGCAACGCATTGAGAATATTTTTGAGTGCCAGGGGAAAAAGGTATGGAATTCTGATCCAAATTAGTCTAATTTACTTTGTTGGAATCCTCTACTGATAATTGCTGAAATAATTCAAATTATGAAATTTCCAAAATTACTTCTTAGCAGTAGACAATTCTATTTGGTATCACAGCATCAGCTAGCTACAGTAAATCTTGTCAATCAACTCATTGCTGATTAATGTTCAATGCAGCCATTCATAATTTTCTTCATCAGTTATTGTGTCATTAATGACTGACAGATGAAACAAATTTTCCATTGAGATTTTTATTACATGTGTTTTAACTTTGTATGCATCAGCGCAAACAATCGTACAGAACATACCCGTCAAAACACAGAAACTCTGGTGATCTGGATGCAAATGCCAATCCTTTAGGAAATATTCTTCAAGTGGTCCCTAGTGCTCTATCGATCCACCCTCAGCATTCACAAGAGATGAAACCTCACCAAGTAGAAGGTTTTAATTTCTTGATCAAAAACTTGGCAGACGAGAACAGCCCTGGGGGTTGTATTCTAGCACACGCACCAGGTTCTGGAAAGACCTTTATGCTAATTAGTTTTGTCCACAGCTTCCTAGCCAGATACCCTGCAGGAAGGCCATTGATTATCCTTCCAAAGGGTATTCTGGCAACATGGAGAACCGAATTTCTCCATTGGCAAATCGAGGATATACCTTTGTATGACTTCTACTCCTCCAAAGCTGATAACCGGTCTGAACAACTCAAAGTTTTGAATTTGTGGGAGCAAAACAGAAGCATATTGTTGCTCGGATATCAGCAATTTGCATGCATAGTTTCTGATCACAGTTCTGATACGGAAGCCCTCATGTGCCAAGAGAAGTTGCTGAAGGTCCCAAGCCTTGTCATCCTAGATGAAGGCCACACTCCGAGAAATGAAGAAACTGACCTACTCACTTCACTTGGAAATATACAAACTCCTAGAAAAGTGGTACTCTCAGGAACCTTGTTTCAGAACCATGTAAGTGAGGTTTTTAACATTTTGAACCTTGTGCGGCCAAAATTCTTGAAGATGGAGAGATCTCGTGCAATAGTGAAGCGCATACTAAGCAAGGTGGATATGTTGGGAAAGAGTGCACGATCAAAGAACATTTCAGATAAGTACTTCTATGATTTGGTGGAAGAAAACCTTCAAAAGGATGCAAGTGATAATATGAGAGTGATGATTATCCAGAATCTGCGTGAGCTAACTGCGAATGTTCTCCACTATTATCAAGGCGAGCTTTTGGAGGAGCTACCCGGACTTTTGGACTTCACAGTTTTTCTGAATATGAGTACCAAGCAGGCAGAGATCATTAAGGGTTTGGTAGGACTAAATAAATTTGGGAAACGTTCAAAGTGCAATGCTGTTTCTCTTCATCCATGCTTAAAGGACGTCAAGAACGTTTATGAGAAAAATGGAAATATCGCCGATAGGAAGATTGGTTCCATCATATGTGGAATTGATATCAACGATGGGGCGAAGGCAAATTTTATACATAATTTGTTGTCTCTTTCAGAAGCTGCAGCAGAGAAGGTACTCGTGTTCAGCCAGTATGTGCGTTCTCTGCTTTTCTTGGAAATGCTGGTCATAAGAATGAAAGGATGGAAACCAGATGTCCACACGTTCAAGATACATGGTAGTTCCAGTCAAGAGCAACGTGAGCAAGCTATCCATAGATTCAACAACTCACCAGATGCTAAGGTCTTCTTCGGTTCCATCAAGGCATGCGGCGAGGGCATCTCCCTCGTTGGTGCATCACGCGTTGTCATTTTGGATGTTCATGAGAATCCTTCTGTGATGCGCCAGGCGATCGGACGTGCATTCAGACCAGGGCAGTCTAAAATGGTGTACTGCTACCGTCTTGTTGCCGCTGACTCACCAGAGGAGGAGGATCACCACACAGCCTTTCGGAAAGAACGGGTAGCCAAGCTATGGTTCGAGTGGAACGAATTTTGCGATAATGATGATTTTGAGCTTGCCGCGGTGGATGTTTCAGAGAGCGAGGACAGGTTTCTCGAAAGTCCTGCATTGCAGCAAGATATCAAATCCCTATACAAAAGGTATGTATATCCTAGTGGTGATTATGAATATGCTTAAACCTGTTTTCTGCCAGGAAGTTGAATACATTGATAAATACGCCATCCTTCGTTTTGTTTGCAGGTGAATACCAGGTGCTGACCAGTGACCATACAGTACAGTTGACATAGGAACTGAAGCATACTTTATGTGCTTCTTTGCAGTATTTAGCAGATCGTCTGAAAACTGTATGTTAGTGTGAAGAACTATTTAACAGGGTAAAAGTGTCTAGTAGTACAAGCATTTGCTCTCAAATGTAAAAAGTAGATGCTTTTGATTGACATCTTGACATCATTATACAATCGCGTAGTCAAGTATTCTGTACTGCTAATGAAATATTTGAATGGCCGTTCAGAAGTTCGCTTGTGTGCTCTTCTCAGTCAGGTGAACAAGGTATCCTAGTATTTACTGTCCAAGAGCTATTACTATTACTCTGTCACAAGCCACTGTCCATGTTACGGCTGCCTGAATCAGATAACTCTATGCATGTACATGAGACGAGATGTACAGGGATAGCCAAGCAGGGCGGACGAAAGGAGAAGTGTACAAAATTCTGAACATTTCAGACAAATCATACTACATTTGTCAACATGACTGAATTGTGACTAATGAGAGGTGTGTTTGCTCCTTGTTCCAATCCGCTTTGCAAGCAGCACATCTCTGTCACGGAAATTCAGAAGTTAAGATCATGAACTTATGCTAGAGAACATTCAACCATTACAGAAGCCATACACCTCCTTGTATGATTGTATCTGCATTGCTAAGATCTGAACAGCTGGTACAAAGCATGAAACATCTGTGTCTTGCATTTTCCAAGAAAGCCATGGACTGAGGTCTAATTGGATCAACAAGTCATCATATTAGGAAAATCATTCACCAATCAGTACAGAAACCTGTGCAAGCTAGCAAAAATACCAATCTACTATCTTTACAGCAAGCTACACCCCCACCTCATACAGTTGCGTTATACGGCCCTCGAAACTACTTCACTTACCACACCAGTCGTATGTATATAATTGCTTAAAACCGTGTACCATGTACTGCATGTATGCCGGCGGCGGTGCGCCGGCCGGCCGGCTCAGACTACTGACGCCGCCTGTGTTATTCTGTGCCGCGGCGAGCCGCGCATCCCGGCCACTCACGTGACAAAATCGTGCAGCAGCTGCGATGACGAGCCGAACCGCTGCCGGTCGTCGGAGCCGTTCAAGAAATCGAAGTCGCTGGCGTTGCCGTACAGCAAGCCCTGCTGCTCGGCCGGCACGGGGCCTGCGTTGTTGCAGTGCTGCAGGCCCAACGTCAGCGACACGCTGCCCCCGAGGTCGGCCATATCGCCGTACGCCACGAACCTCGCGTCGCCGCCGACGCCGTGGTGCGCGAAGGCGTCCTGCATGAGGCTGCTGCTGCCGCTGCCGCCGGCGCCCGGCCCGTGGCGGTTCAGGCTGAGGCCTGTCGCATGCGTGCCCATGCCGGCGCCGTCGAGGCCGGACATGCCGCCGGCGTCCATGCCGGCCACCGGCTCCGTCTTGTAGGGGTTGAGCTGGCTCGCGGCGGCGCTCGACGGGCTCTGGAACTCGTCGCGGTCCTCCGAGGATACCGCCTTGTCCTTGCCCTGCTTACCCGCGTTCTCCGACGACGAGTTGGAGTCCATCTCCGCGCCGAACTCCTCCTTGTACATCTCCTCCACCATCGGCTTCCACAGACGAACACGCGCGTTGATGAACCAGTTCGACACCTAGGCACGTACGTGAAGGCGCGTCGCAGCTTAATAACAACATGGAATTCTTTTCTTTTCTTGAAGAATTATGGACGCATGCATGGGAGCTCAATCGATCTCACCTGTCCCCGGGACAAGCCGGCCTGCCTTGCGAGCATCAGCTTCTCGGAATCTTTCGGGTACCTGCATCAATGGATTCATGGCGTATTTGTCGGTGATCGGTACCACGGAGGAAACGAGGAAGGAAGGTGTTGGTTTCTTCAAAAGAGGTGCATGGCGGCGCTTACGGGTGGAGGAAGTGCTCGAAGAGCCAGGCGCGCAGGACGGAGACGGCGGACTCCGGGAGGCCGCGCTGGGGCCGCCACGCGTGCTGCGGCTGCTGCATCATGCCGAACTGCTGCATGGCGCGCTGCTGCCGCAGGTGCTGGTCGATGTAGCGCAGCCGGGAGAGCCCGCCGCCCTGCGCCGAGGCGCCGTCCTGCTCGCCGAGGCTCCGGCGCGCCGACTGCACCTGCGCGCCGATGGCGTCACGCAGCGACCGGAAGTGCCGGGAGATCGTTTGCAGCGCCAGCGCCGTGTACGGCCTCGCCGCGCCGGCGCCAGCCACCGCGTCGAAGGACGACACGACGATCTGCATTTGGTGGTGGTAGTGCCTGTACCTCCGATCAACCTGCCGCCGAATCAACGTAACCTCCATTAAAATCAAGCTGTTGCTCTTGGTATTCCATTATATCGAAGAAAACAAGTTCTTGTTTCTAAAAAAAATACTTCTGACCATGCAAAATTACCTGATCCAGCATGGCCATCAGGGCCGTCACCTTGTTCTGAAGCTCCTGCCTCTCCGCCGGCGACAGCTCGGCGGAGGAGTTCCCCTCGTGCTCGTCGCCCTTATCGGTGTCGCCCTTGCAGCACTCGCCGGGGTCGTCCTTGCCCTGGTTCCTGTCCCCCTTCCTCTTTATCGCGTCCCGGACGCTGACCACCTCGTACAGCAGCTCGCGCGCCGCCTTCAGGAACCTGGAGCTCTGCACATACACATTCGCCTGCGTGCTCCTGCTCGCCGCCATGGCCGGCTGGTTCGGGCTCAGCAAGGAGGCCGCAGCAGCAGCCATGCCTCCCGGACGGTACTGGTAGAGGGACACCGGCACCTGCGTGCCGCCGAGGCTGAGCGACAGCCCCTGGTGACGCTGTGCCGCCGAGGCGCCGTCGCCCATGAGCAGCTGCGTCTGCAGGCCGCCGAGCTCGGCGCCGTCGGTCGTCCGTCCGTCCCTCGAGCTCATGAACGCGGCCGGCTCGTCCCTGCCGTCGCCGCCGTGCGCAATGTGGCTCTCCGGCATGATAGTTGCCGGGAGGGGGATCAGGGCGCCGGTCGATGAGTCCGGGTATGGGTTGGACGTGGCGTAGTGGTGGAATGACATGTAGCCGCCGCCGGCGAGGCCCCTCTGATCGGTGGAGGTGGAGAAGAACGTGGCCATGCTCTTCAGAAGCAAATGTACTCTGTCATCAGAACGGTACTAAAGGTCAATATTTGTCTTCAAAAGTGGGAAAAGACAGGACTGAAAACTGTTAGCAAATCGGCTCCAGTGCTTAGTATCATCAGAAGATGATTTCAGGTGTAAATTTAGATTGAAGTAGCACTGGAATATGACTGTCAGTATCATATAACTTCGCATAATTGGAGCAAAAGAAGTATGATTAAACATGTCGTGCATCAACATCGAGTTCTGAATTAGTGAATTCGTCAGAAGTTAATGTGGTGATTCCAGTATGCAACAAGAACTGCAAATTCATTCAGAAAGTTGAGAGAGAAGTGAAGAATTGTTCCTACAGGACAGGTAAGCTATTACAAGTGAAGTAGCAAATCAGATTCTCAAAAAAAGAGAAGGGTGGAGTCGATTCGGAAAAGGATAGAACGGATCAAACAAAATTCAAAGCATCTATCTACCTGGGAGAATAAACTTCACATTACTGCACTTGCTGCAACACAATTCCCAAGGCTTTCACAGTACCTGCATACAGAAAGAAACCGAAGCCTTTCAGTCATTTGATGAACTCAGCATCTAATTTGAGGGAAACTGCAGTCCAAATCAGTACCTATCAAAGGATTAAAAAAAGGCCTAACTGGACTTGACTCCAGAGAAACTAAAACATCCAGAAATATCAGCTCGAGATTTGACTTCAGAGAAATTGAGCCTGACTGCGAAGAATACTGACTACTACTTGAGCAATTCAGAAACTAAAACGAACAATAATCAACTCAAAAAGAAGAATTTTTTTCAGTTGGTGCACCCACCAACCACAAGGAGATAACTAGAAACAGAAAGCTCAACAAGCAAGAGGCTAATACCAAGAATATATGCAGACACCAAGAAAGCTAAGAGAAACCTGTGTTCAGAGAATCAGCGACAAATTGATGGATGCAAAGAACAACGTAAGCTTGACAAGATAAGGCTGTACATACCTCTGCAAGAAGCCAAGAACTGACTTTGAAACCAAGCAAGAGCAAGAGCTAGAGTTCTTGACTTCTTGGTGCTATGTTACGACAGAAACCACCCAGAACGGGGACAGAGTTGATCCCAAGGATTCTAAAGAGAATTAGCAAGAAGAGAGGAGATTAAGATAATAAGAACTGAATTGCATCGATTCTTTTTGTTATTCTTCTCTTTTGGCTCCCTCTCTAGGCTAGAGTTGTTCTAACTCCTCCTACCTTCCTTGAGCAATAATATACTCCTTCCACCAATAAGGGCTGCCTTAACACTATCTCCCTACAAATCCTACAGAAACCCCACGACAATTTTGTTTGTTTCCTCTCACTTATTCCTCTCTATCTCTTTATCTCACTCGTTCCTCACATAGGTTTCGGCTCGTGGATGAAGTGGAATTTTTCATCGACTGCAGCACGCTCAGCCTGCAGGAAATTGGACGGTTGGGATTGAGTGAATGCAAAGGCTGCAATTCCTTGTGATCGACCAACGCTCAATCTCCTCAACCATCGACATTAATACTTATAGGCTGTTTAAGCATTCAATACATGCATTTCGGTTTATTAGGCTGTGTGTATCTTCAGATGTAGAGGCCGGGGGAGGTAATCTCTTCCATTATCTAAAAAAATGCATTTTGGTTTATACATGATAAAATGAAGATCTTATGCTTGCAGATATTCTACTACTTCTGCAGAATATGCTTTTTACGCTTCTTTAGAAATGTATAGATTTCTTGCCCATTTTGAGTGACTTTGCAGCATACTTGTTGAGCAGCTCAGTTAGTCCACTCAGTGCACAGGAAAGTAGGTCCATTACCTCCTCACTTGCTTGGTGTGTTTTTAGCGGAAAAGCTCCCAACTTGCCATATTTAGGTGATTCTCCCTGAGGTCTTGATTGCTAGGACGCCGATCGCTTGGAGACTTTCAATAGGTGATGGCATCTGTTAAGATGTATTAGTCTCCTAACAACCAGTTGGTAGACCTAAATCGTCTTTCCCTTCTGAACCTCCCGTATCTCCCATGGTCATCATCAGATGCTCCTAAGCAAGTGCATGGGGAAGGATGCTGACATCCCACAGAGCGAAGTGCAACCTACATAGACAACAGAAATGTACTACATATATTTGCATGACAAAATCTCCTTTCATCTCATTTCTAGTTAAAACTGCACAGCAGGCCCTAACACCAGATAATGAGATAACTAGTGCTCACTTTATTTCAGTTTGGTGCACAACACTTGCTTTTGAAATTGGGCATGTGGTAGTGATGTGCAACGACAAGTGTCTTCATGGTGCCCTCCAATCATGAATTTGACCCCTTAACTCTTTGCCATTGCTTTGTGGGTTGCCTCACTGACAGGCGGGCTGATTTCAGAGACACGGGATTCGGCCAAAATGTGATGAACCGTTGAGTATCACTGATAATGACATATAGTCTTATCTATGTTCCTCGGCTCAAATAATTAAATATAGTGTTCGTCTTAAGATTGTGGTTGTTCATAGTCTTGAGTGAATGTAGCGCAGCTATGTGGATCAGAAAATTTCAAATGATCTTAGTAATTTCAGTTGCTTCATGTGGTTTTAATTTTTTTTCAAGCTATAATAGAGTTATTTTGAATGTCATTATCATGCCTTTATTGTCAGTAAACATAGGCCACATCTCTTTTTTTTTAATGTAGGATCTTCTTGCATTACCAAGAATTCTACTACCATAGACCGGAGTATCGAACTGGTCTTCAATGGATGACAACATTATTCAATGTGATGATAGTGATCTTCATAGGTTTGAGTGAGCTGTTGCAAGTGATTTCAAAGTTCAAATAATTTAATGTGATATTTTGTCCAAATTTAGGTTCTTTCTCCTACTATAAGCTTACAGCCTTACAGTCAGGAAGAGAAGATATGACAGCATTATTTAGTACAGATCAACCATTCCTAATTGTATTCATGGAGATGTAAGACATGGTGTACTCTGATGCCAACCCACAATAGACACAAACGTGAAGTTCACAATCCTTATTTTTCAAGAAAGTTAGGTCATGTTACATTTAGACTACGAGACTAATCGTTCCTAACTGCACTCATGTTGATGTAAGAAATAGTGCACTCTATTTTAGAGGCCAACCTTTAAAAACTAGAAATGTGAAGTTCACATTCCTTGATTATCAAGAAACATAGGTCATATCACAATTAGTTATAGATATCCCATGACCTCGGATTACTGGATCACGGATCACCTACAGCTAACAGACATGTCGGTCCTTGAAACGACCAAGCTTCAAACAGGCTGCGGTCTGTGCCACCCAACGCCATTGTAGTCGGCTCCCTACGTGTCTCTCACCTGGAACCTCTCAAAATTGTTTAAGACCTTAATGGCTAACCTAGCTAGCTGTTTGTGATTGTCCCCAGCTTGTCCTCCTTGTTTTTCTTAATCAAGGTAACCTCTCTATCAGTTCATCATTGGAGTTAGGTTTTTTTTTGAAAGGGAAGTTGTTATTACTTCCGGCCTCTGCATCCAGAGGATGCACACAGCCTAAAACCAGTCATTATTACATAGATAAAAAAAAATTAGCCCACAAAGCTAATGCCTGAAATCTTTTGATGGTCAAATAAGCCAAACAAAACTAAACAAAACAAAGCCTATGAAGAGACCGCCAACCAAACTGGGACATAAATCTCCTAATGACCGACTCCAACCCTTTCCCCGTTTCTCTCCGCGCTTTCTATCGAGATCGATCTCGTACTTTCATAGAGCGTTGGCAGTGGCACACGACTCTCTGCACCTTCGCCGACGGCGTCTCGTTTTGCCTCAACAAAACCAACCAACGCGTTTAGGAAGATCGGTGTCACGTTTCAGCTCAACACGCGGCACCGCGTCGGATGGGCAGTTGACGCTGCTGTTCATCTGGAATGTGGCCACTGTCCAGCAGGCATCTTCGTCTTCTCTTTCCCTACCCGAATTCTTCACAGTGTGGGAGTGGGGACGGTAGCAAGTACAGGCACCACCTTGTAGAATCTACTACTAACAGTGCAGCAAAGCATGGAATCGATAGAGGCACGCACTGTTGTGGTGGCCAATAATTGCTGCTGTACGTACTTTCATCGTCGTCGTCGCAGCCGAGCAGAAAGGCCGGGGGCGCCTCATGGGCGATGGATCTCTATGCACACGCAGCAGAGAGGGAGAGAGGACGGCGGCGTGTCATGAATGGCGAAGTGGGCAGGCGACAGTTGCAGGGACAATCCATGTGTGGAGATTGCGATGATGTTAAATGTACGTGGTCGGAGAGAGCCGGTGCGGTGCACGGGCGGAGTGGCGGCACGGCCGGAGGATGGCCGTGCGTACGTGCATCGGCAGGGCGCCCCCTTTTCTTTGGCCGGATGCGGACGCAGGGGGATACGGCCGAGTGCCTGGCCATGCCCGTGCTCCCTGCGGGTCGTGGTGGGTTTGGCACGAGTCATCGATAAAAAAGGAAGAGGGTGTTGGATCGAAAGGAAGGGGGCCGTGTGACTTTGGAGAAGTACCCATCGTCACCCCGTCATCCCGTGAGCGGACGGGTTGACATTTCGAAGGGGGATCTGATCGACGGGAAACCACGTAGCGCTCGATTCTGTTGGGTGTTGCCGTCTCATCCGGTCGCCGACAGTGGAGCTGCTGGTGGTGCGCGTTCCATCTCCCGTCTCAAGGAGCGCGAGGTAAACGTTTGCCTACGTTTCTCATCTACACATGCGTCTTCGCCTCACGGGAGAAACTCGACCTTTTCACCTCTAATAATTACTAGCACGGTGTGCGTAATTGCACCAGAAATATTTTTAATTATTCTTATTTTTTATCTGTACATGTGATATTGGATCAATAAGAGAAATAAAAGTTTAGATCGCGAGCCAGTCTGCTAGTCGTTGTACTGAGCTATCTATTTAGTTAAGGTTATGATGATCTATCGAATGTGATCTGTTTAGGTATAATTATGATGATCTATCGGTTATGATCTATTTAGGTATAATGATAAAAATCTATTAGTTGTGATCTGTTTAGATACAGTTTTGAAGATCTATCGGCTGTGATCTGTTTAGATACAGTATGAAAATCTATCAGCTATGATCTATTTAGATGTAATTATGAAGATCTATCAGTTGTGGTCCATTAATAATAAAATGGTCCACCAAATTAACGATTAGATGTTTTATTTTTTATGTAAATTTTTACAATTTTTTATTTTTATTATATTCTATTTTTAGTATATAATAGATAGTAGATTTATATATGAATTGAGCAGTTTTGGGTGAAACTTGTACTTCCGTGTCCATATGTATACACAATTTATAAAGCAACTCAAGCTTTCATGTCTAGAGTCCATCGAAACCAAATCAAGGCCTAGTCCGGCCCAGAATGCGATTCAACAATTGGGCCCATTAACCATAGCATAACCAAGAAAGGCAATATGGGCCAAGGCTGGCACGGGCCGTAATGTCCATGAAGGCATGAACAGTTCTAGCTAGACCTAGTGACACTCCACCTCCAAAGGGAAAGTACTACGGTGGGTGACACCAGCCCAACAGCAAATGCACATGAAGCAGTTTAGACAGTAGAGCTATTAACTGTAGGACCGCCACGACACAAGAAGCTACTAGGAGGACTGGATCGCTTGATAGCTAACCAAGCAGTTCGGTTTATCGGCTACTGACGTTTAGGTTTTAGCTGCTTTGTCTTAGTTCTAGCGCTCCCTAGTATGGGCCCTCCTAGAGTGTTCCTTTATCTTTGTTGCACCTTTTCCGTTCCTCCAATGTTGGTGCCATCTTCTGCCTGTCCAGGCGGACATGCGATCCAACAAGTGTGTTGTGTCCAGTTTGTTTCCTGTACTTGTAACACCGGCAGCTACTTTGTTAGTTATATATGTTTATGTCAAGTCCTTGCATTCCCTTACAACCATACATCTGCATTGCATCCTCTTTGCATTTTTTGCTTTCATACGTGCTTCGGCAATCCACACTACCAGAATGTGTAAATGTACCTAGTGTCCGAAACTGTCCCGGGTGTAAAACATCTGACACTCGGGACACTAACGACTGTACCTAGTGTCTGGTTATGCACTCGATACAAAATCTGAACACTCGGCACAGAAATATTGTACAAGGTGTCCAGACTGTAACACTCGGCACAATATTAGACACTCGACAGAAAAATTAGGATCATATTAACCAGCGCGGCAAGTTTTTGGGCCAGGCGGGAGATCTACAACTACACGCGGTAAACCATTTCAGCCGAAAAAAATTTGGCCCAGGCGGGAGCGTGTGGCTAAGTCTGCTTCTGTTCTGCCCCCACGCCCCCAAAATCGCCGCCACCACGCCCCCAGATCTGCCCCCAAAATCGCCGCTCCTCCTCACAAATCCGCCCGTCCCCCATGTCTCCGTCGCTTCCCCAGAGCCCTCCTTCTTCCCTCGCGGGCGCTGCATAGCCAACATTCCCCAAATCAGCTCGCCGCCATCTCAAGCAGTCCCCGAAGGCGCCCTCCTCCATCGACGCCGGCTTCTTCCAAATCCTCGCCGCCATCCCCTCCGGTGAAGCAGCAAAGGATTTGTCATCCCTGAGGACCAGCAGCCGCCGCTACTTCCCCTTCCCCAACTCCAATTGTCGCTATCCACACCGGTCTTCTTCCGCACCCGACACCGTTGTACATCTTCTTCCACGACGGACGCCGGCGCACATCTTCTTCTGCAGCTCGTCGTAGGCCTCATCCAGGTATAATACATGGAACCCTTTTCCCTTCCCTTCCCAATCTTTTTTATTTGTGGTAAATGCTGCCGTCAGTGGTGAATCTTGGACGGAAGTGAAGGGTGGGTTCAATTCAAGTTTATACTTAAATGGTACTTTATTCGCTGATTTAGAAAACATAAGATGCACAACTAACCTCACAATTACTGCCATTTGTTCTTTTATAGATGAATCTCTAGTCTCATTAATAAGAACTGAGAAATTCCTATCTCCAATCTCACCCATTATCACAGCTGAAAGAGCATCCAGGCCCCAAGTTGGTTTTGATGGTTAATGGCAACTCAAACTGGAATCTAACGTTTACAGTGAGTGTAAGCAGGTTTTTAGGTTCCAGAAAGAAGGGTCATCAAGAAAAGGATGACCACCAAAAAGGTACAAGGGTGGTTTCTAGGACTAAGGAATGGCGGTGCTAGGCAGCTGTGCCACAGCTGTGAAGAAGCCGGTGCTGTGCAATGAGTTGCAAGCAAGGTGATGGTGGCTTGATGCGTCAAGGGCCGTGACTACAGTTGGTGGGCAGGTAAAGCCTAGATTTGCTAGTTCTTTTGAGTCCGTAGGAAAAACCCGTACTATCAAGAGGGACGTAATCAGTATCAGTTGTCTAAGGGACTTTTGCTCAATGCTCAGAGGGTCAGTGTGTAAGCAGTAGAAAACCCCAGGGGCTAGAGTCACCGGTGTGACACAGCGTGTCACAGGTGGTCTAGTGCTCTAAGACTCAGGTACTTCTCTGGACCAGGGGAGAGCTTATAAATGCTAAGGGAACTGCACTGCAATAGCTAGTCTGGTGAGTCAGAGGGTTGTCGGAGGTTCTCTCCTTATAGGTTTCAGAAAGTGTTGTATGCTGAGGGCATGTCATGTGCCAAGACCGAGCTGAGTAGCTAGGCTGCGTCAGTTAAGGGTTCACCTGTGTGTGCCGCCGGTGACACAGGTGTCGGTCAGCCCGAGCCGTTATAGTTGGGCGGAGTGGTTGGCTGTGTTACCGGTGGCTCACTAATCCTACGTGGCAACAGTGTAACGGTCGGGTGCCTGTGAACCCTATATATAGGGGACCAGGGGAGGACTTCGTCCTCAACCTTGCTAAAATCTGTGAATCACATACGACCGTTGCAAAGCCTCCAACCACCGAACAAAAGCTAAAAGCGTAAGTGATAGTTCTGGTGAGTGTGTGAGCTTTGAGCAAAGAGCAAAAGTTCCTCCAAGAGATTGCTGCTGGTTCATCTGTTACTCTTGGAGTGTCTGCTCCTAGACGGGTGTAGGAGTTGCTGGTACCACCCAAACTTGTGTGGGCTGGACCAGTAAGTTTGTGAAGGTGATTGAAGTCTACCTGCTGCGAGCAAAAGAACTTCCACAAGCTAAGGAAGAGGCCTGAACGTCAGGTACTCGGAGAACAAGCACGATTTAGTGCTGGCAATCTCTTCGGAGTAGCTTCTCCAACAGAGACGTACCTTCTCTGAAAAGAGTAGAGAACTTCGGTGAAAAACCTCCTTGTCTCTGAGTGCTTTACCTGTTTACTTCCTGCAGTGCTATATGCTTTTGTATACTCGTGTGATTCTTGCTATCTTTGTTTATCTGTGATGGATCACCTTTATACCTGCTTAGCTTAGCTGTGTCTCAGTTGCTAGAGATCTTATCTGTTACCTGTCATAGCTACCTGTGACACAGGCAATAGCTATCTTCATCTGTGCTAGATTTGATCTTACCTGTGTCAGACACCTGTGTGACAGCTGCATGCTATTTTTATATCATATCACACCTGTGTCTATTGCCTGTCACACAGCCTATTAACACTTGCTTCTGCTCAAGTCTTAATCTGTTAATCTAAGCTAAAAGAAGTAACTTTTGTTAGCCTCCTATTCACCCCCCTCTAGTCGGCACTCCTGGTCCTTTCAACAGCCGTGACCTCTTCCGCGCAACTTTGCGCAAGCTCCTTTTGAATATCTGGACAAATCATAAGTGCATTGCCAGGACCTTTTTGAAAGGCATCCTTCACAACATCATTCTTATCTTTGTACCAATTCAATAACTCTCTAAAATTTACCTTGTTCTATACTACTTATTTTCTGCTATTCTAAATGGAGTTTTTCTATGTGCTGAATGCATAAAGATTTAGTTTTACTGCATTGGTTAACTGCAACTCAAATTTGATAACTGCATTGGTACGGTAGTAGCTGTACACGCTTAAGACCTAGAGTAAGATTGTATGAAAACAACAAGCTAACTTCACATGTTAATTCATTAACTGTTTACTGTTATCTACACATTAGGATGAATGAAGATCGCGGTTGGATGTACACAGGGCATAAAAGTAAAGATGAAATCACCTCTGAATGGATTTATAAGATCACAAAGTTTTTAGATCGAGCTTTTGCTAGGAATACTGGTCACCGTGGTGTGATGTGCCCTTGCAATCAATGTTGTAACAGACGGCCACAAATTAGGTAAAAAATGATTGAACACTTGTACCACAATGGGTTTAGGCCAGGATATACAGTGTGGTTGCACCATGGTGAGCGTGGCCAGAGTAGATCAGATGTGTTACGCCAACACACTAATGATGGTGGATACAATGAAAATAGGATTGATGATAGGGTAGATGATGTGCGTCATGCATTTGTGGGACCTTTAGAGAAAGAACCAGAACCTACCACAAAAGCTTTCTTTGATATGCTAAATGCGTCAAACAAACCACTTCACGGGCACACCCAAGTTCAGCACAAGCATTGCTTGCTTTGATGCATTCTTGGCAGTTGTTGCCACCCTTCTCCCTGATGGTCACAAGCTGCCCCCCAACTTGTATGAGTCAAAAAAATTGCTTAGCGCACTTAAAATGCCATATGAGCTGATACATGTTTGTCCAAAACAAAAATTATTGTGTTAAGTATGGCCAGTCTAGGTATATTGAGGTGGACAGTGGTGATGGCCAGAAAAAACAGCTCACCGTGCCTAGGAAAGTACTCCGCTATCTTCCATTTGTACCTAGACTCCAACGGTTATACATGTCTGAAGCTTCTGCCAAACAAATGACATGGCATAAGCATGGACATTGATACCATGCTGACAAGGTGGTCTATCCGTCTGATGGTGAAGCATGGAAGGAATTTGATAAGGAATATGATGAATTTGCTAAAGAGCCTAGGAATGTTAGAGTTGCAATAGCAACAGATGGGTTCAACCCATTTGGTATGGGGGTTGCATCCTACAGTTGTTGGCCTGTTTTCATCATTCCACTCAACCTCCCACCTGGTGTTTGCATGCAAAGACAGAACATTTTACTATCTTTGATAGTCCCTGGACCTGAATACCCAGGAAAGAACATGAGTGTTTACATGGAGCCAATAGTGGATGAATTGATGGTTGCTTGGGAGGTAGGGATATTAACATATGACCGTGCATCAAAGATGAACTTCACTATGCGGGTTGCATACCACACATCCCTGCATGACCTGCCAGCCTATGCTATATTCTGTGGGTGGTGTGTTCATGGGCAGATGCCATGCCCAGTCTGCAGGGAGGCTCTGCATTGCATTTGGCTAAAGAAGGGGGGGCAAGTTCTCTTTCTTTGACCTCCATAGACAATGAATTTAGAAGTGACACAAATGGGTTTACGGCTAATGTTGCTGTGCATAGTGGACCACCTCGTCGACTAACAGGCACACAGGTTCATGATCAGCTAAAAGCACTGAAGCCTAGACCTGACGGAAAGGGTTTTGAGGGTTATGGAGAGGAGCACAATTGGACTCATATTCCAAGCTTGTGGCGACTGCCCTACTTCCATAAGCTACTGCTTCCCCATAATATAGATGTAATGCATAATGAGAAGAACGTTGCAGATGCCATTTTTAGCACAATTTTTGACATTCCAGAGAAGACTAAGATAATGTGAAGGCTAGAATTGATCTAGAGAAGCTCTGCAACAGACCAGCTCTCAATATGCACCACAATATACCTAGAGATAAGTGGGAGAAGCCACGAGCTAGTTACTGCCTAAAGAGGGCTCAAAAGAGGCAAATTTTGGAGTGGTTTCAGGAACTTAAGTTTCAATTTGCGAAGGGGGGTGAGTTTTGAGACTATGGGCATCAATGGGCTTAAGAGCCATGATTATCACATATTCATAGAGTGTCTATTGCCAGTGATGATTCGAGGCTATGTCCCCAATAATGTTTGCCAAGTAATGGCAGAGTTGAGCTTCTTCTTCCGGCAGCTTTGTGCTAAAGAAATAGATCCAGTGGTGATTTCTGCTATGGAGTGTGAAGCACCTGTGTTGCTTTGCAAATTAGAAAAAAATCTTTCCACATGCCTTCTTCAATCCGATGCAGCATCTGATTCAGCATCTCCCATATGAAGCAAGGATGGGGGGGGGCTAGTGTAGTTCCGATGGATGTATGCAATCGAGAGGGAGCAAAAAAATCTTAGAGGCAAAAGTAAAAATAAATCTCGTATTGAGGCAACCATAGCAGAAGCATTTGTCCCGGAGGAAGTGTCACACCCTGATTTTCAGCACCTTGATTTTGAATCTCAAACCTAAACCTAAGACGCGTATATGCGTATATGTTTTATTGACCAGGCTGTCATGCACACTTGGGATTTCAGTTTTTCTCGAAGTATGTCATTTCATGGGAACACTTGAGTTAGTTTGCACCGTCGTGCAACGAACCCAAGTCATAACCCCATTATCACATGTGCATAAAACCCTAAATCGAACACACGCACCGTATACGCACAAACACTTTTCAAACCCAAACCCTAACGGCAAATCTGTCGGTGCTATTTCCATCCCTCCAAAAATGATTTCTAAAACTCTCTATGCCACATAACCATCTTGTCAACCCTAAAACTCTCAAACCCTGATCTCACGGCTAACCACCTAATAAGTTTTCTTTTCAAAACAGAAATTCAAAAATCCATATCACATGTGTTTTCTTCTACCCAAAAATTCTAGAAAAATTCCAGAAACTTCTTGAAACTATTTTTCACCCATTTATGAAATAATATTTGAGGGTCCAGTTCAAATATTTTTGATTACATTCAAATTTAAATTCTGGGCAGATTTTCACCTTGAACTGCAACTCTATATATAGAGCTCAGAAAAATCCCAGAAAATTCCAAAATACCTACCTCAATGCCAGTAACTCAAATATGCAAAAACATGTGCATGTCCAGTTTAAAAATTTTCCAGGAACCCTGTCGAACACCTTGCTCCATTCCTCCTCTCTCCATGAAATCAAAGCTCAAACCCCATCCTTTTTACTCCAAACCTTTACCAAAGTCCCTACTTGAATAAAAAACCCTCCCCCACGCCTTTTTCCTTCAGTGAATGTTCCCAATCCACAGGGTTCAACCCTAGTGTCAATTCATGTCGACATTGGCAAGCCCTTGGCAGCCTTGCTCCACAAGGTTTCCAAGCCAATTCCATTTTGTTTTCCCTCCCTCTAGTCACCTCAGCACCGTTGACTCGCCCAGGCACTCCCTCAGCACACCAGGACATGCCTGTGCACACGCATGCCGCTCGGGGACGCGCCCTGGCATTGCTCTGGACACGCACCGCACACGGCAATGCCAACCAGCAGCGGCATCTACACGCCATCCATTGTCCCGTTGCCGGCCAGCCAATTCCACATGCCACAGGATTGCCCTGGTCACCAGCAAGCTCTGCGCACCACCGGATTGACCTCGCACACTCTCAACACCATGCACGGCAGAGTCCAGCGGCCATCACCAGGATGTCTCCGTCGACCTCCTATTTAAAGGCATTGCGAGCATCCCAAACTCCGTGCTTAGCCTCACCTCACTCCCCTGAAGCTCCCACACTCGGCAATTCCACCTGAGCTCCCACCATTCTCCCTCCCGACCAACTCTTGCTGCCTCTGATCCCATCAAAATCCGAGAGGGACAAGCCACCCCAACACCAACCCGTCTCACCATCATCTTCCCCATCTACTCTCCTTCCCAATACCAGTACCATTTTTGGAATAAGGTCGCCAGCACCAAAAGCCCATTCCTCGCTGGAACCCTCACCGAAGAAGCCTCTGTCGCCGTTGCCATCGACCGCCAGCACGGTGGAGCTGCTCAGTGTCTCTGACCTGTGGACCCAGCAGCTCCCGAAGCGGTAAGTGAGAGGAGCCGCTGCCGGTGGGCCTGCTCTTCCCGCTAGGCCCACCACGGAGTAAGTGGCGACGCCCCGACCTCCCTCCCCCTTCGCAGCCCAGGAGGCGTAAAGCCTCTGTGAAGGAAGTGTAAAGTCCAGAAAACCACTGGTTTTCTTATTCCAGAATCGGTTCTACCTTGGTTCAGCCGGTTCGGCACCAAGATGATGGGTTCTCAAGAAACTTCCAAAATCAAAATTGATCCTAAAAATATTTAGCAACTTTTAGTTCAAACAGATTTTCAAAAACTCAAACTTTTCTTGCTGTGCAGAGAGTAATTCAAATATCTTTTTTGAATTCAAACACTTTTTGAATTTCCTTTTGAACTTATGATCCATTCTAAAGTTTCTAACATGCTAAACTTCAATCTTCTGAACCTTGGCATAAAAACACACACATATATATATACATATGTTGCATGATACAAAAGATGAAGAAGGCGTATATGAGACCTAAAACCCTAATATCAAACCTTATGCATATATATGTTAGGATATCATCTAAACATGCTAAAAATTACTAAAATGTCATGAAAACCAGAATGCATGCATGCTGATCTCTGTGGATTTCCTTTATTTGGCTTTCGTTATACTTGGTTTTCTTATCCGAAATCTTTCCGAACGCGTAGTCGACGGCGTGCCGGAAGGTTGCAAGGACGATCCAGAGTATCTGCCGTACCAGGACCCGGAGGAAGAATTGCCAGGCAAGCTCTCCACCCTTGATCATGTTGAATCCCAAGTTTACGAAATGATATTTCGTTTACGAAACATGCATGCTATGTTTTACGACTTGTTATTTTATGTAGAATAGTTATGACCGCGGCTTAGCAAACCCTAGTTCGACACTGAACTCCTTGTCACCCTAAGGACTACGCATTCCGGAAAAGTTAACGGAAACCTATGGTAGAATATATATACTTACTCGGCTTAGCCCTGTAGTAGTAAAAGTAGGTTTTCAAAAAAGGAAGGAATACTCACATATTTCATGTGGTGAAAGTTTGAAAAGGGACCGTCATGTTCGATGGTGTATGGAGGTAGAATATCCAGGGGTTGGGATATTTGCCGAAAAAGAACCAAAACAAAATGGAGAAGATTTTGATCCGAGTCGAAAATGAAGGGGGAAAGCAGGAAGAATGTTACATACGAGGTAATGCCCGGCGTGGTTCTCGTTGTCCGTTTACGGACGTGGTGAGAAGTCCCACTCGGATCACATAAGGACCGAGCTTAAGTGTCGTTTGACCAAATTTTACTGTACGCCCACATATCCTTTATGGGAAGGACTTGACCTAGTACCAGGTCTGAGACTAGCATGAACCCGTAGGCAGTATGAAGTGTGCAGATGAGGTTGTAGCCTCTGTAGAGAAAGCTCCCGTTGAAGTGGGGTCATGTTCGCCGCAAAGTTGAAACACCAACCTCCTTGTAGCGATGTTACTAACTCAAACTAGGTTTGGGATATGTCCTTCCGGCGGGTTCATGGCTAGGTTTACTCCGGTGAAGAGTCTCGTTGTACTAGCCCTGTTAGTATGCGGTGCACAATATACCCAGGGTGACCTACATCTTGTGGGTAAAGCCGTACCACCTCTGCAGAGGGTAAAAACTATTCGAATAGCCGTGTCCACGGTCATGGACGAACTTGGTTGGGCCACACTATAGTAGATTGGATTTCAAAACCAAAAAAAAATATGGTTATGGGCTTAAGGACGTGATCCGCCGTGTTTGCAGAGTGGCATGGAAATTCCCCGTCGTGGCGGGAGGAGTAAAGAAGGGATTTTCCCGTTGAAGCGGGCAAACCCTAGTATCCTGTCGTAGCAAGTGAGCTTAAGACTCCCCGTTGAAGCGGGTGAATACCGGACTTTCTGTTGTAGCGGAAAGCGCGGATATGAATCCCGTCGTAGCGGGAAGAAGGATGTAACAGATGTTTGTCTCGTAATACCGTGGCAATTTACGAAAACTGCTTTTAATATCTATTTACGTATTTCATGCAAACTTACTTTCTCGCACAACATGAAACATATGTTAGAGCCGTTTCTTGAAATACCCCTGCATGCATTTATATCCGTGTCAAACTCCCTGGTGGAAAGTTTGCGAGTACATTCAATGTACTAACCTGGCTTGTTGATGTGGCCAGACGAGGAGGAGGAGAGTACCAGTCCGGAGATAGCGACAGTGACTTCAAAGCGTAGGATTTCAAGCCCCAGTCAGTTGCTTGTGGTTTGGCATACCGATGGGTCATCTTCCACGTGTTTATTCCGCTGCAGTTTAAATTTGACCAATAGACCTGGTTTGTACTAATAAAGACCAAATATGGCTATTTGTGTAACGAACAATGTATCGTATGACTTTGCTATCAAGTGCTTGTGTGTACTAGCCACTGATCATGGGACTAGTACGATAAACACAGGGGTTTATCCGGCCTCAAAACCGGGTACGCCACAAGAAGTATCAAATTTCACAACAAAATACTTTGGTGACAATGTTCGCACAGTGCACAACCTAGCCCGTCGATACAACAATGGCTGTGAAAATGATTGCCAACTTAGCCTTTTCATTGGAAGAGGTGACACTTCATGCCGAGGAAATGTTAAAGTTTTATTGCATGAAGAGTGGCTGACTGCGATGTTATATGTATTCACCAACCTCCACGAAGTGCAAAATTACATAAGGTAAACATAAAACCTTTTGTTTTATAACATATCACAACTTGGTTTTTCAGACTAAAATGTTTCTTGCTTTTAGTGAATTCATTAGTCAGGAGTGGAATCAACAACAAGAGCCATCTGAAAAATAAATTCAGAAGCTTCTTAGGAAGGGTGCTAGCTATGGCAAGCATAATTTCATATCTTGGTTTCGTAAAAAGTAACCCATCTACTACCCATTCATCCTTCCATACTATAATCCTTTATGCGTGACTAATATATCAATACTACCCAATTAAATTTGTAGAGTGCTACTGACAAGTCCATGAGTGGTGAGCTGAGAAAAGTTGCTCAAGGATGCCTATATCGGGTACTGTCCTATAGTACGTATGATATAAATGGATACCGCTTTCGAACAGCTGCACATGAGAGCAAACGACATAACGCAAAAACAGTAAATAGTGGGGTGGTGACTGTAGCGGAAGATGGTGTTGAGTACTATGGAAGAATTGAAGAAATAATTGAACTCTCTTTTCATGGCAGTAAACCTCTCAAACTTGTTTTATTCAAATGCCATTGGTTCAATCCATTTAGTGGAGTGAGACGGACCCCGTCAATTGGGTTGGTTGAAGTAAAAAGGTCATCGGTCTTACCAGGGAATGAACCTTTCATTGTGGCTCAGCAAGCAACACAAGTATACTATGTTCCATATTCTTACAAACTGTTAGTACATTAGTTGATTGGGATGTAGTATATAAGGTCCCACCCATGGCAAATTACCTACACCCGGTGATGAGGACTACCAGGGAACTTTGAATTCTGATGAATTCTTTCAAGAAGATGGGCTGCCAGGGAACTTTGAAATTGTCATTGGAGATGAGGATGACCACATTGATAACACTGAAATTGATGTTGAGGTGGTTGGTAATGCGAAGGACTTGGAATTACTTAACCGCTTAGCTATAGACAGTGATAGTGAGGATGACATTCCAATCAATGTGCTGCATGTGGATGATATTTTCGACATTCATGATAGTGATGATGACATTGTTGAAACTGAAGGGGATCCCAATAATGATGAATACTTCTGAGCTTGATTGAATTGTATGTGTTGCATTTGATTGCTTAATGTTTTTATTTATTTATTGTTATGTTTTATTGTCATTAGGTAGATTGCTTCACTTGTACTAATGGTTTTATTTGATTTAATTTCAGGAAACTTAGCAATGAGGAGCAGTAGTCAGGTTGCACGCTCAAGCCGTGGCAGACCTATAATACCAACTGAGGCAGTGAAAGTGCATCTAGTGCCCCCTAATGGGTTTTGATGATTAATGACAAACGATTAAGGGACTAATAGCTTACTAAGTGTATTCAGGTGAATAGTCCCCAAGTAGTTGGTTTAACCAGCGGATATCGACCCCTAAAAAGTTAGAGATGAAGGAAGGCTTGGACCTAGAAGATTAGTGGTGTTTTTCTAGTCTTTGATATGATCAAAGGATCATTTGAGTCTATAGGACAAGCCGCCTATAGAGGGGTGAGATATCTAAGTTAGAAGAAGAACCTTCATGTGTGCTCAATCAAATCTCAGAAGTCTTCTTTGAAATCTCTTTCTGAGACACAGACTGTGATTCTCGGTAATACCGGTTTTGAAGAATCGGTTGTACCGAGATTGGCCTCTGTTGCGAGGTTTGAAGACTTAGTCGTCTCAAGCCTCGAAGAGCTTCAATTGTGGCATGACCGGTCTTCAACCCGGTGCTGCCGAGAATGGCCTCTGTGTCGGAGAGTTAGGGAACTCTGCCACTTAGAGTTTGCCCTAGTTTCATATTTCGGAAACCGGTATGTCCGCTTTTGAAGACCGGTGCTTCCGGGATATGCTTCTGATATTCTAGACTAAGTCCTACTCGTTTTGTCTTCGGTTATACCGGTTTCATTTCCGGTTGCACCGAGAATTCCTTCTGGACTTAGCTGCCCTAGACTAAGTCCCAAATATGTGATGTCTTCGGTTACACCGATTTTGCATCCGGTTGTACCGAGAATCTATTCTGGACTTAGTTCTTTAGTTGCCCTAGACTAAGTCTCAAATGTGTGATATCTTCGATCATACCGGTTTTGTTTCCGGTGATGCCGAGAATCTATTCTGGACTTAGGTCTATTTGACAACCTGTGTTACCGAGTTGGTTTCCAGTTTGACCGAGTTTCTTCTCTGTGGAAGAAGAACGTGTCAACTCTTCAGAACTCGGTTCAACTGTCTTCAAAGTCGGCACTACCGGGATTTGCTTTTGGAAGTAACTCTGCGGAGTATATTCTTCAATCCCGGTGTGACCGTGTTCCTTTCGGAACTACTGACTTTGTGTTGAAGATTTCGTTGTGCATCTGAGTTCCTCAGATCAGACCGTTGGCTTGAAACCCGGTGCTTCCGGTTTTGGATTCCGGTTGTGCCGAAGAGGAATCTTTATGTCCAACGACTCTTTTCTGAGTAGTGGCTATAAATAGCCCCCGACCCCCTGCGGGCTCGGGAGGACACTTAGCGCAAAAAGAAACTCTCTCCAACTGTGTTCCCCTTTCCTCTTGACTCCTTGAGATCTACTTTGAGTGAGGAAAGCCTTGAGAGATCTGAGATCTGTTTGAGCATCCAAGCAAGAGCTTCTTCAAGCCTAGAGTTCAAACTTGTTCCTCTTGGAGATTTGTCATCTCCTAGCCGGCTAGGCATCATTGAAGAGCTCCAATTTGTGGATTCACCTTCAACAGTTTGTGAAGGTTCAGGGATCACCTCAAGATCCACCAAGAGTGATTGAGCAAGTCCTAAGTGGACTAAGCTCAAGGAGAAGAAGGTGAAGACTGTGTGTCTTCGGAGCTAAGTGCTCAACCTCTCCAAACGAAGACATAGAGTTATTGCCAACAACTTGAACTTCGGGTTAAACCTTGTGTTCTCCTCCTAGCTTTCTAATTGCTTGTTGTTCTTCAATTTGAGCTAGTTTAGTTTGCTATTTGTTGCTCCATTCCAAATCTGCTTCACCCTTGCATGCTAATTAACTAATTTGAGTAAAATTTGATAATCTCCTATTCACCCCCCCTCTAGTCGATAAACCTCGATCTTTCAGGCAGCCATAGCAGAAGCTTCTTCTAGAAAAAGTAGAGGTAGAGGGCTTGCCATAGCCCCAAGACGAGGAGGTAGAGGGCCTATTATAGCCCCAAGAGGAGGAGGAAGAGGATGAAGACGAGGAAGACTAGACTTTTCTGCAATGTCAAACTCAAATGCTATAGATGAGGATGAGGTAGATGAGTACGAGGATGAGGATGTCGAGGGGGCTGAGGAGGCTGAGGAGGCTGATGATGATGATGAAGCTGAGGTCAATACAGACCAACCACCTTTGTGGCTGCGTGGTCCTGCTAACCTACCTGATCTACCAGCAACAGATCATGACAAGCCTGTCCTCGAGGCTTGTGGAGACACGTAAGTAATGTAGATAGTTTGTAAGGTGTTTCTCTAGTGAGAATGTAATTCATATGCTTATGTGCAGGCAATGGAAGGAACTAGGAGGGGCCAAGCGCAGAAATCCAAATGGTGTCATCAGCGTGCTGCTTAAGGAGTATTTCCCTAGCCTTGTCACTTATAATGGACGGACAGAGCCCCCATGGACATGGAAGCACTATGAAGCCGCGGAAGATACTCCTGATGAATTTGGAGTACAGTACAGTAATCATTTAGAGCGGGTGGAGGAAACCTTTTGGGTATATTTTCTATCTCTACTCCTTAGCCTATAACTGTGATGTTCATTGATTGATTAATGTAAATTGTTATGCATGGTCTTAGAACTATTTTAGATGGGCAACGACCTTGAGGATAATGAGGCTCAGAAACAAAAGAAAGAGCAGGATGCTAGGAGAGTGGTTCGTAATGTTTTCAAGAAAAAGATCAAAGAAATGTACTATGAAGCACGTATAGCAGTAGTCATCTTTTACTATGCACGAGTACTTAAAAAAAGATAGTAGGAAGGAAGCTTGTGAAATAAGATTCACTGACTCGAAATACATGGAGGTAATTCAGTTGTCTAATGATATAGCATTTTTTTGTAACCTGTGAATGCCATGGTGCAATGAGTAATTTGGATTTTTTATTCCATGTCAATTAGGCAATACCATCGTGGGCTGCCACTTCCGAGGATTGTTGGCTTCAAATTGTGCGACAAACATGGTGCAATGAGGAATGGTTGCAGAATTCTGAGAATTGTAGAGACCGTAGACTGTTGATGACTGGGCCAGCACACCGTCAAGGCAGCTCCTCCTTTAATCGCTATAAGAAAATTATGGTATGCCCATAAGACAATAAGTTCATATTAATTAGTTGTACATTGTGCAGAATTGTTAATTTCACTTGCTGTTCTATTTTCTGTTGTAGGAGGTGAAACAAAAAAAGCATATGTCTAATTTGGCTGCGTATGTAGCAGCCAGGCAGAGCCCTGAGGATGGTGTCTTGTGCAATGATCGGGCAACACAAGTCCTAGTAAGACTTGCAACTTTAATTATCTTCTTGCAGTTCCCTTTTGTTGTTTATGGTGACAATGATTCTCTCTAACAGGAAGCATACTTTGATGTAATGAATGAACCACTTGATCTGGGTGTTGTGTACAAGGCTGGATCGGGCAAGAAACATGGCCGCCACTTGATGGGCGATGGCTTCATTGACTCACGAGCAAGTATTTCTCAAGGCCGATCAATGAGTAGTGCAACAGTTGATGATATACGCCCTCCAAGACGAGTAAGGACCTCCACTGATAGAATCCAGGAACTTGAGTCCAAGGTGGACCAGATGCATCAAATACTCCTGGTAAGTTGCCCACAATATCAAATATTTTTGTAGCTAACTTGGTTCTTGCCTAATTTGCTTAGCACTTTACTTGTACCAATTGCAGTCTCTTCAGGGACATTTGACTGGCACTCCAGCAATAGCAAACAATGCAGTAACTCCATTATCTACTTCGTTAGGCACTCCAGTAAGTTTTCTTCACATGTTTAGACAATGGAAAGCTCAATGTAATTGTGTGAGCTCGAAATAAGCTTAATTGTGCAAAACTCAGTTTTAAACTTTGTTGTATACATCTTTGAACCCCACATATAATGTCATATGCTTGCCTGCCATTTGTATATGATTTTTCAATTACAATCTCTTTGCTTATTGTAATTTTAGGGAACTGCAGGATCAGCTGGAAATACTAGCGCTACCAATGGTGACAGTCCACTTGTTGATCATGTGGATGAGTGCAATGCTGACATTATTATGTAGTCTGTGGCCTACAAAATTTAAGTCATTGGATTTTGCTGAGCACTTATTTTATTCATGCAATTAATTGCTGGGATGATTGAACCATGGACTTGTAATTCCTATGTGTGATGAGCTGCTACAGCTGATCTGAGCATACATGAATTTGGTTATGCAAGCTTTTTTTTAGCTTTTGGACTTGTAATTCCTAAGTGTGATCAGTTTGAACTATGGTCTATGTATGAATTTCAAATGGTTCATGTGCCATATTTATGAATTTTCAAATGCTGTTTGTGATGCATAAATTTTTGTGTTCATGTTCAGTGCAATTTTTTCTGATTCTGGGCAGTGGACAATATTAGGGCGATTCTGGGGAAAAAATTAAAATCTGTCCCGAGTGCCAGATCAATAGAAGACACTCGAGACTGATTTACGAGAGATTTCTCTCCAGCGCCACGTGTCATCAAATCAGTAAGACACCTGTCCCGACTGTCCCGAGTGTCGACACTCGGGGTTGTTTTATGTTACCGTCAACCAAAGGGATGGCATTAATTTTGTTTCGAGTGTCAGTCTCTACCGAGTGTCCTCTTTACACTAGGTACACTATAACTGTACCGAGTGTTTACTCTTGTCCCGAGTGTACGTTGTAACTATCCCGTCGGACTCTGTCCCGAGTGTATTGTCCCGAGTGTCGCACTCAGCACAAGATGTAGCGAGTGTTTTTATGCTTGTCCCGAGTGTTTCTGACATTAGGTACATTTCTAGATTCTGGTAGTGCCAGTTGTAGTGCCAGCTACCCGGTAACATGAAGCTTCTCACCTGGAATGTAAGAGGGCTGGGTGATGATAACAAAAATGCTTTGATCTACATCAAGCAATCCAACAAGCATCTCCCGATATCCTATGCCTCCAAGAAACAAAGCTTCACAGCATCAGCAGATTCAAGGCGGTTAAGTTCCTAGTTCCATCTTTACGCACATTCCACTACCGTGCCTCAGATGGAGCCTCGGCTGGTACACTAATAGCATGGAACGACAAGAAATTCTCAACCAGTGCCCCAGACGCAGTACTCGCTTTCAGTGAAAGTGACATCCAACTCCGACAGTACAACCTTCCATGTTACCAATATCTATGCCCCAAACGATTCGACAAAACGGATTACTTTCTATGACAACATATCCCAGTTCAGTCAGCAAATATCGGGACCATGGATGCTGGCTGGGGATTTCAATATCTAAGATATGCTGAAGAGAAAAATAATGCACAAATTAACTGGTCAGCTATGGAAGGCTTCAACGAAAGGATTAACAGTTTAGGCCTTATGGACGTCGACGTCCCGAACAGAAAGTTCACATGGACCAACAAGAGACGTGCTCCAACTCTGGTCAAATTGGATCGCGTACGTATCAATGTGGACTGGAGTCAGAGTTTCATATACACCGAATGCAGAGCCCTAACGATGACAACCTCAGACCACACACCCTTTCTCATCAATACTGAATGTGGATCTGATGCAACGAGACTGTTCAGGTATGAAAACCATTGGCTTATATATCCAGGAGCTGCAGACAATCACCAAACGAAAAATCTGTCAGGGAACTAGACAGATGCAGATTGCAACCGGACTAAACCATCGGCTAAGAAGTATCAGGGCAGCAATCCGAAGTTGGATCCGAGCTCAGCGATCACAGGAAGCTCTCACTTCCAACAACACCTATGCCATCCAATACTTTGATGCAGTAGAGGAATGGCGGCAACTGTCCGACAATGAATTTTCAGTACGCAGATGCTGTCAGAGAAAGCTTGAGTTGATATGGTTTAGTGCAATGAAATGGAAGCGCCGAGCGAAACTTAATTGGTGCAAGCTAGGAGATGAGAACACACGATTCTTCCACAACATAGCCACCAGCCGCTTTAAGACCAGACTCTTCGCAGCGCTGCAAGACCAGACTCTGGACCTCAGAGGTGTTAACTCTGCCTACATCACACTGCTGCCAAAAACGGAAACCGCTAGAGATTAAGGATTACACGTGGATCTCACTTCAGCACAGCATCCCGAAGTTACTCGTAAAAGTTATGTCTAAGAGACAACAGCCAGAGATGATGAAATGCAATCCGGCTTCATCAAAGGACGATCAATCGCCGAAAACTTTGTCATGGCTTCAGAGATCGTACAATGCGCCCAGAAGCTAAAGAAATCTGTAATTGTGTTAAAACTAGATTTCAGAAAGTTTCGATGCTGTTAAGTGGAACTGTATTACACATGTGCTACATCACCGTGGATTCCCAGAAAGCTGGTCAAACTGGGTCCGGTCCCTGCTTACCAGCTCTAAAGCACAGGTCCTAATCAATGGAGCACCCGGTCAACAGTTCACCATCCAACGCGCAGGGCGATCCATTATCACCATACCTCTTCATCCTGGTAGCAGATGTCTTGCAGCAGATGCTTAAGCGTGCACACTCCGCTGGTTTTCTTACTCGTCCTATCGGTGTCAACGCCCCTCTGCCAATCCTACAGTACGCCGACGACACATTGCTCTTATTACATGGATCACCACAACAGGCTGCATATCTCAAGGTAATTCTAGATGTTTTTGCTAAGTTCAATGGCCTCGAGATCAACTATCAAAAGAGCACTTTCGTCCCTTTACACATTCCACCACAAGAAGTAGATCAGATAGCAAATTTGCTCGGCTGCCCTATCACCAGCCTGCCGTGCACATACCTAGGACTGCCACTATCAATGAACAAGATTCCTAGAGGACTACTACAACCAGTTATCAATAGAATCGATCGCCGCCTTGCTGGTTGGATGCCATAATTCTTGTCCTGGGGAGGCCGCATCACCATGATCAATTCGGTAATGTCTGCTATTCCAGACTTCTTCATGCCCTGTATCGAATGGCCGCGCGGGAGCACTGAATCTGTAGACAAGCTGAGAAGATTGTTTCTGTGGCAAGGAAAGCGAGAGGTCCATGGGGGACACTGTCTTGTTGCTTGGGAACACGTAACCAGCCTAAGAGCCTGGGTGGTCTGGGTATCCGAAATCTTTATGAGCACAACAGAGCACTCATATGCACACTAGTCGTCCGGCTGCTTTCAGGCAACAAAAGGGCCGTGCTACACCTGGTTGGCATCATGGTACTTATCGTCGCACATCCCTCGGCAGCAGTCGTCCAGTGACAGACCTATATGACGATCTATGCTCAAATTCATTCCGACAGTACAGTCTCACTGCAACTCAGCTCGGATCTGGGGACTTTGTGCCCTTTTCGCATGACCAGTGGATCCCTCTAGGTTTGCACTGCGCTACGCCATCCTTTTCACATTCGCAGCTGACCCGAATTGTACAGTAGCGTCACAGTTTGATAACGGAAGCCGGGACATCAAACTGCTCGAACCATCTATTTTGTATGAATCTTTCTCCTGTCTTGGGAAGGTACTAAGAGGTACTGGTACCTCCTAGCTACTAGAAGGTACCAAATCGAGATACACCGTTGATTAGAAAGGGTACGATCGGTATGGCTAAATTACTGCTCTGTGCGTGACTCTCCTCCCGAACAGAGCAGATGCTTCATCTTCCCACTTATGAGCATGCTCTCGTCCCTGAGCTCCACGCAGATCGCCGGGTGCAGCCAACGCGTGCTGGCCAGCCATGCATCCACCGCCGGGTGGCCTGCTGTCACGTCGCACCACTAGGTCAGCCCCGTCGGCCTCTGCCAGTACCGCGTGGCAACATCGGCGACGGTGATGTCGTGGTAGTCGTCCACTATCCTCCTCCACTCGATGGGCGCCCAGTGGCTCTTCGCCGCCACCTTCCCGTGCAGGGCGGGGAGGGAGGTAGCGGGAGGAGGTGACGCTGCGCCACTGCAACATCCGTCGGATTCACCTTAGGAGCGCGGCCAGAGCTCTCTTCGAGAGGCGGTGAAGAGTCCGCCAGAGGGGGGTGGCGAGGGCGGGGGTGGGGAGGCGGCGGCGCGGGAGCCTGCGGGGGTGGGGAGCTGGCGGCAGGGAGTGGCGGCGCGGGACCATGCGGGGCCAGAGAGGCGGCGGCGCAGGAATGTACGGGTGTAGAGAGGCGGTGCCGCAGGAGTATACCAGGATAGAGGCCAGAGTGGAGGGCCTTTCCCGGGAGCGCATTGGTTGAGGAAAATTACTATTTTACCTTTTATTATTTGGTACTTCTTTTGGATTGTGCGGTGGTACCATGAGGTTCCAGCGATTTGTAGTCATCAGATCACCATGTATGAACGGTTGCAGTACTTTTTTAGGACCGGGGAAGTTCTCATTTTGTTTTTATGAGCTATTCTACAGTCCTTGAGAGGTACCACGGAACCTCTTCAAACATAGAGAAAGGTACCTCCGAGCGAATTTGGGTAGCATCCACCCGCGGGAGCCCCTGCTCCGTCGCTAGCGACTGCAGCACCGTCACCTCGGCCGAACTCAAGGGCTTCCTGACCGCCGCCGCCACCATGGGCCCGCCCTCGCTCGTCTTTGATGACCTGGCCGCCGTCGCTGTTGCCCAGGCCACCCGGCCCACAACGCTGGTCACCGGCGCCAGGAGCGTCTTCGTCCTTGACTGCCTCCCACTCTAGGGGCTCAAGTCCGTCTGCGGCCGCCGCCTGAAGATGGAGGACGCCGCCGCCGTCGGCCCAAGCTTTCTTCACCTCCTACTCTGGATGGTCACTAGCAACGCCGCGATCGACGACCTTGACCGGGCCTCCTTCTGCCTCCCCCTGCACTTCCTCGGCGTCTATGACGGCCACAGCGGCACCCAGGTTGCGGATTACTACCGGAAAAGGCTCCACACCTTGCTGGTAGAGGAGCTGCACAGCACAGAGGAGAGGCCGTGTGTGCTGGCTCTGACTTGAGCTCCGTAAGAAGATTGTGCAAGAGCTTTTCTACGGTTGCGTGCTAAGTTGTATCTCAGAAGATCATGTGCTAAGTTTGTATCGTTCTCCTTGGCCACTACCGCTGCCTTGCCTGCCTCGCTGTGCCCATCGATCATTATCAATTGATTAGTTAATCCTCTCGGGTTAACTAATTATCAGCTTGCCTGCTATTAATGTACTTGAAAAATGCAGTGCATATATTGATGGATGCTAGTATCGGAGATGAGCTTCAAGTACATTAACGGATGTCTCGCTGTGCCCATCGATCCGATGATAGCTGCTAGTGACACAGAAGCAGGCATGGTGGTCGTGGAGGAGTTCACCAAGTACGAGGCGGTGGACTAGAATTTGGTACCTCCTCTCGTCTGTTCGCGATGACGAAGTCATACCAGTACGTTATTACCGTTGGATACACATTATTTGAACGGTTGAGGTACTTCTCAAGGACCGTAGAAAGACTCTTGTTTTCGATACTAAAAGTATAAATATAATAAAAATAGAGTGAGGGTAGAAATTCTCACAAAAAATAAAATCCGACCATTAATCTAATGGACCCTTTTATTATTAGTTGATTACAACTGATAGATCTTCATAATTGTATCTAAATATATCACAACAGATAGATCTTTTTAACTGTACCTAAACATATCGTAAGCGATAGATCATTACAATTGTACACAAACTGATCACACCCGATAGATCGTCATAATTGTATCTAAACAGATCACATCCGATAAATCATCACTGTACCTTAATTGATGGCTCAATACAACGACTAGCGGACCGGGTCGTAATTCAAACTTTTATTTTCTATATTGATCTAATATCAGACTTATAAATTTAAAAAATAAAAATAATTAAAAATATTTCCCCCGTGGAAATACGACTTAGAGCAAATCATGACAACCGAGCTTTGATCCAGGGAGGCACGGCGACAACCACCACCACCTTTTTACGATCTGTTCACCAACGGGGGCATCGGTTGGCGACCTGCATAGTGGATATGGTCGACAGTAATACCACATCGGCACAAAATCTTCCTGTGGCTCGCATACAGAGGACGGCTCAACACAAAGGACAACATGGCAAGAAAACAATGGACCGCTGACGCTGGATGTGATCGATGTCCGGCGATAGAATCAGTCCACCACATCTTCCTCCACTGCCAAAACGTGCAATGCACAACGGCGATAGACTCGTGACATCACACCATGGGCGACTCATTTTCTAAGTTAATTAGGGCCTGTTTGGTTGGACTATGGCTGTTGACAAAGCTGCTGTTGGCTGGCTGTCTAGAAAAGCTGCTGTGGCTGTGGAAAAGTGAACAATGGCTTTTGCTTGATCCAAACCATCTACAGCATTTTAGAAATTGAGCATTGAAGCTTCAACACATTGCAAAAAGCTGGCAGAAGGCAGCTTTTCCAAACAGCTGAATTTGCACTGCAAAGCCCACAGCTACCGTTGGCAAAAGCTGCTGAAAAGCTGGCCGTTTGGTTGGGCTGCAGCTTTTTCCAGTGAAAAGCTGCTGAAAAGCCCAAGCAAACACCCCCTTAGTCCTTCGTTCTTCTAGTCTAGCAATAGATGTTTAGCTGTTTACCAGGGGGATGTGTAGCTAAACATCTGTTGTAAAAGGCCTTCACGGCACCAAACCTTGTAACACTTGCCCTCGGGCAAAGTTGAAGTAGGGGCTGTTTGGTTGCCGACCACATTTTGCCAAGCTAAAATTGTGGCAATTGCCACACTTGTGGCTTGCCACATTTTTGGCAAAAAAAGATTGTTTGGTTGATCAGCGACCGAACGCCATGGCCTCCGGCGTTAGCCCCCCCGGAGAACTCGGAGCCTCCGACCTGGTTGAGCCGGATGTTGCTGGGACGCAAACGCCAGCTTATCTGGCGTTCTGGATGTCCAGAGAAACGCCAAGGTCTATGGCGTTTGTGGCGCGCCACGGGCGCTGTGGCGGAGAAAATGCGTGCCACACTTTTGGTGGAGAAGGCTGTGGCGGACGCGGTGTTAGACTGTGGCGAGCCAAAGTTATGGGTAGCAACCAAACGCCTGCCGAAGGGAGTATGGCACGCCTAAAACTTGGCTTGGCAATGTCTGGCTGGCAACCAAACAGCCTCGTAATACCAAAAGGTAGAGACTCCTCTACCTTATTCACTTTTTAAAAAAAAACTGTAGGACTGAGAAGTGAGAACATTTACTCAACATTTTATGTTATCTCCAACTAAACATAGCATCACAGTATCAGCCAGCCAAAGGTCTGTACTCTGCACTCACACACCGAGGAAAAAACGAGGGTATAAAGCGTGCTCTTGCGCGTGGCCGCTTCGTCAGGATAGGATTCCCGTCCGGACTCCGGAGATCATACGTACGGCATGGGCGTCGGTAACCGCGATCGCATCCCTCTGTCTGCCAGCCGAGGCGCCGGCCAAAGGAGCCGTGCAGAGGGAGCACATCGTCAAAGAAACACTCGTTTTATTATTGCACCTGCGCTCCAGATTTGCAGCAGAAAAGGACGCATCCTATCTCAGCCTTCTGTCAGGACGTTTGTCATCTTACTGTTTTTAGACTTTTACTGCTTGGAGTGCATTGCTTGCTTTGCAAGTTCCTCTACTGCATTTTTTTCCCTCTTGCATTTTATACTGCATGCGTCTGTCTATTCCATGGTGCTGGATTTAAAACTACCTCGCTGGATGATTGCTGCGAGGTGAGGCGCTCTGCTGCAGCATTTAGTTCTTCGCGCATGCCTGTTGCCCTGCCTCGTCGCTCTTGATGGTTCTGCTAATTCTTCAGCATAATGATTCATTCATTTGTGTCGTGCCCCGGCAATGTTCGTGCATGGGAATGCGTGATTATTGCTTTGTTTGTCTACTGTTGGAGCTATTGCTGCACGCCTACATGCTTGCCTGCCTCCAGTGTCAATAATTCCCCTGATTATTAGGTCCGGTAGGAGCAATAGGTCCGTTAGGAGCAAGAACTCCATGCTATGATATTCAGGATAATATTTCGTCAGTCGTGGGGCTGTCTGGCACCGATTTCTGGAGCGTGGCTGAATTGGCGACGAGGCATCCAATGCTGTCGGCAACACTATCTACATTTCTTCGAACAAGAAACTAGTAATGTTGATTACTATGTTTTCTGCCATGTTATCACTACATGACATAAATCTTCTTCCGGTTTCAGGCTTACAGCACACAATCATATTGGTTATCAAAGAAGAGAAACCATTTTTTCCCACATAGGGAATATAAACTTGAGAGCAAGTGATCAACGGCATATTCATGCTCACTGCACAATTAAACGGTTCCAACTCATCATTTGTTGGGTTTAGTCTCATATCAGTTGTGGACAGAGACTGAACACAATTTATAAAGGTGATGGTAGCCCCTCCTATCAGGCTAGTTTTTTAGGAGGAGAGGGCCCAAGACCTCTTATAAACATGTGTTGCTCTATGGTTAGGCCTAGGATGCAATGAGGACTAACGCTGGTGGTTAGCGGACCCAAGATTACGTAACATCACCAGAAGTTCAAAAGAAGGGTACATAAACAATTCACCTGCATCTTCCTTCCTTTCACAAAGATGAGAATGAGACAGCACAAGCATACTAATACAAGCAAAAGAATCATCAATCTTTTGCCTTTACTCTCCCTACACTCCATTCCAGGACTAACCCCAATTATCGGTTGGTCGCTTTGAACAATTCATGGAGATGCAGTAGAGTATGAATCTTAATCTGAATCGGACGAACAAATGCTAGAAATGACCTTCTAACCTCCAGCCACATCTACATGAAGTCGATACTTTACAATTGAACTCTCATCTGCATCGCTTTCTGTGTGCTTGATCCGCATGCACAAGGCCACCGTTTCAACACCATCTTTAAATTAGTCTAGCCGAAAAAGTTGCCTATGTACCAGGAGAACATACCGCCTCAACTGCCACCCTTTTCATCACATTAGGGCAGGGATCTCCACCAAAGATGTCGGGGGAGATGGCGACGACACATCTTTGTTGCCCAATGCATTTCTGTTCAAATGAACACATGAAAAATCAGTGAGTAGCATTACATTGTGAACGTGGGAATTTTGTAGAATTCCGGCAGAGTTATACTGTTTCCTGCAAAATTCTTCTATTCCAAGCAGGTTGGTGTGAGTGTTATTTCACAGGACAAGAATTCCAGTAGTCTGAAAAGACCAAAATGATACACTAACCTTCTCAAGAACAGTGTGTGACTTAGTTGAATGGCATTCCCCTTGCTGGAAATTTCCACAAGTTCCAAGAGGTGTCCCAAAGCTTGCAAATTTGATGGCAGAAATAGACTGGCCAGGTGCACATCTTAAATGCACCTTCGGCCTGTGGAACTCAGGCTCCCCTGCGTTCTCAATCTGCCAGTTCTTGATATTTGGATGATACTCGGATACATCAGCACAGACACTTGAGACTGACCTCTTCACAAGGGAAATCTTCGAAGAATCCCCGCCAAGTTCCTCGAAAACAACTAATAGATTTCTAGTTGGTAGCAACCAGGATTTTGGCACATGATACCTGCATAGAACATTTTGAAGCATTTTGTTAGCGCATCAGTTACAATATCTATTTATATACTAAAAGTACAATACAATAGAAAAAATAAAATAAGGCTAGAAATTCCCATAGAAAAGTAAAATATCCAACCATTAATCTAGTGGACCCTTTTATTATCAGTGGACCACAACCGATAGATCTTTGTAATTATACCTAAACAGATCATAACTAATAGATTTTCATAACTGTACCTAAACAAAGCACAACTGATAGATCTTCATAACCGTACGTAAACAGATCACAACCGATAGATCACCATAATTGTATATAAACAGATCACATCCGACAGATCTTCATAACTATACCTCAATAGATGGCTCAGTACAAGGACTAGCGGGCCGGTTCGTGATATCTAATATCACGCGTACAAGTTAACAAAGATAAAGATAATTAAAAACGTTTCCCGCACAATTGTGCGGGAACCGTGTTAGTTTCACTAACAAGAGCATAGAACTACAAACAAATGAAATTGAACCCTCCAGTTTTAATGGTGGAGGAAAAGGAGGCAAATATCAAGCAGTACAGTATGATTTTGAATACTGCAAAACATAAGGTAAGAGGTGGTGATCCTAAAATGCGAGGTGGTAGTCATTTCAAATGTTGTTGCCAATGGTCTTACCAACGCTGTGTGGGCTGACCGCAACCTGCTTGACATCTGGTTGCCCGGAATGACCCAGTGTAACTGCAAACTTTGCAGTCCCCATTTGCATATGCTGTCCAGTACCGTCCAATGCTTTGTCCATTAATCCAGATTTGGCCCTTACCCATGCTACCCATATCTAGAGCCAGTGGTTCATCGCCACTTGGGGTGTCAAAGTATGCCTATTAAAACAAACTATCGTAAGACTGGGATTAAAAATATAGTAATCAGCTAAATGGTTATGGCAAGGTTATTTTTTTTTCATACCCTATACCATGCCAATGGCATTTGGTTCTGTGCTAACAGTGATCCTTGCATCCATTCAACTGAACCAGCGCCTTCTAAGGAGTTCAGATTCATCTGTTCACCTTTCAGGCCAACCTAGCATGGAGAAAGTTACATTTTTACAGTCTTTCTTACTTAAACATTAATTCGTTAACAAAGAAGTTACTGATGCTGCATATACCTGATAGGACCAGGTCTGCCATGTCATATCTCGTGAACCTTCGTCCAACCCATGAAGCACAACAGGACCAACAACACCGGTATTCCATGTCTCATAGTGGACTCCGACATTCTATATAGCAGGACAAGAATAATCAGTCATACGCTATATTATTAGCTGTAAGTCTATATAAATTCATGCAGCAATTAGGGGACGAACCGGCAGTCCACAAGCAACACTCAGCAGCGCAATTTTGTTAGTACCGGCACGAAGGTTAGCATTGCCCTTGTATGAGATTCTTTTATCTTCCCTGGTTCCAGAAGCAGATCCTACAGAGAAGTAAAATTATTTTATTCGCTACTCAGTTTCCACAGCAATAATGCTCTATAAACAAGAGGCCTTTTCAAGTAGAAAACCTTGTAGCTGTCCATTGATAAAGATATGCAAGGCATGGCCAGCAGACTGCACAGTGAGAGACAGAGGCTTGCCACCTTGTAGAAACTTTTCAGATGGGCTTACATCCACACTGTAAATGGTGATAAAAACTTTTCAGATGTAGTTATTGTTTTATGCATATTGAGATTAGTGCGAAAGACAGTGTCCCTTGATTTTTAGGAACAGAAAGCCGGAGTAAAACTTTACAGAGAACAGGGACTTCGTATCCCAAATAACTGGACGTTGGGCATATTGACATTTAGAGATCGGCAATTTATTGATGTGGCATTACCTGGTGATGTACCAGAGATAATCACTGGTGTCTCTCGTGACATTAAGCTGCTCAAGTAGGCCGGTAGTGGTGAGCAAAGGAGCAGCTGCCAGTGAACCAACTTCCTCATCATACCTCTCCCACATCATTGAAGAGGCTCCATCTGCCCACATTTGCATTTGAGATGTCTGAACACCAACCTGTGGAAATGGTAACAGTTTAAACCAGCTAAGTAAACTCATCATATAGTGGATCAGAAAACAAAACATAGAACAACATTATGTCATACTAAGAAAGCGCAATTCAAACTTACCGTTGCAGTGTTAAAAACAACATTTTTGCAATCAGGAAGGATGCTGATTGACCAAGGTGGAAGGCTGTAATGCTGATTGTTGAAGACAACTTTTGCATAAGAGTTAGAATTGTAGTTCGCAAGAAAAGCTGCACAATCAGATGAAGATCGGAAGACATGGGCCTGAAGTATAGGCACTATGTGTAAGTGACACATCAAGCCATATATGATATATATACTTAATTGAGGAGAAAGGGTAATCAAGACAGACCTCTTGCATACTTCCAAGGGAAGTCACAGCTGGATCAACGGAAACCAATGCATGCTCACATAACTTAACAGCTCTGTGGAGTTCTTTAAGATGTCCATACTTTGGTTCTCTTGCAAGTCCTGGATAGTAACAAAGCAGAGTTTGAGTAAAAATGATGTAACCCACTTAATAAAATATCTAAACTTCATGTCTGAAAATTCACCAGTATAAGAGATTCTTTCTAAACTAACCATATTCATCAAGCGGAGCATCATAATCATAGCTTGTGGTGATGAAGGGACCTCCAGCGGTGCGCCCAAAATTTGTTCCTCCATGGTACTTTGTTGAGAAAAAACAATGAACCACCAACCATGAATATCTCCCCTTGGGAAGCTTTGAGACAACTTACTAATAAGCATATATGTAACTTTTTTCTGTCCTACCATGTAGTAGTTGATAAAAGAACCACCCTTTTGTACGAAGCGAGCAACACCAAATGCAAGATCTTCAACCGGTCGTTTACGGATGGTCCCACCAAATTCAGTAAACCTGAATTATTGTTCATATTAATGCAATTGTACTGAAAAAACTAAAAATCAACAGATCTCGAATGATAAAGGCGCGAACCATATCAATGAAAATTGTAGCTGCATAATTTTCACAATAGATGGATCTTTTCCACAAAAAGAGAACTTACCAACCAGTCCAAGCTTCAGTCCACATCATAGGCTTGTAAGGCTTGTTTGGGGAAAATGCATCACAGTAGAAACCATTGCATGCATTTATCTGTACAAGGATAGAAGTTACATGTAGTTTCAACAATTTGTTCCACAGAAGAGATGAGATGTAGCATATTCCATGATAGGCATTTAACACAATCAAAATTAGTATCATTGCCATTGATTTGATTTTAGTTCTGAAACAAGTGTACTATATTCTGTATACAAGCAGGAAACAAACATGCTAGAAGCCTAGAACACTAAATGGAATCCCTTATGTCTATAATCTTCACTGAACCCACAGAAATATGCATCAACATGTTCTATACCGTTGTTACAAGTTAAACAACTGAGCACATTCATCAGAAAGTGTAATACTCTAAGAATCTAAGAGGCAAAATAACCATCAATTTGTCACATCTGCGCCCATTGATCTTCGTAAGTCGATATGGAACAAGATTAACATACCACTGGATCTGGTGCGTCATCCTCCTTGCACATCACCCACGGCACACCGGTGTCCAATCCCACGGCCATCTTTGCCGCCCAGTTAATATATGACTTGCCAGCAGCCCCAAACTCTTTCCCTTCTGGCCCATACTCATTCTCAATCTGCACTCCAAATAGCAATAGCCAACACGCTGAGGAACCAGGAAAATGATGCAGACTAAGATGAAGCATGTTAACAAATCTGTTATCATTGTGCCTTAACCCTGCAGATGCTGGATTGCTAGTTTCAGTTTTGTATTAAGAGTAAAAAACAAATATCAACAGAGCACTTGCAAGAAACAAATGAATAGTTTTACATGTCATGAAAGAACAGTTTCTTGGAGCATTTTAGCATGCTGCACAAGGCACTTATTCAGTATGCAATAAACAATCATACCATGTAAATAAAAGATTCATCTTGAAGGAAATGTACACACTTGCCTGAGAAAGGATAATAGGGCCACCTTGGGAAGCAAAGAGTTCTTCACTCTTCATCAACCCCACAATTTTCTCGGTGAACCCCTGCATTGCCGTCTGCAAAACAGAAGGCAATGCCACAAATATAAATAAATAAAATTGCATCTCAAACAAGATCCAGAAATGCCGGAGACTGCCACAGACCTTGAAAGGCTCATTGTCTGTCCTGAAGCTGATGCCCGGAACATACTTTAACCAAACTGGAAAGCCACTGCGAAAAATTGCATGGTAACAGAAGTCAAAGTGACAAAAGTAAAACATATGCATACACCAAACTGGAAATAGTACAATGCGAGTAAATAACAGCCCATTTTTACTGTGCTGATTTTAACAAGTGATGATGAATACCCGAAATTCCACTCCCCGCAAATGTAGGGACCGATGCGGAGATGTACAAACAGCCCGGCCTTCTGGACAGTCTTAATGAACTTGACCAAATCGTACCTCCCTTCGAAATTGTACTGCACCAAGCGAGGAAATACCATTGAAATTCCTGTATGCCATAACAGTTAACACTGGGGGAGAAAAGGAAAGCTTGTAAGCCTAAATGTGATACATTTCCAGGAGTTGGTTCATGCCCATTCCAGAAGACATAAGTCTGGATCACATCCAAGCCTCCATCTTTAGCCTTCTGAATCAGCCCTTCCCACATCTGATCAAAGAGCACCAAGAGATAGTCAAGACATCACCAAATGATTCGAAAAGATATAAAAAAACCAATCCAACCAGCTACATTATTCCGAGTGCAGAGCAACAAACAAACAAAAAAAGTTGCAGGAACAAAAGAACAAAGACAGCATTTCAGAAAAATAATCTGAAACCCCCCTTTTTATTTAAAAAAAATGCGAAAACGTTGACTCCGGAAGAAAAGGAAAATATCAATGTTTGTCGCTTCGAAAATTGGGTAAAAGAGGGAAAACATACAACCGAGTAAGAAGAAGCATTTCACTTTTCATGACATCTCCACCAAGAAACCACGAACCTCACACCATAAAACACCCAAAAACTCCCCCGAGAAAGTGGAAAAAAAAAGACAACATTTTGAAGAATGCAGTTACATCGGGGGTGCTCCTGGGGTAATGTATGGATCCGGAGAAGAGGATCCTCCTCTGCCCGTTGATGAGCACCGCCTTCTTGTCGTACGTCACCGCGCACTCTACGGCGGCCGCCAGCACGGCCATCGCCACCGCCCAGCCCAGTAGGGCAGCTGGCCACCGCCGCGCCATCACTCCCCTCTCTCCAAGAATGTGGCACGAGAAGAAGAAGACCACACAGCCGGACACAAGCACCACACAAATGTGCTTATGCCTTGCGTGGTCTTCAGTGGTCTTCCCCTCCACCAACCCCCTCCTCCTCCTACTCCTCCTCCCCGTGTTTTTGTTGATGCCTTTCTTGGATTCTAGGATTCTTTGGCTATGTTCTTGGGAGGAGCGTCAGTGGGGCGTAGCAGCTCAGTGGAGCTTTTGGCCTATGGTGTTATTATAAATTTATAATGTAGCGCGCGCTCTCTCACACACACAGCCGCACTCCCTCCCTCTCTCTTTCTCTCTAACACTGGGGAGAAAGAAGAGGGTCTTCACTTTGAATAGAGGCTGTAGCCGTGTAGATGTGTGGGGGCAACGGGGAGTAAGAGCGGTACAAAGATGGGAGCTCATCATGGTGGCCTCCCCTCCCAGCGATGTTGATGATCTAGAGGTGACCTCTGACGCCGGACTCATCTTTCCGTCACAGTTCGTACATGCTCTATTAAAAATAAAGTTCACTTCCACACACCTCAATGCAGACTTCTGGCTACTGAACCTGATTTCCGGCAACTGATTCTACCATTTTATGCCTGTTTTCATGGAATTTTCTGCTCAAATTTGTAGCAAACGCTGTTCTTGTGCGCAGCATCTGCAAATAAGCATGACCCCGTCCTTACACCTGCCTGCTTGTACGCTGTCGGCGTAGTGACGGGCAAGTGCAAAGATACAGCTACAGCTACGAGCAGGGCAGACACGGAAAGACACAAATGCATCTACCTTAGGAGCTAAGCTTGCAATAATGTTGACATGCCCTTTGGCCAACAAATACAGCTTTTAATTTACGAAAGCAAGTAAACAAAAGCATCTTGCTTTGATATTAGTATGTGTTAAGTGGTACTCTAATTAGTGCTACTAGTCATAACCCAAGAACATGAGTAGTAGTAGTAGGGATTTTTACGATTCTTGCAGTCTCGTCACTTCTTGGGTTAGTAGCACCCCCCTCTCTCTCTACATTGGAAAGGCTGACAAGTTAGTTATTCCTTTCGATACACATGTAAATGAAATGAGAAAGGGCATTTTTGGTACTGCAACGCCTCTGGACAAGGGCATGGGAAGAGTGCAGTGGCTTGTTGGGAGGCATGAAACCATCACCGCAATGCTATGCGCTAAGAGTGGGCTAGTCCGATCCTAGAGGTGGTTAAAGTTGCCAGGCCATTCGATTCACTCGTCATATGCATGATCGAACCTGAGATGCAGCTGAGGACAGGTCGCACCGATGTAGCCGTGTAGCGAGGTGTCAGCTGCTACGAGGATATTCCAATCAACACGACACGTCGAAACACCACGTATCCCGGCCACTGACAGAAATACCAACGAATTGAAACCAGCAAAGCTTGCACAGGAGGGAGCTTTTCTGTAAAGCCTAGGCGGTTTAAAGGAGGAAAAGGAGTGGATTCCTCGTGGGAAATCGAATCATCAGGGGAGGCACCAAGCCACCAAGCCACCAACCACCCCAAAGCGCATACTGCAATCGCCGCGATCCCATCCAAGTTCACGATACTTTCTCCCGAGTCCCAACCCCGAGCGGGCGAGCAGCCCCGTGATCCAATCATCCCCTAGCCTCGTGGCCGTGCGCGCGCGCGCGTATGCCAGCCATCTGTGCCCATCCCCTCTGCGCACCGGGCAGTGCAGTGCATCAGGGGCACCGGCTCGTGGCCGGCCTGCTCGGTGGCGTCGCGCGAACGCCAAAAACCTCTGATGCTTGCGCGCGCGTTTGGATCTGGAGGCTCCTGGGAATGGAGACGAAGCATGGGTCAGACACATGCTACGTTTCCACGTTAGACTGCAATGCACGTCGAGTCATTCACGGCTAGTATGTATCTCGCAACAGGACGAGCCGAGCCGAGCTACATGTATTGTTGTCATGCTGCCTGATCGGTGATCACTCGTAAGCGTTTGGACCACCCGATGCATGTCACGTGCATGCGTGCACGTACGCCATATTGTTGAGACTGTATGTGACCTTTCAAACTGAAATGCTCACATGCATACACACACATCATGATCGATTTACTGTGTTACTGAACTAATTTCCCCCTAAATAGCGCTTGGATCGATCCCTGGCTGGAGGGAGCGATGGTAAATAGGACAGTGGGAAAAGGTGGTCACAGTACGCATTCTGTGTTCGGCGCATGCTGCTCTGGGTCTGAGCTCTCTTGATCGCCACATGGCTGCGCAGAGCATAGTCGTCCGTCCCCCAGGTCGGCAGGTGGCCCCAACGGCAAACCATTCATGTGGCCATTCACAGTGGTAGAAGGCACTCGTATTCTACGTACTCCAGCATTGTTGCGCCAGCCAGTCACGTGTAAATGTGTAACGCAGCTGCAGATAGCATGTCAAGTGGTGGTCAAATCTGCGTGCTCACTGGTCATGCGTTTAATCAGGAGAGAGTATCACACCATCGCATTCATATGCATGTGCCAATATATGTGTTGGGCACCCAAGTAGTAATAATTATTGAACGGTACCTGCGAGTTGAGGAAACGAGATGCGGATGCCTACCACCAAAGTCGTATCTCAGGGAGCTCGGCTGGGGCCTGTGCAGATCGTGGCGAGGCGCACGCGCATCTGCCGGCTGCCGCGCTCGTCGGCGCCAACCTTTTTCGGGTCTCGGCAGATTTGGTCGCGCGCCGCGGCGGTTTCAGGGGTCGATCGGGAGCTCATCTCTGCTTTAGATCAGTCTTTATCAGAAGAACAGCTAGCTCGAGTTTGGCGCATGCCGTCTTTTGTACTACAGGGGCGATACTTTTGGGTGCAGTACGTGCGAGGCAGATCATCGGATACGTATAAAATACAGCCCTATGGGCATCGATGGATATCGATGATGGGAGCTCCCTTCAGTCTTACTACAGAATATAATCATCTCTAAAATAGGAGAATGCCACACTCCCCCGGGCAAGACAGATAAGGTACCCAGAGACACAACACCACCACACGCAACATGCGTTCGGACTTGCCCATGGGCAACCTGCAAAGGATCAAAATTTGCGTGAATTCGAGACCAGCAGCAGAAACTCAGCTCTTCTGTTCTAGTTTCATTGTTTTCACCCAAGCTGCTCTTTTTTCTCGTGTCGTTGCTGGAAGCTTATAACCAATTATTTATTCTACTAACACTGGAATATCCTGCCTTAGTGAACAGCCGCATGGCAGGTTTCTGTTGATAGTTAGATGAGATCGACTGATTGGAACAACAACCAGTTTTGTAAATAACATCGTTGCAGCGACTCCAAATTAATTGAGGTAATTGCACCTCAGGTACATAAACTTGGCACGCACGTGCAGTTCGGTACAAAAACTTAGAAAATGTGCACGCCGGTACAACAAGTTGGCACGCGGCGTTCACTTCGGTACAAATTGCACGAGTGTCGCGTGGGCGACGCTGCAAACGCCACCCACCGTGGCGTGTAGCTGAGTGGGCTAACGCCACGGCTAATGGCGTTCGGCTACTAAACGCGACCGCCAGCGTCGCCTCCACGGAGGGCGACACTGCAAACGCCACCCACCGTGGCGTGTGGTTGAGTGGGCTAACGCCACGGACAATGGCGTTCGCCTAGTAAACCTCGGTGAGGGCGACGCTGCAAACGCCACCCACCGTGGCGTGTGGCTGGACTGGGCTAACGCCACCGTCAATGGCGTTTGCCAGCGTCTCGCCCTCCACCAGGCGACGCTCATACAATTTGTGCACTCTAAGTTTTTGTACCGAACTGCACGCGCGTGCCAAATTTATGTACCTCCGGTACAATTACCTCAAATTAATTATACAGCAAATAGCGTTGAGGCTATACTATTCTGTGGTTTGTTTCAATATACTACATTAACGTTGCTTTGAAGATTCTAAGTAGTAAATTGAGTCTTCAACGCAAGACTTCAATTATAGTTTCCAATCATAATATCTATTATATACTAACAACAACAACAACAAAGAGGTCTGCTAAAAAAAAAGCAAAACATCTGGTTATTAATTTGAACCCTGACAGACCATAACAGATAGATCTTCATAACTATATCAAAACAGACACAACCAATAGATGTTCATAATTATACCTAAACAGATCATGACCGATAAATTTTTATAATTGCACCTAAATAACATTTGGCCATTGATCGGACGGACCCTTTATTATTAACATACCACAATTGGTAGATCGACATAACTGTACCTAAATATTATCTAACATTGATCTGGTGTACCTTAAATATGAATAGCCCACAACTGATAGATATTCATAATTTTGTACTTCATAAAAAAGCTACGTAAGCTTTAAGTCTACATATTGATCTAATATTAATGGTGATATGAATTTTAGTTTCATGTACTAATCTAAGTACAAGTTTAAAAAATTAAATATATTAAAGATGTTTCTCGTGCAATTATGTGGGACGCCGTGCTAGTCTATTCTATTCTAATCTATCTATACAATACAAGAGAAAAAATATAGAGAGGCTAAAAATTTGTAAAAAAACAAAGCATTCGACCATTAATCTGGTGGACCCTTTTATTATCAATTGACCACAACCTATAAATCTTCATAATTGCACCTAAACAGATCATAACCGATAGATCTTCATAACTGTACCTAAATAGATGACAACCGATATATCTTTATAACTGTATTAAACAAATCACAACCGATATATCTTTATAATTTTACTTCAATAGATCACGACCACTAGATCTTTATAACTTACCTAAGCAGATCACAACCGATAGATCTTCATACGTTGTACCTAAACAGATCACGACTGATAGATCACCATAATTGTATCTAAACAGATCACATCTGATAGATAATCATAATTGTATCTTAATAGATGGCTCAGTACAACGACTAGTGGGTGGACTCACGATCTAAACTTTTATGTCCCTTATTGATCTAATATCACGCGTACAATGTCAAAAAACTGAATTGTGATTCTACATATAGTCATAGGTAATTAAGCTACCCGTTTCTCCGCATCAGGAAGGCGAGACCAGTTACTTAGCCACGCGGAGAGAAAGAGAGGACACATAATTTTTGTTACGTCGAGACTGGTGGAAGAGCCTTGCCGATCCTACAGCCTGGCCGCAGATTCGGCGGGACCCCACGATGAGAGAGCCAAAAAATCGAAGCTGCGTGACATGCTCCGGTCTCTCTCCGCTCAACTGCCAAGTCTATGGTTTCACAGACGAGTTTGCCTTCTTCGCTCGAGCGGGACGTGGCGGTGGCTGCTCCATGCATGCCCGGACATATATATGCGTGACCAATAGACCATGAGTCCGCTAGGCCTCAAGTGTTGGTACGGATGTAAGTGGTTGGCCGCTTAAGTCCACTTAAACACGTATGATATTCAAATAAGGAGATTATACATAAAAATTTAAACTAACTTTACTGATTTGAATATCATGCGGGCTTAATCGGGCAGCCACTTACATCCCTAGGTGTTGGGCCAGCGGGGATTCATAGCCTTCGTTGGCCACCCGTGTCTCTGCGTAGTGCCCGTTTTGACCGGAGTGGCTAGAGTGCCCATGGGTGCGGGCACAAGCGAAATATCAGGTGTTATTTGTGTATTGACAATCTTCAACAAATTCACTTTCTAGTCCCGAGTCTTTGCGTGTTTAGGTTATCACCTGGGGTGAGATCCCCGACCATGCCCAACATCTTTTAATACCGTACGGACGTCGTACGGTGTCCTTTTTCCATGCGACTCCATCTCGTCCGATTATCGAGATATGTCTGCCCGTAGCACACTTCCTACGGTGACGTTGGCCGAAAGACCGTGACAAGAAAGTATGGAAACTTCAATTATTAGGAAACATAGCTCGCAAAATTATCAACGATGTGAAAACATGACAACAGACAGTAAATACATCATGTAACATTGCCGGGCTGATGAAGAACGGAACCAGTGCAGGCTCGACGGACTAAGCCAATCGATGCAATAAACTCTAGCAGAGAGGGTGCAGTGAGCGGTCGAACAGTTGCGCTGTCCAGAAGCAATGCCGCCCCGTGCAAGTCTCCAAGCGTGACAATGGTTGAGGTACCGCTCGCCCCACTTCCGGTGCACGCCGAACAGAAGGCACAACGAGGAGCACGCAGCGCTAACAGATGCTACGTTCAGTTCAAAAGGCAATGGCTATTGCATTTCGTAGTTTTCACATTTCTTGCTCCCAGCAAGCCAAGCCCCGAGAATCCCAGCCAAGAGCCGAGTCCGGGTCCAACCACCTCTCACCTCACTGGCCCAACTGCCGGCCACTGAATCACTCTGGGTTCGCGTGTCACGCCGCACAAGCGCTCACGCTCAACGCCAAAAACATTCTGAGGCATGCGCGTCTGGAGGCTCCTGCAAATGGCGACGGAGCATTGGACAGACACATGACTACGTACGTATGTACCCTACAGGAAACTGCATGCGATGAATACGTCGAGTCATTATTGACTGGTAGCCTGAAACAGTGAGGGCCGAGATAGAGTTGCCATGCGACCTGATCGCTCGTGAGCATTTGGACCATGCAATGCGTACAGTCACCCTCGTTCTCCTACGTCGCATTGTTGAAAGTTGAAACTGTAGAGCGACCTTGCAACCACAAAGGATCGCATGGACACATCATGATTTTGTGTGTTACTGAGTAGTATTTTTGCTTCAAAAAGGCATTTGGATCAATGATCGTTCCCTGACTGGACGGAGCGACGGTAAATAGGACAAGGGCAGAGGCGGCCACTCGGTCACACTCAAGTCCGAGCTCTAGTCACCACACGGCTGCGCAGAGGAGAGGTGTCCACGGTCCATCGGGCAAGTGGCCCCAAGATACTTGAAAGATTACTTTAGAGTATCATATAGAAACAGTTGCGAAGAAGCACATAAATGGGTGTTTGGTTGGTCTTTTCAGCAGCTTTCCACTAGAAAAAGCTGCAGCCCAATCAAACAGCCAGCTTTTCAGCAGATTTTACTAACAGTAGCTGTGGGCCTTACAGTGCAAATTCAGCTATTTGGAAAAGCTGCATTTTGTCAGCTTTTTGTAATGTGCTGATGTTTCTATACTCATATTCCAAAATTCTGTAGATTGTTTGGATAAACCAAAAGCCACATGTTCACTTTCCCACAGCCACAACAGCTTTTTCAGACAGCCAGCCAACATCAGCTTTATCAACAGCCACAGCCCAACCAAACAGGCCCTAAGAAAACTAGATTATAATCTAACTAACTTTTAAAATTAATACATTAAATAAAAAGCAGTACGCTTGCCACATGATTGATATATATGTTTCGGTTTTTTGTTAGCTAGAACATAATTTTTAAACTTCCTTTTCATATGAATTATACTAAAAGCAAATAGCCAAACAGTAAAGTATATATGTAAAAATGGCTCAAATAAACGGGATTGACATAATTCACTTAAATGCCACGCAACCTTATTCTCCATTTTGCTTTCGAATAACAACTGTTTGCTTTCCATTTCACAGAGCCATATGCATTTCTCCATAGTATGTAATAACACAAAAAATTTGTGGTTGCTATGGACCTAACTGATGAGAAGCACTCGTTAGTGGAAGTGATCACGCTAGCTAAGTGACACTTTCAGGTGTGTTACTATGGAAGTTGGTGCTCTGGACAGAGTCCATGTGAGCCTCCTTAACCGGACTCTTCTAGCCGCGAAAAAGAGGCAAGATCCACGGCCTCGGAATCCCAGGGTAGGTCGGTCCATATGTTCGGACTCTGCTACATTTAACCTTGTACATCTCTGCAATATAAAACTTCATGGGGTTAATATAATATATTCCATGACAAGTGGATCCTGTCGGTCAGGTCCATAGCAACCATAAAAAGTGTAGTTTTGTTTCATATATATTATGAGAAAACAAATGAATATGTTGTCTGCATGTGATCTATTTTTGATCCCTAAATTATTAGCAAAATTTAGTTTTAGTCCTTAAACTCTAAAATTAGATAAACTTGACTATTAACTTTCAAAAGCGAACAAATTTAGTCTCTGACCACACTTCAAGCGGTTTGATCGATGATATAGTGGTAGTTTTTCACATATGGCAACCTAGTTAAAAAAACAGAGAAAAACTCAAAAAATTATAAAAATAACAAAAAAAATCAGATTTTTAAAAGAGTATCCTAAAATTTATTTAAAAAATAATTTTTAATATAAAAAAATCTGAAAAATTATTTAAAAAAAGGAAAAGTCAGAAAAATATGAAAATTTCCAAAAAATATATTCCATAAAGTTAGCAAAACTAATATGGCAAATGAAAATTAAAAATGTCTGAAAATTTAGAAAAAGGAAAAAAGTTAGAAGTATATATTCTAGAAAAAACCATGGAATTTGTGAAAATGCACGAATAATTTTCGAACATTCATGAAAAATTTAGAGAACGGATAGAAACAGAGGTACTATGGATATCCAGGAAATTCGAGAAAACAAATAACTTTTGAACATTCGTGAAACATTTTCTTTTTCTAAATTTTTAATTTTTATAAATTTCCATATTTGCCGATAAGTTTTCTTCATTTTTCTGATTTTCCCAAAAAATTCATATTCTTAGAAATAATTTTGAGATTTCCTAAAAGAACATTCTGATTTTTTTTTATTTTTGCTGGTTTAATAATTATATGATTTTTTTAAAATGTATTGATTAGGCTGTCACGTGTGTGAAGTCACCACCACGTTATCGATGAAACCGCTTTGTTGGGTTGAGAGACTAAATCTGTCCAATTTTGAAAGTTAAGAATCAAGTTTGTCTAGTTTTAGAGTTAGAGATTAAAACTAGATTCGACCAATAGTTGAGAGATCAAAGATAAACCTTTTCTTCTACAAAATGCATGTATCTGATGCTACGGGATTTACTTAGACCAGCTATATATCTACTCTCATCCATAAAAGATCATCTCTTCCTTATCTAAAAAATATATCTACTTTCACATGTGACGCAGCAGCTGATAGCATATCAAATGGTCAAATCCGCGTGCTCCGGCAGCACTGGTCATGCATGGCGCGCCCAGTGTGTTTTAGGGTAGAGCATCGCATAATCAATCACATCCATAGTTGCACACATCTTCCCACGAGTCTGTCAATGCGTGTTGGGCACCCATGTAAACGGTGCTTGCTGTCTCGCTGAGATAAGAAAACCAGATGCCGATGCCAAGCACCAAAGTCGTTTGTGTGCAGAGTGGGATGAGACGCACGCGCTGCCGCGCGTCTGACAGCTGCCGCACTAGTCGGCGCCAACTTTTCTTTATCTCGGCAGCGTCTGGGGCTGATCAGGGTTTAGGGAGTAAATATTTTGCTTAATTTAGATCAATTGTCAAAAGTACTGCGACTTTGGGGAACATCTTGCAGACAAGCCATTGATTATGCTCTGTATAATCTATATATTAAATAATATTAATTTTATGTTACATAATCTATATATTATTAATTAACTGTTGATTGAAATACATGGATGTCGCGCAAAACTTAGCAGAGGGAGTAGTGCGTAATTCCTGACGAGAAATCTCTGAGTTTTTCCTTTCAGTCTTCTTCACAAGCACGCCAAGCATGCATTTCTAGTTGGAACTTCCCGATTGCCGGTAGGTTAGGCAAGTGCAAGCGCCTGTAAAATCTGCTCAACCGCATCTGTTTATGCCACGCCACTTAATATAATTGGTTGGAAACGATGCGCACAGGTTGCAGGAGCAGAGTACTCCCACGAAACTAAAGGATGCGGAGCCAGTAACACCCATGCGTTACGCCGGGGCGCGCATCACAACACACCCAGCATTTTATCGGGCAAGTGAAGTCGTGAAGATGATGCCACCAACGGGACGCGGCAAATGAGAAGTCACGCAGCTGGCAATCAGTGGAGGAACAAGAGCAAAGCCGGTAACTTTGAGGCCGGAGAGCGCATCATAATTGACGGCAGGGAGCACGAGCAGCTGGTATCGCGCATTTGAGTGCGTCCCATCCCCGAATACGTGCGGCGGCAACGCGACGCCACATGAGAGGCCGACGGTTCTAGGCATATGCACCCACCACTAGCTCGCATTGCTTCGATCTACGCTGCTACTATCTAGTACTCCAGTTTATTTGACCGGAGATTGCGTCGGTGATGGGCAACGGCAGCGGAATTAACATTTGTTTGCCTTGGATCTCGTGTGCGCTTCAAGGAAGAGGGAACGTACACCGCGAGACATTGATAGCTAGCTTCGGCTGGACATTTGGTATTCTGTTAATGCGAGGTCGCCGCGTACGGATCTGGATCTCGAGAGCGTGAGGTCTCATATACGACTTAACTGATTGATATATCTATGTTAAATACCTCCAGGCCCCGTGTCGGGCCCATCTTCGAAGGGGGTGGGCAGGGCAAATGGTGAAGGCGCGCGGAGGCGTCCCTGTTGGGGGCGGTGGCGTGGCAGGCGTTCGCGGCGGCGCGGCGTTGGCCCGGCTAGGGCGAGCGGCTCCAGGTGGCGCGGTGTCCTTTCCCGGCATCCTGGTGGCGACTCACACGGCGGATCTGGTATGCGCGGCAACTCTTGGTGGTGGCGCACCAGTATGGTCCAGCAAGGGTGCAATGGCAGCGGCTTTGCATGTCCAACAAGCAAGGCACTAAGGAAGTTCGATACCGCGTTTAATTATAATGTTATTCATACAATATTGCTCATAATCTTTCTTCTTGGAATATAAGAACTATAATATAAAATTCTAATAGAGGCTATCTTAAGGGGAAAGGGAGGGAGGCAAGTACATATAAATATTAGAGAAGTGCTTCTATACTCTTCCAAATTTTTTTTTGCACAAAATTTAAAGCTTTGCACGAATCTTAAAGCTACCTGGGACTTGTTAGTGCCCGAGGCCCATATCCACCACCCGGTCCAATCCAAACCCGCCAACCCACCGCTGCAACCGCGACCGGCGGCTCCAACGCCGCCGCTGCTATGACCCGGCGCTCCTGTGCAGCGGCGGCGGGAGCGGCGTTGGAGGTCGCCGTCCTCGGCTCTGTGGCGGGTTCGACGCGGAGGTTGTAGCAGCGACGGCAGCGTCCCGAAGCGGCGGCGGCGTCCAGAAGCGGCGTCTCGAAGCGGCGGCGGCGTCTCGAAGCGGCGCAGTTTGCCGTCCTCGGCTTCGTGGCGTCTTCAATGGGGAGGTGTCACGGCGTGGCGGCGCTGGAGGGGAGCGCCGGCGGTGGAGGAGAAGAGGCAGTGAAGTGGAGAAAAAGAGATCAGGCAGGTTGGGATTGGACCAGATAGTGGATATGGGCCTCGGACCCTAACAAGTCCCAGGAAGCTTTAAGATTCGTGCAAAGCTTTAAATTCCGTGCAAAAAACTCTGGAAGAGTATAGAAGCACTTCTCAAATATTAATTACTCCCTCCGATCGGGTATAGGAGGCTCAACTCCAAATCAGCCTATTTCAGAATTAGGAGGCTCACAATTCTTAACTACCCCTATTTACTCTTCAATCCCTCACAAATCACATTCTTAATTACTCCGTGCATGCATGAGAGCCGTTCTGTACTAATCATGCATGAATACTTCAAACGAGGCAAGCATTAATTAGGAATATGAAACGTCACGAGAGATGCATATAGCTGCTGTAGGGGAAGAGATGTGAACTGCATGAAAATCATCTTTGTCAACCACAATCTCAACAACGGTGGAGCAATGTGGAACTGGGTAGAAGAGCTTGACGACGACGTGCAGGTCTGGATCGCCGGCATGGAGGGAGATAGAGAGGAAGCCGGTGCCGGTGTTGTCATCGTGGAGAACGAGGATGTGCCGCGCGCTGATCCTGACGCGGAGACGCAAGATCCACAGCAGCTGATCGCTGAAGGCAACGTCATGGACGAGCTCGCGTCTCCCAGAGGCGGCGACTCCACAGCGGACACCGGTGGCTTGAACAAGTGCGGCGCGGCGGAGGGCGTGTGGAACCCCGGCTCGGACGACGCGCGCGGGCCGCTCGCTCAGCTTACACGGGCGCGCCGGAGGATGAGCGCGCCACTCGCTCGGCTTACGCGGGCGCGCCGGAGGACGCGCGCGGGCCGCTTGCTCAGCTTACGCGGGCGCGCCGGAGGACGAGCGCGTCGCCCGATCATCCTAATGTCCCAACCACCGGATTGTGCTGCTCGACAGACCTCTAAGTCATTAACATGAACATGCGTCTTAGCATTATCCTGCTGAACGAAAATACGACCAACACGGCCCTCTTCTGGCCACATTTGCTTGATTGCCGGCAATACTCTCGTGATAAGGTACTCATGGCTTTTCGCCATGTCTACTACCGGCATTGGCTTTGTCTCCAACTTTCCACGAGGCCCGTTAACGCTACTCCTTTGCGTGGGCTCCTTCTCAACAAATGGCCATACACCGATCTTTTCATCAAAAGTGCAATTACCATTGCTATCGAACCTCGGTCTAGCAACAGCAGCAAGGAACATAACTTTCTCGATGAATCCTTTGTTCTTGGTGCTTCTTTCCGGGTTTGGTTCATCATTGGCCAAGTAAAACCTCTGGTTTTTGTGGGTCCGGTAGAACCACTTTTCGTCGATGTGAATAACATTGAACCCAGCTTTGAAAGTTGGATTCTCAGGAATGCTATGTCGCTCTAGCATAGACAAGCTGTAACAGACATGGGCTCGCTTGTTCTCATCCGTTATTGCCGGCTTCAAGTCGTTGGAGTGGCGCCGGAATTTTCCCTCCTTCAACCGCGCGTGAAGAGTGGTCCTCTTCATGTGCAATGCCACGGCCAGATCATGTAAAGGTGGTCTGCTGATCCAATGGCACTGCCCACAACGCATCAGTGTCAAGCTCTATCCTTTTTCTGCCACATCTCCTCTTCTTCTTGTTGATCACGACGTTGACTCCCCCCTCTTGACCAATTCTTCCAGATGCAACACACGCACCTCCGCGGCATACCCGTCTGTTGTGACACTCTAGCACTAACTCCATGTTTCAGCCTACCAAGACCATTTAACAGCAAAACCATGCCATATATCGCCCGTTTCTTGTCATCGGAGTACCATGTCTTCCTTCTTATGCTATCAAAATGATCTGCAAATAGAAAGGCACAATTTACATCGCTACAACTCCTCAACTATAATTACCACAACAATGTCATGCTAGATCAACTATAACTACTCATGTTCAGCAACTATAACTGGCACAAATGCAACACTTACTTAGGTCAAGGCCGTTGCCGTTGCCGTTGCCGCTGCCGTTGCCGCTGCTGGTGCCGCTGGTGTTGTCCCCGTCGAGGACGTTGTTGCTGCCGTTGCTATTGCCGCGACCACGTCCAGAGAGGCCTAGTGGGAGTTGCCCCTACCGCGTTGGAGAACCGTGGCGTTATTGCGCCCGGCCTGCAACACTCCAGCATGACCACGGCCACATTGCGTAACCATGCCGTCACCGTGCCTGGCTTGCCAGGCTTCGACATGAGCGTTGCCGCGTACACCGAGTGTGGCGCTGCCTCGTCCCCAGTCGCTGGATCCGTCGCATCCGCCATTCCCTACTCCACCACTCCCCTCACCGACGTGCTGGCCTACTTCTATGTCATCCTAGTCTACGGCTGATTCGTTTAGATCAAACGTGGCCATGGCCATGTGTTGGAAGCATGAGAAGAAGAATTGAACAACAATACTCCCGTTTATAGAAATGGCTTTGAGAGGTCCTGTTTCTTGAACTGAAAAGATGGCGCCAATCTAGTTTTCCTTCAAATTTTGGTTTGAGATCGTTGGCTTCATCTGACATGTAAAGTTCTCTCCAATTCTCATCAAAATTTTGCATCCACCGCGTGCATGCAACGGTTCACGCGTACGTGCATGCATGCAAGTGAAATGGCTGGAGTAATCGCATGCATGAGGATTAATGCCATGGGTCAGTGCAAACGGCGGGATTAGTGCGGTGCGGAACGGATCCAGCGAGATGCAGCGTGCGGTGCGGAACGGCCGGCTGCTAATTAACTCTCACGCAGATCGAGGAGCTAATGCTCTTCCAGCAAAAAAGATTTAAGAGTAGATAGAGTTCATCTTGGTATACGTAATTTCTGAGTTGAGCCTTCTATACCCAGCCGGGGGGAGTATCATATTTTGAACCATGCAAGTTCACAAGATTGATTCATTTTGAAGAATCAAATATTGATAATTATAATATTCATTGGAGTATCTTTCTATTTTCATATTTGAAAGAATATAGATTAAAACATCAACTCCCATGATGTTAGCTTGAAAATGAATTTCAGGTTTATATATGTGCATTATTCAGAGGAGCCCCCCGAATGATAATTAAAATGATATCTACTGTAGAACATTACAAGAAGCATCATTCGCAACCAATCGATAGCAGATTAATTGTTTCAGTAGTTGTACTATTTTCTTCCTTTCAATGAGTTTTCTCTGAAATTTCTCATATATAAGATTTGTAATGAGGCAAATGGTACAATATAAAGTTGCTTATGCAATGTACTCTTTTTCTAAAAAATTTCATTGAGTTTTTTAGAGTTTTGATTTTGATAAGGCATGTACATATCACGATAAGCGTATAAAGAGAAATGTTAGGAAACTGTCAAAGTTCACAGAGAGGTGACACCCTTTTAGGAGGGATGACTCTCTATACTTTGACTTAATGAACTCGTATTTATATAGGAGCTCATTTATCACTTGTTAAGAAGATTAATAAAGAGGAGAAAAATATTGTCCCCACACTTTCTGTCTCATTTACTGCTATTCATATGTACGTGTTTTTTTCTTATTTATTTACTACGTCGATGGTCATCCAACTAGACTTGATAGCGGTGGTACCCAAACTACTAGTAGACATTCCCAGCACCCGAAAGCTCCTGCTGATGAGTGATAACCGGAGAAAATCTCCCCATTGTTTTACACACAAGATGAACACAAAAGCATCTCCAGCCACGTACATCATCAAGAAACAAGCACGAACCGAGGGAATGAATTAAGCGAGTTGTAACAGCAACCTATCATCACCGGCGAGGAGGGGCGCGGCCCCGGAACGACTCCCAGAAGACGGGCCAGTTGCGGCGGGCCTCGTTCCAGCCGAGCAGGGAGCCCTCCCTGGCGGGGTCCCAGCTGGCGGAGACGATGCCGTAGCTGACGCCGGCGAGCGCCGCGCCGAAGAAGACGAAGGACAGGCCGTAGGGGATCCAGTTCGGCACGTCCACCTTCACCACCTTCTTGAGGTAGTAGAACGCCGGGAAGAAAGCCACGCCCAGCGCCAGCGGCGCGCCTACCGACACCCCCACCCGCCGCATCATCCGGTCCGTCACCACCTCCGGGATTGCCGCGTCCCTCTCGTCTTCGTCCTCGTCATCGTCGTCGTCTTCTTGGTCCGCAGGGAGCTTCTGCTGCTCCTTCTTCTTGTCGCCGTGCCGCCTGCTCTTCTTTCCGGGCCGGCCGATGGTGATGACCTTGGGTTCCGCGGCGTCGCCGTCGCCGTCGTCGCTCCTGTAATTCTTGTTCCTGCGGGCGAGGAGCGGGCGCGCGCGGCACTGGGGAGCGGCCGCCGGGGGTCCGTGGAGGCGGAAGATGGAAGCGGAGCTGCAGGAGAAGGCGGCGGCGGTGGCATGCGCGCGCGGCGGCGGAGAGAGCGGCAGCTCCATGGCGAGAGCCCCGTTCCGACTCAGTCGCAAGAGGACATCTTATCTCTAACACGGACGGGGACGGACAGCCTACGCGCAGCAGTGCTACACTGCTACAACGCCACGCCCAGATTTTCTCTTCGTTTTACTCTTGTGGATAAAACATGTGCAGTCACCAGAAATCGAGACTAAATGGTTTCTTCTCTTAAGAGCACGTACTTACATAAATGGTCATATTTTTGGATTAAATATTACAAGCTCACATGTTATAGCCACTACATTCATGAAATTTTACATAATTTAGGTAGCTTAAAACGAGATGAGAGCGCACCCTCCTAAAGAGACGAAAGAGATTGGAAGATGAGAGGCGCAGAACAACGGCAGTACGGAGCTGTCGCAGCGTCGATCATTTGCTGACGCCCGACGCAAACAGCGACCATAGAACCAGCTGAGATTAAAGCAAACGGTTTCCCGGGAAATTAACAACGACGATACAACCAGGAGAGAGAAAACTTCACGCGTTCATCATCGCCGACACAATGACTTCACAGCATTCAGAAAATAATGCAACTTTTCAGTGTCGACTCCATATTCTAGATGATGAACTTTCTTTCCGACATTTTTCAACGAAGAAAACAGTTTGCATCCCATTCATCTCTTTCATTTCAAATCTTCCGATGGACACAAACAGCGCTCGTATTACAGCCTTCACATTGTAAGCACAAAAAACTGTACATCATTGATGCATAAGGATGAGCTTCCAGCATATTCAGCAACACTTCAGAATTTTAATGGTTGCAAACCCCTCAATGGCAGCACGTGATTGAATGTGCCACCATCCCACCTCCATGGCAAAATCTTATTGGTAAGATGAAGGATCAAGCTATACCAAAGTTCAAAAGAAAATAGATTACCATTTTTCTCTTTAGTAATGCTCTGATGACCATTTATTTAAGAAGGGGCTCAACAAACCAACAGACCAGTGCAACTGCTGAATTACCGCTTTATCCCCACAGCTCAAAACGAATCCTGTATTCTATTTCTAATCTTCACAGCCACAGGGAAAAACCTATATCTCAAAAGACATGTTAACCATGGCACGGCACTCAACTTTGAAGAAAATTAATTTGCAGCTTCAAAGAAGAGCACTTGAGGTTGTAAATGACCTTTCTCACACATAATGAGCACATCAGCCCAGCCACCAATAACCTGCACGAAGGACGAACAAAAGAAGGTTCTTCTTTAGTAGGTAGCGTAAGAAAATCAGAAAAGGGGGCTTACTTCAGTCGGTAGGTTTATATCTGGCTACCTTAACAGTCTGGTCATCATACATGACCCAATGCTCATCCTCGAAAGCAAAGCAATGATAATGCTGCCCGTAGTAACAAACCTGCACGCATAAAAACCAACAAAATAAAAATAGTGTTAAATACTTTAATTGACAGGTGTCAATACTCTTGAATGACAAATAAATAATGTGCCCCCCTATGCGTTCATAGAAATGATCAAGCAAATACCAGTATCTAGTGAACTATCTTTATGGTAATTTAGAAGTGAAGTTCTATGCAAAATCTAACTACAAAGCACATTAGGCTATATCAGTAGTCACTAGACATATAATAATAAGTTTGAACCAACATTTTGTTGCAATGATATATGTTGCATGCAGCAGTTTGCTACTGTACGTAATGTAACAGATGACAGCGCACTAATTCATGTGATCCATAGTCATTAATTTCTAGAACATGAATTATGTAGCAGCAGCATTATATTCCGTCTTATAGCAACCTATGTGCTACTAAGTGCTCTGCATCTAACTGCAACAGAAAATATGCTGTCACTGCTTGCTCTTTTGTACACAGTAAATGTATAGCAACCCAAACAGGATGTATTATACTACTTCTGTAACTTAAGTCAATTCTGTAGTACCTAGAACCGATATGACAGAAACCCTGGAAAAGATCATGTACATATTTTTACACCAACTTGACATGCTTGATTTATATTACAAGCAGAACACATTTACTACAGGTTTAAGAAAGCAGCCACTAACAGTACCATCAGATATCCATTAAAAATGTGAAAGAACAAAAAAAGGTCTTGGTAGCCCTACCACTGACACCAGAGAATGTTTGCTTCCTTGATCTAGACCACGGTAGAAAACGCTAATGTCTATCTCAGTCGAAATACCAGACAAAGTTGCAGATATGTCATCAACACTCTCTTTGCTGTTCTGCCACCCCAAAACTTAAAACGAAAACAAACAAAAAAAACCCGGGTAAGATGAGATCCATGTCAGTAGATGATTTCATTGCCAGAGAACATGCAAGCACTCGTGCTGTCGCGCACATGCATGCTCGCACAAAAGTGAATAACAATGTAGAGGATATGCAGGGAGCAGATTTAATAGCAGTTCATTAAAGATGGTCGAGTGAAGCAGGCAATCCTACATCACTATGCAAGAAAACACAACACAAAAGCATTTTAAGGGAGTACTACAAAATCAAATATTTGTTAGAACTCCTAGACTCGAAATGAATAATTGCATGCACACGTGTTTTATATGCATATATATATGTGTATGTGTGTGTGTGTGTGTGTGTGTATATATATATATAGAAATATATGTGTGTGTGTGTGTGTGTGTGTGTCCAAGAGAAAGAAGTTTACCAACTGTAAAAACATGAGGTGAACCAGAAAGAATGTGGTGTATATGATTTGGTTTTCCACAACCGCCAACATCAGGATCACAAGCTAGCTGATCATTCATTATCACGGTCTTCAAGAGATCATCAAATGGATCTGGACACATCATCTGTAGCATGGAACAAACAATAGTCCAGATCACAACATATCAGAAACCATAGAAAACAGTAAAGGAAAATGTCCAGTTTAGGTCCCTCACCCCTTTCCCAAGTTTAATTTTTGTCCCAAACTAAAAAACAGTTTACTTTAGGCCCACATGTATCAAAACCGTGCAAATCACATCCTCAAGCAAAACCACCTCGGTTTTGGTCCTACGTGACACTGACAGGGATCCTTGTTTGCATGACGGCACTGCAGTTCCACTGCTGCTTGCCACGGTCAACCGTTTGCCAACCTCTGTGGAGAGCTCAAACTTGCCCAACTCTCTCTTCCTCGACCAGGGCCATGCTAACCTCAATCACAACTCCTATAGAGCATGTTCTTTGATTTCTCACCCGTGTGGACCACTGACAGCAAGGATCTACTCAATGCCATGCAGGACAAAAACCTGAATGGTTTTGCGTGTGGGATATTATTTGTACGGTTTTGATACATGGGGAGCCTAAAGTAAACAGTTTTAAGTTTTTGACTATATTAAACTAGAGAAAGAGTTGAGGGGTGTAAACAGGACTTGTTCCAAGTTTCCAACAGAAAACAAAGAAACAATAGAACTAATACATATCATGATATTCAACCCAAGGAAAACAACTAACCTTTGCAGTTCGAAGTGAACTAGCATTAATATTGTGGAAAAATGAGGTATATTTAAGTCGTCTGGACTCTAATCCACAATTGTGGCAGTTCATCCGTTCATAGACGTCCATTCCAAAAAGACAATGCGCAATGCAAGAATTGTTTGCACAGTCCCATGAGCCGATAGAATTGCTCTCATGATATTTAGCATGGCAGTCAGCACGAGAAGTGTACGACTTATGCAAACACTCAAAGATCACCCCCAATACCTCAGATGCATCATTCATTTGTCCCTGCAATAAATATATTGATCCGGTCAAATAATATTGGTCATATCAGATTGACAAAAGAGTCAGTGTAGATGTGGAGTGAGCATTTGGATAATCAATGGTGTAGAAATGTGCCTAACACCCCTAAACTATGAGATAGAAGACAGAAATATACCTCCTGAAAGAACTTGCTGTTAGGGTAGGATTTGCTCAAAGCGATCCTTAAAGAAGTAGGTGCAACAGCTTCTCCCTGCCCCTCAGATGCTTTGCTCAAGTCAATGAAGATATCATATAACGCACAGACAGCACAAGGATCTTCAATATGCTTATGCAGAGATGATGTTTTAAGGAACTCATCTCGAAACCGCCTCAAATGCCATAATGACTGCATATAGAGGAACATCATGTGAAAAACAAAGCACAATTGCATAAGTGTCACAAGTCTAGACAGTTACCTGGATGATTACATTCAAGAAACAATTGTATTCACCGGCAGCATTTTTAAGGCCAGCCCCGTGCACTTCTTTCCCATTTGAAGTGCCTGCTGCATCAGCAGTAAAAGAATCGTAAGTACAAAGGACCAAGATAACACAGATCCAACTGATTACATTAACAGAACAGTTGTAGATTATGATGGAATTGAAATTGGTGTAGAGGCTAGAGAGAATTAATATCATAGCATCCTGTAGTATCACCAGCATACAATCTAGAAATCTACAATGACAGCGAAGCAATAGGAAATGACAAAAGGCATACTCACCTAAGTCCTAACCAAGCATAGATCCTTAGACGAGATTTTAAGGTCAAACTACAGATAATATTTAGTAGCCTAGAAAATTGCAGCTTTATAGATAATATTAATAGCTTTGTAAATTGCAGCTCTTATCAGCTTCATTATATATTGATAATTCTTTGGTCGCATTCCATCAACTAAATAACTTAACATTTGCAATGAATCAAACTGATGTTCTGTTTCCAAAAGCATCTAGTTTTTTTTTGGGTGATACAGTCAAACTATTGTTCATTATGGCAATAGGACATCACCATACAAATGCTCAGACTCAAATTACACACTTGATATGAGGAAAAAATGTTCTGTGTAATCTAAATGACAACTGTAGCGATTAAAAAACACCTTGACAGTTAACAAAATACAAGAGTCATATATGATGTTAACTTTGTCGAATAGAAATATCAACGGATGTTCAAGGCCCAAGATATGAGCTTGTTGAGAAGAGAGACGGAAAGCAGCAGTAAAAAACATTGGCGTACCAAGGCTTTGGCGCACAGCTTTTCGGAGGTCTTCTTGGAACCTTTTGTCAGAATCATCCTCGATACATAGAGTTGCTGGTGGGATTGTGCAACTGTCAGCTGGATATGAAAGGAAAAGGTTTAAATGTGATCAATTCAAAAGAATAGTGAGGAAAGATCTGACATACTATCCATAGAGAACAAGCTTGTAATTTAGGAAATCCACAAGATATAATGCATGGGCAGAGAAAAAATTGGGAAGCAATATATGGACTAGGCACATGGCTATAGTGAATGAACAAGAAAAGATACATTCCGGGACTGTGTGTGTTGAAAATAACATGTTCTTATGAACTGGAGGGAGTAGACGATAAGGGGTAAGGATGTCATGCATGACCATCCTCTAATGATTCGGTAACACAAGTCAACTTGAATGTGGTCCTTCAATCTATTTGAGGACTTCACAAACATTTAGCCGTACTTAGGCATTCAAACGAATTTCATAGTAGCTTAATTGTGACCAATTTGGGAAACGAATATCACTGTCCACATCAGTGTTTATATATCACAGTAGAGCAATAAAGCATATTACCAGTTTGTTCGACTTAGTGACAAGTACTCCAGACTGCTTGACATTTATGTATAGAGAAAGATATAGATAAATGGCTAAGATCATTGTGATGCTGATACAATTTGATACAGTACACGTACAAGAAAGCAGTGTACAGATGTCACAATAAGGTAGTGTGATATGTAAAGTTGTGTGCAACCTGAATTTAAATCGAACAGCCAAGATCAGGTTATATGAATAAACTCAAGGATAATATTGAACTACAGATACCTTTCTCAGCTTTGTTGACATGCCATGGATCATCTGAAGATAACACAGATAGCTCATTTTGTCTTGCGTCGTGATAGCTGTGATTGGAGAAGTCAACTACTTTACCAGAACTGCTCCGTCTTGGATCTGTTGCGCCATTTTGTCGACTAGATGCACTATCATCATCATCATGAACAGCACCTGATATGCATGCAACAACAAATATAAAATGTTTCGATTGCAGTTACAGATGGAGTTAAAATGGAAGGACTAATTTGGACAGGACATAACCAACAACCTTGGATGTATTTCTTCTGTGGTTGGCTATTACCGCTCTTAGACCTTTGGATGATAGGATTAGTTGGAAATTTTGTATTTTGTGCATGTGCTCCAGGAGAGCGCAATCCATTGGGTTTCTCCTTACGATTTTTCTCAGTCTTTTGCGGCAAGTCCACACCACGAAATCTGGAACTAGAATGTTCTTCCCGCAAAGAAACTTCAGAAAAGCGAAAATCACCAAACTTTATGCCTTCAAGATAAGCAGGTGAGAAGTTATTGGGTACACTCTGATGGTTACCCTGATCCACGCTTAAATTTACAGCAGTTGAATAACAAGTTGTTCCAATATCAGAAGCTGTCGAAGTACTTCTAGATTGTTCTGCAAGATGCTTCTGCTTTGCCTCCTCCTCTATCCGTCTTTGGTACTCCAAAGTTTCCGCCAGTTTTCTTTCCTCTGCTTCAAGTTGTGCTCTATGCCTAAGCTCCTCCTCTTGTTCATTTGAGTATTCATCACTTGCTGAAAGTTTGCAGTCGAATTCATCACAATCAACAGGAGTCTGACTGCAAAAGTTTAACACGACCAAAATTAAAGACATACAAACATGAATGTTCTAACCAAAATAAAACTGATGATGTTGATGAAAACCATGATTCTATTGCTGCCTAACTTTGTTCATGCTGCGCATACTAAAAAAAAAGGCAATCACTATTCAGTATTCACTAACAGAATTGTTTAAGTCTTCTGCAGTATATTCCAATGAGAAGCCCATAAGAGATAAACAATGATCTCAAAATACAGAAGCCCATGAGATGAACAATGGTTTCAGGTGCCTGCTAAAGAACACAAAATACAGATGGAGATGCATCGAGTACAAAGCCTGCACCATGATACGGCGGCTAGCACCTCAAAGATAAATGACAGTATCAAAACAAGGGTGGAACCTTAGCCAATTCACTAATAGAGGCCGAAAGGAGGAACAATAAAAGGTAGCACTATTGTAGCAGATGCAGCAAAAACACAAGACGACAGTATCATAATCAAGTAACTTCCCATATGACACCTTGTTGGATATAGATATAAAAAATGCAGTGAAAGGTACAGAAATAATATGATAGTTCAAAATAATAAACTCTCTTGGTTCCTGGGTGAAATTAGAAGTGTGGACTCTGTAAAGAATTAATCGACCTCAAAATTTGGTTAACCACTATCTACCCAGAAGGGCTCTAACAGTGAAAGGAATGTGCCATATCGATTGAAGTGCTATAAAACAATATTGGAAACAATGCACGAACAATGGGCGAGGTTTATGCGATTAAGCAGGACTACAAAAAGATAGTCTATGAGATCATCTCTCCCTGACGTGCTTGAAGGATATATGGTAAATTCTATGCACAAAAATTAAGGCCTCCAATTTTGTAAGAAGGTCATCCCTGCCTTCCAATATGCATAACTTGGTTTAAAAGGGTAAAGAAATTTCTAAATTTCCGCTTTAAAGGGTCCACGAGTTTCACATTTTCCTTGTAACTAGTTAATTACTTAATTGTCAACTAAACTCTACAGGGAAGCAACATAATCCAAAGGTCAAAACAGACCATGTAATTTTGCAACTAATCTTTCCTGAAGTAAATTCTCCAGACAACTTGTTATCTAATCAAATATCAACATGCTGATTGGGATTTAAATTAGTACTGCTGAGTAACCACAGATATGCACAGAAAAAATATAAGACAGAATTCCAAGCATTTCTATGGAAAAAAGAACGTGTACAGTGCCTTGTACTCAGTTAGGAAATAAGTAACTTGAGTAAATGTGTCCCTTCAAATGAGTTCTTTGGCAAGTGAAAAACTTGTAATTTTATCAGAACATGGAGAGTACACGCATTACTTACGATTGCTCTGATGTTTCCTCATCTGCACTGTCCTGGTGAACAATGTTTTGATCGCTCCAGCTCAAATCCTGGAAAGTAATATAGCGAGAAAATAAATTCATTTGTGGACAACAAAAGCATACAATATTACAATATGATCAGACTCAAAAGCATAACTACCTTGAGATCCTTAGATCTCCGAGAATCCTTCATTTTCTTCTTGTCCTTTGATTTCTCATGGGATAGTTTTTTGTCACCCCCTTTGTTTGCATTCTTCTTGGCATCCAAAGCAAGTTCAGTCAGGAAGGCTTCTCTTGCAGCATCAGATCTCTCTCTAGCATCCTTGTCCATGAGTTCTTCCAAATGGCTCTAGATTACCAAACCGTAACCACAGTTAAGAAATGAGCAAGAGCACAAAGAATTAAAACAATCAAGTGTGTAGAGATGCAGTATACAAACTCGCAAGAAGGATTTCAGGAGGGGAAGGAGAACAGTTCGATAATCAAGGACAGAAGCAGGTCCAAGCTTGAGCTCCAGTTGCTGCATCACAGCTACACTTCGCATAATCCTAGCGTCTATCTTGCTAAGCTGTAAGTGAAACAGTTAAAAGAACACATACTGTTATTGCATGTTGAAGATGATACAATTTCTGCCGATAGATGCAATGCCAGAAGAACTGACCTCCACAGTTATTTGTTCCTTCAGCTTTGAAACAACCATCTGCACCACTGAATCGTTTGGATGTACAAAGTCATGCAACCTCCAATCCTCTTCTTCTGCCGCATCAAAGTCACACAAGCGTGAGGCCATCCCAGAAAAACCTTCATCATACCCAAAGTGTGAGGTGCGAACTTCCTTTAAAACAGTAGAGATTGCATCTAACTCAGATCTGCAAACGTTAAACAGCTCTTCAGCACTGGGCTCCAACAACTCCTCCTGTCGCTTCTTCAGGAGCTCCTCATACCCTTCAAATGAATACCGCCCCACACAGTCCCTTCGCCTTTGCTCTTCAAATAAAATATTTTCCACAGCAAGCACACCCTCCTCATTGCTCAATTGTTCATGCTTCCGTTCACACCAGTTTTGCAAGACAGAGAACTCCTTCTCCAGCATCTGAAGAATACGCATCCCCTGATTTGACCTCTCATCAAGCATAGAATTCCACTCTGATAGCTGATCTACAACTGAAGGTCCAGCATACAACCATGAAAGGAATTCATCAGAATCAACATTCTCAGGATCAGACTTCCCACCAAATGCCCGGCCATCAAGGATCAGCGTTGATGAATCAGAATCTAGTGTAACATTCTCCAGGATATTGTGATTTTTGGGTAAACAGTCCCCATCACCTAGTTCCCCATCCTTCTCTGAGCACCTATTAAGTCCACAGGACTGCGTAAGGTCCTGCAAGAACTTGAGCACCTTCCGCAGTGATGATGCCTCTAAGAAGCAAATGCAGAGTGGTGACTCATCAATAGAGTGGTTAAGCAGCAATGACCCGGAAGATATCCCCCTGAGTTCCTCCACAGCAAAATGTATCACTCTGTTCAGATGGCTCACTGAAATATTTTTGTACTTCACAAGGATTTGGAACAACGAATTAATCCTCTCCAAAATCTTCGCTCTTTCATCATCATCAGACAGTGGCCACTTCCGGGCACCTTCTCTCATCACCACTCCAAAACTATCGCACTCCTCATTGTGTGGCGAGGCTGAGGATTCCGACGTGTCTGATTTATCTTTGGTACTCCAATTATCCGACGACATCGAATCCTTGTCCCTGTCTGGGCCAATATTGTCCGCTTGCTCTTCCTCTAGCATTCTGAGTGCCGCAGCAGCATCCACTGGCCTCCAGCTTGAACCAATGAGCATTGCTGCCCAGTCAGCATCAATCTCTTGTGGCACCATAGCCTGCAGCCGAGGTGATAGTACACCCACATGCTCCCGCAGCGCATGCTCCAGATCTGTGAAGCGATCTCCACACCGGCCACATGCCCAGAACTCCCACTTCCCACTCCTAGTGGCAAACCCTAGCACCTCATTAAGCACATCAGATGCCGCTGCGGCAACATCTTTCTCCTTATGCATTGCAGCAGCATAGTGCGACTTGAGCTCAGAAATGCTAGTGTTCAAGAACATGATCCTCCTGTCCACAGGCATAGTACCCCAGAACGCACGCACCTGGTCCATGCGCTCAGATGCTGATGAGACTGCTGCCTTTTTGGACCCACCCTTTCTCCGATCAGCACGATGTCCAGCCGTTGTTGACTGAGACGATGAGGAGGGGGCCTCATCTCCCTGTGAGTGTGGCTGTGTGGAGGAGGCAGCGACGGCAGCATTGTGCTGCATCTGCTGCTGCTCCAGCAGCCTCATGGCAGCGACCTGCACCTCGACCTCCTTGCGGCGCTCCTCAGGTGTCTTGGTAGCCTTCTTGATCTCGTTAGGCCGGCGCGGGGCTGGCGCCGCAGGGAGGAGGTGGAGCTCCATGGGGTCCTCAGCCAGGCGGAAAAACCCAAGCTTGTCGTCCCCGCTGCCGCCGAGGGTCTTGACCCACGTGGATATGGACGCCAGATTGGCCTTCTGGATCAGGTTGCGGAGCTCGGATTGGACCTGCTCGGCGTCGGGGGCGGGCAACCTGAGGGAGTGGGGCGCCGGGTCGGAGGGCTCCTCGATGTTGAGCCCGCGCTCGCACTCAGCGACGACGTCCTCGTAGGCGCGGGTGTCGGAGGCGGCGTCGAAGAGGAGCAGGGCGCGGAAGTGGGCGAGCTCGACGGAGTCCGGCGCGAGCTCGACGGCGCGGCGGGCGGCCTGGAGCGCTGCCCGGTGGTGGCGCGCGCGGGCGGCGGGGTCGTTGAGGACGGCGGCGGCGCGGGCGTGCACGGTGCCGTGCGCGCGGAGGAGGAGCGGCGATCCCTCACCGTGGCGCGCGACGGCGTCCTTCATGAGCCGCAGCGCCTTGGGCTGGTTGCCCCGCTGGAGGCACGCGAGGGCCTTGTCGCACTCGGCGCGCACGGCGGCGATGTCCCCGCCGCCGCCGCCCCCGCCGCCGCCGGCAGCCGCCGCCGCATCCGGCAGTCGGAGGAGGGCGCCGGTGGGAGGGGGAGGAGGAGGAGGAGTAGGGTTTGGTTGGGGGCTACGCTTCTTTCGGCCCATCGGGGAATGAGATTTGGGCGAAAGGGGGGTTGTGCGGGTGCGGGGGCATATATATGTGCAAAAAAAGCCAAGCGGAGAATAACAAAAACACGACGAGTAGCAGGGGAGGTTGCGGATCGGAAAACGGCGTGCGCGGCGGTGCGAGTCACGCTACTTTCTCTTCCCTGCCATCTGCATCTCCGTCTCCACCGACCACCGTCACACGTCCCAAATCCTCCTCCATTGCTTCGTCGAAATCACACGACATTTGCAAAGATTAAGGTTTTTCCTATTCCAAATTATTATGCCGGCGAGCTCTCAAAGTATAGCTGTTTTTGGTTAGTGTCCAAATTAGACTTACGAAAAATTTGCTAATGCCAGAAATTGGGAAAAAAAAAGGCATGTGTTGTATGGTTGCCTGCATCCTTGGTATGGCCATGGTCCTTTGGAAATTTCTTATATAAATTATTGACGATCATTGACCAAACTTGGACATTAAAATCTGGTCAATATTTTAGCTTGCCAGAAGTTTGATAGGGTTTATTTGGGTACTAACCAGATGTGTCCGTAAATATCTAGAATCGAGAAATTTTCTAGAGATCTCGACACACATATTGGAGTTGCTATGAGGTTTTCTTTAAGTCTGTTGATGATATCCTTAAACAATGACAAATTCACGACATGATCTAATTAACTTCAAATGTACATCATTCACATGTTCTATACTATCCTTAACGCTAGACCATATTGTTTTATAGCGTGTTCCACAATAATATGATGATCTCTTTTTAAAAACCAACCATCAGATATTTCATTGAAGAGCGAGGTTAACGTTTACAATGCACTAAATGACTTTAGAAGTAGGATATTAGGGTTGTCGCGTCTAAAATCAGTATAATCTTTATCTCTTTTATTGTACCAAGCTTCAATGCAAACTAATCGAGATGCGCAAAGAAGCGACCTCTGTCCAGGAAGAACGAAGCGTGGTTTTTCTTCTTCTATCAATATTGTGTCTGTTAAGCATGAAGCGAATTTAGACGCACCTTTGTCGGCAAAGCTTCATATTTCACGGTGTCCATGGCTTAATCAGGTCTAAACTAGACAATATATAACTTACACCTGCTTGCAGTCTTTTATAGAGAGTATATGATTAACCCTTCAAAAATATAGTGACAAAGCTTCAATAAGACCGAAGGACGGGGAGAGACGGGGTGGGCAAATAAAGCCAAAACGGAATTGAGTAGGCCTTTATAAAATATCATGTCATATACAAGCCAAAATACGCTAAAAAATTGTTTTGGACTGGGCCAGGGCCTAGATGGGCTGAGCTCCACTATTATAGAGAAATGTAACTTGCTTTTTAGCAAGCTCCACTACTATAGAAATGTAACTTGTTCTTGAGCGATATAAAATCTATTTTCTTTAATTGTATTATTGTATTCGTGCGAATAAAATTGAAGCATTTAAAAAAACATGCTCCGAGATCATCCACAGTGCTTGAGTTGCTTGAATTGTAAAATATGGGACCCACTTGATTTACCATATCTTTCTCCAATGGTGTAGGAGACGTCTCGAGGCAGACACCGTGATTCTCGGTCAAATACCGTGAAACGCCGCAGCAAACTTCTCCGAAGCCTCTGGTAAGCAAACGGGGATCAAGCGGCACGGCTGGACCAGGCCACCAGCTGGTTTGTCAAGCTCGACGTCGATGCATCATTTGATGAGGATATGCTATATGGAGCGACTGGGGCGGTCATCCGAGATGACAGAGGCCTGATGATTGGTGCTGCCAGTACTATTCTCGAACATATGTCTGATGCTAGTCAGGTAGAGGCTTTGGCGCTCCGGCGTGCATTACAATTCGCACAGCAGCTAGGATGCAACCGTGTTGTCGTTAATTCGGACTGCATGCAGGTCATTCAGGTGATGGTGAATGGTGGTCGAAGTGCGGGTATGGCTGCTGCGATCTTTGAAGATTATTACACCCAGTCGATCGAGTTTGTTAACATAACCTTTGAGCATTGCCCTCAGAAAATCAATGTAGTAGCTCATGAGTTAGCAAGTAGTACTAGACGACATCCTCCATATGCTTGCCTGGAAGATCCGCCGGATTTCTTGCGACCATCTTTCGCTAACGATGTGCTATTATCTGAGCTAATAAAGTTTATCTTACTGTCAGAAAAATTTGAAGGCTGCGAGATCATGGTTGAAGACGCGATCAGCGACAACTTGCAACTCCAGCTTCCGACGGCTTGCTACGAGACGGAGGCAGAATCCGTCGAAACAAGCACAACATGTGGAGCCGAGTTTTATTTTTTATACTACGCAGTGTCGTGATAATTGTCATGTTTAACCAATGAGTTTAAAATGAGCCTTTCTCCGGTCCTTGAAGAGGTACGAAGAGGTATCAGTACCTCCTAATCCTTAAAAAGTACCAATTCGAGATCCACCGTTGAATTCAGAAGGGTACGATCGGGATGAGTAAAACTTATTTCCCCGCACCCTAGATCTGAGACAAATGCGCTCCTCTATCCCTATCCTCTCTCACTCTGCACCAAATCTGCTCCCTGCCGCCGCCGCCCTGGACCACGGCGGCATGGTTGGCTGCCCCGGTCCACCGGCCGCGCGCGAGCTCTCCTTGTGCCACCAAGGCGCTGCTGCCTGGCCCCGCCCGCCGCACGCGAGGTCGTGGCCCCGCCCGCCGCACGCGAGCTCGTGGCCCCGAGCTCTCTGTCGCCGCCGCCCTGGACCATGCCGGCGTGGTTGGCTGCCCCGGTCCGCCGGCCGCGCGCGAGCTCTCCTTGTGCCCCTGGCACCGCCCGCCGGCCCGCAGCGCGGCCGGCTCCCTGGCGCCCCGACCGGCTCCCTGGCGCCCTGCTGTCCCTGGCGCCGTGGTTGCCGCTGCCTGCCCCTCTTCGCCGAGGCACGGATGCGATGAGGGCGACGTCGAAGCGCGAGGTGGCGGCGGCCTCCTATCCCCATCGACACCAGGGGCGGTGCCACCCCCGTCGGCTCCCTCCCTCACGGTCTACTTCTTCCTCTACCTCGCTGCCATGGGATCTGAGCTCTCACCGTCGTCTTCCGAATCAATTTAGAAACCACAATAGGTGAGCAAAGGCCCGGGGCCTAAAATCTCCGCGCTAAGGCCCCAAATTGAGAAACTCCCCATTGGATTGCTCATTTGCTCTACTCAATTCTTAAACTTTTGTTATAGATGTGGAATATGGAGTTTTTATATCTAGTGCTAGCAGCAAGCCAATTGTAAGTTATTTGTGTGAGTAGAAGTCATGTCAAGCCAATTGTAAGTTATTTGTGTGAGTAGAAGTCATGTTTTTCATTTTACTACTTGCTCATTTGTTTGTTGCATGCCAGATACACTGCGAAATAATTCTGAAGAATTGGATGCAGCACATGTTAAGCATTTTGACAATTTGATATGAACCCTATGATTAATTTATACAATGAAGAGCAATGATTGAAGAAAAAAAATGGAAGAACTCTAGAAAAATGTCTCACACACGTTCTCTGTATTCTTGGAAGTTCCATATGCATTGTTTTTGCAAACATCATGATGTTTATGTGTTCATTCTTTGTAATAGAAGATCTCTGTGTTACTTACAATAGTAGATTGTTTTATATCACTTCAGCGTATTTAAATGCATGCTAACCTGCATTGTATAATGGGCTGGGTTGCAATTTGGGTTTATTGTAGGCAGCCGTGGACAGCGTGAAGATGCTCAAGGAGGCGGCCAAGATAAGGGAGGTGACTGCTCCGGAGGTGCTCTCGGCATTGGCCAAGATCAAGAAGGGAAAGCTCGACACTATGTGGTAGTACGGGGATGTGGTGGTTGGTCCTGATCTAGATACCTGCTAGCCAAGTTATTTTGGCATTTCATCTGCATCTAAATCGCTGAAGTTCAAAATGTAAATGGAAGTCGTGGTTCAACTGTTCGAATACGATCTTGTCATTCCAAATTCTGACTCATTAGCTGTGTGATATGTATCTCTTTACTTCTGTGCAAGTGGTGGACGTTTACTTCCATGACTGTTGTTGGACCTGAGGTTTTGTTGATTTGTTGTTGGCATTTCCTCTTGTGTGGGCACTATGTCAGTTGTGGTTACCTTCTATGCATCTGGGGAGCTTAACGACATTGTCCTCTATTAAATTGGTTAATACATGTACCATGTTCTATACATCCTGAAAGCTTAGAACAATTTGAATGTGTTCCTGGGTGCTTTACTTTGTGCATCAAAGGCGTTGAATGTTGTACTTCGAAAATTATGCTATTATGCATGGCATGTGGATAAAGCTAATGTCGCTCTTAATGTCCGTTGCAAATTTGGATTCATTGACCCACATACAAAATCCTGCTTTCTACTGCTAGGCCTTCTAACTGGAGTAGTTAAGTGCCTCTCCAGCGCAAATATCCAAAAATCCTGGAATCAGCATCAAACAGGCACAGAAACTCCATATGAGTTCTTGGGCCCCAGCTTCCTCTGTGGCACTAGTTGATTGGACGCCTGGATTTCCTCCCTCTCCTCTAGCGGCAAATCCATTGCTGTGCCTTCCAAAACCTTCCCAAAATCCCCCAAAAAAGAAAAGAAGATAAGAGAATATGAAGAAACAAAAATGGCAGTTCTTGGTCTATATAGCTAAGTTCACATGCCACATACATAGGCTGTTATTTGCAAACAAATTGAGCCTAACTAAATGCTCCAAGAGAGGAGAGGAACCAGGCCTCTACAGTTTTACAAGCAGAACACAAAAACATGAGACACATCTGACGTCTAATGATGACACTGCTGAGTTGCTCCTTGTTGAGAAATCCATCAACAAGATCTGTAGCCAAACGAGATCACACATGCCGAGGCCCTTGGCAGCGAACAAGGCACATTCATGTTTCATACATCGTTTGCACACTCCCTGCGATTGGAAACAAATTGTTCTATTAGAGCAAAGAACTTAGAACTGATGTGTAAGAAAAAAGAGTAAGATGCAATGATTCGCATGCTTTAGATAAGCAGCACATGTACGAATCCTATGGCCAGCAGCACCACAAAACCCACAATGAATCACCCTTTTTAGAGGTTTGTCGAGGAACCCTTTATTCTTTTTTTTGGAGCTCCTCTTGGCAAAACATTCTCTGGGTCAAGAATTTTTATGAAAGTTTGGTTGGCTTGCATATTCAGTGGTACTGCAGGGCCATATAGTGTTTCATCCTTGTCCTCGGTGCAATCACCATCTCCATCCAAAATACGCTTTAGAAACTTCATCACCTCCGTTGTTGTTTCTTCGCTCATTGAGGCTTTAAAAAGAGCTTCGTTCCCTAGGCGTCGCAGTTGGCGATAGCGTACCATTCGGCCAGACCAACTATGTACCTTGCCATATCTATCCGATGAAAATGCATTTTTGGCTTTCATTGTCCACCTTCGCATTATACAACAATCAGGAATCTTTTGAACCTTTATGTGATCCAGAACAACAAAAATATGCTGACAAGGAATGCATTCACATTCCAGTTTCCTACAAGGACATGTGATTGTCCTAACTGATGTACCATCGAAAACAATGTTGACGCATAAAACTTTGTCCTTGTTTTCTGTCAACACAAGTACATAATTAGCTGAGCTAATGTCATTTATAACTTCTCTGATTTTCCACTTCACTAATTTCTCAATCTCTGACTTCACCTTGTCGAAAGCAAATGGCGTGAAGACATTCGCTGCATATTTCTCCAATATGCTTCCTTCTCCTTTCGTGAACGGGACTGATTGTGAAGCATGCCCATCTAGCTCGGCCTCATTACGACGCATGCATGATGAACAGTGCTCGCAGTGCTCCACCAAATCAGTTAGACTCATCTTTCGATCCAGATGTGTATGGAGTCTTGAGTTTAGACTCTCACTCCTTTGATTGCTTTTCATACCGAGGAAAACTCTACCTTTCAAGTATGCTGCAGCCCACTTCCTTCTCAACATGTACATTGTCGAAATCCAGTTGTTATCTTCAGCGACATTAAACTTTTCCTTGAACTCGGTCCACTTCGTCTCGAACACATCAGCTTCAATTGAGCTATAAACCAAATATCTGAAATCATCTAGCATGTTTGGGCAAAGATGGCGCATCATGTCCTGTTCGACGTGCCATATGCATAATCGATGATCCGAATTGGGCATAACATTTTCAATTGCTATCCGCATTGCATTATCACCGTCGGTGATCAATGACTTTGGGTGTCTCTGACACATTGCACGTAGAAATGTTCTAAGCAACCACTCATATGATTCCACTGTCTCATCTGAAAGAACAGCACAACCAAAGATAACAGTGGATCCGTGGTGGTTGACACCAACAAAAGGAACAAATGGCAAGTTGTATCGGTTCACACGGTATGTGCTATCAAACACCATGACATCACCAAAGACATCATAATCAATGCGGGATTGTGGGTCTGCCCAGAACAGTCTCTTCAAATGTCCTTGAGCATTTTTGTCATATTCAAAAAAGAACTCCATATCATCTTCTTGACGTGACTGCATGTATCTGATCACGTGATCTGCATCTCCTTCACAAATTTGTACCTTCTTGTGCCTGTCCAAAAAGTTGTATAGGTCCTTTGACGTGAATCCAAGATCTTCGAAGCCACCATTCTGTTTTTCCATAACTTCCATAACCTGATGCGTGCGCAAACCCCCCGCCTTCAATTCTAAGGCTTCAGCTTTCTGAACATCACTCAATCCACGGTGTGACCATAGGAAACCAGCCTCACAGGTTTCGCTAGTGGATGATTATGCACGTCCACAAACTTTTTCACAAACCAATCACCCACTTTCTTATTGAGCGAGATTGCAAACTCAGCCTTGCACTCACATCGAGTCAGTGCACGTGGATGTCTTTGTCTGTTGGTTGTGTCCATGTGTTTCTCCTTCCGGTGTCCTTGTCTAGAGCACAAGTATCGCCTATGGGTCACAACATTTGTTGTAGTATCATGCTCAACGTAGTCTTTTCTAACACCAAAACCTTTATCATAGGCATAATTATTGTAAAATTCAAAACCTTCCTCCTCATTTTTGAATGTTTTCCTGACTACCATGTCATACTCCTCTAGATCCTCACGGGTGTTGCGCATGTCGCCCATTATTCTATTCCTGCAATTAAGAGCACAATGGTTTTAAATTGAAATCATGATAATCGTACTAACCATACAACAGTACAAAAAGCACTTAGAGCAGCTGATTAATTTCATCTACGTAGACATGTCCAGAAACACAAGGGAGCAGTTAACTCTAGTGAAAAATCTAGTGTAACCTTGATCCAGCTACACGTTACTACTATCAATTTGCATTAATCCTGGTGACATTTTATCCAGGATCACTAACTAACAAAAAGCGAACGACAAAAAGTGAGCCGATTAGATTAGAAATGAACACATATGTCAACTCACACTCGTGTCTCGCGGCTTGCCGTTGGGTAACAGATCAACCGGACCGAGCTCTGGTGCTCTACCCGTTGCCGGCTCGCCGCTCACGGAGTCACGGGCCACGTACCCGCTGCCCCTGCTACTCTAGCGTTGATACCTCGCTGGTGAGCTTGCCTCCAGGATCGTGGACAGATGATCAGCGGCGGCTCCCCTTGGTGGTGAAGGCGGCGGCGGCTCCCCTTGGTGGTGAAGGCGGCGGCAGCTCCCCTTGGTGGTGAAGGCGGTGGCGGCTCCCCTTTGGTGGTGTGGCGGCAGCAGCTCCCCTTGGTGGTGAAGGCGGCGGCGGCTCCCCTTGGTGGTGAAGGCGGCGGCAGCTCCCCTTTGGTGGTGTGGCGGCGGCGGCTCCCCTTGGTGGTGAAGGCGGCGGCGGCTCCCCTTGGTGCTGAAGGCGGCGGCGGCTCCCCTTTGGTGGTGTGGCGGTGGCGGCTCCCCTTGCTGGTGAAGGCGGCGGCGGCTCCCCTTGGTGGTGCGGCGTAGTGGAAGTGCTGCCCGGCGGCAAGGGAGCCGCAGTGGCGGCGCTGCCCTAGCAGGGCTTGGCAGCCACGGCTTGTGCTATTGGTGAGAGGAACATTTAGGAATAGGAGAGAGAAAAGAGAGGCACACACGTGAAGCTAATTGGGATTTTTTTTATAAATCTTAATTCGTATTGGAATTGGATCTGTATGTTAAATCGAACGGCTCAAAATTATCGGGTCTGCTAAAAATTCATCTGAACTCTGTCTTGGACAGATTTGTAATCTATCTCGATCGATTCGACTAGATGAATGCAATCATGTTCTCTGATCGTCCATCTAAGCCACGGTTTAAAAGAAAAAATATTGGACAGAAATTTGGAAGAGAGATCCGTTGACTTACAAATGATCGGACGACTCAGATAGGAAGTGGATGGATCTAGTGTCTTCAGTGGATCGGACGCATCTAACATCTTGGGAATGATTGGACGACTTAGATAGGAAGTGAAAGGATTGGACGACTTGGATAAGGGGTGGACAGTTCTACCAACTAGTGAATGATCGGACGACTCAGTTAGATAGTGAAGAGATGTATCGACTTATGAATGATTGGATGATTCGAGAATGATCGGACAGCTCAGATATGGGATGGACACATCTGCCATCTTGGGAATGATTGGACGACTCCGATTTGGGATTGACTTATGAATGATTGGATGATTTGAGAATGATCGGGCGACTTGGATAGGTGGTACAGAGATCTGTGGACTTTCAAATGAACGGACAAATCAGATAAGGGGTGGACTCTTGATGGTTTCAAAGTGTCAAAGTTCTTCTCAGGATGTCCGTGGAACTTAAATATTCTGGCATCGTATTTGCTGGTGTTGTTATGTCCTCATGTGAGATGCAGCTCTGTAATTTTGGGTACTTGGGAATGATCGATCGACTAAGATAGGCGCGTGGACAAATCGGACAACTCAGATAAATGGTGAAGAGATGTATCGACTTATGAATGATTGGATGATTGCTCGTGTTGTTATGTCATCATGTCAAATGCACCTCTGTCGACTTAAACATTCTGGGTGGCATATTAAATAGAAACTCTCTCTGGCTCAGTTGGTAGATTGTCAAAACAGTTAGCCTTGTGGTCGTCGGTTCGAACCCCACATGCGCTACTCTTTTCGATTTAGATGCTCTCGATTTGGTACGTATTTTTTTAGATGTTCTGGGTCACATAACTAGCCTGGGAAATAAGTTAGTTTGTGTCCTTACTTTTTTTTTCTTTCTGACGTGAGATTTGTGGGAATTATGGTCACGTAACTAGCCTGGGAAGTAAGTTAGTTTAATTGTGTCCTTACTTTTTTTTCGTTTCTCACGTGAGACTCCTGCCTATCAAGTCAAATTAATAGCCAGGATAAGAATTGGAATTACACAGACCGTACCAATCAAGATATGAATCAACAAACCATACGAAGTAGCCGCATATATCTACAGGTGAGCAAGTCGCATATGTTCACACGAAGCAAATCGCATATATGTACTCATTTGTCAGGCATATAAATACATTGCCTGATTTAATGTATCTCCAAATTAGGTCAATCTACAAATAGACAGCACGTCAACAAACCATACGAAGCAGGCGTTCGCCAGTTGCTGCTCGTCGACTCCACATTGGTGCAACCCAGCTACCATCCTCAATCACGTGCCAAATCAATCAAGCAGACGTCGTCACAACTTCCAACAATAAATAATACGGTCAGTAACTTAATCAAAATTAAGTAACCAAGAGGAAGTTCAGATTGTTGATGGCCTCTGAGTAGCAGCCTCGTGCTCATTATGATATATCATGCGCCAGATCCATTATTTCTTTTTCTTTTGGAAGACGAAAATTTGAGCAACATCACTGACTTTTGACTGTACATCCTAAAAATGGAATATGATCACCGATTATTAACCAGCAAGTGAAATTTATATAATCCTTAAAACAACTATATGAAATCTGCAGGCTTCTTAAATATACCAGTCTCATAAGACCTTGCTCTATCCATTTTCTGCATCAACTACAACTCATTTATTTTTTTTCTCTTGTAGATCACATATGCAACGTCAAGATGTACAAAAGGTATGAAAATTGCATGCTCAATCAAGGCATACGTTGAAGTCATAAGCAAACTCAAACTCAACGATGCTAAGATAAAAGAAATTAGCAACATCGCTTTGAGGGGTTATTAAGAATGCCTGACATCACAATTCATCGGAAGCTGTGCGGTTGGTTAGCAGACTACTATGACATTGACAGCAAATCAATACAGCTGCAAGGCAAACTAATCCCGATAATAGTGTGGGACGTCAAGTGTATCTTTGGTCTTCCCTCTGAAGGAGAGGAAATTAGTAGTCCTGACGAACATGCCACAGCCATGAAAGAAGAAAAGGAAGAGCACGAGAAATATTATAACATCTACAAAGATCCCAAAACAGTAAATATTTCTCTCGACAGCTTGAAAGATGCAATTTTAGAGGACAAGGCACCGGACGAACATTTTATAAGAAAATTTGTGCTATTCACTATAGGGCGTATTTTATGCCCTACGACAAAGAACTATGTCAACTACACTTATCTTACTCTCGTCAAAGATATAGGCAACATCCGAAATATCAACTGGGCAAGCTTGACGAGAGAGCACCTATTACACAGCCTTCGAGTTTATAAGGAGGGGCGTTTTAACCTAGAGGGCAATTTGCCTTTGCTACAGGTACCTTTTCTAAGAATTCGCTCAAATTAATGCATTCTATGTTTATCATCTAGGCATATATTCATATAGCATCGGTTTTAGTTTTGGTATTGGGAACATGTGCATGCAAAAAGTGGCAACAACTACGTTCTAAACTACAAAGATCGTGATTATCCCTTATTGTCTTTCTGGGACAAGAAAAATGTGAAGGAAAGGAATAGATTTGATGAATATACGGTGCTGGATGTGGAGAGGTATGTTGTAGTAGCTTCCTATTTGTTTTACACTTTATTGGTTGGACAAATACCTACTTTTGTTGCCACAGCTTGTTGAAGAAATCCAAGACCCAACCTACAAGGAGGGAGGCTGTGGTGACACCTTTGATGGCCCAGCTCAAACCTGCCAACAGCAAAGAGAAGAAATTAGCACTCAGTCTAATCATACAACCAATCCCCAAAGGTTTTACTCCATACTCTATACATAATACTTCAATTAAACAAACAGATCATAAGATAAACAATCACTAACAACTTTTTACTTTGAGTTAGCTATTTGGTAATTCCAGAGATGTCATTGACCAAATTCTACAATTAGAACAGAGTGTTCAAAATCTAGATAATAGAGTATACAACAAGCTGCTATCAATCGAAAGGAAATGCATCAATAATGCACAAGATATTCAGGTATTAAATGTAGTCATCTTTTGTTGTCCACCATCGATATATCTTTTCATTACTAACATGTACCACGTGCTGATACAGGACATAAAGAGCTTCTTGCGCATAACAAAAATATCAAACATATCGATCACAATGAAAAAGGTGCTCTACTATCACCACATGTGCCTTAGTTACATATTTCTGACATAACATACTGCCAAACTGAAGTATACAAACATTTATTTAGCGCAAGCAAACCAAAGCATCCAGTCCAGGATATAGCTTCTCCGCATACCAAAAACATGTGAATAGCACAAAAGAAAGTTCCAGATGCACTCACAAAGAGACAGAAGACAAGAAGCCTGCAAATCATATCGTCTGTACAAAAATCTAAGCTTTCTATTACATCTTTTGCTTGCACGGAAAAAGAGGTGACCTATTACTACTTCATACAGAATTCCATCTACCAAGAAGATGTGAAGGGCTCCAAAGAATCACCACATAACAAGAATTTTCTAACACCTGACATTCATGAACCCTCAAAGAGAAGAAAGGAGGTACAACCAAAACCCTTCTATTATGTTGATAACTACTCATTTCCAATTCTGTTTTGCAACTGGACACTAAACTATATGAAACCCTTGCAGGACAAGATCAAACACGGATGTACTTCCGACTCACCTGAGACAAGTCTTTTTGAAATAACACCAACAGGTCAAAAGGTGAGAGATCCACAGCGAAGGGATTGTAACCCAAATGATAGCAAACAAAACAAGTTTGCATTTGATGATTCCGTTAATCAAACACCACTTAAGGAATCAGATGTCAGAAGGCTTGATTTACTGGAACGAGTGAGCATTGAATACATTAGGAAGTCCAGCCTAAATAGTGTACTGCCAGAGATAGGACACTACGATCTATACAAATAAAATATGACTTGCCTTGTTGTGCCAGATGCTACTGCTTCAAAAACCAAATGGTTGGAAGGCAATGTAAGTATTTCCTTTACTACTCACATCTTTCCTTACCATCAAATTAGTTCCTACTTACTCTATGATTGTGCAACACCAGATCATTGATTCATACACAGAACTAATACGTAATAGACAACTCAACAAGGTAAGAGAGGACGGCACAGCCTACCTAGAGACAGAAATTCAGTGCCAGATATGGGAAGGCGATGCTTCAAGCAAAAAGAAGAGCAAACAAAATTATCGTAACGTAAGGGCTCGTGTTGCGGTGAACTATTTACAGCATGACATGGTAATACTTTTAAATGACTACATTTCTACTTTTAATTCAACCATCTTTAACATTGTTCTTATGCAGATATTCATGCCATTAAATAGAGGACAGCACTGGTATGTAGTTGTTCTGAATAGCAAGCAGCAGAAACTTCAGATACTAGATTCCATGGCATCGATACAAAAAATCTATGCTTCAATGAAGAGCCTCCAAAATATAGTAAGATCCTAAACATCACATCTCAATGCTTACTTTTCCAACTAGGATCTTAATGTTTTCCATAATAACATAGTTAAAGGCTGTGGAAAATTACTTGCGACATGCGGAACCAGAAGAAGGCAAACCAAACAAATGGCGGAATCTGAAAGTAACCTCATGGCCGCTATGTGTAATCAAAGACATTCCACAACAAAGAGATAGGTACAAGGCACATCAAAATTTTCCATTCGAGTTGCTTTCATTCTTTCATTCCTCATTATTTACTCATCAAAATAACTTGTCATAGTTGGTCATGCAGACTATACGCAATGAAGTTCATTGAACATTGGACTGGGCAAAAGTTATCTCAAGAATTTAACTCAGTGATATGTCTAACCCTTTAAAACCTTTCTTCCATTTAATTGGACTAGCCTAACCAATTATTTTATTTTGACTTTGCAATTGTAGACAAATATGGACATCTTTCGGAAGAAGGTAGCATCGAAACTAATAAATTCACCACTGAATATGAAGTGCAATGTCAAAGACGACATAAAGCATGGAGTTTCCGAGGCAACAGAGCTGGCATAGGCACTATCTGTTTTAATAGACTCAGAAGGAGTACATGACGTTTTTAAAGATGCACAGTTGTTAGCCCAAGGGTTTTCAGATTTTCGATGATACACATACATGTCAAAATTCAGTGATATCATAACTTAGGGCATCATAAAACAGTATGCAAACATGCTGGCAGGTATGCATTACAGGCATTGAGCAGAGATATCCTTCTCAACTCACATGGCACACTAATCTGTAGTAACAAGCTCCAGCGAATGGATGAGGAGGCCAGTTGCAAGAGGAACCCAGCTGCGCGGCGACATCGCCGAATCCGCCGGATCCAACCCTACGAGTGCGACCACGGCTCTCTTCGGGAGGCGGCGGAAGAGCACCGGAGGGGGTGGTGGGGCCGGGGGCTGGGAGGCGGCGGGAGCCTGCGGGGGCGAGGGCCGGGAGGCGGCGGTGCGAGAGCCTGCGGGGGCTGGGAGGCGACGCCACGGGACCTTGCGGGGGTGGGGACGCGGCAGCAGGGACCGGCGGTGGCAGCCAGAGAGGCGGCAGCGGGGACAGGCGGCGGCGGCCAGAGAGGCGGCGGGGGCAGGGAGGTGCAGGACCCTGCGGGGGTGGGACCAGCGGCGGGGACCGGCGCAGTGGGAATCTGCAGGGCAGGGAGGCGGCGGGAGCCTGCGGGGGCGAGGGCCGGGAGGCGGCGGTGCGGGAGCCTGCGGGGGCTGGGAGGCGACGCCACGGGACCTTGCAGGGGTGGGGACGCGGTAGCGGGGACCGGCGGCGGCGGCCAGAGAGGCGGCGGGGGCGGGGAGGCGCAGGACATTGCGGGGGCGCGGGAGTGTACTGGGGGCGGGGCAGCGTGGAATGCACGGGACGGAGGCCGGAGTGTAGGGCTGAGCTCATCGGTTGGGTAAAATTACCATTTTACCCTTTATTATTTAGTACCTCTTGTGGATGGTGAGGTGGTACCACGAGGTACCATCGATTTCTAGCCATCGGATCAAGCCCGTATGGACGGTTACAGTAATTTTCAAGGACCGGAGAAAGGCTCGTTTAAAATATCCTACATCACTTTCCCTTACTTTTCCTTCCTATTGTGTTCCTGTTCCTGATGATCCTACTACACCGTGTTATTTGCCTAGCTCAAGGCTCAACCCCAGTCCCAATCCCATCGGGGCTTCTATCACTGGTCATCTAATAAATGATCGCATAAATATATAGACATTGGTCAAAATCACTGAGCATTGTGAAACGAAGTGAGTAGCTTAGAGCCGAGGCACATTTGGTTAGACTTAAGTCTTTTATGTTGCTGCCATGTACTTCTCTATTTTAAAATAGATGTCCTTTTAGTTTTTCTATTTTTCTAAATACTTATCATTCTATAATTCTAATGTAGTTTTAGTCATTTTGTTCGTATTTTGTCTTTTAGCAGTGTCATAAAAAAAAGATAATTACTCACAGGACTAGTAGTAGTAATAATATTATTTATTGTCTTCGTGAGAAAAAAAGAGATAGATAAAAAAAAGACTAAAGAGCAATATTAATGAGATATTTGATTCCCAGCCATAATTTACCATGTCACAGTTTTTTGGGTATGTGCTTAGTTTGTACCACACTTGTGGTTTGCCACATCTCATTATGCATATGGTCCATATATTATAGACTTAATTTTTTGCTAAATTTTGCCACACTTATGGTTAGGATTTTATGCCACACTTTTATGGCAAGCCATACTCTGTCTGAAGTTAGTTATGGCAATAGTAACCTTGAACTAATAAGGCTCTAAATCTTAATTTTTATGCCAACTTTAAAATATGCATATTTTAAAGCGGAGAGAATATCAAATGTACATCGTAACACGTGACATGTGTGATTAACTATCTCGAGACCAAAAAGACAAGAGAAGAACAGACCTCATGCTGTGCTTAGTTTCCCCACACATAGTGGATGGTCTAAGAAAATCGGCATCGTTTCGGAAGAATATAATCAGCAAAAACACCACAAATCTAAATTTAGCATCCGTGCTGCGGGACTACCACAATTCCCTGCCACCCTCCCTCCTATGTCCTAACGCTCCCGGCACCGCTCCCACCGTCTCCGCCTCCCTCCGCGCGCTTTCGTTCCACCTGCCCGCCACGTCGATCCTCCTGACGCCTCCGATCCTCCTTCCCTTCCCCGTCTAGGCGCTGGCGGCAGGAGAGATGGCGCCGCAGAAGGGGCAGCAGAAGACGCTGGTGTACAGCTTCGTGGCCCGCGGCACCGCGGTGCTGGCTGACCACGCCGAGGTCTCCGGCAACTTCGCCTCCGTCGCCGCGCAGTGCCTGCAGAAGCTTCCGTCTTCTAACAACCGCCACAGCTACAACTGCGACGGCCACACCTTCAACTACCATGTCCATGACGGATTCAGTAATGGCTCCCTAAACCCGCCACCACTACCACCACCACCATCTTCCCTTCCACCTATAACTTGGGTTGATTGGCATACGCAGAATGATTCGATCGTGCATTTTGGGATGTGTGTGTGCGCGCGCGCGTGTCTGTTTGCGATCACGGATTGCATTGGCGACCTGGCATTGGCTTGATCTCTTACATTCTCCGTTTAACTGATTAAACGTCTTCAGTAACGCCCACATTTCCCATGTTAGATTCCTCAATTTTAGTTGATGTTGATCAGGCATCGTTTCGGGTCCCCGAGGTGGATTTTGGTTCCCAATATGGTGATTGGGGGTGGAGAACGAATAGAGTTTTCTTGGCTTGATGCTTACTAAGTGAATTATCTTGTCAAGATCTCGAAAAATCTAAGTGTGCCGCTGCGTTGTAGTGCATAACTTTGAAACATTGCGGCATTCTTTTTGGCAGAAAGCAAGAAATGCTAGAGATTTATTTTTCTTGATTGATCTGAAAGGATTTCTGAAACTGTGGTACCTGACTTGCTTGCTTTGTTTGATTTGACAAATGTGGTTTTCATGATAATTTTCATGTTTTTGTTTGAGGACATGGTTATCATGATAATGTTGTGATGTGTAGGTTGGCTACATGGCATGCAACTTATGGCAAGTTTCAGTGTCCATACACATGTGTCATTGTCAATAACAATTTTGGATACTCCTTTTTTTTTATTGGCATATATTAAGATGGGTGTGTATGGTGTCCCCTTTGAAGCTATTCCTATTGGAATTGCTTATGAGAAATTAAAACTTCCACCACGTGCTCATACATCAGTTTTTCATAATGATGTGCGGTAATTATAAAGGTACTCCTAATGCATTGTATTTTACTGCATTAAATAACTATTTAGATACAACCTTCTCAATGGCTTGTATCTTAGTGTTGTCTCTAAAAGGCTTTCATTTATTATATTTTATGATCAATACTACCATTTTAACCTTATAACTTGTTTGTGGCATAACTCACTCAAGAATTAATGTGCATCGATTACACCGCTAAGAGCCATCTCTAGATTAAGAGACAGTTTTCCTCTTTCTCCTTCATAATTACCCCGCCACGTAAGTTTTTTTGCCTAGGTGGCGTAGATTAAGAGACAACTGAGGTGGAGTATTAGGACTGTCCTAAAGTTGCCTCCGTTGTCTTGCTCATTTCTTGATTTAACGAGGAACTGAGCCTAGCCTAGCTGTTGCGAGGTGTGAAGGACCCCCTACCACCCAGGTTTGAGTCATTTCAGCTCGAATTTGGGGGCATGTTCTTCTTAATGAAATTGATGCCCAACTCCTCGTAGGTAAATGGTAATAGAATATAAAAAATTTGTCTTTTGAAAGGAAAAAGATGACTCGGTTATACGTTTTTATACACCCCTTGTGCCCTCTATTGATGCTACCTATTTAGTGTGGTTAGTGATGTGATCCTGTTTTGATGGTGCCATTGCATAGAATCCTTATTTAATACTCCCTCTATTTAGAAATAGGTGAGGTTTTAGGTATCTATTTTTGTTCAATAATACATGACGTTTTACACTCCCAAGAAGAATATTTCAGAGCATTTCCTACTATACCCTTGCCCTTCTTAAAGTGTTTCACGGTTTCACAATCCATACTAAGTACCATTGCACAATTATTCACTAAAGTAATTAATTCCTAAGCAAATGAATAGCCCTCTATTGGCAGGTTTTGCTGTGCATGCGCATGCATGTAGTATGGCAGCTAGAGATTGCATTAAACATTGCTTATCCCATGGAGCTAGGAGGGTCAGAGTTGTCATTTTATCTCGGTTGTTAATTCCTGTGCATGATGCTAAAGCGTCACGTATGAATAGAGGGAGTATTTAACTGAATGCATTGCATTTATTTGATGATGCGGATCTTTGTCTTATTTGGTTATTGGATCCATTGTCAGCAACCATGGCCCTAGCTTTTCAGTGTACGATCAAAGTTAGTATTTGTCATTTAATATCACCTTCGTCTCCATTGTGCTTTAACGATTAACATACTTGCATTATTGCATTAGTCTTACCTATGTTTTCCCAGTATATATAGTAACGATTTGAAGCAGCGTATTCTGATACTTCAAAAGTAACTTTATTTTCCTCTTGATAATTCATTGCATTATGTTTTCTGTTTTTGCTGTTCAGTAGATATAGAATTGTGAGTGTAGGACACTTTTGTACAATTCATTCTAGTTTAGTTAGTTTTTATGTGACATTGCATCTGGTTTTCAGCATATTGTGTTGTTGCTACTGAGTCTGCTGGTCGGCAACTTCCGATCGGCTTTATCGAGAGGGTTAAGGAAGATTTCGCCAAGAAATACAGCGGAGGAAAAGCTAGAAGTGCTACTGCCAACAGCCTCAAGCGAGAATTTGGGTACTTTCCTTAATATATTTGCACACATCTTTCCGAGGTTCAGCAAGTCTCTCAACCCATACGTGGCTAGCTGATAATGTAAATAAATTTACTCTCTTTATTTTACTATATCTGTCATCAATTCATCATACGTACGAACCAAGGAAACACTAAATCTAAAAAAAATAAAAAAAAATGACCACACATACCTCTATTAAATAACATGAGATAGCCATCTAATTATTCCTAAAATATTTTTAATAAGAATATAAAGTGAAAAAAAATAATAAATATACTCTTGATAATATAGTGAAAAGGAGGGAGTACTATGATACTCCCTCCATTTCAAAATAAAAGTTATTTTAGCCTTGGGCACAAGAATCAAGAGCGATGCTGAAATGATAATATTGCTCTTCAATTATTCTCTGTCCACCTCCTTTTCCTCTCAAATGTAATTACTCACTATATTGGAGCATGCAACATTTACTGCATTGGAGGACACTAGGAAGCCCATGGGTAAAAGTGCATTGGAAGTATAGAATGACCATGCCCCAACCCTCGAGCGTCTCGATCGCTGGTTTGACTCGGTGGATTGAGAATTCATGTTCCCAGAAAACCTGCTCACGGCATTGTCATCCTCAATTTCTGACCATGCCCCCATCCTCATGTCGACAGCTGCGCCAACAATCACTGGTCGTTGTTTCCACTTCCAAACCTTTTGGAAAGCTCTCCCTGCTTTCCATGATGAAGTGGCGTGAGTGTGGGCATCATTGCCAAGACACAGCAACCCGCTTGTGGATTTAGACCACTGCTTGCGTACCACCGTGGCGGGCCTAAAATCATGGGGTGAGCGCTCCGTAGGAAATGTCAAGCTGCAGCTTGTGATGGCGCACGAACTCATCCTTCCCTTCGACTCGACTCAAGACTCGTTTTCGCTCTCTGACGTCGAGTACACATTCTGCAAGAGTTTGAAATGCAAATGCTTAGGTCTTGCGTCACTTGACAGTTCCATCATGAGGCAAAGATCCAGAATCCTCTGGCTACAAGAACGCGATGCCAATACACAATTCTTCCACTCCCAGGCTGCTTTCCGGGAGAAGAAGAGTCACATTCATAGATTGCGCGTGGGTAATTCTGTGGTCTCTTCTCAAACAGAGCTTGAAGAGGTGGCCTTCAATCACTTCATTGAACTGCTCAGCATGCCTCCGGCTTGCAACCATAGGATCAATATAGCTGCCTTACACTTGCCACAAGTCGCATTGTCAGACCTCGAGGCCATGTGGACAGAGGATGAAATCTGGGCCGCAATCCGTGGAATGGCTCCGAAAAAGGCACCGGGGCTTGATGGATTCCCGCTACTATTCTACCAATTAAACCGGAAGTCATCGCGGCCCTTCAATGCCTCATCCATGGCAACGCTCGAGGATTCAACTCCTTAAATCAAGCCTTTGTCACTCTGCTACCCAAAAGAGCCAACGCGCTCCTCATGAAGGACTTCAGGCCTATTAGCCTTATGCACAACTTTGTGAAAACAAATTCCAAGCTGCTTGTTTGTCGCTTCGCTCCAAGACTTCATGAGTTAATCGCCGTGGATCAAAGCGCATTCATCCGAGGCCACTCAATCTAGGACAACTTCATGCTTGTCCAAAATTTGGCCCGGGTCCTAAACCGCCGGAAAGTGAATGCTATTTTCCTCAAACTCGATGTGGCCTGTGCTTTTGACTCCTTATCATGGGCATTCTTGTTTGAAGTGCTCTGCAGCCATGGATTTGGTGACGTTTGGTGCTCCTAGATCGCAATCCTCCTTTCAACTGCCAGCACCAAAGTCCTGATTAATAGGTTTGCTACTGACAGAGTGTGGCACGACAAGGGGTTGCGGCAGGGTGACCCGCTATCGCCTCTGCTCTTTATTCTTGCCATGGATGTTCTCAGTGGCCTCTTTGCCCTTCTCGAAGCTCGTGGCCTCCTGCAACGGTTTGCGGCTTTTGGGGTCCATCACCGCGTCTCGCTGTTCGTGAACGAGTGGCTCTCTTCACCAGACCGGCCCCAAGAGACATCATGGCCGTCAAATCGGTGCTGGAGATTTTCGATGAGACATCTGGTCTATTCACCAACTTCTCGAAGAGCTCAGCAACTTTGATCCATTGTGATGCCGCCGTGGAACAACAAGTCCACGAGAGCCTTCAACTGCAACATTGTGAATTTCCCTTGCATATACCTCGGCCTTCCTCTCGCCCAGCGCAGGCTCCCGAAAGCACATACCAAAGCTTGCTCGACAAGGTTGTGTGGAAATTTCCAAAGTGGAAAGCGGGTCTGCTGTCCTTCGCTGACAGACTTGTTTTGGTCAAATTAGTTCTGTCGGCCATGGCGGTGTATCACATGACAACCCTTGACCTACCTAGCTCGGTCATCCAGGGTCTTGAGAAGATTAGCGACGGATTCCTTTGGAGTGGCTCGGCAAAATCCAAGAATGGTAGTTGTGCGGTGGCTTGGGACGTCATATGCATGCCAACTCATTTGGGCGGCCTCGGTCCACAATCTCTGCATGCTTAACGATGCCATCCGGATCCAATGGCTATGCTTACACTGAGTGGATTTGGGAAAGCCTTGGGCAAGCTTGCGTCTCTCCTGCTCCCCATCAGCGACTGCCCTATTCCATGCCTCGACGACAGTCAACGTGGGCAACGAGACCAACACTATTCTGGAATGATCATTGGCTAAATGAAGAGAGCATCGGCTCCCTAGCCCTGGAAGTCTTGCGCTACATCAATGCCAAGTTCATTGCGTCGCCGACAGTTGCCCAAGGCCTCACGAATAATTCCTGGGTCGGTGACATCGCTCATGGCCTCTCAGCGGTCGCCCTTGTGCAATTCTTATACTTGTGGAGGAAACTGCAATCAATCACTCTACAAGCTGACTTTGCTGATAGCTTCAAGTGGGAGTGAACGGCGAATGGAAAATACAATGCGCGCTCGGTGTATCAGGCGTTCTTCTTGGGCAAAACTCTCAGCCCTTGTTTCCAGTTGGTTTGACAGACCAAAGCGCCTGTCAAGTTCAAAGTGTTCGCCTGGCTCGCGCTTCGCGATCATGTCAGAACAGGGGATCAGCGAGTGCGTCATGGGATCGCCATCGACAACACTTGTATCTTCTGCTCCCAGGCGAGCAAATCGATCAACCACCTCCTTCTTGGCTGCACTTTCGCGCGAGCAGTCTGGCACCATGTCTTGGCAAGCACGGGGAATCTTCTCCTTGCCCCTAATACAACAGATCTCTTGCTGCTTCGGTGGTCAGCTCTTCACAGCAGTTGGCCTACCAAGTTGAGATCGAATGGCAATAGCCTCGTCCTACTAGTCCTGCGCTCGATTTGGTTGGAGCATAATGCAAGAATCTTCAGGGGTGAGATGTCTTTGCGACCAGCTTTTATGGATAGGTTAATGGCTACGGTCGGCGAGTGGAGCTCGGCAGGTATTCTGAGTAACTAGGTATGCGTCTAGGCAAGGTGTGTGGAGAGTGTGTTGGCTCTCTTCCGTCTGTGCAACATTCTGTTATACTATTGAACGTTTACTCTAATGAAAAAATGTGCGTTGTTCACGTGTTCCTGAAAAGAATGACTTGTATTTGAGAAAAGTTTGAAAAGTTAAAACAACTTCTATTTTAAAATGGAAGAAGTACATGGCTACTCAATATGAGTAGTGAGATTACTAATATAATGGATGTCTTCTTTTTCCAGGCCGAAGCTTAAAGAGCACATGAGGTATTGTGACCAGCACCCGGAGGAGATCGACAAGCTTGCAAAAGTGAAGGCTCAGGTCTCAGAGGTCAAGGGAGTAATGATGCAAAACATGAAAAGGTGCATGTCTATTCTACTTTCAGTCTGATGCTGATCCCTATGGGAGTATTTCTGAAGCTTCGGACGGCGTTTGCTTTTCCTAACAACCCAACCACCTGGTACATCAGGTACTAGATCGTGGCGAGAAAATCGAACTGCTTGTTGATAAGACAGAGGATCTCCGCTCACAGGTATCATATGCTCACTCTCACCTCGATTCGATCTTTTATTTCCTCTATTACCATCCTCAATGCATGAGACATGCGGACATCCGTTCTTCTGTCTGCAGGCACAAGATTTCAAGAAGCAAGGAACAAAGATACGACAGAAGATGTGGTGGGAGAATATGAAGATAAAGCTCATCGTTTTTGGTATCGTTGTTGCCCTGATTCTCCTTATTGTCTTGACAGTTTGCCGTGACTTCAATTGCTGGTGACTTGACTCGAGTGTACAGCTCACCTCACTGACTACTGCTATAGCCTTCGGTTTGATGTTGCATTGCCGGAGAAAAAAAGAAATGCAGGAAAGGAAATAAGGGGGAAATGGCATGCTACTACAACATACATAGAGAGCTGATGTTCCCGTTGTCGCTGATCGCATTCTTTAGTTATGCATGTAGACCCAATGCTCGCAATATATAGACCATGTCCAAGTATTTATTCTACATGTACTACTAGTATAATGCTGTAATTCAGATGAGGTACTTTGGCTGCAATTTCGTACAGAGCTTTGTTCTTCATATCCTTGCTTCTACGCTAAGGCATTTGAACTGCCTTAGGGGGTATTTGATTGGGTTTTTACTATGGCTTTCTCTGCTTATAAGCCAAAAGCCAAACCAAATACCAAATATCTAAAAACTGCTTTCCCTACTTATAAGCCAAAACTAGTGTACAAAAAATAAACACCTTTTGAGGTGCTTTCTTGGCTTTTGGGGATGCTGTGCTGAGATTGCTCCTGTAGTTGACAACTAATTACACATATTTTTCACTCAAACAAAACAACCGAAACTCAACTTTCCCATAGCAGACAGTCGGCAGCAGCTTTCTCACAGTAGACAGCCGACAACTGCTTTTAAATAAGCCACAGCCTAACCAAACACCTCCTTAGTGTCTTTTATGGAGCTGCCTTATAATATCTCCGTGGAATTCCTATCTTAATTCTATTCATATATTAAGGAAATGTTCGGATGGCGAGAATTCTCTCCTCTTTCAGGAATTTAACTGTTTTTTCAAAGGAAATTAATGCGTTCCAAACATGCCGAATGTTTATTTCTTTGTGATGTCCAACTTAGAAGGAACAATTGTCCAACTTGCGCTAGCTACATATATGTATGTACATATAAACTAAATAATTTGTACACATGCAACACATCTACACACATGAGCATGTACAAAACATGGAACAAACAGTTACACTCTTCACTATTCTGACGCAATTCCCAAAACCTCCTGAGTCTTGAGCTTCTAGCAAGCCATCTGCTCCCTGCAGAGAGGAGTGATCGCCTCGAACACCGGCAGCCTCCTGTCGCTCCGCCTGTACGGCGCCGCCCACTGTCTCATCACCACGTCCAGTAGCTCAGCCATCTCGTCGGCCTCGGCGCCGCCCTCCTCGCCGACGCTGCCCCCCGTGTCCGCCCTGATCCGGGCCAGCAGCTCCTCCGCTTTCCTGGCGATCTTGCCGTCGTGCTCCCGGCCGGCGTAGTACGCGCCTGCGAGCACATCGGCGAGGACGCGCTCCGCGTCCCTGAGCCGGCGCTGCTCGATGAGGCAGAGCGCGAGGTTGCAGGCCTTGTTGGCGTCCGGGTCCACCATCTGCGCCTTACGGTACACCGCCTCCGCTGCCATGTAGTTGCGCTGCTGCATGTAGGCCCATGCAAGGTTTCCCTGTACAGCACATGCATGGCGACGTCAGAGATCGAGTTCATGGCTACTAATGCCATGGCATGTAAGAACTAGGCGTGCGACATTTTCTACCAGGACGCGCGAGGTCTCCTGCTTAACGGAGACGTGGATCTTGCGGCCGTGCGACCGGGCGCGCTTGGTCGTCTTGCCATGGAACGCCTCGCCGTGGTAGATCTTCCGCAGCTTCTGCTTCAGCAGCTCGATTTCCTCCTTCGTCCTGCCGCTCGCCTGCACGTACGACCAAGGCCATCGATGATCATCATTGTTGAACATTCACCGGTTGGACGTATGTATCTTTTGTACATGTACTGGTGACTGAACATGCCTTGTAGAGGTCGAGGAGGATGTTGTCGAGGGATTCCTGGGACTGCTTGGGGCAGAGGTGCCTGAGCGACCTGATGGCGTCCACGGCGTCGCTGAGGTACCCTAGCTGCTTCATCACGACGGCCATGTCTTTGAGCGCGCTGTCCACCTTGTCCCTGGTGTCGATCGCCTTCCAGAACCATGCGATCGATGCGTCCAGGTCCTTCTCCACCAGCTTTATATATCCACAAAAACATTCACTCTGATCCCTTTGTTACTAGACTAATAACTTTTCTCATTTGTATATTAATTGCATTCTGATTCTTGCATGGTCGATAGAAAAGTTGTATATCTAATGAACTCGATGCGTGCTTAAAGAATGACGAATAATGAAGGATCACCTGCTAGTAGCTCTTTTGCCCTTTTTTTTCTTTGTTTTGGTTTTTGAAATGGAACTGTTTTGCCGTTTCCGTTTCAAGCTGGCGACTAGTGCATATAGATCGATCGAACTGCCCGGCCCGCGCATATACGTTTGACAAAAAAATTCCAACTAGCTAGATCTGCACCCCTTGTATCTCAATCTTGATTAAATTTCCTTATCGCAAATCAAATGTATATTATCACATGACATAGTACGATAATTAAGTTCCTCCCATATATAATTCGATCCCATGCACGTACGCATTTCTCGATCTCAACGGCCGGAAAATGCACATCAGGAAACAGCTAAGTCGAGCCTTTACCTGGTAGTGCTTGGCCCCGCGCATACGGCCCGTCGCCGGACGGGATCTTGTGGGCGACGTGCGCCGCCGCCGCCGCCGCCGCCGTCCAGCTCGCCGGCTTATCTCCCGCGGCGACATGATCGACCATCTCTCTCCTGGTACACGTAGCTACCTAGCTAGCTAATGATTGGCTTCCCTCGATGGCTGCAGAACTTCCGACTCACGGCGGGATCAATTAATACCGTACTGTTAGGCACGATGTCGAGGCCGGGGAGCTGTCCAGTAATATATAACCAACCAGCCGATCAGATTAGATGAACCTGGCCGATCCCGCGGCTCACCTGGACGGGGATGCGTCCAGGTTCATTGTCGCCGCGCGGGATCGAACAGTGGGCTCGTTGGATGGAGCCTGCGTAGCCGGGCATGTTCATCGGCGAGTGTCCAGTAGCCGGCGCCTGATGTGATGATATAGCCTCGCGCCCCCTTCTCCATCGCGTGACGCGATATACGTGGCACTGGCCGTGTTGTGTACGGATACATGGCGCATGAGCTCACTCCATCTCTTCCTCTTTCTACCGAGGATAGGGAGAGCTATTGCAGCAAAGGCAGTGCATGCCGACAGGGAGACACCAACCGAGAGCAGCGTTTTGGCTCCACATGCTCCCGGGTGCATCCACTACTGCAGAAACAGCTATAGAAGCCAACTTATCAGTGACGAGCAATAAAAAAACACGTCACTGGTAAAACAAAAATTTACCAGTGGCGGGCGTGAACTGCCACGTGTCACTGGTAAATAATTACCAGTGACGAGCATCTATTACTGCCCGTCACTGGTAAAGTACAAATTACTAGTGGCGGGCGCCAATGGGAGCTCGTCACTGATATATTGTATACCAGTGACGTGCGCACCATCGAACCCGTCACCGCTAATATTTCCCGCCAAAATCGCTCCCTGCCTTCATACCAGTGGCGGGTGTACGTTGTGCTCGTCACTGGTACCTTGTTTACCAGTGGCGGGCTCTTATGTGTGCCCGTCACTGGTAAGATGCCCTATAAAAACCATCAGCGAGCTCGCTGCTGGCCAGTCGTAGCTCACTGGCCAGCAGCGAGCTCGCCGATCGCCTGCACGTCCGCCGCCGCCGTAGACGCCCCTGGTAAATTCCTAACCCTCCAAAAGCTTCCCCCACCTCCCCTAGCTCCCTTGCCATCTCTCTCTCCCTCCAAATCGATCTATGATCATCCATCCATGATCTTCATCCATCCATCCATCCATGATCATCCCCCACCTCCCCTAGCTCTCTCCCATCCATGATCATCAAGGCTAGCTAACTTGCTCTCCCCCAAATTTGCTCCAATTAGCTTTAAAACTGATAAGAGCAGATATCTCCCCCAAATTTGCTTAAATTTTGGTTGAGCCATCTAGAGTTAAAGGATGGTTATAGATGTATATGTTAAAGGATGCTTCAATTGCATCATATGTTTGAGGAACATATGGATATGTTAAAGGATGTTTAAGGATAGATGCTTCCATCATATGTTTGAGGAGCATCTTATATACATCTATAAGAGCACATGTATATGTTAAAGGATGTTAAAGGAACTGTTGTTGTTTTCCCCTAAATTGATCAGTGATCATTTGTTACTCGTATGCCTTGCTATATGAAATTATGTATACATTGGTTCATATATGTGTAATTATGTATACATTGGTTCATATATGTGTAATTATGTTTCTTATGCACTGAGGCAGAATCATATATATATATGTAATTATATATGACAAGCAAATGATACTTTGATTCGGTGGATCTGTGGTGATATGAGATGTGCATGAAATGTATTTCATAAATGTGAATGGGAGATATGCTTGTGGCACCGGCCGTCGAGCCGAGGCAACATCCGTTGCTTTGTTTATTTTTTCAGGGAAACTGAGTTCAACGTTTTGGTGAAATGTTGCTTCGTCAACATTTTGTCAACGTTCGATACTCAATTTTGCATAATTTTAGCGAAGGTCATGCCGAAATTTTTAATTTTGAACAATTTATTTTAATAACCTGCCAAATTTTGAAATATTTTATGTAATATTTCAAAATCTCAATTGGAAAGAAAACTTTTATCTCAATTGGAAAGAAAATTTTGTTTTAGCCTCTCATGAAAGGTTGGTACTAATTAATTTTCGTATATCTTAGGGATCGAACGACCGATGGATCGAAGTTGGATGTATGACGGCGATCGGAACACACAGAGTTTCTATACATCTTTGAATGAGTTCTTTGATTTCGCCGAGCAAGATATGGTGCGAAAGGGTGGCACGAAGATATGCTGTCCGTGTCGTGATTGCAAAACCTGAAGATGTACGAAAGGAAATCTGGTTTTCTGCACATGCACCTGGTGCGATGGGGTTTCATGGCAGGTTACACACGGTGGACAAGTCACGGTGAGGAGGATGAGGTTGTTGCCGACGACGAAGGGTTAGATGAAGAAGCAGGACATGAGGAGCCGGAAGCAGAACGGTTGGATTATAAAGATGCCGGAGGACATGAAGAGGCCGAAGCGGATACGCGAAGCACGGGGGACAATTTGGCCGGAATGGTCCAGGACCGTCATGTGCAAGAGCAGGTTGTGAAGGAGACGAATAACGATAGTGCGGCTCGTAGAGAGGCTGCCAAGTTGGAGACACTGCTGAAAGACTCCGAGACTCCCTTGTATCCCGGATGCAATCCTGAGCACACCCGCCTCTCAGTCACGCTCGAACTTCTAAGACTGAAGGCACTCCACAACAGCACGGACACAAGCCTCGATGAGACATTGGAGTATCTCGCAAAAGTTCTGCCGGAGGGGAACGTGTTGCCTCGTGGTTGCGATGAGGCCAAGAAGGTCGTGTGCCCTCTTGAATTGGAGGTGACGAGATACCACGCGTGTCCAAATGACTGCATCATATATCGGAAGCAGTACGCGGAGCTAAGCAAGTGTCCCGAGTGCAAAGCATCCCGGTTCAAGCGGGGAAAGAACTACCAACCAGATGGTGAGAACGGAGTGAAGAGCGGTGCTCCTGCGAAGGTTGTATGGTACCTTGCACTCATTCCCCGTTTGAAGCGTCTATTCGCAAACAAGAAGGAGGCAAAGCTGATGCGTTGGCACGACGAGAGGCCAAGGAAAGATGACGCCGTGCTGAGACACCCTGCGGATGGTTGCCAGTGGAAAGCAATCGACGACCAATACCCCGAATTCGGAGGAGAGGCGAGGAATATCAGAATTGGAATGAGTACGGACGGACTCAATCCTTTTGGAAAGATGAGCAGCAGGCACAGCACCTGGCCCGTGGTCGTATGGATGTACAACCTCCCTCCGTGGCTCTGTTTTAAGCGGAAGTACCTACACCTGTCTATGCTAATTCAAGGTCCACAGCAACCAGGGAACGATCTGAACGTGTATCACCAACTACTGAAGGAGGAGCTAGATACACTGTGGGCTGAACCAGGGGTCCGGGTCTGGGACGCTCACGAAGGAGACTACTTCAATATGAGAGCTATGATGATCACAACGGTGCAAGACTATCCTGCTTATGGATATCAATCCGGCCAGGTTTGCCACGGATACCAAGGATGTGTTAAGTGCATGGAAGATACAACAAGTCGTCACCTACCGGGCTCTCACAAAATCGTCTACATGGGCCACCGAAGATGGCTTCAACAGGACGACCCGTGGAGACAAGATAAAGAAAAGTTGGACAATACGGTTGAGACCCGAGGACCACCACGTAAGAGGAGTGGGGAAGAAATATACGAGATGTTGAACTCTTGGGGTGAGTGCCCTAGGGCGGGAAAGAAGCAGAAGAAGGTAAAGCCGCTGGGAGGCGTGTGGAAAACGAAATCTGTATTCTGGGATCTGCCTTACTGGCCTTTTCTCGAGACGCGCCACTGCATAGATGTCATGCATATTGAGAAAAATGTCTGTGAGAGTGTGCTCGGTCTCTTGCTCCACATAGCAGACAAGACAAAGGATGGGCCGAAGGCACGAGCTGACTACGAGCAACTGGGGATAAGACGAGAGCTGTGGGCCAAGGAGGAGAAGACCAAATTGGGCAGGAATGTTACGAAAATCAAGACGGACTGTCCCGCCGCTTGCTACACTCTAAGTACAGACGAGCTGGATAAAATCTTCAAATGCCTCAGATGTGTCAAAGTAACTTCCGGCTACTCGGCAAACATACAGAGATTTCTAGACACGCAGAACCACAAACTAATCGGTATGAAGTCTCATGACTGTCACGTGATGATCACGCAGATACTTCCGGTTGCAATTAGAGGGCTAATGGAGCCATGGATCCACGGGACACTGCTTGACCTCTGTAACTTTTTCGACACTATCTCTCAGAAGTCCATCACTAAGAAGCGTTGCCGGCTACTGCAGGCGGAGATCATTGTCATACTCTGCGAGCTCGAGATGTACTTTCCGCCCGCATTCTTCGACGTCATGGTTCATCTCATGATCCATATCGTCCCGGAGATCATCGACCTAGGTCTAGTATTCCTACACAACATGTACCCGTTGGAGAGGTTCAACGGGGTCGTCAAGCGATACGTTCGCAACAGGTCTCATCCGGACGGGAGCATCGTCCAGGGCTTTCTCACGGAGGAGAGCGTCGAGTTCTGCACGGATTACATGAAAGCCGACAAACCTATAGGCGTGCCTGTTAATCGGCACATTGGCAGGCTCGATGGCGTAGGTCACCGACACGGAAAAAAGGATTTACATGTGCACAGTGACTCTCCGAACCGATCAGACGATTACGTCAGAGCGCACACAGTAGTGCTACAGCACCTGTCAGTGGTCCATCCTTACGTTATTCAGCACATGGCTATGTTAAAAACAAAGCACGGCTCAAGAAAGTCCGAGGCGGCTCTCATGAAAGAGCACAACGCAACGTTCGCCAGGTGGCTAAAGAACTACTTCCACGAACATAGCTTCTCAAAAGATGATGACGTAGCACGGACGGTGTTCCACGTGGCACAGGGGACCCCTGATGAATGTCGGGACGTACCAAGCATACGACATCAACGGATACACGTTCTATACAGAGGCACAAGACCAGAAGAGCGTGTACCAGAACTCTGGGGTGACGATGGAGGCCCTGACCGGTAAGAAAAAGGACAGATACTACGGTAGGCTGGAAGAGATTTGGGAACTGGACTACACCGTAACCAAGATCCCCATGTTCCGGGTAAGATGGGCGAAGAATGTCGAAACGGAAGACTATTTCACTACCATGGTCATACCGAAAGCAGTTCCTATTGAGACAGTAAATGTGAAAGCGATCAGTGCCAAAAATGAGCCGTGGGTATTAGCTAAACAAGTGGCCCAATGCTTCTACATAGCCGACCCGACGAGACCAAGCCGTCATGTCATGAGGAGGGGCAAAAGGAGTATCGTTGGAATCGATGGTGTCGTTGACGAAGACGACTATGACCAATTTGACGACCCGGATATGGAGGAAGACAATCAGCCACGGCCCAGCAGAAGGAGAAATACTACATGTCCCGCCGTGCGTCCCTTCAAAAGACGAAGTCACTCCGAGGGGTTAACCTATACCAGGAAGAAGACCAAGACTACCGTTGAGAAGACTGTCGAAGAGTGACAAGATTGCCGAAGAATGTCGTAATTTAATTAAGTTAATTAATGATGTATAGCTCACTTTTGTGAAATTTATGTATATAACAATAATGGTATTTATGTTAATTGTATATGTACGCATAAACTAATCATTGCCCACGCAAATAATGAACAAACGGTCTCGTAAATAATTATTTAAGAAAGTTATATCGTAAATAATTATTTAAGATAGTTATATCGATAAGAAAATTGCCTAAGTTTGGATTCAAAAAGATTGGGCCATAAGTACTAACCCTAACTAACCCTAGACTAACAAAACCCTAACTAATTAACAAACCCTAACTAACTAACTAACCCTAACTAAGTAATTAACCCGTACTAACTAACCCTTACTAACTAACAAACCCTAACTAATTAACTAACCCTAACTAATGAACTAACCCTTACTAACTAACAAACCCTAACTAGCTAATTAACTCACCCTAAGTAACTAACAATAACTGATGAACTAACCCTAACTAAGTAACTAACCCTAACTAATGAACTAACCCTCACTAACTAACTAACCCTAACTAACTAACAATAACTAATTAACTAACCCTAACTAACTAACTCTAAGCACTAACCCTAACTAACTAATGAACTAAGTAACTAACTAATTAACAAACCCTAACTAATTAACTAACCGTAACTAACTAACTCTAAGCACTAACCCTAATTACTAAATTATCAGTGACGAGCATTTATATGTGAGCGTCACTGGTAAATTATTTACCAGTGACGATCGGTTATGTCTACGCGTCACTGGTAAATTATTTACCAGTGACGAGCAGACTTGCCGGCCCGTCACTGATAAAATTTACCAGTGACGAGCAGCCTTGCCGGCCCGTCACTGCTAACGGCGAAATAAATAGGCGCGGATCCGCGGGACTTAGAGAAAAAACTCTTCAAATCCCGCCCGCCCGCCCTAACTCTCCCTCACCGACGCCCTCGCGCGACCCGACGCCGCCGCCGCTCCTCGCCGGACGCCGCCCTCGCGCCTCCCTCACCGACGCCGCCCTCGCCCCTCCCTCACCGACGCCGCCTCCTCTCACCGGACGCCGCCTCCCTCACCGACGCCGCCTCCCTCACCGACGCCGACTCGTCTCACCCACGCCGCCTCCCTCACCGACGCCGCCTCCCTCACCGACGCCGCCTCCTCTCACCCGACGCCGCCTCCCTCACCGACGCCGCCTCCCTCACCGACGCCGCGTCGTCTCACCGGACGCCGCCCTCGCGCTTCCCCAACCGCCGCCCTAGCACTACCACCGCCGTCCTCCAGGTGCCCCGCCCTTTTGGTTGAAGTATGAGTTGAAAATCCACACCGAGCTAGCTATTGTTTCAGAAAATAGATATTGTTTTAGATGACACTAGACAAATGTGTGCTTTTATATATATATGAAAATATATCTGTAGATGACACTGTTCTTATTTTGAAATGAAATGTAACACATCTTCTTGATCATTGGTTAGTTTCCTGTATATGGGTTATTAATAGCATGAAAGCTAAGAAAATTGAAGATTTCATGCAAACAACACTTCAAGAAAATCATGAAAGTTTAGTGAGTATGTTCATAAAAAACCAATACAAACAATATTAAGACTATTTTTGTTGTGCACTGAAGAGACGAGTTGTTATATTATCCCGCAGAAGTGATGAGTTAACTCTTCTAATAAAATATTTAAGTTATATTTACGATCATTTACTCTTACTAGTTTGGGTGTTCCATGGACACGTTTATAGTTTTCTATATATAGGCTTTGTTCAAAGTATGAAGCATTGAGGCTTTGTTCAAAGTATGAAGCATTGAGGCTTTGTTCAAAGTATGAAGCATTGAGGCTTGTTTGATTCAATTGTCGTGTTCATATATGCTTGTGGTACCGGCCGTCGAGCCGAGGCAACACTCGTTGCTTTTGTTTATTTTTCAGGGAAACTGAGTTCAACGTTTAGACTAAATGTTGCTTCGTCAACATTTTGTCAACGTTCGATACTCAATTTTGCATGATTTTAGCAAAGGTCATGCCGAAATTTTCAATTTTCATTGTATGTACGGTATATTCGTGTCATTGTTGTTCATTGTCATGCACAGTTATATGCTTTTGTTTAACAAGATTTCATAATCTCAATTGCAAATAAAATTTTAATTCCCACCCTTGTTTGCTATAATGAATGGATATTAGAAAATGGCTGGAAGTAGCCCCTCTCCATCGCGGACACCAACGGATGTCCCTGCATCGTCCCGAGATATCGAGGGGCGTGCGGAAGCTCCCCGGGACCTGGCCCTCCAACAAACATCTCAGGGGGCCGCCATCGTCGACGACCCTGCTTCCGGGGATAACAACGAGTACGAGTCGTCCCACGAAGAGTCCGGCGGTGCTGAAGACGCGACCGATCGTGACGAAGGGACCGGCCGTGAATACGAGACCGGTATGGAAGAAGAAAAGGCGGACGGGGCTCCACCAGCCAAACGGAAAAGGCGGCTCGCGCCTAGGAGACCTAACAAGTTGAGTACCGAGACGTTCGTAATCACTCGAGTGGACGATCTCGGTAAACCTGCCAGTCCTGTAAGAGCCGCACAGGGGTACTCAAACGCCGTAGGCTGCATCCTGCGTGAAACGGTGAAGATCACAACTCCCGACATAAGGACGAGAGAAACCGAGCATCTTCGAACTCTCCTCCTGGACAGGCTATTCAGCAGGTATTCCGTCCCGGAGGCCGACAGAAATAGAGTCGCAACGAAAGCCCTCAGCATGATGTCGAAATCGTTGAATACCTGGCGATACCATGCCAATAAGATGAAGGATCAAGATTTCGAGACCGTGATAAAACCGAAATGGCCCACGATAGATGAGGCGGACTGGACCGAGTTCATTCAAACTCGCTCCGGCGAGGAATTCAGGAGGAAGAGTGATTGGGGGAAGGACATGCGGGGGAAGATCGTGGGTGACCACAGACTTGGCAGCCGTGGTTACCAAGGGAAGAGGCCTAAATGGGACAAGGAGGATGCGAGGTTGATTGCGGCTGGGAAAGAACCCCCTTTCTCGGACATCCAGCCAGGGCGCGGGAAAAGACTTTGTGAGGGCCCGCGTAAAATTTGACCCAGCGACGGGGGAACCGATCTTCACGCACGAGAAAATGAAGGACGTGCACGAAGAACTGGTAACCTCTGAACCCATTTTACTTTATTTGTCCTACGTAGATTAATTTCCTAAAGATTACGTTTCTGAACGGTTCATGTTGCTTGCAGAGAAAGCTGAGCCAGCAACCTGAGAGCTCCCAGGACTCTGTCGGTACCGAGAGGTGGCAAGACCCTATCAACAAGGCTCTCGGGAAGCCGGAGACTCGTGGCCGCGTCATGGGCGTCGGGTATGGGGCTCGGTGGGCTGATTACGGTCCCCAAACCCGCGAGGCTGCCCGCGAGAGGAGGAAAGCCAAGCAGGATGAAGAATTCGATGCGCGAGTGGAGGCGGCTGTGAAACGTCTGTTAGGGCCTCTATACGATCAACTACGACGCCCCACCCACGCATCCTGATACGCAGCCGCCGCCCTATAATCTGGATACGCAGCCGCCGGCCTTCACTGCTGCAAGGAGTAGCAGCCCCTCCGTATCGGGCGTTGGCCCCGGGTCGCCAAATACAATCGACGGCCTAACGGTAAGCGTCGTCGGCTCAACAAACCGTAAGGGTCTCGTACAGATTCGTTGTTTGGACTCTAACATCGCTGACCCGTACGTATGTTCCGCAGGTGATAACTCCGTGCCATCTCCAGACCCAAGTGCTCGGCTCGATGGTGATGGTCGCGTACGGTCGAGTCCACCCAATAACGCCGGAGAACAGGATGCACTGCGTGGATTTACCACCAAACATGGCGAGGGTGGAGTTGACTAAGGTGGTCGGCACCTTTGAGGACCTGGTTCTGAATGACCCCCCTGAAGAGGGATACGAGAAGCTAGGAGCCTGCAAGGGGTTTTTCCTTAGGTGGCCGAAGGACGCGATTAAGTTGATTGAGACCTCCAATCGTCCAGCACCTTCGCCGAGCCACACCGACAGTCCATCAGCAAGGACCATCTCCTCTGGGTATTTCCGCGCCTCTATCCTACAAGGATCTGGGAGATGGAGCATGCCGAGGAGGGCGCGGAGCATGGCATGCCTCGTGACGAGGAGGCACGAGAAGTTGTAGATACGCCGCCACCCAAGCATGACAGGCAAGACCAAACGAAGTTGACTCCTAAAACACTCGTGGGCGCAGCCAAAGAAGCGATGGCCGGTCAGAGGGCCGTATCCCTGGATACGGAGCGCACGAGCAAAAAAGGGGCGGCGAAGAAGGCACATGCTAGCACCGGAACTTACGATAGACAGGGTGAGGCCAGGTTGAAGAAATCCTTAACGTACGCAGCATCTTCCCAGTCAGCACAGACAGCAAAGGGTCGTCAGTGGCGGGCCTATCACATCCCGGGTCACCCGATGGTACCGAAGGATGAGTTCGACGTCCTCCCGAACGAGATGAAGATTCTGCACGAGAACATTCGAGACATTGAATTAGGACCCGATGAAACGAATGTCTCGTATTACACGGCGAAGGTGCCAGAAGGTTTCCATTTCGTCGAGCAGTATCCCGCGGACAAGTTCTATCTGGACTTTGCGGAGATCTTCGGCATGTTCAACCTTTATCGGCTCGAAGCATCCTTCGTCAGGCTATGGGCGCTTCACCTAACCAGAGAGATCAGACGCCTGAAGATTCTCGATGTTGCAATAGCAGATCCGTTTCACATGCACGAGAACAACGTTCGCTCCCAAGAAGGTAGGGAGATTATGAAGAATGCCTCGTGAGTGCGATGATAGCGCATAAGGGCAAGGACTACCTACTCGTGCCCTACAATCCCTTGTAAGTCATTCTCTACTTTGTGCTTTCGTAAATTTCTCTTTCGCTTGTGCACCTAGCCAACTTCGTGGTTTGTTCACATGTCTGCGCAGCGACCACTGGATCCTCTTAGTGCTAACGCCGAAGGAAAGGAAGGTTGTTTACTTTGATTCCATGAAGAGGGTGAAGAAAGACTACATCCTGCTCAAGAAAGTTCTGGATGATGCTCTCTTCGACTTTGCACAGAAGGGAGGAGGAGCAACTATGGTAAAAAGAAGTGGCGCTCCACGCTTTAAACACGTGACCGATTGGTGGTTGCAGACAGCAGCCGGAGGGTAGTGTGACGTGCGGCTACTACGTCTGCTGCCACATGGACGACTTTGTACGGGCGCGGAACACGTTTCGCAAACAAGACGACCTACGCAAGTGGAGTAATAACCTCGAGCACAAGCCATATGACTGGAAGCAAGAGTTTGCACGCCTCCAGAATGCGTTCGCGAACATCATCAACAAGGACGTCGTCTCCGATACGGGGGCTTTTCTACGCCGGCACTGACCCAAGGGAGGAACACGCCGCTCGCACAGAGCAGCGAGTTCGCCAAATCCCGACCGAAGACCCATTCGCAGCGCCACATGTAGCTTGGCCCTAGAGGACGGAAAAACATTGCATATGTATTGTGTTTGTGGTCGTGTATTCCCGAACTGGTCTACTTTGTACGTTTCTGCACATATTTACGTATTGGCACTTGTTACTTTCGTACTCGGTTTTACATATGTACTTATCGTGTGCAACATCCGAGAGCGCGAGTGAGGTGGCCTTCGAAGCATACCGGGCACGTAGCATGCCGACGCAATGAGGCATCGTCGCAAGCGCTATTAGGCCACAGCGGCACGCCCTAGGAGAACGGCGATCGAAGGGGTACACCCCCTCCAGGACCCCTGTAGTACACAGGGGCTAGAGAGCGCCCTAGGAGAACGGCGACCAACGCCCTAGGAGCGCCAGCGAAAATGGTTGCCGCGGCAGCGAAAATGGCTGCCGCGGCAGACAAAATGGCTGCCGCGGCAGCCAAAACGGCTGTTTTTGCTGCCGCGGCAGCCAAAATGGCTGCTGCGGCACCCAAGCACGTTGCTGCCACGGCAGCAAAATCAGCACTTTTGGCTGCCGCGGCAGACATAATGGCTGCCGCGGCAGCCAAAACGGCTGTTTTTGCTGCCGCCGGCAGCAACGTGCTTGGGAGCCTCATAACAGCAGTGACGAGCGAACCGGAGAGCTCGTCACTGCTGTATACCTTACCAGTGACGGGCCTAAACTATGGCTCGTCACTGCTGTATACCTTAGCAGTGACGGGCTCTCATGTGTGCCCGTCACTGGTAACTAAATTACCAGTGACGAGCGGGTGGCCCGCCACTGATAACCAGTTACCAGTGGCTGGTCACCAGTGACGGGCCGGCACCCGCTCGTCACTACTGGGCTTTTTAGGCCCGTCACTGGTGTCCCTATCTGCAGTAGTGATCTCTTGATTTACGCCCTCTTTTTCTTTTCCAGGGGATCAATTTCCGGCTGAACGACCACAATTGTTAGACTCGAGAATTCTAGAACTTCTTTGGGACGTAAGATTCTCGAAACATATAAATAGAAAAGATATAAGATTGAGATGTCATGGCTCGTAGAATCCTATTAGAAACAAAAGCACAGGAATTTTGTAAGAATTTGAAAATAGAGAAGATTCATACAAGACACATAATTTTTTCTACAAGGTGTGGGAACCTAGTTTCAACTACCAGACCCCCCCTGTGTATATCCTCGTCAGTCCAAGATCAAGCTGACGAACACAGGCGAAATGTATACCACTGCACACATCACAAAGCTTATTAGAAAACATTTGATTAATAACAGCCGAATGGCCATATAAACATCTAGGACTTACGTCCCTTACCATTCAGAAGCACAGCGAAAAAGATAAAGCGTAGATGTCTCCATCTCAGCCACAGGCAGTCGACGGAGTCCACGTAACTTAGTCCTCCCATGGTCTTAGAAAACCTCATAGCTTCACCACCATCTTCAAGGATATCTGAACATACCCAACAAACAACATGCATGATGAGTACTTTACGTACTCAGCAAGCCACCTGGCGGCAGATGGTCCTATTAAACTACATGCAAGGCTTCAACGGCAGGCTGTATGGTTCATTTGCAGAAAAACAGTCTTAGTTGAAATATTATGGTAGATTCAAAGGCACCATTTTGATGAAAACCAATTTTTAACATCAGGGATATTTTTCATCAGGGGTGGTCCACGACCAACACATTTGAGCAAGGACTCCTGCCTTAGCTCGGCCATAGGTTTCATCAGCAAAGGGGTAGAGGGAAGTAGCAAGGGGGAGAGGGACAGGTCCTTTTCTGTTGGGGCACGTGCTACGCAAAACAAAAATTTACCGCGCACAATCTACCCCAAGATCACTATCGAGGTGCAGGCAACGAGATCATACCTTCGACGATCACATCAATGCAGCGGAGAAGTTGACCGATGTCGATGAAGTCCGCAGACTCCCACAGCTAGGTTATACCTCCCAGCCGCGAGAGCGATCTCCTCGCGAATAGTTCGCCCGATCGAACGCCGAAGTATACGACGTCTCCGAGGTATCCACGCGTACCGGATCAGCGACACCGCAGTAATGTGTGGATCAGCACACAAGAACAGCGGGGATCTACGAGAAGGAGAAGCAGCAGCGCGCCGGCAGCTGTACTAGATCCAATCTAGAAGAGAGAGAAAAAAAGGCTGTGGCCAATCTAAAGATGGCCGGCCTAGGATTTAGGGCTGCTTCTGGGGCTGCCTGGATGCTCTTTGAGGTGCCCTGCCCCTCTATTTATAGGGGTTGGGGCAGCTCTCCCTAGGCAGGTGGAGTCCTACTCCAGCAGGGACACCCTGTTGGAGTTGGAGTCCAACTCCACTAGAACCTTCTAGAATTTCTAGAACCTTCCAGAACCTTCTAGAATTTCTAAAACCTTCCAGAACCTTCCAATACTTTCCGGAACACTTCCGGACGTCACCGGAACCATCCGGGACCTCCCGGAACACTTTCGAGATCATCCGAAACACTTTCGGAACCCTTCTCTTTCGTTCTCCATAAATCGTAGCATTCCTAAATGTCGCTAAAACGTTAAGCGTTTGACCCTGTAGGTTCGAGTATATGTGGACATGTCCGGACACCTTCCGGTCAATAATCGTCAGCGGGATCTGGACACCCATAACGACTCCCACATATCATCGAAGATCTTTATCGAGCGAACCTTGTATTGTCGCATACAATTCCTTTTGCCTCACGATACGTTACACAACCCGAGGCGAGACTTTGACGGTATCCCTGTGATCAACTCCTTGGTCACCATACCTAGTTATCCTCGTTACCGGTTTGTACTCTTTTCTCGTTTCCGTATTCCGGTATCCCCGTGACTAACCTTTTAGTCACAATACCTGGCCAGGCGATGCTGGACACCGTAATACCGAGTGGGCCCAGAGTGTATCTCTCCATCGTCGGATGGGCAAATCCCAGTCTTGGCATATCTAGAACCACGATATACTTTCTGGTGTACCTGGAAGTCACCTTTATAATTACCCAGTTACGGAGTAACGTTTGATGACCCCAAAGCAACCATCCGGTATCCGGGTCTATGATATTCTCATGGTCTAAGGACGCAAGTAAACGTTAACACATCATGAGAAGATACTGACAACATATTGACGAAGTGATCTCGCAGTATCTCATAAGGGGGTCTATCCAACACCATTGTTATCCTAACAATGTGTTCCCATTATTGCCGGCATCCTTGTTACATCAACAATGCCCATGATCAGGAAAACAAGATCATCAACAATACATGAGCTAGTCCAGAGGCCTGACTAGGGATCTGAATGGTGTTTATTATTCCACACATGCAATTAGGTTTTCCTCTAAATCTCATATTCAAGAACCAATGCAATTCTAGCATAGAACATAAACTTAATCATGAACATGAAAATAGAATAATAACAACTTTATTATTGCCTCTAGGGCATATTTCCAACAGTCTCCCACTTGTACTAGAGTCAATAATCTAGCCAATGCTTAAACTCCTAACACCTATGGCATTCCGGTGTTGCTCATGCTTTGCTTGTGGTAGAGGCTTCGTCAGCGGATCTGACACATTCAGATCCGTGTGTATTTTGCATATCTTTACGTCTCCACGCTCCACCAATTCACGAATGATGTGGAATCGGCGTTGTATATGTTTGGACTTCTGGTGGGACCTTGGCTCCTTGGCCTGAGCTATGGCGCCACTGTTGTCACAATAGAGCTCCATAGGATCCAGCGCGCTCGGAACCACACCAAGCTCGGTGATGAACTTCTTAATCCAAACGCCCTCCTTTGCCGCTTCTGAAGCGGCGATATACTCAGCCTCCGTTGTAGAATCCACCACAGTGTCCTGCTTGGAACTCTTCCAGCTCACTGCGCCACCGTTCAGTGTATACACTAAGCCTGATTGAGATCGAAAATCGTCCGGATCTGTGACAAAGCTGGCGTCGGTGTAACCCTTTACAGCGAGCTCTTCGTCACCACGATACTGAGTCATCTCTAAACTATAGGTAGTTCAGAGTCAGGATTATATATATGGTAAGAACCACATATGACACATGGACAAAAGGTTTATGGACCTGGTCCATAAAGAGTAAAGGTGATACGAAAGAAAGATCGTATGGCTACGATTGATTGACAGTGGAGAAGCACACGTCAATGGTTAAGGTTTCAAAAGATAGGGCACTACATGCGGAAACCACATGTAAGTGAGAAAGGATAGAGTCAAACAGAGACACATCTATAGCTTGGTACAAGGCTATGGACGGGAGGTATAGACGGATTCCTGATACAGATGGCAAAACCATAAGTTAGAATTAGAAATTAGGATAAACACCAACATGGGTTGATCCAACATGGAAACATCGGCAGGATAGATACCGATGAAGATCGAGGCATTCCAATAAACGGAGCTATGCCATGGACTGGAGATTAGATCTCAAGGTTCATGGCCGAACATCGACAAGTGATCGAAGGATCATGTCAACGCTTATTACCAATCAAGGGATTGATTACTGCCAGTGGATCATCATTGCATTATATGGTGTAATGATCAAGATCGAAAGAAGGTATCAACAGAAACTGAGGTGTGGAGTCCAAATGCTAGTGTCATGCCACAACTGGCATAGGAACCACGAATAATCTCAACCAAAAGATATTAGCGAAGGGCTAGCAAGCTTGAGCTAGGATGAACAGATTCAGAAGAGACGGATCAGAAGATAGCCTTTGAATAGAAATTCAAGGCTTGGATAACAGAGATCACCTAACATTATTAGGGTCACTACACTGGCCATATTCCTTGTACATATAATATATAACATATAGCATATAAATATCATATACATATATATATATATATATATATATATATATATATATATACAAACACTATAAAAGAAACATGGCACATCAATCATAACCTATTATGCTAGTTAGCACACATCATATAAAAGTCTAACATGTTATTATAACTTACACAACAGCAGAGATATTAATAAAGCTACAGCTACAGCTAAGCTAGTTGCAAATCACAAAAATATAGCAATTAACACCAAATAAATATAACCAAACATACATACACAACTATACAAACTAGGCTAATTCTTGCATAACTGATATACATTAACCACAAATAAATATTTAGATAGCTCTAAATATTTATAATGGTTAAACAACAATCATGAAACATAACATCATACAACATTATGTTCATAATACCACAATGCTACTGTTATGCTAGCATGACATATTAACAATAATACATGAGCATGTTAACTACAAACCGAAGCTCTACATAATAGTATACATGGTAATGAACATTACATAACAACTAGATTATGAGACATACTTAACTAACATGAGTACGACATATCCTAACATGGCTAGTGATCAAAATATTATTATTGCAGAGAGGTTATCATCACTTATCTATTGTCGTAACATGGTTCACAATTTAAATTAGGGCATAAGAGAACTAGGGAATTACACATGCACTTCTATTATTCTAAAAGACTTGAATTTAGCCAAAAAAACTATTCTCTACCGTTAGCATCAATTAATTAAGAATGGAACATCTTGGAATATGTTAACAGTACTGGAACGGTACCAAAAATGATTTAATAATAATTTTTAATCTGAACACTAAATAATTAAGACAATTACTAGCATTTCTAGTGTAACAATTAAGTAGAAAAATAATAATTAACATCAATAAATCATACAATTGGATTCTCGTGGCATACTATCAATTCGAGAGACATTTCATGTTTGCAAGTGTTCTGGAAATGTATTTTAAACAATTAAAGCTATTATTATAAGCATGAAAACTACACTAAAAACATGGTAAAACATTATTTAATTATGCCAAATGAGTTCTCATGACTTGAAATCATCTCTAGAATATAACATGATTTATTTGCTACTGGATATGAATTTTTAGTAGCTAAAACAGTTTTATAAAGAAACTATTGCTAAAACAGAATTTAAATATCAATTTTAAATAGATCTAGAACACATCTTGATTTCTATAGCTCAAATCAATGCAGGAAAAATATTTTGGTTTACATGGTAAATGAGTTCTAGGGTTCTCTGATCCTAGGCAAAAATTGAATATAAATAACAGAGAGCATTTCTATTTTTAATAATTAAAATAAAGTTTATTTTAATTCTAGAAAATTCTACACACGTCCAAAAATCATGAAAATTTCTAGAAGCACTCCCTATCATACTAGTAATCTACAGAAAAATATTCATCTCCAAATAATCAACTAGTACAAAGATATCATGAAATTTGCTCAAATTTCACCCAAATTTAAATATAATACAAAATCTAGCGGTCGGATTAAAAATCCGATCACACCATTGGATTCGTGGGGTTCTAACAATTCCATTTTACTCCTAAGACCAAAGATCGGGTAAGGATTAGATGGATACAAAATTTGGACAGAGGGAAGGCAAAAGGGGTACTGTATAGAGGTTACTGTTCACACATGTACTGTTCACGCTACAGTACAGAGGGCAAAAGTAGATGGATCCCAGCAAGGGCTGCACAAAGGAGGTGGATGATGGCCAAAATTGGCGGAGGGAAAATATTTTATGGGTTGATGGGAGACTACCTCAGAGAAGGATTGGAGAGAGGCTCACCGTGGGTGGAGAAAACGAGGAGAGAATGAGATCGCCGGAGTTGGAGAAGAACTCGCGGTACGGTCGGTAGAGAGGAAGAAGCTCGTGGGTTCTTGTGGTAGGAGGTGCGCGTCGGCGTGGGGAAGCTCCGGGTAGCAGCGCCTCGGTGTGGGGAACGTCGTGGTGGCCGGAATTCCTCGCCGGAGTTGTCGCCGGAGTTGGGGAAGAAAATGGGTGGAGGAAGAAATTTTGGAGTGGAAAGCAAAGGAATGAACTGCAAGGATTGGGGGCCCTTTTATAGGGGAAATGAGGGAAGAGGAAAGGTCATTAGCACTAATTAATACTAATTACTAGAATTAAATAAAAATAAAAAGCTGGAATTGAAATCACTGGAAAAACGGCCGGCGCTTGCGTGAGGCAGCACTGCAGCCATGCTGCATGCATGCATGCGCACGGGGCCCACAAATACTTTTATTTATTTATTTTCGGATTAAATCAATAGAGAAAAAGTAAGGTAATTCAAAACTGATTTAAATAGCTTCAAAAATTATGAAAATTTTTCAGTAAATCAATTTGGACATGAGGAATCCAAATAAAATATTTTTAGAGAGAGATTCCAAAATAATTTCAAATGAAAATTAAAAACATCACTTTAAGCTCTCAAATTAATTCATAGTCTTGGATTAATTTGAGATAAAATTCCAAACAAAATACTTTAGCATACATTACATAGTTGCATATCTTTCTCTCTTTTAAAAAAATTTCAAGCCCGTAAAAATTGAGGATGTTACACGAGGTCCAATCTCATGTTAGAAATCCTCCAAAATTTCTATGTATTGATCCATTTCAAAGGAATTTTATAGAATTTTCTACAATCTCATTCCTGCGATCCAAAAGGTCTTCATAAGAAAATTTTCTATACATTTAAATTCTAAGAAAAAAATTAAAACCTTTCAATCCAAAGAGGTCACTTAGAGAGGGAGAGAGAGAGAGAGATAGACCTGCGCCGCTCCCAAAAGCCACCGAATGGACCTGCAGTTCTGAACCCAACCTATCAATTAGGGTGGTCGTTTTGTAGGCTTGGAAAAGGAAGTGTTCGTGTCCGGAAATTGACTCCCTGGTAAAAATAACAATAATATTCTAATGTAAAAAAGTTTCGACAAAAAATGCACATGCAATTGTTGGTGTCCTTTTTGTGCCCTGTGCAACAAATTATTTTTTTAAACAGCCTCATAAATGCTCTTCTTTTTCATGAAAATTAACAAGTGTACAAAGGACTCAAAACATTTGCATGCGTAATATTTCTAGGGATTTTTGACATTATAAAGTATTTCTTAATTTGTTTTCATCCCAGAGCCAAAAAGCTGCTCTCCTCGTTCAGCTAAATTTGGAGCTTCATCTGCCAAGAAATCCGCTGAAAAACTTAGATACTGAGGAAATTGACAGTTTTAGTATCATGTTTCCCAAGACCGTCGCATATCAAACTAAGGCAGTCTCGATTGTCATCGAACCGGTCTATGGTTTGTTCGCCAAAAGGTTGAAACTATTGTTGGATGTGATTTTTAGCTGACCTTGCGCGAACTGGAGCAATCTGATCGGAAGTAGAGTTTTCACTTCACAGTAGCTTTAGTTTCTAAACAATCTTTTGTTAATCGCGCTCCTGCAAGCCTGTTTAGTAGACTGCGAATTTCTTTCCAGGGTCAAACGACTGTACATAGATTCCGATAAGAAAGATCACCGCTTCACATGAACTACGAAAGATCAAGCCGGAAACATATGAATTATTCAAAAATGCACTCTTAAATACATGAAAGGTGTCCCAGGAATAACTTAACATGCTTGTCAAAATCCCACAGAATCGAAGCAATGGTACAGATACCATTGATGATTATAGCTAAAAACTGGGAAGACTAGCCGATTGTTCACAACGAAACAGCGCTAAGGTTCGGTTCCAATCAACAGAGAACACGTCCCTTATCTCTTTTTTTGCAACAATACAGCACTTGATGATCTAATAGTTCTGGTTGCCCCGTCCACGGCCAGGCCCCATCCGTCCACGGCCCCGTACATAGCCCCTGCCGCCCGGGCCACCTGGACCGCCTGCCACACCTCCACCTCTACCACTGCGTTCATATCCTGGACCTGCAATGATAGGTTCCACAATTGATTGTTCAAAGACTTCGCTGTGCAACAGGATGACAACCAGACAATTTTCCCTTTTTCCTTTTCTAAATAAGCGCCAGTGCTAGATGAACTACAAAAGCAAACCCAGACCATTTTGTAATTTGAATTAATTGCCCAAATGATTATTAAAAATAACAAGATATTCTGTCATTTTCAGCTGCCCTCCTTTTTCCGAAGCACCTTGTTACATGTAGCAACAATGTATAACATTTACAGAAACATAAAGCAAATCAAATAGCTCTACTAAAAGCAGCAATCAGATTATTGGCACCACTGGTCAAAACATAGAGTTTATTCAGTCATTTCACTGTGCATTTGCTGACTAGCAAGTTCAGAAAAACAACAATACTGTATCCACAGAACTTCCGGGATATGGGAGGCATCAATAGCAGCAGAAATTCTTGTTACTTAGATTTGTATCAGTTGGTGCAAATGCACAAAATAGGTGGGTACCGACACAAATGAAGTCTAACTCATGTATAAATAAAATGTAGGTTACTGAAATTATACATACCACCATATCCCCAGTTGCCTCTTCCTCGCCCGCCGCCACCGCGGCCTCTGTTCTGGTTGTAGTTCCAGCCACCATTTTCTGGCAAGAGAAATGGTTAGAATACAATAACAACTGAAGCAATCTAGACACTAAATTCCCTCTGTAGGGATTACAAGGCTGATTGGTTGGTTGCCAAAATTTGGCAAGCCAACCAAAAAATTGGCTACTAATTGGATAGCTACCAAATTGCCTTGCCACTCTCTCAAAAAGTTGCCAACTTTTGGCATTGCCAAATATTGGCTTGCCAAATTTTGGCAACCAACCAATCAGCCTCTACCTCATCATAACAAAAGAATTATATCATAGTACTTACCATATCCTCCATATCCACCTTGGTTGTAACCATACCCCCCTCCATAGCCACCTTGGTCGTGGCCGTAGCCTCCCTGGTTGCCATAGCCACCTTGATTGTGACCATAGCCTCCCTGGTTGCCATATCCACCTTGGTGTCCATATCCACCATAACCTCCTTGGTTGTTATCATACCCACCATATCCTCCCCCATACCCTCCCCTACCACCCCAGCCCCTTCCTCGCCCTCTGCCTCTTCCACGGCCACGCCCATATGAATCTTCAATACATATGGAACAAGTTAGCAATTAGTCACATAAACAAACTACATCTAGTGATTGCATGTTCACCTGTTTGACCTTGATTTTGTCTTGGCTGGTGCTGTTGTTGTTGTTGATATTGCTGAACTTGCTGGAACCTTGGCTTAAGTGGCTCCGCATGCAATGGAGCTTGATATCTACAAAAGACAATAATATTGCATAGAAATCAATATTAGAATACTCATAGGATCAAGCTAGTGCATCAACAGATGCTTCAAAATAAATCGTGAAAAGGAAACAAGTCAAAAAGAATACCCGGGTGAACTCTTGTCAAGCTCCTTAGGTGACAAGGAAACTGAGATCATTGATACATGACGAGTCATCTCCAATCTGCCACAAGACAACATATATAAATAAAACAAACCAAGGGGTTCTTCCAAGAATATATAAGCAAACAAAGCAGTTTTGTGAAACTTAACGGTACAAGGCCTTCCTCAATGGGTTCCCATACATCAGTAATACTGACCGAACTGATTGTTGTATCTTGATGCAACCCAGGGATCCTTTTCTGCGGTTAGATTGAGCTAATCAATTTTCAGAAGTCCAAATAATGGTAATTATCAAGAGCTAAGAACAGACCAACCTTTATGATTTCAGCAATAGCCACTGTCTTGCTGATAGCCTGTCCCATAGCCTTCAACACAATTTCGTTCACCCGTTTTTCCTGCTTTAAAACCGCTCCGTAAGATTCATTGCATACATACCAGTAGATATGCTTCGGGTGAGCAGTACTAGTTAGTTAGACAAGTACAACTGGCATCACATATCACAGAATAATAAATGATACTCCCAGTGAATTGGTATAGCAGGTCATGTTTGTACAAGTTGATTACATGATGCATCCTCCTTGATTAAAAAATAAAATTGGATTACATGGATGTGTGTCCTCTGCCATCATTTTTAATGGCCAACATTGAGATTGCCATACCCCAGATCAGAGACACTCGTTACAAAATAAACCGACTCTCAGGATGCAGTATCACATCTCCCACAGTCCATTAAAGAAAACAGTATAGTTTCTCTGTGCTAAACTGCTTACTGTATTGAGGGAACTTAGGATGATGCTCAGTAGCTCAAGTCCCATGCACCAGATCGCCAGTGGTATCTAAGGGGTTAGATTGCTTAGGAGGTAGACATAATGCAAAGAGGGCTGAGATGGGTAAAAGCAGCTAACTTGTGGATGTGGGGATGACCACGAGCAACCGGCAAAATGCAAAACAACAAACACTGTTCGCAGCATTACAGCAATGGTACACCTAAGGACAGAAGGGAAAGGGAACTTGTTCCTATTTTGGTTTGAATCTCTTTATTTTCTCTTCTATTGGCAATTGGTTGGGGACCTCAACCTGCCGATTGTTGGTTTTGAGATGAAGGGTTCACACCATGAGAATACTAGCCTTCGCCATTAAAACATGATGGAATCCGTTATGCATCCAGATTGCATGACTCGAGCGACAATCCAGTAATCAGAAGAAGAACATCCAGCTAAGTAAAAGGTGAGCTAAAGTTTACATTGTATTGTGGATATACAATCTGAAACTAGCACACTACACATCAATAACAAAAGTATCCCATGTGCAGACAACAGAGCAAATCGAGCAAAGCAGGCATGCAAGACTCTTAAATCTTCAGATTAGCTAGAGCCTGGATGTGTCCATGTACAATTACAAATACCAAAATTACGTCCTGACATCCTAACTCCATGGAAGCGAAGACACTACCACTCTCATTACTCAATGCATTATAATAACATAATGCCCAGTTCTCGTTGGTCATTACTCACTGCTATAAGATAATGTGTCACAAAGCATCCATATCGAGATGACAGGGAAAATATCATTTTGCAATAAGTTTGAGGTTTCGGAGCAACAATACTCACATAAAACCGCAAAATCACAATTAGATACATCCCGGTATCAGCCCCATGCCAATCAGCAACTACATCGGACACAACGCACCAAATCAACGCTGCATACCCCAGCACGCGCATGCCTCGGACCTAAACCCTTGCTACACCGTGCGTCCAATACCGCGGCGGGTTGCAAAGTAACGAGCATTCGCGTCACGACCAAAACAGGATGTTTCTCCCAGATATTGCCGTTTTTGACGTGCCGCGGCGAGATCTAGCTGAGGATATCGCGCCTATGCGAGGCTTCCACTTTGGGCGCGAGCTAAGCGTACGGCCGATGGCTACGTGAGCGGCGTCTGGTGCGGTTACCTGGAGGAGCGAGGTGGCATAGGTGACGTAGTTGCGGATGAGGCCCTGGGTGGTGATACGGATCTCGTTCTCGCTGATGGCGGCGGCCTCGGGCCGCGGCTTCTCCACCCGCTGGTACCTATCCATGGCTCCTGCCCTCCGGCGACGCTCCCGGCGGGGTGGCGGCTGCGGCGGCGGCGTTGATGTGGTGTTGTTGAAGGGGATGGGAGGGGAAGGGAGTGGGGTGTTGGCAGTGAGAAAAACCCTAGAAATAGGGGAGAGGGAGTTAGGGTTTAACGGCATCCGGGTGTGGCGGCCGCACGGATGGAGGGGTGATCTCGCGCGCGCATGTGCCTCTAGATTCGCACTTTTTGTTCACTTCTTTATTTTCGAATATTTCGACGGGATATGGTCCGTCGAAAGAAAACTATTAGGATACGGCATAAGTTATTTCGGATTATAAAAAGGTTTTCATGGCACCTCATCAAAGCAAAATGCTGAGCGCCACTAAGAAAAGATTAAATGGTGAATATATTCCCGGATAAATTTTCTTCTCTCCCACTAAATACTCGACAGCTCTACAAGAGTTAAGAGTTCTAGTTTGATTATCGGGTCTTGTCAATAATGGAAACAGAAATTAGCAATAATGATATGATAATACTAACTATCACATTCGAAGGAATGTTCTCTTGCAAATGATCTTCCCTCTGTTGCCTTCTAAATCAAATGTGAGGCCTCCACTTTTGTCTCTCATAGGAGCGAACCTTCTTCCTCTGCCGTCCTCTTTGCTTTTGTTGAGCGCAAATGAACAAAGGAACTAAACACAGTAACATGAGATATATCATGACAAGTCAAGTCCAGTTATGGATGTTCGGTTAATTAGACCTCCGCCATAAACTCAAATGGGTTCATCACCTATCTCAGCTCAGCCGCTTTCTCCTTTTCTTTTCATGTTTTATCATCCTTTTGCCAAATTTGGCCCTCCTCCAGCAGCCGGCGAGCTTGCCGACAGTGAGCGGGAAGAGGCGCCCAACCGTTAGCACATAGATTGGCATTACCCTTGTCGATACCCTCATTTTATTGTCTTTCTCCATTTTGAGATGCTTTTCCAGTAACCTGTCCACCATTAGAGCGAGTCGGCTTCTGCAATCGTCATCCCGCTGGTTGTTTGACCTCCCACGCGTACATCCTCCCATCTAGTCATGCTAAGATCCATCGCATATCTACCAGAGTTTAATTTTTACTAGATGTCGAGGCGTGCCAATGGCATGTCTCTTGACCCCGCTGATTTGTTAGACACTGTGGATGAACTATACCTGACTATGGTGCTTGATATGATGGTCGCTGAGAGCTTGATAATATACCATAGCCTATTGATGCTTGGGAAAGAATATTCAGCTTCATGAGATGTTAAATCAGAAAACCACCAACTGCATCAAAATAAAAGAATATTATGTGGAGGAGTGTTCATAACCGTAGCCTTTGCAATTTTACCTCTATCACTAAATGACAAATTTTGTATAAAAGAATAAGAAGGCTATATGCAATATGAATCATGATACAAAAAAGAATCCTCTAAAAAAGATGTTTTGTGAGTCCCTCTTCTGAAAGTCGAAAGCTCATACAACCCATTGCATCGCTTTCAAAGCATTTCTAGCTGATCCATACAACTCAACATGCTATTGCTAATGAACTTGTGGATTATATTGATACACCACTTCCGAAACATTTGTAACTAATCTATACTTTGGCGATCGATCAATGCAGCATGTGAAGTGTTCAGTCTTGAATATCATTGCTTTGGGTAAGTCGTTGGTTCTACCAAATCAGCTCTAGGAGCATCATGGTTCCTGCATTAAGGAATTCCACTTATGAGATGACCTGATATCAGATCTAACCACATTGATAACAAGTGAAGTTATAAAATTAACCTAATTGATGATTTTCACATCAATTGATAAAAAATGCTCATTAATCAACTTTAGCCTATCATTCGAGAAATTGGAAGTATTCTGGGAACAAACATCACATGACCTACAGAATTCACCCATGAAAAGTGCCCACTGCATCCAATGTGTCCCTCCCTGTACCGATGCATTTCAACTTTCAAGGATGAAGAGCCATCAGTGCAAGCAAGGAGGGTAAACTGTGATATACCAGGCTCGCAGCCCCAGTTCAGGTGCTTATTAGAGTCAGTTCTGCATTACAACATTAGTACAAGTAACCAATACGCAAAGATGTCAACTCTCAACTAACCCACACTGCTTGTCATTGCCTGAAGACTGATTGCACAAGAAAAATAAAGCTATTAAAAATAAGAGAAATTGAGTACACACAATAATTCGCTATCTGCTTTAGCTAGGAAAATAAATCGGAAAGTTATACACAAGGACAATCCCATACGCTCTCGTGACGCCAATTTATGCCGCAATTTAGAACCCTCTTTCTATTTTGCTAAATAACCGCAGAGTTTGAAGTATTGGCGTATGGTGCTGCAAAATAACATGTATCTACCGGAACAACTCATAGCGAGGTGCGTAACTGCATCTGGGTTACAAAAGGGACATGATCAAGCGCACTTCAGATCCAGTTCCAATATAAACAGAAAAAACTCTCTGTAAAATTGTATATTGCTAAATAACTAAATACCCTGTGGTACATAATTTACACATGGTTACAGCTGCAGCACTAAACATTTAAAAAATAATACGGTACTGGAAAGATGTTATGACAAATCATCTCAAATCTCTATGGTAGGAAATATATTTCATGGTTACAGTTGCAGTACTCCAGTCAATACTATGTTAGAACAATAATATCAGTATTTGTGATAGCTTATTCATGAAGTACAGAGGTATTGTTGAGCCGTAAATGATTGTTGAGCTTTGATTTGAGGTGCGTTGTACCTCTCAGACAACCCTATCTTAAGAATCACATATGGGCTCAGCTGGGGATAGCAGAATCATGCACAGGCTACGTGCCTCACTAATCCCGAAAGCCAACTTCAATGAAAACATGCATACTAACAACGTTGGTGAACATGACTTCAATCCTTCCGTAAAAAGGTATAGGACTTCAATTCTTCTAAAATCTATGCTTTCTTGTCACGGATGGATTTAACCAGCCTAGTAGAAACCTGCCTGCCTCCCATACTGATCACACTTGAGGCATCAGCTTCTGGTGCTTGAAGCAGCTTTGTAACTTTTCACGATTACGATGGCCAAATTTTCTCCATTGAGCAACCTTTGAGCCCTAATTAATCATAATATAGAACTCTGAATCATCAAGAGGCAAAATGACATCACGTGAGATCGAACTGACATCTAGCAGCATAGAAATAGATGATTTATTGTTGGATTGGTGCCACCTGGGGCTGCCAAAGGAAACAAGGAATGGCTTTGACTCACTCACCATGTTGGTGGTTTGGTCTCTTTGGAAAGAGCACAATGCTGGAGTGTTTGACAATGTTCTAAAGACGTCGGCGTATATTTATGATGGGATTAGGCAAGTGGTCCTCCCTTAGCGTGTGATAACCTACAAATGAACAGAATCAGTTGTAGCGTGTGATGACCTACAATGGCCCTTGGCCCACTGGTCTTCATGGGCATGGGCAGTGAGAGGTGGTGGAGTAGATTCCAGCACATCCACGCGCTCAACCAGCTTGATCACCGTCAGCGACAAATTCGTGTTGGAGGCGACGAGATGATCCATAGTTGCTTGCAACCGCTGGGACGCCGCCACGAGTTTGCCATATTGCCGGAGATGGTCGCGATCTAGGCGGCATTGGCCGCCACGATCGTCTTCAGTTCCCCAAATCCACTTCCGCCACTGCAACACGTTCTGCCAGAGTCACCTTCTTCGATTTTGCCGTCGTGTCTCGCTCCGAATCGACCAACTGAGCTAAGAGTTTTTCGCGAAATCACCGAAATGATCTCGCACCTTTCACGATGGATGTTACGGTCGATCTGAAGGGTAGAAGAACAACGGGATTCTGGGAATTTTTGGCTGGGGACCGAAAGGCTCTGATTACCTAATGTTATGATACAGATATAAGTTCCCGCTGAAAGGAAGAGTGAATTACTCGGGATCTAGGGGAAGAACGGGATTAGAGAGATTGGTTCGCTGTTCTTCGATGCTCCAAACACACACGCCGCTACAGGTTATAACGACCCCTCCCACTAGGCTCGCAGGCCAGCACGTGGGCTCACAACGCAAATTTTCACCCGCCTAGTCACGGACCACAGGCCATCGTGACCTCGTGCTTCTCCTTCGGCCCCGAGCGGTACTGGCCCCGCTGAGTCTGTGACACATGGCTAATGGAATTTTCATTCCCTCCAAATGTAAAAATCCTTCGACGATCGTCGGGTGCCATCTGCTAGCGGACGCGACGACGAGGACGTTCCCTGCCCCCGGTGCGCTGCCAAAGGGGAGTGCGCCAAGAACCCTGGATACATGGTCGGAATTAACCAGGGACTCACCTGGTTTCTACCGGAAGAGCTGTAATGTGTATACACTGTAGTTGCAGACAGGCCCTTGACTGGCTTATCGAAATAATAACATTTGCTCTGACAACCCAGTGAGTTGCCCTTTTCATCTTCTGTTTTCTCTAAATTATGTGATACTAGCTCCTAATTAGTAGTTTTCCACAACAGCACGTCGGAGTCTCCCTCAAACAATAAACTTGAGGCACCTTGGTTCAAGCGGCCAAGGTACCACTACTGCAGAAAGTGACACCAGTGACGGGCCTAAAAAGCCCAGTAGTGACGAGCGGGCCGGCCCGTCACTGGTGACCCGCCACTGGTAACTGGTTATCAGTGGCGGGCTGTCCGCTCGTCATTGGTAGTCTAGTTACCAGTGACGGGCTCTCATTCGAGCCCGTCACTGGTAATCTAGTTACCAGTGACGAGCCATATGTTCTGCCCGTCACTGGTAAGATATACAGCAGTGACGAGCTCTCCAGTAGGCACGTCATTGCTGTTATGAGAGGCCCAAGCACGTTGCTGCCGCGGCAGCAAAAACAGCCATTTTGTCTGCCGCGGCAGCTAAAAGGGCTGTTTTTGCTGCCGCGGCAGCAACGTGCTTGGGTGCCGCAGTAGCCATTTTGGCTGCCGCGACAGCCATTTTGTCTGCCGCGGCAGCCAAAAGGGCTGTTTTTGCTGCCGCGGCAGCCATTTTTGGCTGCCGCAACCGCCATTTTGGCTGCCGCAGCAGCAAAAACAGCCCTTTTGGCTGCCGCGGCAGCCATTTTCGCTGGCGCGGCAGCAAAAACAGCCATTTTCACTGCCGTGGCAGCCATTTTCGCTGCCGCTCCTAGGGCGTCGGTCGCCGTTCTCCTTGGGCGCTCTCCAGCCCCTGTGTACTGCAGGGGCCCTGGAGGGGGGTGTACCCCTTCGGTCGCCGTTCTCCTAGGGCGTGCCGCTGTGGCCTAATAGCGCTTGCGGCGATGCCTCGTTGCGTCGGCATCCTACGTGCCCGGTATGCTTCGAAGGCCACCTCGCTCGCGCTCTCGGATGTCGCACACGATAAGTACATATGTCAAACCGACTACGAAAGTAACAAGTGGCAATACGTAAATATGTCCAGAAACATACAAATTAGACCAGTTCGGGAATACATGACCACAAACACAATACATATGCAATGTTTTTTCCGTTTCGAAGGGCCTATCTTGACGCTTTTTTCCCTCGTCTAGGGCCTAGCTGCATGTTGGCGCGCGAATGGGTCTTCGGTCGGGATTTGGCGAACTCGTTGCTCTGTGCGAGCGGCGTGTTCCTCCCTTGGGTCAGTGCCGGCGTAGAAAAGCCCCGTATCGGAGACGACATCCTTGTTGATGATATTCGCAAACGCATTCTGGAGGCGTGCAAACTCTTGCTTCCAGTCATATGGCTTGTGTTCGAGGTTATTACTCCACTTGCGTAAGTCGTCATGTTTGCGAAACGTGTTCCGCGACGTACAAAGTCGTCCATGTGGCAGCAGACGTAGTAGCCACACGTCACACTACCCTCCGGCTGCTGTCTGCACCACCATTCGGTCACGTGTTTAAAGCGTGGAGCGCCACTTCTTTTTACCATAGTTGCTCCTCCTCCCTTATGTGCAAAGTCGAAGAGAGCATCATCCAGAACTTTCTTGAGCAGGGTGTAGTCTTTCTTCACCCTCTTCATGGAATCAAAGTAAACAACCTTGCTTTCCTTCGTCATTAGCACTAAGAGGATCCAGTGGTCGCTGCGCAGACATGTGAACAAACCAATATTAACCCACGAAGTTGGCTAGGTGCACAAGCAAAAGAGAAATTTACGAAAGCACAAAGTAGAGAGTGACTTACAAGGGATTGTAGGGCACGAGTAGGTAGTCCTTGCCCTTATGCGCTATCATCGCACTCACGAGGTATTCTTTCATAATCTCCCTACCTTCTTGGGAGCGAACGTTGTTCTCGTGCATGTGAAACGGATCTGCTATTGCAACATCGAGAATCTTCAGGCGTCTGATCTCTCTGGTTAGGTGAAGCGCCCATAGCCTGACGAAGGATGCTTCGAGGCGATAAAGGTTGAACATGCCGAAGATCTCCGCAAAGTCCAGATAGAACTTGTCCGCGGGATACTGCTCGACGAAATGGAAACCCTCTGGCACCTTCGCCGTGCAATACGAGACATTCGTTTCATCGGGTCCTAATTCAATCTCTCGAATGTTCTGATGCAGAATCTTCATTTCGTTCGGGAGGACGTCGAACTCATCCTTTGGTACCATCGGGTGACCCGGGATGTGATTGGGCCGCCATTGACGACCCGTTGCTCGCTGTCCTGATTGGGAAGATGCTGCGTACGTTAAGGATTTCTTCAACCTCGCGTCACGCTGTCTATCGTAAGTTCCAGTGCTAGCATGTGTCTTCTTCGCCCCTTTTTTGGTCGTACGCTCCGTATCGAGAGATACGGCCCTCTGACCGGCCATCGCTTCTTTGGCTGCGCCCACGAGTGTTTTAGGAGTCAACTTCGTGTGGGCTTGCTCGTCATGCTTGGGTGGCGGCGTATCTACAAATGCGCGTGCCTCTTCGTCACGAGGCATGCCATGCTCCCCGCCATGCTCCGCGGCCTCCTTGGCATCCTCCATCTCAAAATCCCTGTAGGATAGAGGTGCGAAAATACCCAAAGGAGATGGTCTTGCTGATGGACTGTGGGTGTGGCTCGGCGAAGGTGCTGGACGATTGGAGGTCTCAATCAACTTAATCGCGTCCTTTGGCCACCTAAGGAAAAACCCCTTGCAGGCTCCTAGCTTCTCGTATCCCTCTTCAGGGGGGTCAGTCAGAACCAAGTCCTCGAAGGTGCCGACCACCTTAGTCAACTCCACCCTCGCCATGTTTGGTGGTAAATCCACACAGTGCATCCTGTTCTCCGGCGTTACTGGGTGGACTCGACCGTACGCGACCGTCACCATCGAGCCGAGGACTTGGGTCTGCAGATGGCACGGAGTTATCACCTGCGGAACATACGTACGGGCCATCGATGTTAGAGTCGAAACAACGAAAAAGTTACGACATCCTTACGATTTGTTGAGCCGACGACGCTTACCGTTAGGCCGTCGATTGTATTTGGCGACCCGGGGCCAACGCCCGAGACAGAGGGGCTACTACTCATTGCAGCAGTGAAGGGCGGCGGCTGCGTATCCAGATTATAGGGCGGCGGCTGCGTATCAGGATGCGTGGGTGGGCGTCGTAGTTGATCGTATAGAGGCCCTAACAGACGTTTCACAGCCGCCTCCACTCGCGCATCGAATTCTTCATCTTGCTTGGCTTTCCTCCTCTCGCGGGCAGCCTCGCGGGTTTGGGGACTGTAATCAGCCCATCGAGCCCCATACCAGACGCCCATGACACGGCCACGAGTCTCCGGCTTCCCGAGAGCCTTGTTGATAGGGTCTTGCCACCTCTCGGTACCGACAGAGTCCTGAGAGCTCTCAGGTTGCTGGCTCAGCTTTCTCTGCAAGCAACATGAACCGTTCATAAACGTAATCTTTAGGAAATTAATCTACGTAGGACAAATAAAGTAAAATGGGTTCAGAGGTTACCAGTTCTTCGTGCACGTCCTTCATTTTCTCGTGCGTGAAGATCGGTTCCCCCGTCGCCGGGTCAAATTTTGCGCGGGCCCTCAAAAAATCCTTTCCGCGCCCTTCCTGGATGTCCGAGAAAGGGGGTTCTTTCCCGGCCGCAATCAACCTTGCGTCCTCCTTGTCCCATTTAGGCCTCTTCCCTTGGTAACCACGGCTGCCGAGTCTGTGGTCACCCACGATCTTGCCCCGCATGTCCTTCCCCCAATCACTCTTCCTCCTGAATTCATCGCCGGAGCGAGTTTGAATGAACTCGGTCCAGTCCGCCTCATCTATCGTAGGCCATTTCTTCTTTATCACGGTCTCAAAATCTTGATCCTTCATTTTATTGGCATGGTATCGCCAGGTATTCAAGGATTTGGTCATCATGCTCAGGGCTTTCGTCGCGACTCTGTTTTTGTCGGCCTCGGGGACGGAGTACCTGCTGAATAGCCTGTCCAGGAGGAGAGTTCGAAGATGCTCGGTTTCTCTCGTCCTTATGTCGGAGGTTGTGATCTTCACCGTTTCACGCAGGATGCAGCCTACGGCGTTTGAGTACCCCTGTGCGGCTCTTACAGGACTGGCAGGTTTACCCAGATCGTCCACTCGAGTGATTACGAACGTCTCGGTACTCAACTTGTTAGGTCTCCTAGGCGCGAGCCGCTTTTTCCGCTTGGCTGGTGGAGCCCCGTCCGCCTGTTCTTCTTCCATACCGGTCTCGTACTCACGGCCGGTCCCTTCGTCACGATCGGTCGCGTCTTCAGCACCGCCGGACTCTTCGTGGGACGACTCGTACTCGTTGTTATCCCCGGCAGCAGGCTCGTCGACGATGGCCAGGTCCCGGGGAGCTTCCGTACGGCCCTCGATATCTCTGGACGACGCCGGGGCATCCGTTGGTGTCCGCGACGAAGAGGGAGAACTTCCGGCCATTTTCGGACTAAATGGAATTAAACTTGTTAAACAAAAATTAACGGAAACAAATTTCCGCAGGTTATTGAAATAAATTGTTGAAAATTCAAAATTTCGGCATGACCTTTGCTAAAATTATGCAAAATTGAGTATCGAACGTTGACAAAATGTTGACGAAGCAACATTTCGTCTGAACGTTGAACTCAGTTTCCCTGAAAAAATAAACAAAGCAACGAATGTTGCCTCGGCTCGACGGCCGGTACCAGAAGCATATACGAATTATATTCCATGCACATCTCACATTCATCTTCGGTACATTACAACAGAAACAATGTTTGTAAATGAGGAATCTATAACTTTGCCAAATATACATGAATGAATCTACAAGCATTTCGGTTTTATTTGAGAGCATGAACAAGAATGGATTAACAAAACATGGACCACGCTTCTAACATTCAATTAACAACACATGTACCACGCTTCTAACATTCAATTAACAAAACATGAACGTGAAGAAAGCATTCAATTAATTTGCAAAAATTCCATTTATAGCAAAACACATGAACATACTGTAGTTTTCAGATTATGAGAACAACAAATCATGGATAAACATCAAATAACCTCATGTGAAAAGACCTCCGTACCCCTATTCTAATTCTCCTCAGTCCCCATAAGCATTCTCACTGTTTGCTTCTCTTCTCACAATCTCAAACATGGATAGCTCTCATAATCTCCCACAAAGACTATCATGCTCTCCTCCATCTCCTCAGTTCCCCTCAATCCATCTCACAAAAGTCCCCACAATCTCAAACCTAGGGTTTGAAGGGCTGCACAAATCATGAAACACCCTAAAAAATGCATGAGAAGGGGGAAGGGGGAAGCCTTACCTCGGTCCTCGGTTGGAGGGGCGCGGGGCTACGTCAGTCGTGGTGGCGCGTCGGTGGGAGAGGGGCTAGACGGCGGCGGTGCAGCAGACGTGGAATGTGGCTTCGGAGGAACGAAGGAGCCGGCGAGGGTGGCGTCTGGCGAGGGCGCGCGGCGTCCGGTGATCAGGGAGGCGGCGAGGACGCGCGGCGTCCGGTGATCAGGGAGGCGGCGAGGGCGCGCGGCATCCGGCGAGGAGCGGCGGCGGCCTGGCGGCGTCCGGTCGCGCGAGCTAGGGCGTCGATTTGGAGAATTAGGGCGGGCGGGCGGGATTCGGAGAGTTTTTCTCCAAGTCCCGCCCGCCCGCTCGTATTTATATCCTCGTTAGCAGTGACGGGCGGATAAGGGCACTCGTCACTGGTAAATACACCAGTGACGGGCCTATAAGGGAGCTCGTCACTGATAAGTTATATACCAGTGACGCTCAGACATAAATGCTCGTCACTGCTAAGTTATATACCAGTGACGCTCAGACATAAATGCTCGTCACTGCTAAGTTATATACCAGTGACGCTGAGACATAAATGCTCGTCACTGATAAGTTAGTTAGGGTTAGGGTTAGTTAGTTAGGGTTAGGGTTAGGGTTAGGGTTAGGTTAGGGTTAGGGTTAGGGTTAGGGTTAGTTTGTTACGGTTTGTTAGTTAGGGTTAGGGTTAGGGTTAGGGTTAGTTTGTTACGGTTTGTTAGTTAGGGTTAGTTAGGGTTAGTACTTAGGGTTAGTAATTAGGGTTAGTTAGGGTTAGTTACTTCGTGCGTATAAATAGAATTAACACAAATACCATTATTGTTATATACATAAATTTCACAAAAGTGAGCTCCACATCATTAATTAACTTAATTAAATTACGACATTCTTCGACAATCTTCTCACTCTTCGACAGTCTTCTCAACGGTAGTCTTGGTCTTCTTCCTGGTATAGGTTAACCCCTCGGAGTGACTTCGTCTTTTGAAGGGACGCATGGCGGGACATGTAGTATTTCTCCGCCTGCTGGGCCGTGGCTGATTGTCTTCCTCCGTATCTGGGTCGTCAAATTGGTCATAGTCGTCTTCGTCAATGACACCATCGATTCCAACGATACTCCTTTTGCCCGTCCTCATGACATGACGGCTTGGCCTCGTCGGATCGGCTATGTAGAAGCATTGGCCCACTTGTTTAGCTAATACCCACGGCTCATTTTTGGCACTGATCGCTTTCACATTTACTGTCTCAATAGGAACTGCTTTCGGTATGACCATGGTAGTGAAATAGTCTTCCGTTTCGACATTCTTCGCCCATCTTACCCGGAACATGGGGATCTTGGTTACGGTGTAGTCCAGTTCCCAAATCTCTGTTGGGGAACGCGCTACGAAAAACAAAATTTTTCCGCGCACGAGCCAAACCAAGAAACACTATCGAGGTGTAGCTAACGATATCATACCTTCGACGATCACGTCAATGCAGCGGAGAAGTTGACCGATGTCGATGAAGTCCGCAGACTCCCGCAGCTAGGTTATACCTCCCAGCCGCGAGAGCGATCTCCTCGTGAATAGTTCGCCCGATCAAACGCCGAAGTATACGACGTCTCCGAGGTATCCACGCGTACCGGATCAGCGACACCGCGGTAATGTGTGGACCAGCACACAAGAACAGCGGGGATCTACGAGAAGGAGAAGCAGCAGCGCGCCGGCAGCTGTACTAGATCCAATCTAGAAGAGAGAGAAAAAGAAGGCTGTGGCCAATCTAGAGATGGCCGGCCTAGGGTTTAGTCCAAGGGACTAGGGCTGCCTCTGGGGCTGCTTGGGATACCCTTTGAGGTGCCCTGCCCCTCTATTTATAGGGGTTGGGGCAGCTCTCCCTAGGCAGGTGGAGTCCTACTCCAGCAGGGACACCCTGTTGGAGTTGGAGTCCAACTCCACTAGAACCTTCTAGAACCTTCTAGAATTTCTAGAACCTTCCAGAACCTTCTAGAATTTCTAGAACCTTCCAGAACCTTCTAGAACCTTCTAGAACCTTCTAGAACCTTCCAAAACCTTCTAGAACCTTCCAATACTTTCCGGAACACTTCCGGACATCACCGGAACCATCCGGGACCTCCCGGAACACTTTCGAGATCATCCGAAACACTTTCGGAACCCTTCTCTCTCGTTCTCTATAAATCATAGCATTCCTAAATGTCGCTAAAACGTTAAGCGTGTGACCCTATAGGTTCGAGTATATGTGGACATGTCCGGAATACCTTCCGGTCAATAATCGTCAGCGGGATCTGGACACCCATAACGACTCCCACATATCATCGAAGATCTTTATCGAGCAAACCTTGTATTGTCGCATACAATTCCTTTTGCCTCACGATACATTACACAACCCGAGGCGAGACTTTGACGGTATCCCTGTGATCAACTCCTTGATCACCATACCTAGTTATCCTCGTTACCGGTTTGTACTCTTTTCTCGTTTCCGTATTCCGGTATCCCCGTGACTAACCTTTTAGTCACAATACCTGGCCAGGCGATGCTGGACACCGTAATACCGAGTGGGCCCAGAGTGTATCTCTCCATCGCCGGATGGGCAAATCCCAGTCTTGACATATCTAGAACCACGATATACTTTCTGGTGTACCTGGAAGTCACCTTTATAATTACCCAGTTACGGCGTAACGTTTGATGACCCCAAAGCAACCATCCGGTATCCGGGTCTATGATATTCTCATGGTCTAAGGACGCAAGTAAACGTTAACACATCATGAGAAGATACTGACAACATATTGACGAAGTGATCTCGCAGTATCTCATAAGGGGTCTATCCAACACCATTGTTACCCTAACAATGTGTTCCCATTATTGTTGGCATCCTTGTTACATTAACAATGCCCATGATCAGGAAAACAAGATCATCAACAATACATGAGCTAGTCCAGAGGCCTGACTAGGGATCTGAATGGTGTTTATTATTCCACACATGCAATTAGGTTTTCCTCTGAATCTCATATTCAAGAACCAATGCAATTTTAGCATAGAACATAAACTTAATCATGAACATGAAAATAGAATAATAACAACTTTATTATTGCCTCTAGGGCATATTTCCAACAGTCTCCCACTTGTACTAGAGTCAATAATCTAGCCAATGCTTAAGCTCCTAACACCTATGGCATTCCGGTGTTGCTCATGCTTTGCTTGTGGTAGAGGCTTCGTCAGCGGATCTGACACATTCAGATCCGTGTGTATTTTGCATATCTTTACGTCTCCACGCTCCACCAATTCATGAATGATGTGGAATCGGCGTTGTATATGTTTGGACTTCTGGTGGGACCTTGGCTCCTTGGCCTGAGCTATGGCGCCACTATTGTCACAATAGAGCTCCATAGGATCCAGCGCGCTCGGAACCACACCAAGCTCGGTGACGAACTTCTTAATCCAAACGCCCTCCTTTGCCGCTTCTGAAGCGGCGATATACTCAGCCTCCGTTGTAGAATCCGCCACAGTGTCCTGCTTGGAACTCTTCCAGCTCACTGCGCCACCGTTCAGTGTATACACTAAGCCTGATTGAGATCGAAAATCGCCCGGATCTGTGACAAAGCTGGCGTCGGTGTAACCCTTTACAACGAGCTCTTCGTCACCACCGTATACGAGAAACATATCCTTAGTCCTCTTCAGGTACTTTAGGATATTCTTCACTGCTGTCCAATGATCATGACCTGGATCACTCTGGTATCTGCTCGTAACACTTAGAGCATAGGACACATCTGGTCGTGTACATATCATGGCGTACATGATTGACCCAATCGCGGATGCGTATGGAATCTTACTCATGCGTTCTCGCTCATCAGTTGTCGAAGGACACTGATTCTTGCTCAAACTTTTCCCATGCGACATCGGCAAGAACCCCTTCTTGGCGTTTTCTATACTGAACCTCTTCAGTACTTTATCTATATATGTACTCTGGCTTAGCCCTATTAGGCGCTTTGATCTATCTCTATAGATCTTTATACCTAATATGTATGCTGCCTCGCCTAAATCTTTCATTGAAAAACTATTTTTCAACGAAGTCTTAATATTGTCAAGAAAAGATACATCATTCCCAATCAACAATATGTCATCCACATAGAGTATTAGAAATGCTATTGCGCTCCCACTTACTTTCTTGTAAACACAAGCCTCTTCGCAGTTCCTGATGAAGCCAAACCCTTTGACCACTTCATCAAAGCGAAGATTCCAACTCCGTGATGCTTGCTTCAGTCCATAGATGGATCTCTGAAGTTTGCATACCTTTCCAGCATCCTTTGGATTGACAAAAACCCTCGGGCTGTATCATATACACGTCCTCGGTTAGCTTCCCATTCAGGAACGCTGTTTTGACATCCATTTGCCATATCTCGTAATCGAAATATGCAGCAATCGCTAGAAGAATCCGAACAGACTTAAGCACCGCTACGGGAGAGAATGTCTCGTCGTAGTCAACTCCTTGAACTTGTCGGAAACCCTTTGCGACAAGTCGAGCTTTATAGATGTATACATTCCCATCCGCGTCTGTTTTCTTTTTATAGATCCATTTACATTCGATAGGCCTCATGCCTTCAGGAGGGTCCACCAAGCTCCAAACTTGGTTCTCGTACATGGATTCTATCTCGGATTTCATGGCGTCTAGCCATTTAACGGAGTCAGGGCCCATCATTGCTTCCGTATAGGTCGTAGGCTCATCGTTGTCTAACAACAATACCTCGTCTGAAAACCACTGTGGTTTCGTGCGAATCCTACCAGACCTTCGTGGTTCAGCTGCTGGCTCGACTGAAGTCTCTACATCACATGTAGGGGCTTCCGTATCAGTCATTGTGGGAAACTCCGGAACCACTTCCGGCGTTGCATCACTTTGACCTAATGACGAAGATTCACCAATCTCGTCGAGTTGCACTATCCTCCCACTCACCCCTTTCGCAAGAAACTCTTTCTCGAGAAACACACCGTTCTTTGCGACAAACACTTTGCCTTCGGTGCGGTGATAGAAGGAATACCCAACAGTTCCTTTGGGATAACCAACAAAGAAACATTTATCCGATTTGGGATCGAGCTTATTTGGTTGTAAACGCTTTACATATGCATCGCATCCCCAAATTTTAAGAAAAGACAAGTTGGGTTTCTTCCCATGCCATATCTCATATGGTGTCATTTCAACGGATTTAGATGGTGCTCTATTTAGTGTAAAAGCGGCAGTCTCTAAAGCATAACCCCAAAAAGACAATGGCAGTTCAGTTAATGACATCATCGATCTTACCATGTCCAACAAGGTTCGATTACGTCTCTCGGACACTCCATTCCTCTGTGGCGTTCCGGGAGGTGTAAGCTGTGGAACAATTCCGCAGCTCTTCAGATGTTCGCTAAACTCGTAACTCAAATACTCCCCTCCGCGATCTGATCGCAGAAACTTGATTTTCTTGTTACGATGATTTTCTACTTCATGCTGAAATTCTTTGAACTTTTCAAAGGTTTCAGACTTATGTCTCATCAAATAGATATACCCATATCTACTCAAATCATCCGTGAAGGTAATGAAGTAGAGGAATCCACCGCGTGCAGCTATACTCATTGGACCACATACATCCGTATGTATGATCTCCAATAAGTCAGTCACCCGTTCTACGTGGCCTGTGAACGACGTTTTAGTCATTTTACCCATTAGACAAGGCTCGCAAGTGTCAAATGATTCATAATCAAATGACTCCAAAAGTCCATCACAATGGAGTTTCTTCATGCGCTTCTTTCCAATATGACCCAAACGGCAGTGCCACAAATAAGTGGAATTCGAATCGATTATCTTGCGACGTTTAGCGTCAGTATTATGGATGTGTGTATTACCATCAAGATTCATAATAAATAACCCATTCACAACGGGAGCATGGCCATAAAACATATTATCCATATAAATCGAACAACCATTGTTCTCAGACTTAAACGACTACTGTGTGCGCTCTGACGTAATCGTCTGATCGGTTCGGAGAGTCACTGTGCACATGTAAATCCTTCTTTCCGCGTCGGTGACCTACGCCATCGAGCTTGCCAATGTGCCGATTAACAGGCACGCCTATAGGTTTGTCGACTTTCATGTAATCCGTGCAGAACTCGACGCTCTCCTCCGTGAGAAAGCCCTGGACGATGCTCCCGTCCGGATGAGACCTGTTGCGAACGTATCGCTTGACGACCCCGTTGAACCTCTCCAACGGGTACATGTTGTGTAGGAATACTGGACCTAGGTCGATGATCTCCGGGACGATATGGATCATGAGATGAACCATGACGTCGAAGAATGCGGGCGGAAAGTACATCTCGAGCTCGCATAGTATGACAATGATCTCCGCCTGCAGTCGACGGCAACGCTTCTTAGTGATGGACTTCTGAGAGATAACGTCGAAAAAGTTACAGAGGTCAAGCAGTGTCTCGCGGATCCATGGCTCCATTAGCCCTCTAATTGCAACCGGAAGTATCTGCGTGATCATCACGTGACAGTCATGAGACTTCATACCGATTAGTTTGTGGTTCTGCGTGTCTAGAAATCTCTGTATGTTTGCCGAGTAGCCGGAAGTTACTTTGACACCTCTGAGGCATTTGAAGATTTTATCCAGCTCGTCTGTACTTAGAGTGTAGCAAGCGGCGGGACAGTCCGTCTTGATTTTGTAACATTCCTGCCCAACTTGGTCTTCTCCTCCTTGGCCCACAGCTCTCGTCTTATCCCCAGTTCCTCGTAGTCAGCTCGTGCCTTCGGCCCATCCTTTGTCTTGTCTGCCATGTGGAGCAAGAGACCGAGCACACTCTCACAGACATTTTTCTCAATATGCATGACATCTATGCAGTGGCGCGTCTCGAGAAAAGGCCAGTAAGGCAAGTCCCAGAATACAGATTTCGTTTTCCACACGCCTCCCAGCGGCTTTACCTTCTTCTGCTTCTTTCCCGCCCTAGGGCACTCACCCCAAGAGTTCAACATCTCGTATATTTCTTCCCCACTCCTCTTACGTGGTGGTCCTCGGGTCTCAGTCGTATTGTCGAACTTTTCTTTTTCTTGTCTCCACGGGTCGTCCTGTTGAAGCCATCTTCGGTGGCCCATGTACACGATTTTGTGAGAGCCCGGTAGGTGACGACTTGTTGTATCTTCCATGCACTTAACACATCCTTGGTATCCGTGGCAAACCTGGCCGGATTGATATCCATAAGCGGGATAGTCTTGCACCGTTGTGATCATCATAGCTCTCATATTGAAGTAGTCTCCTTCGTGAGCGTCCCAGACCCGGACCCCTGGTTCAGCCCACAGTGTATCTAGCTCCTCCTTCAGTAGTTGGTGATACACGTTCAGATCGTTCCCTGGTTGCTGTGGCCCTTGAATTAGCATAGACAGGTGTAGGTACTTCCGCTTAAAACAGAGCCACGGAGGGAGGTTGTACATCCATACGACCACGGGCCAGGTGCTGTGCCTGCTGCTCATCTTTCCAAAAGGATTGAGTCCGTCCGTACTCATTCCAATTCTGATATTCCTCGGCTCTCCTCCGAATTCGGGGTATTGGTCGTCGATTGCTTTCCACTGGCAACCATCCGCAGGGTGTCTCAGCACGGCGTCATCTTTCCTTGGCCTCTCGTCGTGCCAACGCATGAGCTTTGCCTCCTTCTTGTTTGCGAATAGACGCTTCAAACGGGGAATGAGTGCAAGGTACCATACAACCTTTGCAGGAGCACCGCTCTTCACTCCGTTCTCACCATCTGGTTGGTAGTTCTTTCCCCGCTTGAATCGGGATGCTTTGCACTCGGGACACTTGGTTAGCTCCGCGTACTGGTTCCGATATATGATGCAGTCATTCGGACACGCGTGGTATCTCGTCACCTCCAATTCAAGAGGGCACACGACCTTCTTGGCCTCATCGCAACCACGAGGCAACACGTTCCCCTCCGGCAGAACTTTTGCGAGATACTCCAATGTCTCATCGAGGCTTGTGTCCGTGCTGTTGTGGAGTGCCTTGAGTCTTAGAAGTTCGAGCGTGACTGAGAGGCGGGTGTGCTCAGGGATTGCAACCGGGATACAAGGGAGTCTCGGAGTCTTTCAGCAGTGTCTCCAACTTGGCAGCCTCTCTACGAGCCGCACTATCGTTATTCGTCTCCTTCACAACCTGCTCTTGCACATGACGGTCCTGGACCATTCCGGCCAAATTGTCCCCCGTGCTTCGCGTATCCGCTTCGGCCTCTTCATGTCCTCCGCATCTTTATAATCCAACCGTTCTGCTTCCGGCTCCCCATGTCCTGCTTCTTCATCTAACCCTTCGTCGTCGGCAACAACCTCATCCTCCTCACCGTGACTTGTCCACCGTGTGTAACCTGCCATGAAACCCCATCGCACCAGGTGCATGTGCAGAAAACCAGATTTCCTTTCGTACATCTTCAGGTTTTTGCAATCACGACACGGACAGCATATCTTCGTGCCACCCTTTCGCACCATATCTTGCTCGGCGAAATCAAAGAACTCATTCAAAGATGTATAGAAACTCTGTGTGTTCCGATCGCCGTCATACATCCAACTTCGATCCATCGGTCGTTCGATCCCTAAGATATACGAAAATTAATTAGTACCAACCTTTCATGAGAGGCTAAAAAAAATTTTCTTTCCAATTGAGATAAAAGTTTTCTTTCCAATTGAGATTTTGAAATATTACATAAAACATTTCAAAATTTGGCAGGTTATTAAAATAAATTGTTCAAAATTGAAAATTTCGGCATGACCTTTGCTAAAATTATGCAAAATTTGAGTATCGAACGTTGACAAAATGTTGACGAAGCAACATTTCACCAAAACGTTGAACTCAGTTTCCCTGAAAAAATAAACAAAGCAACGAATGTTGCCTCGGCTCGACGGCCGGTACCACAAGCATATCTCCCATTCACATTTATGAAATACATTTCGTGCACATCTCACATCACCACAGATCCACCGAATGAAAGTATCATTTGCTTGTCATATATAATTACACATATATATATGATTCTGCCTCAGTGCATAAGAAACATAATTACACATATATGAACCAATGTATACATAATTACACATATATGAACCAATGTATACATAATTTCATATAGCAAGGCATACGAGTAACAAATGATCACTGATCAATTTAGGGGAAGACAACAACAGTTCCTTTAACATCCTTTAACATATACATCTGCTCTTATAGATGTATATAAGATGCTCCTCAAACATATGATGGAAGCATCCTTAAACATCCTTTAACATATCCATATGTTCCTCAAACATATGATGGAATTGAAGCATCCTTTAACATATACATCTATAACCATCCTTTAACTCTAGATGGCTCAAACAAAATTGAAGCAAATTTGGGGGAGATATCTGCTCTTATCAGTTTTAAAGCAAATTGAAGCAAATTTGGGGGAGAGCAAGTTAGCTAGAGGTGATGATCATGGATGATCTACCTAGATTTGGAGGGAGAGAGAGATGGCAAGGGAGCTAGGGGAGGTGGGGGAAGCTTTTGGAGGGCTAGGAATTTACCAGGGGCGTCTACGGCGGCGGCGGACGTGCAGGCGATCGGCGAGCTCGCTGCTGGCCAGTGAGCTACGACTGGCCAGCAGTGAGCTCGCTGATGGTTTTTATAGGGCAGCTTACCAGTGACGGGCACACATACGAGCCCGCCACTGGTAAATAACATACCAGTGACGAGCCCAACGTGCACCCGCCACTGGTATGCAGGCAGGGAGCGAGTTTGGCGGGAAATATTATCGGTGACGGGCTCCATGATGCGCACGTCACTGTTATATAATATATCAGTGACGATCTCCTATGTGCGCCCGCCACTGGTAATTGGTACGTTACCAGTGACGGGCAGTAAAAGATGCTCGTCACTGGTAATTATTTACCAGTGACACGTGGCAATTGACGCCCGCCACTGGTAAATTTTCGGTTTACCAGTGACGTGTTTTTTTTGTGCTCGTCACTGATAAGTTGGCTTCTATAGCTGTTTCTGGGGTAGTGTACCAAGAGGATGAGTTATTAGCTAGTCCTCGCGCTTACTACCGACTCGCCAAAATTCTCTTGAAATATAAATAGGAATTATAGGAACAGAAAAATAATAGCGAGCTCACCCTGTAGATTGTTATATCCCCTTGAATGTGAAGGGTCGTCCCCCTTTTATAGACGGGATCGACCTCGAAGTACATATACACTACTGCTCTTAGGTAGTTTATGGTTCTGTCCTCTGTCTTATTATAACGTCCAGGATAGTTCAGCTATTTCCTCCTCAGAATCTACTCAAATACTCCTCGCCGGTATGGATGGTCGACCTGCCTTGCATGTCTTGGAGGGGATCTCTTCACCTCTCCCCTCCCCAGATCCCACTCACTTGTACTTCGCCCAGGACCTCGCTACGACATGCCTAGAACACACCTCGGCTGCTTACTCAAACGTGCCTCGTCCGGACACACCTCATTCAAGGATGTCGCGCCCTCTCGCCTTGGCGCACCCTGTCCAGTTGTGCCTCGTTCAAGTGTACTCCTCCAACCTGCAAGAATCCTGTCTAAGAGCATCTCCAAAAGCTTCTCCAAAACCCCATATGGAGAGCCATCTCCAAAAGATTCCCTCTCCATATTTCTTCCATCTCCAACAGCTTCTCTATATCTCACTCTCCATATTTCACTCCTCTATATTTTATCCATATGTTGCAAATAACAATATATTTTTAACGGCTTTATTTGTAACGACAATTTGTAACGGCTATTTGAAACGGCTATATTAGGAACAGATATATTTTGAACGGTAATATTTTAAACGGTCATTTTTCAATGGTCATATTTCGGACGGTCATATTTTCAAACGACTATATTAGGAACGGATATTTTCAACGGTCATATTCTCTAATGGCTATATTTCCAACGGTTATATTTTCAACTGTCATATTTACAACTGTCATATTTTCAAACGACTATATTCTCAACGGCTAGTTTTTTGTGCTCTATATATGCACAGCCATATGCTCTCCCTGCCCTTCATCCTCTTCCTGCCTATTCCTTCACTACCACTTGAAAGTCAAGTTAACGTAAAACCCCTCCAAACCCCAGGTCAAGTCCAGGTTCGTCTAGCCCAGCTAGTATGAATTCAATTCATTTGGGAGTTGAAGGTGAGGTTCCTAGTCCAGATAATGAGCCATTGGTGAGGCCAGCTGGTAGGAAGGTCGAGAAAGAACATTTACGCGAAGGTAAAAGTTCTAGCGATAGCACCGGAGGAGATAGCATCTACATGGATGTTTTGGATACTATCTGGTCAAAGAAAAGAGAGGCAGGAGAGGAGAAAGAGGTAGAGAAACGAGAGCGGTATGAAAGACAGTATGCACTTGAGGTGAGAAAGGTAGAAGTTCAGGAAAGAGAGGTAGAACTGAAGAGGATGATGGAAGATGAGAGGATCATGAGTTTGGACATTAGCCATATGGACGAGCTACAGCGAGAGTACTATATGCCTCAACGGAGGGAGATCATTGCTCATCGGTGCAGTAGGTCAGGTTGAGCTCATTTACATGTGGGAAGCAGTGACTTATTATCTTTTATGTACTTTGTGAACCTTTTTATTTGTGTTGTTCTATTCATTCAAGCGACGTTAAGAACTTATGAACTCCGAACTCAAAAAACAATATGCGATCCATTACTTATTAAAACATTGCCGAACTACGTTGCGACATGACGTACCCATAAGTGTTCGACGAGATCAGCTTGCAGCTGAGAGTGAGCATGCCTATTTCTAATACAATGATGAGTTTGAATAAACTCAGAAAGTTCAGGCATATAGTCATGAGAAACGGTTATATTTTCTCCTACTCCGTCATAATTGTAATCCTGGGGGCCTTTATCTCGCTCGTCTTCTATTATCATGTTATGCATGATGACACAAGCCGTCATGATCTCACGAAGTGTGTCTTGATCCCAGAAACGAGCTGGTCCACGAACAATGGTGAAACGAGCTTGAAGAACCCCAAAGGCTCGTTCAACATCCTTCCTAACTGATTCTTGAGCTTGGGGAATAGTTTCTTCTTATTCCCTTGTGGAGATGGTATTGTCTTCACAAATGTCACCTAAACAGGATATATGCCATCTGTAAGATAGTATCCCATTGTGTAGTCGTGGCCGTTGATGGTATAGTTGACCTCTGGAGCTTGGCCTTCAGCTAACTTTGCAAAGAGAGGGGAACGATGAAGGGCATTAGTAACATTATGAGATCCTGGTAAACCAAATAAGGCATGCCAAATCCAGAGATCTTATGAAGCAACGGCTTCTAAAATGATTGTCGGCTTATGAACATGGCCGGTATACATGCGTTGCCATGTTGCAGGGCAATTTTTCCATTTCCAGTGCATGCAATCTATGCTCCCAAACATTCCAGAAAAATCTCTTTCCTCTACAATTGCTAGTAATCTAGTAGTATCATTATCATTAGGAGATCTCAAATACTCTTCTCCAAAGACTTCAATAATTGCTTTCACAAACCTTTTCAAGCTTTCTATAGCAATGCTCTCTCCAATCCGAACATAATCATCAGTTGCATCGGCTACTACTCCGTAGGCTAGCATTCGAAATGCTGCGGTTACCTTTTGCAAAGAAGATAAGCCGAGAACTCCAGCGATGTTTCTTTTTTGCACAAAGTAGTCATCATGGTCTTCTACAACTTGCAATATGCGGAAAAATAGAGAACGAGCCATTCTAAACCTGCGTAGAAAGAACTGAGAGCCTTATAAAAGAGGACGAACTAGTAGAGGGGTAAATATTTATTGACTAATTGCAAACCTGCGTCGAAAGAATAATGGGCCGTAGGTAGGGGAATCTGAAAAGTAGTCGTTATGCAGCCTGAAATGCCCAACTTCTCTATTGCGATGAACCACCCGATGTCCGGGCACGAAACCGCCATGGCGTGGAGCACTCATAAGCTCGTGATGTTTTTATAGTAGGTAGGCTGTAGTAAAAGCAAGTTTGTCGTCATCGTCCGACGACGATGATGAATCAACGAAAGATTGCATGAGTGAGTTTGGTGGACTGACTTTCAAGTGGTAGTGAAGGAATAGGCAGGAAGAGGATGAAGGGCAGGGAGAGTATATGGCTGTGCATATATGGAGCACAAAAAACTAGTCATTAGAGAATATAGCCGTTTGAAAATATGACCGTTGTAAATATGACAGTTAAAAATATAACCGTTGAAAATATAGCCGTTAGAGAATATGACCGTTGAAAATATCCGTTCCTAATATAGTCGTTTGAAAATATGACCGTTCGAAATATGACAGTTGAAAAAATGACCGTTTAAAATATTACCGTTCAAAATACATCCGTTCCTAATATAGCCGTTTCAAATAGCCGTTACAAATTGTCGTTACAAATAAAACCGTTAAAAATATATTGTTATTTGCAACGTATGGATAAAATATAGAGGAGTGGAATATGGAGATTGAGATATAGAGAAACTGTTGGAGATGAAAGTAATATGAAAAAGAAATCTTTTAGAGATGACTCTCCATATAAGGTTTCCGAGAGTGGAATTTGGAGATGCTTTAACTGGTTAGGATAATCTCCATGTGCGAATAGGGTACCTCGCCTACGGTGTATTTATGTAGGGTATCTATGTAGTACAACACATGCCCTTGTTTGGCGTGTTCACGGCGACGACACCGTCATTGCCGGCGAGCGCCCGGTACTTGTCCTTCCTGGTGAAGCCGGTGCACTCGTAGGAGAGCGTGGATGCAATCAGTTTCTGCACGTGGTTGGCCACCTCGTGGCTGGACTTGCCACCGCCGCCGCAGGTGAACCCGGCTGGGAGCTTGTCGAGGAACGTGACCGTGTACTCTGGGCTCGGGTTCATGAAGAAGAAGAAGGGGTCCATCGCCTTCCAGCCTCTCGCCGTCGTGCCGTGGAACATGCCCATCCGGCACTCCGTCGCCACGGGGACGATGTCGTCGGTGAGCTCGGCGAAGAGCGCTGAGAACCGCAGCAGGAAGGGCTCCCGGCACGTGGTCCCCTCGGGGCAGACGACGAGGTCGCCCTCGGCGAGCAGGTCCTTGATTGCCACCGCGTCGGTGGCGCGGTCGCGGGTGAGGCGGACGGTGCGGATCGGGGAGAGGAACTCGGAGAGGCGGGAGAGCGAGTAGGTGACGGCGGCCACGGGGCGGCCCAGCGCAACGGAGAGGAAGATGGCGTCGAGGAGCGTGCGGTGACAGCAGGCGAAGAGCACGCCCGTGCGGCCCGCGGCGCGCCCCGCTCGCGGCGGGGGCGCGCCCCGTACGACGACGCGCACGCCCAGCGCCCAGAAGGCGCCGTAGAGCCATGGCATCGGGAGGAGCGCCCCCACGGCGATGCGGACGCACGCGAGCAGGAAGCCGAACGGGAACCACACCACGGCGAGCAGCGCGACGAGCGGGGTCGGCCGCTGGACGAGGCGGCCGTCGTGGAAGATCACCGGCTTCGGCAGCTTGTCCGCGCGCACGGCCTCCACCGGCGCCCCCGGCACGAGGTACGCCTCCTGCATGCGGTCACACGTGCAGGTCAGTTCGACGTACTCTGCGTTCACGTTGTACAAAAGTTTGGTACTCTAGCTCGTAGCCTCGTAGCAAGGTCACACTTTTGGTTGTTTGGGAAGCAAAACAGTGTTAGCATTAATCTTGATTCCAAGTTGTATCTGCATGTTCTTTTGTCAAGTTTGATCTGCATGTAGTTAGAGTTCTAGGAAGTTGCAGGCCGGTGAAGCTTCACCCAAGCGCAGAAGGACGCAAGAAGCCAAGCAACTGTGCGATGCAGTGAGCCAGGCGTGATGCTATGTGCTGTGCGATGCAGTGAGCCAGGCGTGGTTGTTTGGGAAGCAAAACAGTGTTAGCATTAATCTTGATTCCAACTTGTATCTGCATGTTCTTTTGTCAAGTTTGATCTGCATGTAGTTAGAGTTCTAGGAAGTTGCAGGCCGGTGAAGCTTCACCCAAGCGCAGAAGGACGCGAGAAGCCAAGCAACTGTGCGATGCAGTGAGCCAGGCGTGATGTTATGTGCTGTGCGATGCAGTATGGTCGTGAGAAGCGGCAGGTGCGTGAAGGTATGGAGCTGGGCCGGGTGATGCGGCGAGTCATCGTCATGGAGGACCGACTGATTCGATCAGTTATCTAGTCGTAGTGCTTGGAGATGTTAGTAGCTGTGTGCGTGTGTGCATGCCTGCATGGAGGCCGGGTCTTGTGGATCTGGAGAGAATCCAGGACGAAGAAGTGGCCTCGAGTTAGTGGCGTCAGACTAGGAGAGGTTAGCACCTGCAACTCGTGTGCGTGCTTCCTATTTAAAAGGTTGTAATCACATTTGTTTTAGTAAGAGAAAAAAAGGGAAAAAAGCTCAGGCTGTGTGAGAGGCAGCCCGAGACCAAAAACCATCGTCTTTCTCCTGGTAGCTCGTCTTTCTCAGGTAGCTCGAGGAGGAAGGAGGAGGTGTGCGAAGCACCTCTAACAAACAGATGGGTTCATCCCTTCAGAAAAAGAAAGAAAAGCAGACAGATGGATGCACGTAAAAGGTTAATTTGCGTAAGTAGAAACCGTACAATAAAGGCATGCAAAAGGGCAGAGTTCATGCAAACGCAACGCCAGTCTTCTCACGAGTCATCAGCCATGACTCATGACCAGTCCAAGCAACCACTCCTTGCGCGAGGAAACGACTTTTGTGTTACTCTACCGGATTTGACATGCCATCCTTCACCTTTTTTGTTTATTTGTTCACATGTTTTGCATATATGCGTGTAGGGACAGAAGATAAAATACGAACACACAGCGCATGCATGCATCATGCAATATCGGCCTTGGTTGGTGGAGTAGCCAACATATTTAACTAGGGTATCCCAGCATGCATGGCGCATCAAGCACCAAACCTTAGTAATAATATCGCATGGCCTATCTACGCCAGAGTAAAGACGGTAATTTGCTAATGAACTTAATTAGCACGGTGTCCCGCATAATTATGTGAGAAATATTTTTAATTATATTTATTTTTTAATCATAGGCATGATATTAGATCAATACAAGAAATAAAAATTCAGATCGCAGGATTTAGGTTTAATTATAATGATCTATCGGATGTGATCTGTTTAAATACAATTATGATGGTCCATCCGTTGTGATCTGTTTATGTATAGTTATGAAGATTTATCGGCTGTGATTTATTTATATTTATCAGTTGTGATCTATTTAGGTACAATTATGAAGATTTATTGGCAATGATATGTTTATGTGCAGTTATGAAGATCTATCAACTGTGATATGTTTAGATATAGTTATGAAGATCTATCGGTTGTAGTCCATAAATAATAAAAGGTCCACCAAATTAACAGTTGGATATTTTATTTTTTATGAGAATTTCTAGTTTCTCTCTATTTTTCTATTGTATTCTATTTTTATATAATAGAATAGTAGATTTCTAACATCTCTCTATTCCTTCTATTGTATTCTGCTTTTAGTATATATAGCAGAAGTAGATACATAGACAGAGATACGGTATGGACAAACAGCTCAGATTCGGCCCCCAGTTAAGATATGCCGGCGCGCTGCATCCAACTAGAACGCCAAGAACAGCAATTTTTCGCGCCGGCATTTATAACCCATTTCCAACGGCATGAACTACAATAACTCGGTAGCGTACGTTGGAACTTTGGAAGTGCATGCATGAAAACATTAACGTTGAGGAGAACTGGTGATTAGTGAATTAAGTGACCTTGCAAAGGCTCATGAAGGCGTAATCCGATCTCTGGTCGCCCAGCCCGATCATCTCCGGCACGTCGCCGTCGCCGACCATCTCCCTCAGCGCCTCCGCCTTGCTCTCGCCGAAGAGCACGCCCCGGCGCGCGTCCACCCACCCCGTGGCGCGCCCGCGCCACGTCGCGAGCTCCGTGCCGGCGACGGCGTCCGCGCCGAGGTGGTCACGCAGGAACGGCTCCGCCATCACCCTGGGCGTCGCGGTCACCACCCACCTCCCACCGCACGCGGCGAACACGCGCCAGGCGCCCGGGTGCACGTCCGCCGCGTAGAACCTGGGCAGCACGGCGCGTGCCGCGGACTCGATGTCCGCGACGCGCGCGCCTGTGGTGGCCGCGAACACCAGCACCCGCACCCCGGCCGGCTCGGACACCGCGTGGTACAGCGCCGCGGCGAGAGGCGCGAGGAGCAGGAGGAGGGCGAGGCGCGGCACGCCGCCGGTCTCGAAGGCGACGAGTGCGTAGTAGGGGAAGGCGCTCCGCGACCGGAGCAGCGTGCCGTCGAGGTCCGACACGACCGTGTGTGCCCCGCGGCTCGATACGTCGCACTTGTCCACCGCCGGGAACGGCTCGCCGCCGGCTACCACCATCGCACTTGGTCACAGAGGTTACGTGCTTAACCCGTACGTCCGCGTCCGCGTCTGTGTGCAGCGGGGATGCACACAGGTGAACATGAGCATGGATTTATAGCGCAGCGACGACGTGAGGAAGAGCCGGGCTAGCTGTTTGTGTAGGAGAAAGGACAAAACAACGGTTGATTGGCGAGCGGTAAAAGGTACGGACGAATCCACATCGTAATCTGCAGTTCTGCACTTCTTCATGTGTGCTACAGGTACCTAAAACTGTCAAAAAAAATTTAGAGAGAACATAAAAACTGTCAATTACTCAGAGTACACAGTAGTACAACACCACGTACTTACGTACGTTTCCAATACAAAATCTCTCCAGACCAGGGTACAATGTTCAGGACTCATCTAGCTGGAAAGGATCAAGGATGTAACAAGAGCTTTGGGTCATTGGCCCGTGCGTTAGCAAATAATAATTTGACGCATGCAAAGGACAACTATAGATACATCACTAGCTCGTTTCGCCGCCTTGTAATTAAGATCTCAACATCTCTCTCTAGAAAGATTAGTTCATACTAGACTGCAACTTCAGTAGATTCTACTAGTGAACTGACCAATTACCTTTTTGAATGATGATTTGTTTGGTTTTATCTTTCACCACCCATAAGAAACAACCATGTCGGATAGATTGCGTCCTTTCCCTTCCCAATCAAATTGAGTCCTAATTCATGCCCTCAGATCTCCATAGCCATATTATTAGGAGTAATAATATACCATGACACTGTTCCTGTACTTATGTAGCAACAGCCATGTCTGATAGATTGCGTCCTTCTCTTCCCAATCAAGCTGAGTCATGATTCATGCCCTCTGCTTTTATCTCCATACGACCATACCCAAATGTGTTGGGAATATGTCATGACGCTTGTTAGCTACGTACTGTGTAATGCTGTATATATACGTGGTGCATGTTGGAGTAGTTAGTGGTTAGCTCTTAATTTGCGTCGCGTCTTTGATGTCTTAACTTCCACCATGCACGTTCCTTAGAGTGTGTCGTAACTTAACCCCGTGCCTCGTTTAATCTCGGCCGTCCGAACACTGATCCAACGCCGTGCGAACTCCACCGGAGCACTCCTCTCTCGAATCCTGATCACCAGCTGCACCAGTGCATGTAGCCCCCATGTCCATCCTCTGTCTCTCTCGAACAGTTGGTTATATCCCTGTTGCTCAATATGGGATACGGTGACGACGCCTTCACAACCACACATCACTCCCGTTTTCCCTCAAATGTGTGCCTCATCAGCGTTGGGGCAAGTGGACGAGGTTATCAGAAAAAGGCCTGTGCCTAATCGCCCTAAAAAGTAGGATTAATTATGCTCGTGCTAAAAGAACTGTGAGGATGCAATCATCGTGTTTTAATTGATGAGGTTATGCATCTCTCTCCGATCGTTCATGGCATGCACCTTTTCATTTACCATCAAATAAAAAACCCTTTTCGTTCCGCTTAGTCCCTAGTCGCGTAGCTTCATAATAATTCTGCAAAGCTTTTGCATAATTTCCACATGCTTTGCTCGATAGGTCACTCGCTTATCCATACTAGCCAAATACTCGTGCGTTGCTACGAATAAATAAATTATATTATTGAGTATGTTAGATCATTAATGTCACGTTTCATGCCACTTCCTTGGTTTTGTCTCAACTTTTGGTTGAGTTTCAGCTCATATAGAATTATAGTTTCGATACGGGCATATAGTTTTTGCTAAAATTTTGAGATGGTCCCACAGTAAGGAAGGGGAAAGAGAGTGTACAGACCACCGCCACCGATTGAAACCTTTATAGGAGTAAAGATACCACTCCAAATGTTTTGTGTAAGGGAGAGATGTATAGAGAGAGACATGAGATCAGAAAGAAAGAGGACTCTACTTGCATTTGCACCACAGCATTGGTGCGTTGTGATGAAGTTGATGGAATGAGTGATTGGGTCCCCTTTATGTGCCTTTTGTGATCAACTGGAGTCAACTTTTTATTTGAGCAAATGGGGCAGGAGCTCTGCCGATTCATTATAACTGGAAAGTTTTACATTTATTGTTTGTACAAGCACAAAAGGTCCAAACGACGAAAGAGTTACATCAGACTTTTAATATCTCATGCTAATTACTCTCCCTCTATGTTGCTGCTAGTCAGGCCACATGAATTTTTTTACTGTTCACATGTTTTTTTACTGTTTCGTAGCACGGGTGATTTGGGGGTCTTGGGTTCGTTATTCTAGACGAACTTATGTCCCCAATCTATTTGGCATTCTGTCGTGTGGATGTATGATTTTCGGGCTCATGGGGAGCTCTTTTATATGCTTGGTTTGGCTGCGATTTGTTTGGCAATTTGGATTACTCGCAACAAAGCTTGTTTTGAGCATTGCATCGTTAAATCCCTTTTAGAGATCATTTTTGTGGCATGTTCTTTCTTACGCTTCTGGACAGGTTTACATCTAGCTGAAGACAAGGAGATTCTGAAGAAGTTATGCTAAACTCTGTTTCCTGGCTATGTTTTGGCTTTCGTTTAGAATAGTTGGTGGTTGAGATCGGCTGCTAACAGCGGGGTTTCTACTAGTGTGTTGAATTCGTTTGTCTCTCTTCCCTCCCCCCTCCCCCCAACCCCCCCGGGGCTTCTGCTACCTTGGTGTCTAACTGACTTTGTATTTCTGTTATTCATAAGGGAAAGGAGAGAGGGGTAACCCGGTTCAGAAAAATAAAATCAATGGAATGGAATGGAATGCATATGGAGATCGATCGATAGCTTCGGATATTTAATGCATGGGAGCTACTGCAACTTCTGAACCACTCGCTTCTGAAACTGCACTGCTATAGTACGAGTGAGTGCGACTGATCAGAGTCGTACGATTGAATGCGTTGGCGTTCTAAGCTACAGACTTCACTTCACTGACATGCATGGCATGGTAGCGTGGCTCTCTACCTGCTGGTCAACTCGTTCGCGTAAGCCGGCACGCCACCAATATTCCAGGTTATACGCGCACGCGCGGGCGGGCGCTCTCCGTTCAAACCGCGCACGTACATAGGTGCAGCGTGCACGGAATATATTCGCGGGGTACGGCGCGGCGATGCGGCGGGCGTGCGTGCGTGCATGGGTGATGGGTCGCCGCAACTAAAGCTGGGACTTGGGCCGGGCTTCTCCGTGCCAGCCCGAAGCCCGGCTTGCATGGCCCGAGGCCCACATGGCACGGCACTAACAACTATGCGGGCCGGGCTGGCACGGCAGCCGGGCCGTGCCGGTGTTTGCGCTCGATGGGTAGCACGGCCCGGCACGAGGCGACGGGCCGTGCTCGGGCCGGCACGGCACGGGTGGGCTGCCACCCCACCACGGCCCATCCCGCCATCACCCGCAAACCCTACTCGGCCGCCCCCGCGTCCCCGCCTTCCTCCTCCCGCCAGCCCCCCAAATTCCCCCGCGCCCCCGCCTCCATCCTCCCGCCAGCCCCCGCGGTCTCTTCCCCAACCCCACCTCCCTCCTCTTCGGGCGCGCCGCCGGCCCCTCCTCCTCCCGCTCGGGCGCCGCCGCCGGCCCCTTCCTCGCTCGGGTGCCGTCGCCGGCCTCTCCTCCTCCCACTCGGGCGCCGCGGCCGGCCTCTCCTCCCGTTCAAGCGCCGCCGCCGGCCTCTCCTCCTCCCGTTCAAGCGCCGCCGCCGGCCTCTCCTCTACTCGTGGCGGGCTCGTGCCGGCAAGGCACGGCGGCGGCACGGCGGGCCACCGTGCCATGCTTGGGCCCCAGCCGCGGCTCCCCGTGCTAGCCTGGCACGGCACGGCGGGTCCGGCGGGCCGTGCCGGCACGCCCAACCTCGGGCACGAAGCACGGCGGGCTCGTGCCGGGCCGGCACGGCACGGCCCGAGTCCCGGCTTTAGCCGTGACTTGACTTCGGTATGTTTGGACTGTGGTCAAAGTTACCTTACCAATGTTTTGGTCATGATTAAAATTTTGGTCATTGTTTAGATGGTTGCCAAAATTTTGGCATGCCAATATCCCTCTGCTAACTCTAGTCATTTTTGTTGCTAACTTTGGCTAAATCATATATAAAAAAATGATAAAAAATTTGGTTAGTCAAATTTTTTAGTAGGACAAATTTGAGCTCAAACCAAACACACGCTCGGTGTCTTCGCGGCTGGATTTGGCACGATCACGGCTTGGTCGTGAGTTGATCTCCCCCCATTAAATGGCGCGGCAGAACTGAAAGCAGTGGCGCGAGATTTATCGCTTGTACCCCAGTACTCCCTAAACACTTATAGGAGTACCAAGTAAATATGACCGTTCATTCAGAGGGATAATTTGGACATTTTGCGTGCTGCTACAAGACTTCACCCGTCCAGTTGAGCGTCCTCGCCAAGTCGCTAGCTCCTCTCCCACCATGCGCCGCCGCTGCCCCTTCTCCTCTTCCACCTCGTGTCGCCGCCTCTCCTCACCGGCCCCTCCTCCTCCACCGCGCGCCGCTCGCCCCTCGTCCTCCACCACGCACCGCCCGCCCCTCCTCTCTAGCGCGCGCCGCCGGCCCCTCGTCCTCCACCGCGTGTCGCCGCCCCTCCTTCTCCAGCGCGCCGCTGGCCCCTTGTCCTCCAACATGCGCCGCTCACCCCTCCTTCTCCACCACGTGCCGCCTGCCCCTCCTCCTCCAGCGCACGCCGCCGGCCCCTCCTCCTCCGCCGCGTGTCGTGCCCCTCCTTCTGTAGCGCGCGCCGCCAGTGCCCCTCCTCCTCCACCGCGCGCCGTCGGCCCCTCCTCCACTGCGCGCCGCCCGCTCCTCCTCCTCCAGTGCATGCCACCCGTCCCTCATCTTCCTTCGGATTGATGACACGCCGCCGTCCTGAGCAATGTAGTGGCGCTGCCGCCCTCTCCCGATTGACTACACGCCAGCGCCGTCTGTCCTCCCGGTCCAGCGCATCGCCCTCTCCTCCATTCTCTTCGGCTAGTAATTAGATTGCCTTATTGTGAAGCGTTAATAATTGTTTTGTATTGCCAGTGATCTCTTGTTAATCGAAGAACAAGAGTATGTTTGTGAAATTAGTTTATCGATCTTGTTTTCCTTCCGTAAGTTTGTTAAGGATTTAGAATATATTTATCAGCTGATGAATGCAACAAACTATTTGGTACTTTCAATCATGTACATGTATCAAACTATTTGCTACGTTTCAATCGTTCAGACGATCATGGTATTCGCTAATTAACTGATGGTTTTGTGCGCCAAGGCACTTCCTATTGAACACAATTTCCTGCTATGTCACCTCTTGTTGTGGATGGTCGCTGAATGGCTAAATGCAGTAACCTGCAGCACACTTCTAGCTAAGTTGGTAATAGAGGTTCAAATTTTCAAATGTTCACACGTCACTTCCAGTTTCTGTTTTTCTACTTTGATGGCTATGGTTGTTCATTTCTTTAACTTCTCGCAGTTTAAATTTGGTATAACTCATTAGAATTTGTGATAGTTCATTAAACTATTTTTGTGATAGTTCATTAGAGTTATGGAACAGAACGTACCAAATATGATGGTTGATAATGGCATGTTTGTAGCATGGAAGGTTACAACGCCAGCTTGGAGGAGATTGAAGAATATCACATGATGGTGAGTCAGATGTTTGAAAGCGAGGAAGAGAGTTTCAAGCACTACAACAACTATGCAAAAGAAAAATGATTTAGTGTTAGATTGGACGATAAGGAGTGCATCGGGGGTACGAAAACAATGACGCGAAGGCATTTTTGCTGCTTTAAAGAAGGGCGTCGTTTGGAGAAGTACTTTGAAACAGATGATCAAAAAAGGGAGCCAAGGCCGTTGACCCGTTGTGGCTGTAAAGCTATGCTTGAGATCTAGCGCAATCCTGACACGAGTCTGTGGTTCGTTAAAAATTTTGTTGATGGGCATAACCATCCGCTTGCTGAGCCTGACCAGGTAGCTTTTCTACGGTCGCATCGTCGGCTAACCGACGCTCAGAAAGCTGATGAAGTGGAATATGGACTTGGTGGCCTTTGGATGTGCCAAATCATGGAAGTGATGGAGAGGCACCATGGTGGCTATGATAAGGTTGGGTTTGTTTCTTGGGACCTCTACAATTTCTTCGCCAAGTACAAGAAGAAAAGAATCATAGGTAGCGATGCTGAATTTGTGCTCAACCATATGAGAGCGCAGGTAGAACGAGATGCTGAGTTTTTCTTCAAATATAGTAAAGATGGTGAAGGTCATCTTCAGAATATATTCTGGGCAGATTTACAATTTCAGATTGATTATGAAGCATTCGGTGATATTGTTGTGTTTGACAGCACATATCGGGTGAACCGCTATAATCTACCTTTTATTCCATTTATTGGAGTGAATCATCATCGCAATACAGTTGTTTTCGGGTGTGGTGTAGTTTCGGACGAGACTGTCTCATCATATGAGTGGCTACTTCAGACATTTTTGGAGGCAGTGAGGCAAAGTCACCCAAAGTCTATGATCACGGATGGAGACGCCGCAATGAGAAAAGCTATAAGGAAGATTATGCCGAAGACAGACCATTGGCTGTGCAGTTGGCACATTAAGCAGAACATGGTACGTCACCTGCGTAATCCAATGCTTGGTGACTTCAGAAAACTCATCTACCATCCAATGGGAATTTTTGAGTTCGAGAAATCTTGGGCTGAGTTCAAGGCAAGGTATGAGTCACAGAATGGAACGTATGGATTTCCAAGATGTACAAACTTAGAAAGAGGTGGTCGGCGGCTTATACCAATGGAAGATATTTCTTGGGCTTGCAGAGCAACCAGCGCAGTGAGAGCCTGAACTCTAGGCTCCATAAGCATCTAGATTGCAAAATGTTGTTGGTTGATTTGGTGGAGCATACCGAGCACTGCATGTCGTGTATTCGTAGGAATGAGGCTGAGTTGGATGCAAAAGCTTCACAGTCGATCCCCTTCACAAGAATAAGTGCTCACCCATTAGAGAAAAGTGCAACACGTATTTATACACCAAAAATGTTCAAGAAGGTAAGAGAGTGTATTATCAAATCATGTGCATGGGAGATTGAAGAGGAGAGGGTAGAAGATGGTTTGGTCAGGTATGTAGTACTGTTAAAAGATGGAGCGCAACATAGGTTCATTGTGCAGTGTGTCTTGGATGGTTCATCGGTGAATGCTGTCAGCTGCCATTGTCGCAAGCTGCAGTGTGTAGGCATCCCATGTGCACACATATTTGCTGTTCTGAATTTGCTGGGTTTAGACACCATTCCTCGTTGTTGTGTTATGATAAGGTGGACAATGCAAGCCAAGGCTGCATTCATGTCAGAGAGGAAAGCCAATACGCATGTGTGGTCAGAACAGATGGGTCAGTATCGTGAACTGCGCAACAAGGCTAGTGTTGCTCTATTCAAAGCTTCGAAGAGCGTGGAGCATTCACATCAGGTGATAGATTTGCTACAGAACATTATGGATGACCCCATTAGGAATGATGAGAACATGGGGGCAAGACCATTTGGTCCTTTGCCCGCCCATTATTCTGCCTCTAGCCATGGCTCCGATGACAAAGTCCTTGATTCCAAGCGGATTGTTGCAAAAGGTGCTCCATGTAAGAAGAGGATGATGCTATTCCATGAGAGATTGCATCAGTCCTATGTGGCCAAGAAGAGAAAGAGAGCTTGCAACGAATGTGGCGATCCACACACGACAGGCGCACTTGTCCTCAACTAAAGTAATTGTTTATATCGTGTTATTTTGTTATGACATTAGGTCCTTTGGTTGCAGGCTAATATTTGTTTCCTTTTGATCTTAGAGGTGAAGCTTGACAATGAAATGTTGATTCTAGGACGCTGTAGCGGACCCCTACATTCCTAAGCAGGTAATCTATGCTTTGGGGCTTGCAATCTCGGACCCTTGTATATCCAATGGCTGGGTGGTAATCTAAAGCTAATGTCTCTTGAGAGTAGAAGTGCATTGTATAGTTCGTTTTGCTTCAAACTGCATTCACCTAGTCAGACATTTCATAATTTTCAGCTATAGTGGCAGGTTATTGTGCCATGTTTTAAATTATTTCATAATTCATTGAACATGTTTTAATTATCTCAGAATCAAGATTCCAGTAGGTCTATTGTTGAGTGTTGTCTCCGCCCATGTACTACTGTTGCTCTTCAAAACTGTTTTAATTTCAACTCTCTTTTTCAGCTTCTGTTACTATGGAGGGGAGGACAGGTCACACATGCTGACCAGCTTGCTCAAGAACTTATTAAGGAGCTGTGTGTTTCCAACAGGACCTGTTCAATCTACCTGGAGCCACTTATGCTGTTGTTTGCTTAAAATTATGCCTTTCGTGTCTGTTGGATCTGAACATTAGTATCAAACTATTTGCTACTTTCAACCATGTACATGTATCAAACTATTTGCTACTTTTCAATTTTTCAGGTGATGATGGTATTCGCTAATTAACTGATGGTTTTGTGCGCCAAGGCGCATCCTATTTACCTCATGTTCCGGATGATCGGTGAATAGCTAAGTGCAGTAACCTGCAGCACACTTCTAGCTGAGTTGATAATATCTTCTAAGTAAACCACCTAGCTCATTTGGTGGAGTGCAAGGTTCTTAATCCAGAGGTATTGGGTTCGACCCCGCGGGAGGCATTGTTTTCTTTTTCTTTAATATGCAGCAGCTACAAGATGAAATCACTGGATTATTGATGGAAAAAAAATTCGGTAATCCATCTGGTACGTAACAATTTTGTGATCTCGGAGAATATGTTCGTGCTGTTCTATCTTCTATCTCGATTTAGCTACTTAAAGGTCCTGGCTGCTATCTTAAGCAAGAAGTTAGTCTATCTCGGTAAATTGCAAGCCTGTTAAGCCTGTGGTCGTGGGTTTGATCCCCAAGGTCTGCGACTATTTGATTTTTTTATTTCTTTTATGCATTGATTGCTAACTCTGGACTTCACACTGCAAATGCAACGTTGCATGACTTTTTTTTGATAATGGATTGCTAGAAGATGAAATCAGGGAATAATTCTTTGATTTGTTAGTTCATTCGATATTGACGACAGATGGTATGTGCACCAATCGACTCCAATAGATTATGGTGAGACCGGACAACTGCTATACAATTATTTGATTTGTTACTTCATCCGATATTGACGGCATATGACAGGTGTAACACCGACTCCAATAGATGATGGTGGGACCGAACACCTGCTATAGATGATAGTGTGACCAAACCCAAATGACACCGATAGATAGTTGTAGGACTAGATGAGTCGTATATATGATGATTGGATTGGCCTACTCACATAGATGGCAGCGGGATAGGACGCCGACGCTTGATGTCAGGGGAATCGGACGGCTAAGCTAGCTGGTACTAGGAACATATAGAGAGGATAGATGCGAGCGCGATCGGACAACTAGGATAAATGGTACTAGGACTGGACAACTCTAATAGATGGTAGTGCGATCGGACAACTCCTAAAGATAGATGGTAGTAAGACCGGTATATGGTAGTGCGAGTAGACGGCTTGGATAGATGAAAATGAGACCGAGCAGCGACGATAGATGGTAGTGGGACCAAATGGTACTAGGTTAGATGGAAGTGAAACTGGATTTCTAGGATAAATTTTACAGATTGTCTAACAAGCTAGTGTAGTTTAGATGGTATAGCAAGACGATCTTTTCCTTCTGGTCGTGAGTTGAAGGCCCAAAGTGGTCCTGATTTCTAACTTTATAATTTGATTATTTTATGCCGGCTGGTACTAATATTTATTTCTGGTCGTGAGCTCGAGCGCCAAAGTGGTTGTGATTCCTAACTCTGTATTTTGAATATTTTATGCCGGCCGGTACAAATTGTGAAAATTGTAGTATGATATAACAACTCCTTGCATATATCTAAACTGATTCATGTTTAAGGTCTTATTGCACAAAAACTCTAGTTTATGTGCATATATCTATCCTAATTCATGTTCAAAGTCTTATTACACAAGAACTCTAGTTCATATACATATATCTATACTGATTCATGTTTAAAGTCTTATTACACAAAAACTCTAGTTTATTGCATATACTGATTCATGTTTAAATGGACATCACGTCTGTCCCCAATCATCCACTTGCCATATGGCAACGCAATTAGTATATGGTTACTCATGTATATATGTGCACATCGTCTTTGTTTCCTGGTGATGACCATCCAAAGCAAGTTTTGAATACACATCCATACAGCCCGGGTACCACCCTCAACCACGTGCAAAATCAACGAAGTACAGATCGTCAGCACCTACAGCAATGAACACCTTAATTACTATAATATGAAATACTTCACAATCATTAGCACTATTTTTTTTTGCTTTTCAGGCTCCACTTTCCATGAATAGCACACCTGGAACAAAGGAGGAGCAATTTCATGAGCCCTGCACTCCCGCACTCCCTAAAATAGCATCAACGGCACATACTGCAGCACGAGCTATGCCTAAGGTACAATAATTAACTCTTCAACAAAAGTCAGCAGCTTATATGTGATCCTCCATGCAATCAAAATTGACATGAATGCGAATATGCTTTGTCCATCTGCATCCATCAAGTTATTTTCAATACTGTAGGAAAAAAATTCACCATGGATCTGACCATAATAAGGAGAAATACCTAGCTTTAGCACCTTTCGATTCATTGTTGGAACAAACATGATAAGAAAACAGAAGTAAATCAATCAAAGTGAAAGCATCAACTGAGACTAGCTATAAAGCACCATTATCAACCAGCCAATCCATATTCAGGGAGAATAAAAGGGTCCTGATTTCTACAAACTAATCTATAGCTATCTCGGGCACACGAATGACAAACACATGCCATCATGGATAGCACAGCACGCCATCATCAGAAGTCATGAGCAACACACACAGATTGCATTAGTAGCACAGGAAATAGCCTTACTCATGGAATGCATTAGTATCACAGAAAACAGCAATAAACATTTCTTCTACACCATCGTTGTCAACATCTGCAATTATCTGTAGAAAGAATGTGAAAAATAACTCAAGGCCATTCATAGAATCAACATGAAATATATGCAAAAAGAATCAGAAAGGTTCACTTACTATTCTTTCTGTCAGAGTAATTCCTTCCATATTTTGTTCTCCAGCATGCAATTAGTAAGTTCTTTTGTCGAATAAGTTTTTAAGGAGCACATCCTCTAACAATTTAGTCAAATCTACAGGAAACAATGGCTTGTTGTCAAACAGCAATGTTTGATCTTATTAGTTCATTGGCTCCCAATCAGCATAAAGCAATCAGAGAAGTGGGACTTGGAGGTTTGCTAAAGCTAGGACAAGTTCAAATCCGACGCTAGACCTGCAATAAGTTGGCTGATTCTTATGACATTGACACAAATGCTTTCAACATTGGAGGATCTAAGCTACAAATCACCTTAAAAGATATTGATTATCTGATGGGACTACCGTCAGAAGGAGAGATCCCAGACATTAAAAAAAGGGCATCAAATGAGTTCGACATTGCATCACAACTCTTCCAAGCATACAAAGACAACAACGGCAAAATTTCTTTCAATGGCCTGGTCCAGCAAATCAAAAGAACAATGGATCTCATGATGAACATTTCATTAGAAGATTTGTGTTGTGTACAATTTGTCGTCTGCTATGCCCTACAACAAAGACTAATGTGAACGCGGACTACTTAAATCTCATGTTAGACATGAAAGACATCAATAATGTGAATTTGGCAAGGCTAACATTGGATCACCTCATACAAAGCATAATACAATATAGGACAAGACAACAAGTAAACCTTGTGGGCAATCTGGCTCTCCTATAGGAAAGACCCCGTGACTACTTATGTACGCACCAAGTACCAATACATAGCATCACTTGCCACGGCTAATATTAATGTGTTGTAATGCAGATTTGGTACTGGGAAAAGTTCTATGTGAACGAAGCTAAACATGGCATAGACATAGATTACACTGGCGTGAAAGACCTTTAATTCAGTATTGGGATGAGGAGATGTCGGAGCATTATTCCGGCAATACTACTTATGGGGCGGTGTGAGCACAGCAAATCTGGATGGGTGCACACGGGAGACAAGGTTTAGACAGGTTCAGGCCCTCTCGGAGAGGTAATACCCTACGTCATGTGTTTGGTGGCTGGTATTGCAAGTATCCCGAGTGCCGCAAGCCCTAGAGAGTCGATCTCGAGGGGGCTTGAGCTATGAAACAACGAGGATTTAGGTCGATCAGATTGGGTGGATTGGATGCCGATCGGAGGTCCCCTACCGGGCCTTATATAGCCGGCCGGGGTAGGGTTACAGAAGTCCGGATCGGTTAACAGATGTGTTTCCTAATCGGTTACAACAGATTCCGGGTATGCCAGATTGGTAATAGTCCTTGTCTTGTACTCCACGCTGATGAGGCGCCCCCGTGTTGTAGTCGGACTCCGAGTAGTCGGCCCGGCCCATCCCGTGGCCGGGAGGCCGGATTCGTCCTCCTTGATGATACCCGGGTGCCATGTCACCGTCAGGAGAAAGCAAAAAAAAAGAGAGAAAGCTAAGTTCAGAGAAGGGACGGTACACAAATTCTTTGCGATGTGTTCATGCAAATTAGATTTAAGTTGCTATCTTTGAATGCACAAACTAACCATAAATGTTATATTCTTTATCAGATTATGAAGGAAATCAGGAGTGATATAGAATATATATTGCACAGAACAACCCGTCTCAGCTCAAGTGATGATGTACGCAGATGTTAAAAACCACATTACGAATATTTATTTCTGGTCTTTGCATATTACATGTTATTCTGACTCATCTACATCATATTATGTAGGGCCTTAGCATACTTAAACAAGTTCTCTTGAATCAACACGTTATTGAATGTAAGCTTGACAGGCAACATTATATTATCAAAAATAAGTTCTACAAGTCACTACAAGATTCTATATATGACATGTAGCACAATATGAAACAAATAATTTAAAAAAACACCGTATGCAAATCGCTTTCGAGGTATGTTCCTCACATATGATTGTAGATTACTATATTAAAGATTGTTGCGTGGCTTCACCAATTTTCCATACAGGATAAGGGGTACATTTTTCCCACCATACCGGAGGAAGAGGTTGAGGTAAATCTAATATAAACTAGTTAAGATTACTTCCATTTTAAGTTATATGTTACAATGCGATTGTCCTTGTCCTATGTTGTAGATGTCGTACTGTCAAAAGGGGAGACAAGTGTGCTGCACATATGCCACCTAACCAACAGGAGGTAGATGACGATGAGGCAAACAAGACATCTAGTGATGAGGAAACTAACACAATTACTAAGCGGTTGCGAGGACCGTCAGGGAGGGTATCTAAATCATCTTACAGTAAAACAGATCCATATATCTATTATGATCACGAACGGAGACAACGTCGTAAAAAAAGGACGAAGATGGTACTTCCTGTCAAATGTTGCCCTTATCTTCCTATACATCATTACACTATCAATTAATAATTGTTTCTCCACTTACAAAACGCAGTAGGTACGATTGCCACAATTGCTTGGATAAACAGACAAAGAGTTTCCAAGGTTTTGGTCCACATAGACGATCTAGCCATTACAAAACAGACCCTAGAGTGCCTAACAGTTAATTATGAAACTGATGGCTCGCACAAATACTTGCATTGCACGGTAAGTGGTATATGTTTTGTTAGTTACTTTCGGATTAGGATATAATCTAACATTTACATTCTACATGCAACACTAGATCATTGACGCGACCATTTATCGTCAACGATATTCCAACCCTTTGATACAAGGGATGGCAGAAAGGTCTTCATCAAGCAGACATGTTATGTGCAAACATTGGCTAGAGATGGCCAATATTATGCATCATCTGTGGATGATATTGAAAAAGAACACAACAAGAAAAAGGCAGTTATATATCTAAAGCACGACACGGTAAAACATAATACCTACCTAATTATTTCATATAACATTTAGTCGTACAGTCTTATGTAGATCTTTCTAATTTCATGCAGATCTTCCTACCCCTAAACCGAGGTCTACATTGGTACCTAGGAGTGTTGAATGCCTCATCAAGACAAATTCAAATCCTCGACTCATTGGTTTCGCACAGTAAAGAGCCACATATGCAACTAACAAACATAGTGAGCTTACCATTTTGTACTCCCCTTCAGTGAACATTGATACTTTTTACATTCTATTCATTACTTAAATAAACACTTCACAGCTGAAAGGAATTGAGTCATATATAGAGATGGCACTACAGAACTACCGATAACTAGTTGGCCAGACTTCAAAATGACATCTTGGGAGATCAAGACTATAGCAGGCGTACCAAGGCAGAAAGACTCGTATGTTACATTCATCACCAATATACTAATATACTTATTTTCTAAGCTTGCGAATGCAATATATTACCTCAGAATGCTATACTAATATATTTTAATCCATGCGGTTCCTTGTCGAACCCCAGAATTCATAACAGAGAGTCTTAAGTAAAATCACCCGCTAAGTCGAAACGTCAACCCCGACCTCAACTCCTGGGGATCAATCCCAAGAGGAGTGGAGTGATATGGCTCCGAATAGCCCGAGACGTCAACCCCGAACTTTCCCCGGCAAACTAATGCACGGGTCAAGTAGGGTGATATGGTCTCCTCACTCTGTTCCTACTGAGCCGGAACATCAACCCCGAACTCGTCCCGGCAAATTAATGCTCGGCTGGAGTAGGGTGATATAGTTCCCAATCTCTCAGTAGCAGAGTCGCTTCACAGGGGTGATCAAACCTAATAACTCTATGATAGGAACTCTGAAATCCTACCCACAACATGTGCTTCATCAACATACACGCATGGCACATGAGCAGGCGAAAACAACCATATTTCACAGCAGTAACTCTACGACCGAAACTGCAATATTATAAGTTTGAAACTTAACAAACATATATACACACAAGGATCCGAAGATCTAAATACACACAGCGGAAGAGTATTAGCGGCTACGAAGCCAAAACGGTAGAGCCAAAAGTGGCAGCGAAACAAACCAAACTGCCAACCCCAGGGCAGGATCACTGCCTGGGATTCCCAGCGTCTAGGCGTCGTCGGTGTCGAGTTCTATATAGAAACCACCCTCTGGAGGGGCAGTTTCCTCTGCAATAAAAATATCAACAATAGCAGGGTGAGTACAAAATTGTACTCAGCAAGACTTACAGTGCGGAAGTAGTAATAGACGTGCCAAGTATCAACAAAGGGGGTAATTGTGGACTAATTTGCAGAAAGCCAGTTTTACCTTTGTCAATAGGAGTAAGTAGATTAGAAATCGACTACCAGAATGCTTTTCAAAGGAGATGAGTCGAACACTTCTCGATTAGTCCTTACTGCAGATCGCCACACCTTAGATACCTCGACCCATCCTCGACCACCCTGGGAGGAAGCTGTCGCTACACCATCCTTAGAGTTGGCAAGTTTTAGAGTTGGTTGTAGTTGTTTAATTCGATGCAAAATCTTACCAAGTTGTCCATAACCGCGGACACGGCTGTTCAACAGTTTTAACCCTGCAGGGGTGTACATCTTTACCTACACGTATCGATCGTCTCCTAGTGCCATCGCGATTGACACACTTTCACGAGGTGTGCTGGCGGAGGGTGATCGAACACGACCTTTACAATGCTTTCGACCTAGGTATGAGCCACCCTTACGGGCCAATCCATGTACATCAGTCCGGCCGTGACTACGACACGGTCCCATAAGTTTGTAGCAGGTGATACATCCCTGGACTCGAACCGTGTGTAACCCTTACACCTATATTGAAGCACCACACCACATTCCTTTTTCACGCACCCGGCAAATGGAAACGGCAAACTATGCAGCTCATACTCTAAGTCTAGGCAAATTATTTAGTCGTGGGTGGCCCCATAATCCACCCGTGTAGAAGCACGCGAATCTTGGTTCGAAGGGACACCGGTAACCGGTCCTTGCGGGAAGACGAGACAACCCACCATGCTCCCAGCCATGGCCTCTCGTCTAAACCCAGATATGATTAAGCAAGTTCATTAGTTATCCCGGTGAACACCCACCTACCACGTAACCCATCCAACAGTGTGAATTTGCCTGCCATCCAAGAAATTATGACTCGACAAGTCTAAGCATGTCTAAGCATTAGTAATATAGCAAGCATTAACACAGTATACACTATTCTACCAATCTAGATAGGTTAGGATGGTGGTGGAGTTGTTTAAGCGACAAGGTGAGTCTTATTCATCAGACTAGGGTTTTGCTTAACGGAAAAATAACAGTTGAACGCATGTGATAATGAATTTAAAAACAACTAATACTTTGCAAATAGTATGAGTTTTGCAGCGTGACCAAAGGGGGCTGCTTGCCTGGTTGCTTTGCAACGATACCCTGCTCGTGATCGAGACTCACCGGCATGAGATGACATGCATGCCATGACGTAGAGGATGCAAAATAAGGACTAATGCAAGTGGAATCAATTTAATCGGAGTCCGGACGCATAAAATATCGCGATCCGAAATTCCTCCGGCTACTCGGAAACCCTAATTTGAGTTTTTAGCAAATTATATTATTCCTAGCATGCAAACATGGATGAAAATGATATTTTTGAATAGATCTTCTTTTTCTGAACATTTTGATATATTATTTGCATTTTTCTGATTTAAAATGGATTTTCTATGAATTTTACAAGATTTAATCCATTTTGAATACTTTGTTGTATTTTTCTCAGTAAAAATAATCTTTAAAGAAATTCAATATTAGCAGAGGCTGACATGTGGGCCCTACTGGTCAAAATTGACCAAATTGACTAGGTCAATGACATGTGGGGCCCACTGTCATTGATTTCCTTTTCATTTATTCTTTTTCTTAAAGTTCTTACATCTGGGACCCGCATGTCATAGAGATAAATTGAATTAGCTCACTTACTCTACTGGTTAGCTATTAATTAACCTCATTCATGAGCCAGCTCAGTGTTTAATAGCATGATTAGCACTTACTTGGGTCATTAATGCGTCTGAACAATGATTAGGCTTATTAACTACACAGTAGAATTGATGACAGCCATTACTGTTCGGTTAGCATTGATTATGGCAATTAATCAGCAGATTAGTGATTAATGTGTTATTAGGACACATTTAATGGCTACTTGCTCTTAATTGAGCTGGAGCTCGGTCGGGAGCCGGCGACAAGCGGCGGTTACCGGGGAAGCGGCGGACTCCGGCGAGGAGGGGCGGCAGGCTGGCTAGGGCTCGACGGCGGAGGCCTTCAGGCGAGGCGGCGACGTCCTTCGGAGGAGATGGCGACGGGGCGTGGAGCGGCGGACCGGTGGCAGGTGGAGGAGGCGGCTTGGAGTGAGGCGGCGGGTCACCGGAGCTTGGCAAGGGGAGGAGCAGCCGGGGTGCTTCGGGACCTCGGGCGGAGGAGCTTGGAGGAGGGGCGACAAGCGGGAGCGGTGCGGTGAAGGGTGGCGGGTGGGGATCGGGTAGCCGGCGGCGGGAATGGAAGGGAGGCGGCGAGGAGCTTGGGGGACCCGGGGAAGCGGCGGTGGCGGGGGGAGGGGGGTGCTCCGGCGACGGCTCGGGAGGGAGCTTGGGGAGGCACCGGCGGGGCAAAGGGGAGGGGCGAGCGGCGACTGGAGGAGGACGGAGCCGGAGGTGGGGGTGCTTGGCGAGGTGGCGGCGTAGGGAGAGGAGGCCGGCGACGAGGCGGGGTGCGGGGGACTCGGGCGGCGCGGATGAAGGGGATCGGCCGGGGAGGGAGGAGCTCCGGGTGGTGAGAGAGAGAAGAACAGAGGGGGCGGCGGGAGATAGGGATGGGGGCAGCCGAGTGAAGGATAGGGATGGAGGGGGGGGTTGCTTACCGAAGAAGCAAGTGGGGGGGGGGCGGTTGCGGGCTGGGCCAAGAAAGGAAATGGGCCAGGGCTGGCCCATTCGGTTGGGGGAGAAGGAGGTAGAATTAGGGTTTTAGATTTAGGTTTTGTTCTTTTTGCTTTTCTGTTTTTAATTTTCAAACAATTCTTAAAGCAAATCAACTTCTTTTCAGCAATCCACGAAAAACCCTAATTATTTCCTTCATATAGATACTTTCAAACTCAAAAGGACCGCTTGAATTAAGCCCCGAGTACAAGGTTCAAGTTTATATTGGATCGAAGTTTCAAATTCATCGAATCCTTTATGCAAGATTTGGGATTTTGATGAGCATTTCAAAAATTCAAAAACTTTCTCATTTTTACGGTTCATATGATCATGCCATGAAATGCACATTACAAGATAATAAACTTAGGGACGTTACATTCGTCATGCAGCCGTTTCATGCTAAAGTTCATAGAACTATGGATGGGATCTAAATTGTTGAAAAGATTTACACAGGTGTGCAGATTTCTAATTTTATTTCAGCATGTACTGAAAACTTCCGCGTACATTAGTTTCTAACTGCTTGTCTCTACATATGCGGCATGATATGGATGTTTTCAGGACGGAACTAGCATGCCACTTGCTCTATTATGTTCAACAAGATCAAGACACACGCTAGTCCGGAAGCATCTCGTGACGACCAAGTGTCCAACAACAATAATCCAGTTATGAAAGAACAACTTCCCCGAATGATAGTTCTGAATTATAGCTAGGCCTTATGGCAGTACAACTATATATCTAAAGGATTGTCTTAGATGAACTGCGTTTTTTGTTTAGACATTAGTTAGTTGGTGATGTATTATTTATCCTATCTATGCAAGAGGAAACACTTGATAAATTTGATAAACCGTAAGATGCAAGACTGACCTATTTGGAACGTCTTTGAAGGATCTCCAGTATCTTGGAGAAGTTGGGCCTCTTAGCTGAATCTCTATGCCACCATTTCTGAAGCAGCTCGGCGAACTTGGGGCTGGTATCTTTTGGAATTGTCGGCCTAATGCCCTGCAGAAAATGCACAAGGGTAGTCTAACTTCTCTAGCAAATGCTATACCTTATAAGCAAAGCAAAGTTGTCACAAATGCTTACTTACCTTCTGAACAACACCTATTGCTGCTTGAAGCGGTGTTAGGTACTCATAAGGGATCTGAGAAATCACACAATTATGACCATCAATTTAAGCCTAGAGTAATTTACGTACTAGTTAAAAATAAAGAAAAACCTAAAAGTCTATTCAGATAGAAGGCTATTGTGGTTACCTTGCCAGTTAGCAACTCCCATAGAACAATACCAAAGCTAAAAACATATGCTTTGTGATCGTAAGGCTTATGTTGTATGACCTGAAGTTACAATAATACATACATGCTATAAGAGAAAAGGAGGTACTCTATTTCTATGACATATGCATGCATGTATATGACGCGCACCTCAGGTGCCATCTAACGATAAGCTCCAGTTTCTGCAGTCATCACTCCGGATTGATCTTTCACACATGCAACACCAAAGTCTGCAACCTTTACAACCTCAAAAATATGTATTTTCCTACTTTTAGAGTTTAACAATACGAGACTTTCTGATTAAACGAATATCACGATTTATGAGAAACACCAGCCTTGTTTTCATCCATGAGAAGATTCGCCGTCTTGAGATCACGGTGAATTATGTTGTTCTGATGCAGGTAGTTCATTCCTTTAGATATGTCTATTACCACTCTCAGTATTTCTGCAAGCTTGAAAGCCCCAAAGCAACAGTAATCAAAATGGGCGCGTGTAGGCAGAGATTAACATCAACCTTGCAACGACCCGTGGAGCGGAACGAGGTTGGGTTGGCTCACCGCGTCAATCCTGCGCGCCGCGGCAGTGGCCACCTCGGAGCACATTGCAAGTCATCCCAGGGGATCTCGGCGGCAGCCGAGCTTGCGACGGTGCGGAGGTGGCCGATGCGGACCCTGCGGAGGCGCGGATGAGGCCCGCGGCGGCAACGCGGAGGCGGAGCCCCAGGCGGCACGGCGAAGGGCGAGCCCGCGAGACGGCTCGGCAGAGGCGGAGGCAGAGTCTGCGGTGGTGCGGCCGAGGGAGAGCCCGAGGAGGGGGCGTGGCGGAGCCGTGCACAGGCCTAGGAACGGTCGGGCGCGGGCCGGCGGAGGCGCGCCAGCGGCCGGACGCGCTCGCGGAAGGAGGCGCGCGAGGGCGGAGGCGCGGGCTGGTGGAGGCGCGCCGGTGGCCGGAGGGGCGGGCCGGCGGAGACGTGGGTGGTCGGAGGACACCGACGATGGGGAGGAGGGAGCGGCCGGAGGGGTTTAAACGGAGATGACCGAAATGTATAGATGGAAATTAGGGATACGGGATTAGCGTTACGGTTTGAATATATTCCTAAAAATTTATGTGAGTAAAAAAAGTTTTATTTTTCAAATACCAGTTTTATCCTCAATATCAAGATACTCTATAAGTTTTTTTAAAGCCTCTGGAGGTGGTACTTCTTAAGTATAGTATTAAAATACCAGATTAGATTAACCATTAAATTAGAATAAATAAACGATCTATATTCATTCTAGGTACAGTAAAAGAACAAGCTGGGTCGCACTGCGGCCTTTCGTCGAAAGAAAAGCTGGGGGTCATTGTCGGCACCGGTACAGGAACCCTCGAAATTCTTTCTGTTCCCTCCAGTGGAGTCGATGAGACGCGCGCATGATTCACCTGCCTGCCTGCGTACAGCGTACGGTGGTAGGGTCAGTACGGGGTGCACGATTATACGGGTCACTCGGGCTCGAGATTATGTGATTTGCACTACTACAGAATGGTCTATTCGTGGCGCCATATCCGAGGCGGTTTAGAAAAACTGCCACGAATAACGTATGTCGGAAGCGGTTAGCACGAATAAACCGCCTCGGATAACGATTTCCGGGAGCAACCGCCACGGATAACGACCACATCGGAGGCGGTTATAAATAAGCAACCGCCTCCAATATGATCCGAGGCGGTTAACTATTTATGACCGCCTCGTATATCGACGTTATCGGAGGCGGTTATATATTGGCAACCGCCTCGGATAAGCGAGTACATATCCGAGGCGGTTGCCTATATATAACCGCCTCGATTTAGTCGATATACGAGGCGGTTGCTTGGATTTAACCGCCTCCAATATGATTCACAGTATTTATTGCACTGCGCGAGCAGACATACGACCATGTCTTAAATGTGGCGAAGTGCTGGCGATTTTTTGAGCGATTTGCTGTGGATTCTTTAGTGGAGAAGCTACATTTGGTAGAGAAGTTGGAGAAGAACTTCCTAGCTTGTTGATTAAGAAAGGTTGGTGTTTAGTTTTTGAGTCATTTCATCCAATAATTTTTGTTGATTGTGCTCTTTTCTTGAACATTAGTTGAGAAGATTCAATTATATGATAATAATTTGATCGATTGAGATGTTTGAGTTATTTGTATGTTTGAATGCATTTAAATTTGTTGGTAAGGTATGCAAATTATGAAACAATTCTATAATTTGTGGGTAAAAAGGAAAAGAAATGATGGAAATTTTTTGTGGCATATTTAATTTTTATACGGAAGAAAAGTGGTAATATGTTAGTTATACGGAGAACGCGTATATGTTAGTTATATTAGCAATTAGTATGGCTATTTAGTTATAGTAGTTAGTTATGTTAGTAATTATTTGTACAATTCGATTATGTCAGTAATTAATGTGTTAAACTCATCTCACGAAGTCGGTGCACTTAATAAATTTAATTAAAATTTCAAATTTCCATATGCACGGCTTAGATGGATCGATCGTGGATGTACGGAGCTCGCACCACAGAGGCGTATAGAGATGGAGTGAGATCATTTATGGAAGCTGCCGAGGCGGACATGTTGAGACAGGGTAGAGGTGACACGTACTGTCCATGCCTAGACTGTGGTAACGTAAGGTTTTTTGAGCTGCATCATATTGAGTACCACATCTTCAAGAGAGGTTTTACGGAAGGGTATTCAACTTGGACCAAGCACGGCGAAGATCAAGCCGTAGTATCGGATGATGATATTTTCGCCGATGATATAGCAACCGATATCCCAATTGATATCCCTTGTGATTCACAACATGAGATGTCCGATGATCCGGGGTCGATGCCTGAGCTGGAACAGATGTTGCGTGATTTCGAAGGGCACGAAACCGACAGAGAGTACCAGCAATTCGTAGGCTTGATGGGGGCATCGGAGAAACCGCTTTTCGCAGGATGCAAGGCTAAGTTCACTTTGTTATATGCCGTGCTTGAACTACTGAAGCTGAAGGCGAGCAACAGCTGGTCCGACAAGATCTTCAACGAGTTGTTGGGCCTTCTAAGTGACATGCTTCCGGAGGGAATGAGTTACCCATCAACACGTACAGAGCGAAGAAGTTGCTTTGTCCCTTAGGACTGGAAGTTGAAAAGATACATGCATGTCGGAACGACTGTATGCTATACCGGAAAGAGTTTGCGAAGCTACATTCGTGCCCTGTGTGCAAGGCTTCTCGGTACAAGGGTAAAATTGGAGTAGAAGGAGCTGAGGAATTCGTCCAGGTGACGAAGGGGACTCCCGCGAAGGTTGCTTGGTACCTGCCTGTAATCCCGCGCCTGAAGCGTTTGTTTGCAAACCCGAAGGAAGCAAAACTTTTTCGCTGGCATGCGGACGAGCGGAAGACAACCGATGGAAAGCTGAGACACCCTGCCGATGCAATCCAGTGGAGGAACATCGATAGGAAATATCCCCAATTCGGTGCGGAAACTAGGAACGTAAGGTTCGCGCTCAGTACAGACGGAATGAATCCATTTGGCAACATGAGCAACCGACACAGCACCTGGCCCGTACTTCTCAGTATGTACAACCTACCTCCCTGGCTTTGTATAAAACGGAAGTACATTATGATGTCCACACTTATCGAAGGGCCTAAGCAACCTGGTAATGACATCGACGTGTATCTCCAACCGTTGATGGATGAGCTACAAACACTGTGGAACACAGGAGTGCACGTATGGGATACGGACAAAAGAGAATACTTCACTCTGCGGGCCATGCTGTTCTGCACAATCCAAGACTTTCCCGCTCTCGGCAACACCTCCGGTCAGACGGTGAAAGGACACAAAGGCTGTGTCGTATGCATGGAGAATACCGTTAGCCTAAGTCTCAAGAATTACGGGAAAGTCGTGTACATGGGTCACCGGCGGTTCCTGCCTATAAGGCACCGTTACCGGAGGTGGAAGTCACAGTTCAACGGGAGAACGGAGAACGGTGCGAAACCAAGGCCATTAAGCGGTGCAGAGATATTCGAGAAGGTTAACGACGTGGATGTCGTGCTCGGAAAGGGTCGGAAAAAGAAGCCCGCTGATGAGTCGTCATACTGGAAGAAGCGATCTGTGTTATGGGACCTACCTTACTGGAAGGACCTAGAAGTCCGGCACTGCATCGATGTGATGCACATAGAGAAGAATATTTGTGACAGCGTGTTGGGTCTACTGCTAAACATGAAGGACAAGACGAAGGATGGCGTCAAGGCCTGACTCGACATGGTTGATATGGGAATCAGGCCAGAGCTGGCGCCTGTACTTCTACCTAACGGGAAGACATACATCCCCCCTGCCTGTTACACTTTATCGAAGGCAGAGAGAACCGAGTTTTGCAAGTTCTTGCATGGCGTGAAAGTTCCGTCCGGCTACTCAGCCAACATCAAGAGGCTCGTCTCGATGCAGGACCTGAAACTCATCGGCATGAAGTCTCATGACTGCCATGTTATGATGACACAGATGTTCCCAATTGCAATCAGGAATATCCTCCCTCCTAACGTCCGGGAATCAATCACCAAGCTGTGCTTCTTCTTCAACAAGATTTCTCAGAAGGTGATGGACGTCTTCGAGCTAGATGATCTGGAGTTAGCGGCGGCGGAGACTGTATGTCAGCTAGAGATGTATTTCCCCCCGTCTTTCTTCGATATAATGGTGCATCTCATCGTCCACATTGTGCACGAAATCAAGATGTGTGGCCCAGTCTTCCTTTGGAGCATGTACCCGTTCGAAAGATTCATGGGAATCTTGAAGCACTACGTGAGAAACAGGTATCGACCGGAGGGAAGTATTGTCGAAGGTTATGCTGCAGAAGAGGTTGTCGAGTTCTGTGTTGACTACATGGAGTCAAACCAACCGATTGGCGTGCCATGTTCTCGGCATGAAGGCAGGCTCGATGGTGTTGGGACTATCGGAAAGAAATCTATAACGGCGGACCAAGCAGGACACGCACTTGCCCATTTCACCGTGCTGCAACACACGACCGCCGTTGCCCCCTACATGGACGAGCACAGGGCAAAGTTAAGGCAAGAGCATCCAAATAGAACCGATGCGTGGAGGACGAGAGAGCATAACAAAGAATTCAACAAGTGGTTCAAGGAGCGTCTTCGTCTAGGTGCCTCTAGCGACATGCTTACCTGGTATGCGAAGGGCCCAACATTCGAAGTCGTCACTTGGCAAGGATACGACATTAATGGATACACGTTCTACACGAGAGATCAAGATAAGAAAAGCATATTTCAAAATAGTGGGGTCCGCATAGAGGCTTCTGATTTGAGCGGGAAACGGAGCTGGTACTATGGGTTCATCGAGGATATTTGGGAGCTCGACTACGTGTACTTCAAGTTTCCATTATTCCGGTGCCGGTGGGTCAATCTGCAATCTACGAAGGTCGATCTCCACGGCTTCGTAACGGTTGACCTTGAACGTGTTGGATTCAAAGATGACCCATTCATCCTAGCCAATCAAGCTCACCAGGTGTTTTACGTGACCGATCCGGCGAAGAAGAATCTTCATATTGCACTACAAGGTAAAAGGAAGATTGTCGGAGTTCAGGGTGTGGTGGATGAGGATGAGTACAAGATATTTGAAGATACACCTCCGATGCAACATAGCATTAGAGACGCGACGGCCGATGAACCTAATGAACCAGTCTACGTGCGTGAAGATCATCAAGAAGGGCTAGAGTTCGACGAGGAAATGCCTAGCAAGAAGAAAAAGAGGAGGAAGCGGAGGCAATGATATATTTGAGATGTGGTGATGACACATGGTTGATACTTGCATGAAAGAAGTAATTATATATGTTAGATGCTTCTCTTGATATAATGCTTCTCTTGATATGAATGTTTGGGTTCATATATATGTGGTGTATATATATTGATGTTTATATATGAATGGAGATGCAATGGTATATGTGATGGTTGTGTGTACATATGTGATGTTTATATATATATTGATGTTTATATATATGTGTTTATATATATTACGAATGGAGATGCAATGATATATGTGATTTGTTGAATTCTGTCCATTGAGACTTCAGAAAACAGAATGTGCACCTGCTGGAAAAAATATAATGGAGGCGGTTGGACTAGTCTAACCGCCTCCTTTATTCCTAATCGGAGGCGGTTAGACCGGGTAAAACGCCTTCGATTAGGTCTAATTGGAGGCGGTCATATAACCGCAACCGCCTCCTTTATGTTTATCCGAGGCGATTAGATCTACCCAACCGCCTCCGATATCTCCCATATTGGAGGCGGTTAGATCTTTTTAACCGCCTCCTTTATGCTAATCCGAGGCGATTAGATCGATTTAACCGCCTCTTTTATCTCCCTTATATAAAATCGAACTGCCATCCCCGCGCGCAGAACTGCCTTCTCTTCTCTTGCCCTTCCCGCCGCCCCGACCAGCGTCGCCGCCCAGATCACAAGTCCTCGCCGCCCCCCACCTTCATCGCCGCCTCCCAGAGCACAAGTCCTCGCCGCCGGCCGCCGCCTCCTTCCCCGGCCTCCCCGACGACCGGCGCCCCTCACCGAGCGCCCCCGACCGGTGGCCTCCTCCCCGACCGAGGACCGCCGCCGGCCGCCTCCTCCCCGACCGAGGACCACCGCGGGACGCACCCTAGACGTCCGACGACCACCGCCGGCCGCCTCCTCCTCCCCAACGACCGGCCGCCTCCTCCTCCAACCGCAAGCACACGGTTAGCCCGTGTAACCTAAAGTTTTTGTTTTCCTCTCTTCTGCAGCCTTGTACTTTGGATTTGGATCCTCTTTAGCAGCTTTCCAGTTAGTAGAAACTGATATTCCAATCATGAATTCTATCATTTATAAACAGATACGGCTTTGGCATGCATATTGACACTATCATAATTGTACTGATTTCACTGATTATATATGCCTCAAGAGTCTTACGTACAAATGTTTAACAGAAATGAATTTGCAGCAGTTAAGTAAGGAGACTACTTAGTATGAAGAAAATGTATAAAACAGTGGCATTGTTAGCGTAAATAAATGTGTCAGCACATAGGACACCAAGGAATAAACAAAAAGTGAATGTTTGACTTCTTGGGGTGCACTTGTTGTGAAGCATCTATACAAATTTTATGTTTTGTGTGTTTGTGGATTATTGAATTTTACAAGAAAACATTGTGAGATGTGATCGTTGCAACAGACTTAAATGCTGGGAACAAGTTAATTCGCAAACTTAATTATATAAGCATCATGTCTAGATTTCGAAGTAGTGATTGTGGAAGCGTAGCAACAGACTTTTAGTTGATGAACACCATACAGTGAGGAACTGAGAACATAGTGGACACAACACGCTAACCTATATCTGCAAACATACAATAACCAACATTTAGCTTCTCGAAACAAATATGGAAGACCATACGGAATCCCAGCATATCTGTTACAATAGTATATAGAGGAGAGTCCTAATATAGACTCGATTATGTGTATAAATTCGTCTCAATTCTAAGTATACTAATATAGACTCTACAACTCGTATTCACTACTTTCTCATGTAGTTGTCTAGTATTCTCTTATTTCTTCGAAATTACTCTGTTCTATATATAAGAACACTGTATACTCTCTCCTTCGTCTATGTACAACTCTTCTCATTCTAATACTCTCTCGAACTTTTACTAGATTCTACTCATTTTATAATATTTACTAATCTCATTGACATTAAAGTTCATCACTTCTCTCGTCATTTATCTTCTCTCTCGTTATCACTATATGAATCTATATCTTCTTCTCTCATGTTTACATATGTATCTCTCTCAAAGATGAGCTCTCCGCCGCCCTCCCCTACGATATCGCCGTCGGGGTCGCCAAGACCTTCGACATCGTCAGGAAAGGGATCTCGCAAACCAAGGAAGCCATCGGGGAGGCCGAAGGGCAGATGGGTAGTTCAGAGCCTGGATCCGGTGACCGGAGTGCCTGAGCCAGAAGAAACCCGGAAGAAGTGGCGGACGTTATGCGGGGTGGTCGCCCGTTCTAGGGTTAGGATCACCCTCGTGGATTGGGGTGAGCTGACACGGGAAGAGCGGAGGTCCCTCTTTGACGAAGTGAAGGGCTCCTTCATGTACCCGGAAGAGGTCGAGGCCGAGTTCTTCCGAGCGACAATACTGACGGCTGGGAAGTGCTGGAGGAACTTCAAGCACAGACTGGTGAGGGACTATCTCAATCAAGAGAAGTCGCCTTGCCAGGCATACCTTGATGTCTCCGAAGAAGATTGGGCGGAGTTCTGCGCCTTGAAGTCGTCCGAAGAATTCCGGACAGAAAGCCAGAAGGGGAAAGAGCTAGCCAGCAGAAACAAGCACCCACATTTCCTCGGCACCTTAGGGTACGTCGGTGCGAAGAAGAAGTGGGCAAAGGAGGACGCGGAAGCGGAGAAGCACGGTCAGCAGCCGGCGTTCTCGGGTTTCGGCGACAACCGAGTCCAGGACTGGTGCAGAGCGAGGACCAAGGTGGATCAAGGTGGGCAATGCGTATGGAGAAACCCTGAAGACGAGCAGGTATATCAGAGAATGGTGGGGCTGAACGAGCAGGCATCTCAAGGCTCGTTTGTGCCAAGTCAGGAGAAAGACATACTCTCCGAGGCCATCAGCACCAGGGAGCCCTATGGACGCACCAGGGGTCTCGGAAACCTGGCAACGTGGAGCAAATCCTTCACCGGGGACACACAGGAGGCACATCGGCAGCGGAAGAGAGCTAGAGCCGAGCAGATGAAAGCAGAGATTCAATCGTCGCTTGAGACGCAGTTCGAGGAGAGAATGAGGGCAATGGAGGAGAGGCTATCAGCACAGTACCTGCAAGACAGGGCGCCGGTCGCAATTAGCCCGGGTGCCCGCCGCAGTAGCTGTGCATCTGGTGCGGATGATACTTCTCCTATCGACCAGATTGGGGGTCCGACGAGGTGCAAGCTGCAGATACAGTTCGCTACGACGAACTTCTCGATGGACGCCGCGTACGGGCAGGTCTGGCCATCTCCTCCTGGAACGGTGCTACACGGTGTCTCCTTGGCGGCAGGCTTCGCGCGAGTGCAGGTTGAGTCAATCAACCCGACTTTCGCTTGCTGTCCTTTGCCGGCTGCGGGAGAATCTGATGAGCTGCAGACATTAAGCGACGCGGTCGGGTCATTCGTCCAGTGGCCGAAGAAGGACGTAGTCCTCGAATCAGCACCGAGCGCACCTTCCGTTCCTCCATCTCCGGCGGATCAAGGGATGCTGAGGTTTTCACCGGTGCTTGCTACATCTCCGCCCAAGGCTTCGACGGAGCTCGTCCTTCCTCATCCAGTCCCGACAGTGCAAGATGTGGAGGCTCAACATTCGCTCCCCGCTCAGCTCCCGGCACTACCAGCAACGCAGACCTCACAGGCACGCCGGAGTCGAACGAAGAGTCACGGGGCGACGTCCAAGCTGAAAGTCTACGAATCCAAGAAGTCTGCTTCAAAATATGCTTCTGATGTTGAATATCCTCTAGCGGAGCTGGCTCGCCAGTACGTGCCTGGAGAACCTATGGTGGACGATGACGTGAACTTGGGCGTAGCCGGCCGGCAGCTCCATGATCATTACCTCGAGATGTCGCGCAGGCCGTTCCCAGATACAAGACTCGGCCTCGTGGTTTTCTTCAAGGAGGAGCACTTCAAGCACCGCCACGGATATATGTTTCCCGTGGATTTCTCGGACATCTTCGACATGATGCACTTCCGTGAGCTAGACGCCAGTCTAATGAGATGCTTCTCGCTGTAAGTCCTTACAGCACATCACCGTTTTGTTTTGTCACTCCTAAATGCCTGCAATGTAACTCCTTATTCTCCATATCGATCAGGTACATGATTGAGCTGAGCGTACGAAGAAGGATGCACAACTCCGTGGGGTTCGGCGACCCACATTTGATCTCCGCATATTGTCTCGAGCAAAATAGGAACATGGTGCGGGATTATGTCGTGCATTTACTCCATGAGTACTCCGCACGAGATCAGATCCAGGTTGCCTATAACATCGGGTAAGCCACATCCTGCGCGAATTCTTATGGTTCGACGGCTAAACATGTAATAACTTCGTATCGTACAAGCAGCGGCCATTGGATCCTCGTCGTGATCGTGCCGAAATGGAGTAAGGTATATTACCTTGATTCCATGAGGCGCAGCATGGACTCGTGCAAGCAAGCGTACGTGGACATCATGACTGTACTCGACGAGTAAGTATCAAAACGTTCGACTTAGTCCATGTCTATTCTTTCTTCTTCACAAAGGAAGAGATAGTTCGATGCTAACTGTTTTTAATCACCCAGAGCGTTTGACACATACATCAAACACGGGGGGAGGCACAAGGTCAAGCGCGGAGTGGCCGTCAAGTTAAGCCATGATTGCAAGTTTAAGGTATTCCGTAATGTCCTTGACTCCTAGAACTAATGCCATCATAATTCTGCCCTCTATACCTAATCGATATCCCTTTTGTAGTGCCGGCAACAACCTGAAGGGACCAACCTCTATGGGTATTATGTGTGTTTCCACATGCTAGCCCTTTCCAGCAACCCCAAGTGTTCTACCGGTAAGAAACCAGCGCCACTGCTAATGTTGAGTGTTTAGTCGTTCTATTCGCCCTGAGCGTAAGACTCATGTTTTCAGGAAGCGACGAAAACCATGCAAATCAAGATGTTGGAAGATATGGACCTCACCCAGGTCCGGTCGCACATCGCCGGCTTCTTGAACAACGAAGTCATTAGTGCCGAAGGGCGCTTCGGTTCCCCGGCGACAATCTAGGAACTTAGGATTGAGATTAGTTAGATGATTACGTAGGTTTCTACTTAGGTCATTAGTTACTTCATTAACTTCTACAATCAAACTTTGTAATTATCTGTCCAACAGGTGGTTTCGAATGATAAGTGCACTTGATGTTCTTAAACGTCGTGTTGTTCATTTTTTCTCTCACTGCTAACGTCACTTTATTACATATGATGCTTCTTTATCAACAGATATGGTGTATGAAGGCTTCGGCGCGTGGTTCTATTCGTGTGAACAATTGAAGAGAGGTCTAGTTTTGTTTAATTTGATCAATATCCTGGCTGTGAATTGAGGATATGACTCAACTGAACAAACTTTTGTAATATTTATTAATTCGTATGCGTATGTATGTGAATGTTTACATGTAATGTTTTGTGGCCGATCCGAGAATGAATGAATGTTTGAAGTGTGCTGTGCTGGTTGTGCCTGCTGTGATTTTGTATATATATATCTATTTGTTTTTTCAGGGATGCTAGTAAATCAGGGAAAATAATGCCTGGTGAACAACATATCGGAGGCGGTTATCTTTAACAAAACGCCTCGGACAAGAGAATATAGGAGGCGGTTACCTTTACCAAAACGCCTCGGATAAGAGAATATAGGAGGCGGTTATCTTTACCTAATCGCCTCGGATAAGTGTATATCGGAGGCGGTTGCATTATTCTGAGCGCCTCTAATAATACGTTATCCGAGGCGCTTATGAAAATGTAAACCGCCTCCGATATGCCCTTATCCGAGGCGATTAATGAGTTTTAAACCGCCTCGGATAAGCTCTTATCCGAGGCGTTTGCATAACCGCCTCCGATGTATGCCCCCATATCCGCAACCACTCCGTCGAGGCGGGTGCTATAACCGCCTCGGATGTGCTATTTTGACCGCCTCGGATATCGTTTTCTGTACTAGTGTTGGGCTCTTCCCTCGAGTGGGGCTTTGCCTTCCCGGACATTGGACCGGGCTGTATCCGGGAGCATCTCCCGGCCTTTTGACTCGCAACGATAAGTGTAATGTAAAACCGTGATGTATGCTCAAAAAAAAACGTGATGTACGGTTCCATACGAGTGATTAATTATTATGGTAGTGAATACGTAACTTATGCATTAGGGACAGTGAAACGGGGCAGCATCCGAGCCGTCTTGTTTACCCGTGATTCTATTATATTCAATTATGAACGGACAGTCAGGATCGACGCGGGGTCGCGTGTTCACACCTGTGGGTTGGGCCACGTGCACTGGTCGCTTATTGGATGACCTGTCGTGGGGATGATGTGCCCTGTGGTAACAAAATCGGTGCTCCCTGGTTTCTCGGGGCCTGCGGGCGAATGCTACGCGCGGTGGCGTTGTCACCGCCTCCGCTTCCATCTCCGATCCACAGCGTCGCCCCCTCCCACCACCCAGATTCCCTTCTCACCATTCAGCCCTTCCATGAAACCCTTACCTTATGCACCTCCACAGCTGTACGCCCTCAAAACCCTAGCAATCCACCAGGCAATGGCGACGGCTCATGGCAGAGTAGGAGATGATGGGTTTGAGGAGCTCCGCACGGTTGTGGTGGCGGCAAACGATGCTGAAGTCTAAAAAGCGAGGGGTCAGTTCCGGTGAGGATTGTAATTTGTGAGGTCTCGGTAGGGCTAGGTGTGTCACGGTGGTCGGTGATGTTGTCGCGCCTGGCGATGAAGACAACCAGGCGAGCATCGTAGATCGCTAATCAAGTCGGACCTACGGGAGCTGGGCATGGTAGTGTGGAAGCTCGCCAACCACGCACTCGTACTCAGCGGTGCCCTCCGCCTCTGCTGATTTGAGAGCTGATTGTTTTCTGTGTGTGCGAGGGACGAGGAGAGGAGTTACCAGGCACACATCGCGGTGTTGCACCACTAAACCAATAGCGGCTTCGTGGCGCGGCTGCCAGAGCTCGCGCGGGGCACGACCAACAAGGACACCCTCGTCTTCCACTGCGCTCTCAACCAAGTAAACTTCCCCGCCTGATAACAAGTATATGAATCAAACCTTTTCTAGGTCTGTGTCGCTACACTCATCACTCAAAGAGGACGCAACCAGCACTGCCGCCGCTAGCACTCCACCTCCCGGCCTTTCTCCCTCCGACAACAGCCCAGGCGTAGCGCTGGTCCTTCATGGTTCCATCGAAGCAGGTACCCTCCTCTTCATTTTTCTTACTTCTCCATGTTCAATTCCGTGTCCGTCTTAGTCGCTTCCATTGGCTGTGTACACTGCACAAACAACATCAATTGCTTCCCGATATAATTGATCCATATATCTTCATCTTCACATCAATTATTTGTGGTTATCTCTGGTTATGCAAACAAGATTTCTTGATGATTGAGGCCTTCAAGTACCCCCTGTACAAGACTTATTGTTGGCTAGGAAATAGGAGAGTTGCTTGATCAGTAGTCTACATAACTTCTTCTTCGTTTAACCTACTAAGTCAATTTGTTCCTTTTAATTATTATTTTCTTGTAAGGCAAATGCTTAAATTAATTACAAATTTTACGGTCCTGTTGACTGAACCTGCTCCGGATCCTGGTACATCTACTACTAGCATAAAAACTTGTTCTTTTTCTCCTAGAGTACGGCAAAAATTTTAATGCTGAAATTTATAAATAGAGTATCCACGGATACATATATAATTGCTATACAAATACATCTGAATATTTATTTTATCCTTCCCTCAGACAGAATATTGGATCATGATCGGTACAACTTATGTGCCTACACTGCTACATTTCTTCTTACTACGCTACCGAATTGACATGATCTATCTAAACAGGCTGTCAATTTCTCAACCATGGGAAGCAAGCGATCAACTTTGGTATGTCGCCCTAAATATTTTAAATTTAACCAACGTCGCCACAAAAATGCATTCAGCCACCGGGTCTTATTACATGATTCCACGACGTTAAAATACAAAGAGCTATTGATGATCTATAGCCATCATTTTACTAAAAAATTACTGAAAGACTGGTGCTTCTTACTTGGTTGCTCATTCACTGATACTTTGCTCATTGCCTGGACTTATTATAACACAAACCCCAAAGTTGATGATCGCATCCCACACCCAGTAAGTACCCAAATCGGCCTTCAGCTCTATGATGCACTTGATTTCAGTACCACAGAGGGGTAGCAAGGCAATGCTATCGTAACTGGAACCAAACGTCACATGGTACTAGCTCCCGGTCAAAGTATAAAATTCACAGTGATTGGCACTCAAAAACCAGAAATTACTCTCTTCGGGACAGATGGACATGAAAAATATTTCAGCCCTGCCATTGCCAATAATATTGCACTTAACCAAAATTTCTGGATCAAACTACTGACGGTATGATATATCCAGTACTTCCTGCTTCTTCAACTTTTCGCTCTTTACCACACGAATGGCTGTCAATATACTCCAAAAATAATAATGTTAGTCCCTACAGATTCCAGTGATTCCAGTGAAAACTACATCAACGAAGATCTGCTTCCCTCGGACGATATCATTTACAATAGCCTCTGTTGAATTTCATGCAGCTCCTAGCCTTCCCAGCAATAAACACAAATCCACACCTCTTCATACAATGAAGAAACCAGGATAGTGAACCAGACTTATTAAAGGAGGTAATACACTCAGATTTTTGACTTAACTGATCCTTCCTGCTATTTTGTAGGGTTTGTTTCCTTTCATATATGCCACTATTGCTGCCAGTTTGTTGGAGGGTATAATGAGAATTGCATATTTCATAGCGAAGTACAAATGACACAGGCCGATGTACATCATGTCAAAGAAATAGTAGGTGCCACGAAACCAACCATACCATATTATGTCTTGTAACATCTCGGTTTCTGTAACTCTGATTAGTGTTTGAGTTAACGAATTTGAGTAAGTTTCAAAACTCTTGTTCATGTTTGCAACATTCCATACATTGTAAGAACCCTAACTTTAAGATATTGCCAGAAGTAACGGAGGATGAATGTAGACACAACTCGTGTTCCGTTCTGTTATATCGTGTTGCTATCTAATGCTAGTCGAGTTAGTGTTCTCCACATATATCCTGTACATTGCAAACATTCATTCATAAACTGTTACACTGTGCTACTTTGAGTACGCGTTAGTTACCATTCGAATAACACATTGTTTGCACTCTTTACACATAAATTAGTTCTATCTTCACTTGGACATGCCATGCATTCGAGCTTCAGGTCAGTATTAGCTTATAAGATGATTGCAGAATAGATTTCCAGCACATTTTATTAGATGCAGCCCCCATAGACATCTATATTTACAATATATGTACACATATCTTAGACCATTTATATTAAGTCTATGCTATCCTAAATTATTTCAGACATCATATAATTACACATTATTTGCAGTTTTTAGATATTCCTGCCGTCCAAATTTTATCAATTATCTTTATTGTTTTTTTCCTAAAAATGATGCCGCGCCCCTTCACGTTCTAGTGCTAGTCTGATACACCGATTGATTCAGTTCTTTTTAACTTAGTTAGTCATAACTTTAACGATGTTATTAGTGTAGAAACACATCTGGTCTTTTGCGTTTTTCTGTTCTTTATGGCACGAGCACACTTCAGTTACCAAAAGCAATACGAATTCCGTTGGGAGCTCAGGAATTAGAGAAAAGCTGCAGCCTGCAATGGTAAGAGCATGCGGCACCAGCCAGCCCAACGTCTGACGTGACGTTGGCAGGATGTAAAGCACGTGTCGTACCACTCAACTGATGGAAGGTGAAGAACCTTCCCATCACTTCTTCCAATACGCCACGAGCACGATTAACGAAGCCTTCCAGGAAGAAGTTCAGCACGGTTGGATCATTATCTATGCTTAACCACAAGGGAGCGGGGCATTTGTTTGGCCACAAAATGGGGCTGGGGCAGTTGACTGTTTAGTTCTTTATGCAAAACAAATAGACTTGTTTTTTTCGAGAAACTGACAGGAGCACTGCCTTTCAATTAGTAGAAAGAGAGGTGGTTACAATAATTTACAGGAGTCTTACAGAGACCACAAAAACAGCGGCATGCGGACTACTCGCGAAAGAGAAAGCAACTAGATCTGTGCAAGCGGATATCCGCCAAGGCTAGGTGAGCCACTTCCCGGTAGGTCATCCTCTTGCCGGTGAAGACACGACGGTTCCTCTCCTTCCAAATGTTCCAGAGCGAGTATATCATGATCCCACTGCGCTCCCTCACGCTCCGCTCGGAGGCACTTGCAAGGAAACCGTCCCACCACATGTCTATGGAAGAATCAGCGTTTGGCGGGCTCGGGTTGGGCATCCCTTCAGCGGCATTGACTGTCCTCCACACCTCCTGCGAGAAGGGGCAATCTCGGCAAAGGTGGGCGACAGTCTCAGCTGATGTGAGGCAGAGGCGGCAGATCGGATTGTGGGGCCAACCGCGAATTGCCAAATTTTCCGCCGTGAGGATTCTTCTATGTAGAACCAGCCAGGCGAAGAGCTTGCATTTGGGGGTGGCCCGGGCCTTCCAAACCTTAGCAGAGCGAAAAGGCATTAGGCGCCCGGAGAATTGCATCTGGTAGGCAGATTTGGAGGAGTATTCCCCGGAGTTCGTCCAGTTCCAAGTGATGGAGTCCGGACGAGAGGGATTGATGCCGGTGTCCTGCAGAAGCTGCCAGATGTCGATGAATTCACGGAGCTGGTCCGCGGTGCTCAACCGGGCAATGGCCGTAATCCATCGTTCCCCCTCTAGTTCCTCGAAGACCGTCCTGTTTTTTCTGGTCGCAATCTTGTAAAGCTCAGGGGCGCGGGTGCACAGGGGAGAATCCCCGATCCATTTTTCCTTCCAGAAACTGGTACGTTTCCCATCGCCAATGGTGATAGAGGTAGAGGCTCTGAAGAGAGCCATGTCAGAGTCGGTGCAGGGTAGCTGGGTGCCTACCCATGGCCGGTCTGGGTCCGTCCATTCATACCATGGCCACCTCAGCCGCAAGGCCCGCCCGAAACGATCCAGATCAGCCACCCCAAGGCCACCCAAACTTTTGGGGGTGCACACCATCTTCCAATTGACCAGGGAGCGCCCACCACTGGCGTTTTGACTGTCATCGGCCTTCCAGATAAAATTCCTAGCCAGCTTGTCCATCTTTCTGAGTACCCATTTGGGGAGTGGGATGACCGCCAAATGGTAGGTGATAGTATAGACTTGTTGCGGCGATATTCAAGGTCTTTTTAACTTACTTGCGATGGTGCTCGTGCATTCACAACATATAACGTAGAAATGAATTAGCCGTTCTTTAGACGATTAAAAAATGATATAAAGTCAACAAAAAAAAGCTCCTTTAAAATCATCTTTATTGATGATTATTAATTTTCTCAAATTAGCACTAAAAGTGCCGCCAAGGAGACAGAGGAATGGAAGGATATAAGGTGGTGGAGGGAGCTAAAGGAGGTGGAGGCAGTGTTAGAGGGATTTTAATTTTGATAGATAAAACAAAATGAAATACAAAATATGACATTAATTATGTAATTTTCTGGTGTTAATTACATGCTTAAGTTTTAACTTTTTTTATAGCCGTTGATCAGTTTTGATAGACGGTTAAGGTGATTAGTATCTCACCATAACTCGTACTTTTATTAGTAGTGTATATATATATATATATATATATATATATATATATGTTTGGATGTAACAAATAGATATTCCCTCCGAAAATGTAAGACGAATGCATTTTCTAAGATCATCTTTGACCAACAATTTGTTCATATATGATACAAAATTCATACCATTGAAAAGTGATTTTAAATACAAACCCAACAATATCAAGTTTTGATCACATAATCCATATATTGTTGGACTAATAGTTGGTCAAAATAAATCTTGGAAAACGTATGTATCTTATATTTCCGGATGAATGGAGTAATTGCTACCGATATAGTCTAAGTTTTATTTTTAACTTAATGATCTTAATATTTTGTTAATATATTGTAAAAACTATACAATAGTTACATGATATAATATCACAAGTGATGTAAAATCTAAATAACACTCGAATTGCATGAAAATGTATTATATCGACCTAAATTCAAGCTTTCTTAAATGAACGAACAAGAAAAACCTGAATGCACAATTTTTTTTTCGCGTGCAGCACACACTGTACGCGTCAGAAGTCTAGGACACACCAGTTGTGTCATCGCTTATCCATGCTGATGATTGGCAAGCCGCACCAAACTGCTGTTACTTTGACGAGAACCACGCAATTGCTTGGTGTGCAAACGGAACAGGACCGCATTCAATCTATATCGCTCGCTACTGTCGCGTGGTTCAAACCGGTTCTGCGGACAGAGCCGACGACGTAGAGGATGATGAGAGAAAATGGGAACATAGGGTGCGATTGGTCAAGAAGAAGATGACATTGTGCACGTGTGGAAAAGGACGCGCGATGCGACACGGGAGAGGTCCGCTCCAACACCTATAAATATAACCAGACCCTGAGCCCATCGGAGGCACAGGCATAGAAAAGAGAGCACAGAAGCAAGAGCAAATCAAAGACAGAACTAGCGAGTGATTCCATTTCATCGCATCATATTTGCACTGCGTTCCCCATCGAAGAATCCAGTCAGCCAAGACAAGATGGTTCAGCAAGCCGCGAAGGACACGATCCCGCTGCTGGCACCGTACAGAATTGGGCAGTTCGAGCTCTCCCACCGGGGTGGTGCTCGCGCCGCTGACGCGGTGTCGCTCCTACGGGAACGTGCCGCAGCCGTATGCCGCGGTGTACTACTCGCAGCGGGCCACTAAGAGGCGGCCTCCTGATCTCGGAGGCCACGGATATCTCCCCCACTGTGCAGGGATACCCGGAGACTCCGGGTATCTGGACGCAACAACAGGTCGACGCCTGGAAACCCATCGTTAATGCCGTACATCGTAAGGACATGCTATTCTTCTGCCAGATTTGGCACGTCGGAAGGGTCTCCATTAATGGTATGTTTCAGCCCTAAGAAAATAATCATTCATGGCTTTGCATATTGACAAACTTATACCATAAGAAATTTATGACCCGGTGATTAGTTGATCGTTACTAATTCTGCTATTTCATTTACATTGTAAACAAAATAGATTTCCAGCCCAATGGGCAAGTGCCCGTCTCGAGCACTGACAAACAAATAACGCCCGATGCCGAGTCTGGCATGGTGTACTCCAAGCCTCGACGTCTTCGAAGAGATGAGATTTCTCAGATTGTTGATGATGATGCGGACACCACCATGGACAACACCACGTCATGGCCACCTCCATTTGTTGGGCCAATGACACGAGCGCGCGCCAACGTCCAATATGAGGTGAATCTTCTCCTTGACACTTTATCATTTTTGAACAAGAATGGTATGCTACCTAATGCACCAACTCTATGCATGCTTAGGCACGAGGGACTGTCCAAGGTGGAGGGCATCGGGACTCCAAACTTCAAGATCAGCCATGCCTGGAGTGCTGCCTCGGAACCTTCGGACGTGCACTGATGAAGAAGACCCGGACTGTCCGACTGAAGCCCGGACCCTCTGGACGGCCGGACCCCAAGCCCGGACAGTCCGGCTGCTAGTCCGGATCTTCTCTGGAAAGCCCGGACTGCAGCCCGGACAGTCCGGCTGAGGGTCCGGATCCTCTTTGGACAGCCCGGACTGCATCCCGGACTACAGCCCGGACCCTCCGGCCAACCCGGACAGTCCGGCCCAAATCCGGACAGTCCGGACCTGCCTGCGTGCAGTTTAAACGGGCCACGGCCCATGTATCTTAAGTGGAGGGCTAACCCTATAAATACCGTACCCCTCCCCTAATTAGGGTTGCAGACTTGTTTTTAGACTTAAGAGAGCTTTGCTCCTTGTCTAGGGTTAATCCCTCTATTAGGAGATCCATCTTAGACCTTGTATTCCTTTTTGGATTGTAAGGACCGGCGCGTGCCCCCGGATGGTAATTGTGGTATTCATCGAGAGGAGGAGTTGATTTGAGTCCTAGTTCCAAAGGCTAACCCGTTGGGGTTTTGTTGTTGGTTTGGGATTTCACTTAGACCCTGACGGTGACATGGCACCCGGGTATCATCAAGGAGGACGAATCCGGCCTCCCGGCCACGGGATGGGCCGGGCCGGCTACTCGGAGTCCGACTACAACACGGGGGCGCCCCACCGATGAGGAGTACAAGACAAGGATTAATACCTGTCTGGCTTACCCGGAATTGGTTGTAACCGAATAGGAAACATATCTGTTAACCCGATCCGGACTCTGTAACCCTACCCCGGCCGACTATATAAGGCCCGGTATGGGACCTCCGATGGAGGAACATCTCATCTAGCTTAATCTCCATTGTTTCATAGCTCAAGCTCCTTCGAGATCGATTCTCAAAGGCTTGCGGCACTCGGGATACAGCAATACCAGCCATCAAACACAGGACGTAGGGTATTACCTCTCCGAGAGGGCCTGAACCTGTCTAAATCTTGTCTCCCGTGTGCACCCATCTAGATTTGCTGTGCTCACGCCGCCCCATAAGTAGTATTGCCGGAATAATACTCCGACAGTTGGCGCGCCAGGTAGGGGAGGTGCGCATAGATCCATCTGCACGAATCCGGATGGGCTTCGTCAACGTCAACAACGTCTTCGCCCTGGGAAGCGTCATGAGATTCGCTCTCGTGAACGCAGTCCCGGATCCCGGTCAGCTTTTCCGATTTGGAAGGCTGAACTTCATTGCCGACAAGGTCGGCCAGCTTCACCTCTGCTACTCGGCGACACCCCGACCAGCAGAGGTCCCTGCGGCTCTTCAGCACGGGCTCTCCCTCGAGCCCACGCACTCGGCCCCACTCCTCAGGGAAGAGGCTTTGCCGAAACCGGATCCGTTTGTCACGCATGAGTTCGCACTCGGATCCCGACTGGTGGGAGCAATTGACTCTCTCCTTCCTGTCCTCGAGTACTACTCGGACGAGGATGAGAGTTCTGGCAGTCACCACCCGTCCCGGGAAGTCTTCATGGCCAACGTCGACTCGGCAGATGGCGACGATGGCCAAGAGGTCCCCATTGTGGAACAAACACCGGCTGAGCTCGAAGCCACCCGACTCCGACTCCTCGCTAAGGAAGAAGAGTTGATCAAGCAACAGACTCGGCTCGCCCGCCAGCGTGACGACCAGCGACGCAACGACAACATGAGGGTTCGGGGACGTCAGGTCCACAACGAACTCCGCATGCGTGAAAGGGAAGGAGTCCCGATATTTCCTCTCCTGAGCCATAACATCGTCGCGGCCACGATGGCGGCGCGCGCCATCGACATCCCCGAGGGCAACCCGGGGCATGATGAACTTCGCCGACTTCGAGTGCTGTTAGAGGAAACCGCCCTCCAGCATGCTGAAGCTTCAGAAGGTCATCCCGGCTCCTCGGCAGGTGCGAGGAGTCGGCGCTCTTCGCCACTGAAAAGCCCGTCTAACGCGGGTGGACGGCGAGCAACCCCCCGACCGACGACAGCCGGCCAGAGATGTTCGCGAGCGACTCGGTCCAGACCGAGACGCCCGCGGCACCATAGCCGCCCGAGCCCGCGCCCGACAGGACGCGGACATCAACGCCCGTCAAGCTGCCCCTGTCCGCGAACGACTCGGCCCAAGGGACCCAGCCGGCGCTGAAGGAAGCACTCATCCTGGGTCCAGGAGAGACGATCGTGGCGACCACCGCAACGGCAACGGTGCCACCAGCCGAGGACGTTCTCCCACTTCCTCCGGCATGGGATACTCGGGCCCAAAAGCTTTCGGCCCCCGTATCCGCAGCGTCATTTTCCCACCACGGTTCCGAGTCACCGGCATCGACAAGTACACCGGAGAGACTCGGCCGGACATCTGGCTGGCCGACTACCACACGGCGTGCAGGACCAATGGTGGGAACGACTACGTCGCGATCCACTACTTGCCGCTGTTCTTGGCTGACTCGGCTCGAGCCTGGCTCACCAGCCTGCCTCCGGGTTGCATCCATACGTGGAGCGACCTCGAGACTCTTTTTGTGAACAACTTCCAGGGCACGTACAATCGGCCCGGGAACGCGTGGGACCTCCACAGTTGTACACAAAAATCGGATGAAACTCTCCGTGAGTACATCCAACGCTTCTCCAAGAAGAAGAACTCCTTGCCCGAGGTCCGAGAGGGCAACATCATCACTGCCTTCTCCAAGGGAGTTCGAAGCACCGACCTCATTCACAAGATAGCGCGCAAGAATCCTTAGACCACGCGCGAGCTCTTTGACATAGCCAATAACTTCGCCACCGGTGAAGAGGCTGTCCGTAGTGCTACTTGGGACGACAAGGGGAGGAACAAGGGCAAAGGTTCCGACTCACCCGGTCGGGACGCCCAACCCGAGTCATCCAGGAAGAAGCACCGGAAGCGTAAAAGCGGAGATCTCGTTGCCGCGACTGAGCGCGCCCCGCCGCGCCGACCTCAGCGCACCAACGCGACCTTCGAGGAGATGATGAGTCAGCCGTGTCACTTTCATGGACCCAAGTCCAATCATCTGACGCGCGACTGTAATCTCTTGAAGAACTTGAAGAAGCCTTACAACAACAACAAGGGAAAGAAGAAACCCCCTCAGGACGAGGGAGACGAATTTCCCAAAGAGACCGCTTGCTTGATGATCTTCGGCGGCCCGAACGGCTATGACTCCAAGCGTCGCCAGAAGATTATTGATCAAGAGGTCAACGCAGTGGAACCGGCCGTCCCCAAGTACCTGCGATGGTCCGAGTCCATAATTTCATTCGGACGCGCGGACCACCCCGACTACATCCCCCAGCCGGGACGATTCCCCTTGGTGTTGGACCCGCTCGTTTGCGGCGTCCGCCTTACCAAGGTCCTCATGGACGGTGGGAGTGGTCTCAACATCCTCTACGTCAAGACTCTTGACGACATGAAGATTTCTCGTTCTGAAATCAAGCCGACTGGTGCCCCCTTTCACGGGGTGGTACCCGGCAAGATAGCGAGTCCACTCGGGCAGGTCAGCCTGCCCGTCACCTTCGGCACTCCCAACAACTTTCGGACCGAGACTCTCACTTTCGAGGTCGTCGACTTCCCGGGATCGTACCATGCTATCTTGGGGCGTCCTTGCTACGCCAAGTTCATGGCTGTGCCCAGCTACGTCTACCTGAAGCTCAAGATGCCGGGCCCCCACGGGGTAATCATGGTGCAAAGCAGTTTCCAGCACGCTTACACATGTGACCTGGAAAACTGCAACCTCGCCGCGGCCCAGATTGCCGAGGCCACGCTTGCCGACCTCAAGTCAGCCGTGGTTGAAGAAGCACCCCCGGCTAAGAAGGCTTCGACGTCGACATCCTTCCAGCCGGCACGAGACACCAAGGCCATCCAGCTCGACCCCGAAGACCCCTCGAAGACGACGCAGATCGGGACTGCGCTCAGCGACAAATAGGAAAGCGCGCTCGTCAGCTTCCTCCAGGACAACCGGGACATCTTTGCGTGGACGTCCTCCGACATGCCTGGAGTTCCAAGGGAGGCTGCCGAGCACTCTCTCAACGTTCGGCCGGATGCCAAACCGGTCAAACAGCGCTTCCGCCGATTCGCTGAGGATAGACGACAGGCTATAGGAGAAGAAATAGCCAAGCTTTTAGTAGCCGGCTTCATTAAAGAAGTGTATCATCCCGACTGGTTAGCGAACCCAGTTCTTGTTCGCAAAAAGAATGGAAAATGGAGGATGTGTGTTGATTATACCAGCCTCAATAAGGCATGTCCCAAAGATCCTTTCACCCTGCCTCGCATCGACCAAGTAGTTGATTCCACGGCCGGGTGCGAGATTTTGTGCTTTCTCGACGCCTACTCGGGCTATCACCAGATCAAGATGAAGGAGGATGACGAGATCAAGATATCTTTCATCACTCCGTTTGGCGCCTTCTGCTACGTCTCCATGCCTTTTGGCCTCAAGAATGCAGGCGCTACGTACCAACGGTGCATACAGCGCTGCCTTCAGTTGCAGATCGGTCGGAACGTGCAAGCCTACGTTGACGATGTGGTGATCAAGTCCCAAAAGAGAGACGACCTCCTGAGTGACTTGGGAGAGACCTTCTCAAACCTTCGAAGATTCAGCATGAAGCTTAACCCCGCGAAGTGTGTCTTCGGGGTCCCTTCGGGCAAGCTACTCGGTTTCATCATTTCCGAATGCGGAATCGAAGTCAACCCGGAGAAGATCGATGCCATCATCAAGATGGGTCCACCGAAGAACCTCAAAGGCGTCCAGCGGCTAACCGGGTGCATGGCAGCTCTCAGCCGGTTCATCTCCCGACTCGGCGGAAGGCCATGCCCCTCTACAAGCTCATGAAGAAGTCGGAGACCTTCACCTGGACCCCCGAGGCCCAGGACGCCCTTGACGACTTGAAAAAGTCCTTGACTACCCCCCCGGTGCTCGCGTCTCCCATGCCCAATGAACCACTGCTTCTCTATGTTGCAGCAACTACTCAGGTAGTCAGTACGGTCCTTGTGGTGGAACGCTCCGAGCCCGGTCACATTCAGAAGGTCCAGCTCCCGGTCTACTTCATCAGTGAAGTCCTCTCCGAGTCCAAGGCGCGGTATCCTCAGATACAGAAGATCGCCTACGCGGTGTTCATAACGTCACGGAAGCTAGTCCACTACTTCCAGGGACACCCCATCACGGTGGTCAGCTCCTTCCCGATCGCAGATGTCATCAACAATCGCGACGCCACAGGTCGGATCGCCAAGTGGGCAATGGAACTAATGGCTTTCAGCATAGTCTACGCCCCTCGCACGGCCATCAAGTCCCAGGCTCTCGCCGACTTCATGGCCGAGTGGACAGAAGTCCAGTCCCCGCCCTCTGTCATCGACCTCGAGCACTGGACGCTCTACTTCGACGGCTCTCTGATGCTCCAAGGCGTGGGGGCTGGCGTTGTGCTCATCTCCCCCAAAGGTGAGCGTTTCAAGTACGTGTTGCAGCTCCACTTCCCGGCATCCAACAACATCGCCGAGTACGAAGCTCTGCTCCACGGTCTTCGTCTTGCGGCTTCACTCGGGATCCGCCGCCTCCTCGCGCGCGGCGACTCGGAACTAGTCGTCCGTCAGGTCATGAAGGACTGGTCGTGCCGAGATCCCTCCATGGAAGCCTATTGCCATGAAGTCCGCAAGCTCGAAGCCAAGTTCGACGGTCTCGAGATCACTCATGTCTTGCGCCGAGACAACGAAGTCGCGGATGCACTCGCCAAACTGGGGTCCAGTCGGGACGTGGTTCCGACTGGAGTTTTCCTCCAGGAGTTGCATGCCCCTTCTATCAAGGCGGACTCAGCACCCGAAGCCGAAGAACAGCAAGTCCCGGCGAGTGACGCCGCTCAGCAGCCTTCAACAGAAGTCCTCATCGTCACCCCCGACTGGACCATGCCCTTCCTCGACTACCTCCTGCGGGACACCCTCCCGTCGGACCGAACCGAGGCACGCCGCATCGCACGATGAGCCAAGGCCTTCGTCGTCGTCAACGGTGAGCTCTACAAGAGGAGCGCCTCCGGGATCCTCCAACGGTGCATACCCCACGAACAGGGAAAGCAGCTCCTACATGATATTCACTCAGGAGTATGTAGACACCACGCGGCGCCCGGGTCACTGGTCGGGAAAGCCTTTCGACAAGGTTTCTACTGGCCGACTGCTGTGTCCGACGCAGAACACATTGTCCGCACTTGTGAGGGATGCCAACACTTCGCCCGGCAGACACACTTGCCGGCTCAGGCCCTCCAGACCATTCTGATCACCTGGCCCTTCGCGGTCTGGGGTCTGGACATGGTCGGCCCTCTCAAGAAGGCTCCCGGGGGCTACACACACCTCTTCGTCGCAGTCGACAAGTTCACCAAGTGGATTGAAGCCAAGCCGGTTGCCACGATAACTACCGAAGAAGCCGTCGAATTCGTCCGGGACATCGTCTTCCGTTTCGGCGTACCCAACAGCATTATCACAGACAAGGCACCCAGTTCACTGGTCGAGCCTTCCTCGAATTCTGCGACGACTACAATATCAGCCTCGACTTCGCCGCCGTGGCACATCCACGCACCAACGGGCAAGTCGAACGGTCCAACGGCTTGATACTGCAAGGCCTCAAGCCCCGAATCTTCCAGCGGCTGAATAAGCTCGCAGGCAGGTGGGCAGCCGAGTTGCCATCAGTACTCTAGAGCCTTCGGACCACGCCCAACCGGTCCACCGGTTACACACCCTTCTTCATGGTCTTCGGTGCCGAGGCAATCCTCCCGACCGACCTGGAGTATGGGTCCCCCCGCGTCCGTGCATTCAGCGAGGCCGAGTCGGAGGAGGCCTGTCAGGACGCTCTTGACCAGCTCGAGGAAGCCCGCGAGGTGGCGCTCCTTCGCTCTGCCAAGTATCAGCAAAGCCTACGGCGGTACCACAGCAGACATGTACGCAGCCGCTCCTTCAATGTCGGCGACCTGGTTCTGCGCCGAGTCCAATCAAGCAAGGATCAGCACAAACTCTCGCCACCATGGGAGGGTCCGTACATAGTCGCCGAGGTGCTACGCCCGGGGGCTTACCGACTGAAGGACGGCGACGGCAACATCCTCACCAACGCATGGAACATTGAACAGCTACGTCGCTTCTATGCCTAAGTGTTTTATGAACTTGAATACATGAATAAAGAGTCTCCTTTCTTCATCAAAAGCACGGCTCTGTCCGCGCGGAATGCTTAAGTACTGTGTATAAAGTCCAACGTTAACTCTTCGACTCCAGTCGCCGGTTTACGCCACACCCTTGCGCTACTCGGGACACACGCCACCGGCTAATCCCTACGTCAAGGAGGCTACAACGGATTGGCGAAGAGCACAAACGAACAAACTAACATACACAGGAACCCAAGTCTTTTCCCGAACAGAACAAAAACTTGTTAAAAACAGCAAGTGCTTAATTTACTCGGCATCTCCGAGTCCTTTACAAAATTTACTCGGCACCCCCGAGTACTTTACAAAATTTACTTGGCTACCCCGAGCAGTTTACAGCTAATCCTATCTTCTACAGGCCAGACCGCTTCAGAAGGGTGTCGGCGGTAGACTCGACGGACTGCACCAGCCCCGGAATGTCTTCATCCGGAAGATCCGCGGCATACCCTTCCCCGATCGCCTCCATGTCCAGCGACGGGTAGTGGGACCGCGTCACTGCCAAGACTAGGCTGGCCCCCGTCCGCGCGCCCTCCGCCTCGATGGACGCCACCCGGTCGGGGACCTGACGCAACCGCTCGGCCACCGACGCGACGGAGTCAGGCGCCGTGTCGTCCGGCCAGGCGGCGCTACACGCCACCTGCCTGGCCTTCATCAGCGACTCGATCATCCCCCGGGACTTTTCGAGACTCACCTTCGACTCTGCAGCAAAAAGCAAAGTATGAGCAATGACGAAGATAGGCCAAAGCAAAATCAAAGTCCACGCGGGCACTTACCGGACTCCGCCGCTGCGGCTGCCTTCTTCGCGGCTTCAGCGGCCGCCTCCGCGTCAGTGGCCCGCTGGGCCGCCAACTCGGCATCGCGCCCGAGCTGCGCCTCCATCTTCTCCGCCAAGTCCGCCCGGGCCTTCTCCGCCGTGAGCGCCTCCTCAAGCTCGCGGACCCGCTCCTCGGCGTCATCAAGGCCCCGGGCACGGGCCTGCGCCAACTCGGCCTCGCGTCCGAGCTGCTCCGCCCGGACCCTTTCCGCCGAGAGCGCGTCTTCGAGCTCCCGGGCCTGCTCCTTGGCGGCGTCTACGTCCCGGGCGCGGGCCGTCATCGTGTCGAGCTCCGCCCTCAGCCGGGCAACCTCTTCTTCGGCGGCTGCAAGTGCCAACATGTCAGCCACGACAGACACTTAAAAGCGACAGGAGAAGAGCAACGGGTGAATCAGCTTACTCACCTCGGGACTTGGCCATCTCCTGCGACAGCGCTGCCTGCAGGCCGTTGATTTCCACCCCGCGCCTGCGGGCCGCGTCCTCTGCCGACTGCCGGTCAGCGGTGAGCTTGTCCCACTCGGACTTCCGCAGCTCCAGCCGCTCGACCACCGGCAGCCGGTCTTGGAGAAAGGCGGTCTTGTCTTGCGACCGCTTGTTCAGATCCTGCAAAAGGGAACGAGCGTTCAGTATAGTCACCCGGGAAGATTGTTATAACCCTCCACTCGGTCCCAAAGACCCAGCAGAGGCTCGGGGGCTACACCCTCTGGGTGCACTGTTCGTGCACCCAGCGTCAGAATACAAGCAAAACGAAAAACTACACCCTCCGCCCGACTACTCCTAGTCGACCGTAGGCTCGGGGGCTACACCCTCTGGGTGCACTGTTCGTGCACCCAGAGTGAAGACTACAAAGAAAAAGCAAATGGCCCTCCGCCCGACTAACCTAGTCGGGCAGAGGCCCGGGGGCTACTCCCTACGGAGATACTCCTACCAGGGGAGACAGTCAGCTTACCACCATTAAAGGACGCAGCCTGCCGTTCAGCACGTTGGCGCCCTCCTTCGCCGCCTTCAGCAGGGCCGGGAGGATATCTCCGATCTGGGCCGCGGCCTCCGCGGCCGCCTGCCACACCTTCTCCGCCTCGACATCGTCGACCTTGACAGTCGGCGACTCCGAGCTCCCCTCCCCGATCCGGAGTGGCCGGCGCACCAGCTCCGAGCACGGCTTCGTGGGCAGAGCCGCGCTGAATTCCAGCATCGGTGTGGGCACGCCGGGCTCGCCCTCCGCCATCTCCGTGTCCCGGCTGACGCCCGCAGACCCCACCAGCACCAAAGCTCCCGGGGAGGCTTCCTCCTGGGGGGCGACTGGCGAAGTGGGCCGCGCGCCGGGCTGCCCGGAGGAGGGTGGAGGATTGCTTGCAGGCGGAGGCGACGGCGACCGGCGGGTCGGAGAAGTCGCAGCAGCCGGAGGAGACGGGGCCCGGGCGTCCGACGTCAGGAGATCTGCGCTCTGGCTCGACGCCGGGCCACTCGGGGGCGCTTTGGAGAGGTCCCCTACCTTCCGAGTCCTACAGAAGCGCATTCAACCATGTCAGCATGCACAGAATTAAAAGACCAGAAGACTACCGCCAAGGCCACTTACTTGGAAGATCGGGGAACTTGGAGCCGCCTCTTCGCCCCCGCGCCTTGCCCCCCGGTTGCAGTGGCGGCCGGGGTCGCCGAGGCCCCCGGCCCACTTTGCGGCCCAAAAGCGGTGTCGGCATCTCTCTTCTCCCCCCGACTGGGGGGAGCATCGTCTTCAGCCGCCCGAGAAACTTCGCTCGGGGCGGCAGCCGGCGCTGTCGGATCAGCGCCGGTGGCGGAGCCCTCCTGCTCCGTCACCGCAGCTCCTGTGGCGGCCGGTGCCACGGGACCCTCCCCAGCGGCGGAGCCCTCCGGCTCCGCCGAAGCAGACTTCGTGGCAGCTGGAGCCACGGGATCGGCGCCATGGGCGGCGTCCGCCTCCCCCGCCCGCGCGGCTCCTGCGACGGCCGGCACCACCGGGCTAGCGCCCGCGGCGGAGCCCTCCTGCCCCGCCGCGGGGGGCTCGGCGACAATCGGCGCCACCGGGTCGACGTCAGCAGCGACGTCCTCCGGCTCCACCGGCGTACTCCCCGACGGAGCCGTCGGGCTGGCAGGGGAAGCAGAGCCGTCCCGCTCGGGCGAGGCGGCGCCCCTCACAATGACAGTTGGCCCCCCCTCCTGGGTGGAGCTCGCCGGTCGCCTTCGCCTCCTCATCGGGAAGGCGCTGATGTCGTCCGAGTCTTCCTCGTCTTCCTCCTGGGTGGGCGTGCTCGGCGGAGGAGGACGGGGCGGAGCGACCGGCGGGACCCTCGAGGACCCGGCGCCTTTGGAAGAGCCGGCGGCCTTCAAGGACCCGGCGCCTTTGGAGGGTCCGGTGCCTTTGGAAGACCCGGCGCCCCTTGAAGAACGGGCGCCGGAGGTGGAAGACCTGGTGCCCGCCGGAGGGCGAGCGCCGGAAGCAGAAGACCCGGCGCCTCCCGAGTGCTCGACGCCGGAAGGAGGAGCCCCGACTGCTCCTGACGGTGGCGCCCCGCCACTCGGGACGTCGGCGTATTGCGGCTGGTTCCAAACCTCATCCTCCGGGAGGGGGGCCTTGGAATGGAAGCCGAACAACACCTGCAGAAGCATAAGAGAAAACCCCGAGTAAGAATCGGTTTAGGAATGGCGAAGCCACCAGGGGGGATGAACTCGGGTACTTACGTTACTCGGGGGATTCGCCCGACAGAAGGGAGCCGGCCGCTCGGGGAAGACCAGGCGTGTCCCCTTCTCCAAGAGCCTCTCGAGCCAGCTCTGGATCTCGCCCTCGGTGAGCTCCTCCGCGGACTCCCGAGTCGGGTCGCCCTCGCCGGAGTACTCGTACATTGGATGCGCCCGCAATTTAGCCGGCTGCACCCTCCAGCGGACAAAGGTCGCGGCGACGATCGCTCCGGTGACCTCGGCCTCCATCGCCGCCGCGAGCTGCGCCATAACCACCGAGACGCTGTCCTCCTCCCTCTCGAGTGGCGGGTCCGACCAGCTCGGCCTGATTACCGGCGGCTGACCCGAGAAGGGAGGCAGTGACGGCGCCGGGTTGGCGCAGTAGAACCAGAAGGCATGCCACCCCTTGTTGGACGTCTGCATCGGCGGGGCCGGGTAGCTCTTCGCGGTTCCCGACCTCAGCTGGAACCCGGCGCCGCCCACCACGGCCGGGTGGTCCCTGCTCGGCTGCGGCTTCACCATGAAGAGGTGCTTCCACAAGGCAAAGTGGGGCTGGATGCCGAGGAAGCACTCGCAGAGCGTGATGAAGCAGGAGACGTGAAGGATGCTGTTCGGGTTGAGGTTGTGGAGCTCCAATCCATAGGAGTAGAGCAGCCCCCGCAAGAATGGGTGCGCTGGCACGGAGAACCCCCGCTCGAAGAAGAGTCCGGGGACGACCAGCTCGCCGGTGTTCGGGGTCGGAAGGGTCTCCCCCTCGGCGGGACGCCACTCGACCAACTCCTTTGGCGGTAGATGCCCGAGCCGCACCAGGGTCCTCAGCCGAAGGTCCGTCGCCGTCGACATCACCCACAGAGACATCGGGTCAGCAAGCGGCTCCTCCTTCTCACTCAACAGCTTCCAGACCAGAGCGTCCACCTCGGCTTCCTTTGGGTCGGCTTCCCAATCCGGGGATTGCATCCGAGGTAGTTGAGGAGGCGGCTAGGGTTTTGGGCGGAGCTGGGCGCGCAAGCGGATTTGGGGGAGGAAGGCGAAGCGTTCGGGCGCAAGGAAGAAGAAGAGTGTGATTGAATGCGTGGGCCAGACCCGCGGCCTCTTTTGGAATATGAAGGGGCGGGCGGACGGTTCAGCTTCCCCACGTCGGCACGTGTCCGGATCTGCCGCGTCCCACTCCGCGCCTCTTCGGATTCCCGCGCATCCCGCGGGCCACGTCGCGCTGATCCTGCGCCCACGACCCAGCGGCGCCGCGATTCGTGCGGCCTATTAAAGGAGAACCGACGGTTGGCTTTTCAGGCTGAACACCCGGCGGAATACATCTCCGTTACACTGCAGTCAAAGCGTATTTCCCGTAAATCGCCAGCCGGCTGCAGGAAGAAGTCGGCACCGGGCGCTTTGGCTGCGAAGGGTATCAGAGGCTGGCCTCCAGCGAGGAACACAGTTAACTGGTTACACCCAAGCGAGGGACAGTAATGGCGTGCCCTCCGTGGGCCACAAGTCGGACGCTGAGCAACTCGGAGCTACTGGATTCTCCACCCAGACTTGACGAGCACTTAAGTCTCAGAGGCCCTGGTAACTGGGATCCCCGGTTTCAGTGGAATGACCCGGTATAAGACTTCGGAACTTGGGAACCTATACGCCATGGCTGGTTTTTTCTGGTTCGGACAAGGATTTCAGAGGCATTCCTTCAGGGGACCCTAGCCGGCCTCAGCCCACTCGGGAAGGCCGGGTGCTACTCGGGAATTCAGTCGGGATTTATGGCAAGCCCCACGCCGGGTTATCAGTCGGTCCCTGCCCCCATGGGTGGACCGGATGCCACCAGAAACTACCCGTTAGAAGCTCAATCGCCTTAACATTCCTGCCTTACGGGTGAGTGTTATTTGGCTCCAACTGTCTTGTTTGCAGGAGTTCCAGTCAGCCCTTCGCCATCTCCCAGTCAGCCGAAGTCAGTCGGGAAGATCACCCAGAGGCAAAGACAGGCTGCGGTGAGATCGTGAAAGACTCGGGGGCTACTGACGGTGACATGGCACCCGGGTATCATCAAGGAGGACGAATCCGGCCTCCCGGCCACGGGATGGGCCGGGCCGGCTACTCGGAGTCCGACTACAACACGGGGGCGCCCCACCGACGAGGAGTACAAGACAAGGATTAATACCTGTCCGGCTTACCCGGAATTGGTTGTAACCGAATAGGAAACATATCTGTTAACCCGATCCGGACTCTGTAACCCTACCCCGGCAGACTATATAAGGCCCGGTATGGGACCTCCGATGGAGGAACATCTCATCTAGCTTAATCTCCATTGTTTCATAGCTCAAGCTCCTTCGAGATCAATTCTCAAGGGCTTGCGGCACTCGGGATACAGCAATACCAGCCATCAAACACAGGACGTAGGGTATTACCTCTCCGAGAGGGCCTGAACCTGTCTAAATCTTGTCTCCCGTGTGCACCCATCCAGATTTGCTGTGCTCATGCCGCCCCATAAGTAGTATTGCCGGAATAATACTCCGACAGACCCTCCTAGTTATCCTTGTCCAAATCGTGAAGATCGGGAGCCACCGTATCAACTTGGTATCAGAGCTCTAGGTTGCCATGATTTGGATTTGTATCCCCTCTTTCTCTACCCCCAATTGCTAGCTTTGTTTTGGTTTTTCTTACCTATTTCGAAAACCCTACAAAAAGAGCCTGATTTAAAATCTTGATGCAATTCGGAGTTTTGAGTGAGCTTTGGTTGGTTTTGATTCATTAGATCTTTGCTATATTTGTTGATCTAACCTTCCTTTGCGTTGATTGAACCAATTTGGTTGTTTGCCCCTCCGATTTGGTGGTTTTCAGGCCGCCCGCGTTGCAGGTCTCATCCTCTGTTCAGCGGCCGGACCATCCGGATTCAACCCGGACAGTCCGGATCTGCTGAGGACTGCACGCAGCGGCTCTACTATTTTGGGCACATCTTCCACATCCGGTGTCCGTTTTCAGAGAACCTGGACTCGTTGGAAAGCTAACGATGAGCTCTAGGTCATCATCAAAGACACCAACCTCCACAAGCAAGGTATAATATCTGAAAAGACCCTTCTTCCTTGCATTTTCTTTGTGAGCCAATCCATCCTTTGCGAAAACTTTGATCCTATTAAGACTAGCTCATTGATGATTGCTAGGGTCTTGTACACTTGCGCTACTTAGAACATCCTTTCCCAAGCAATCAACACCGTTAGTCTTGTAAGATCTTGGCATAAAGAAAAAGAGGAAGAAGAATCAATCAAAAAAAAGAGAGAGAAGAATCAAGATTTAAAAAAAAAGCAAATACCAATGATCCTTTTGTAGGAAATCAAAATAGGGAGAGTAGTCAAGTGTATAAATCTTTTACCCTACAGATTTGCAATCGAGTTAGCGTCTTTCCTAGTATTTGTGCAATGTGAGCCTCTAGTCTTCGTTAGGGACAATCTTGTGCTAGCTCATTCCTTTGGTTGCACAAATCTCATTATCGTTGCGTGTGAGTTGTTGAGCTTCGCTTATATCTTTTGAGATCAACTCTTATTGCATAGTGTCATTGTGGATTATTACTAATCTTTACAAAATCTCATTATTCCATTTGCTTAGTGTATTGTGCTAATCCTTCCGAGATCCACTAAAAGCTTTGTTTGAGTTAGTGCTTTGGGACTTGGGACTCCTTCAACCTACTCTTGAGGGTCACCTTTACCCTCCACAGCCCGTCGATCCTTCAATCCAAGGAGGCAAGGACTTCGGTGGTAAGTGAGGTGAGAGAGTTCTAAAATTCCACATATTCCACATATATTGTTATTTCGCTAACCATGTCCAGGGAAGGATCACACGGAGCGAGTGGTAATGAAGATTGTGTGACTCGAGGGCAACATTTGGCCCTCCAACGGAGCCTCCATGACACTGTGGACAATTTGAGGCACGACATGATCCGACAAATGGAGTCTATGAAGACAATTGTGCAGGAAGTTGTTCAAGCACTTCGGGGCCGAATTCTAGAAGCAGAGATTGATGAAGAAGAACCTCTTGATGAGATCGATGCCGAGATGGTGGCACGGCGTGCTCAAGCTCGAAGAATAGCTGGACACCGAGCACCTCTCTCTTCATCAAGAGCCCGAGTTCCAACTCATGGACCATATAATCATGGTCGATCAAGAAGCCACCAAGGACATGATGAGAATGAGGGAACTGCATCAGAAGGAGGTTCAAGCTTTCATCAACCTAGTGAACAGAGACATCAAAGACGTCCAGATAGAGACCCAGGGTTCAGAAGACGGAATTATCATGATGAGGGTACAGAACACCGGCAGAGGGGTCAACAAGGATATGGGGAGGAAAAGTTTGGCAAGCTCAAGTTCACAATGCCCAAATTCTCCGGTGATGCTATTGATCCCGAAGAGTACCTCACATGGGAGCTCAAAGTGAACAAGGTTTTTCGGATGCACAATTACTCCGAAGAGAAGAAGGTTGCCATGGCCTCCCTTGAGTTCGATGGATATGCACTTTTTTGGTGGGAGCAAGTGCAAAATCAACGAGGCGACCATCGAGAGCCACCTGTCATGTCTTGGACAGAGATGAAGAGAGAAATGTGAGCTCGTTTTGTGCCCAAGTACTATAAGCGAGATCTCTTCAAGAAACTTCAAGATCTCAAGCAGTCGGGCAGTTGAAGAATACTTCAAGGAGATGGAAACCGCCTTGATCCGAGCTAATGTCCAAGAGACTGAAGAGCAAACTATGGCACGCTTCTTGGCCGATTGAACCACCCAATAAAGCGCATCACCGAGTATCAACCCTACAATCAAGCTATCAAAGCAGAACGCTAGGTGCAAGAGGATGCTCGCTACTCCAAATCATCAGCATATGCCTCACGTTCCACCCCTTACACCTCGCGCCCCACGGCGGTTGCTCCTCACCCCACTCCGAGTGCAAAGTTTGCTCCAAGGCCAACCACAACCAAGACAGAAGGTCATGTGGGAGGTGGAAGTATACGCGTGCGCCAATGGTCAAACACAAGCCGCCCCACCACCTCTTCTTCAAAGGATGCACCGGCTCGAAGCAATGTTTCTTCAATGGCTTCCACGGGCAAAACTCGTGACATCGTATGCTTCAAGTGTCAAGGGCGTGGTCACATGCAAAGAGAGTGCCCCAATGCACGTGTAATGTTGATCACTGAAGAAGACGAGTATGAGTCTGCAAGCGAAGGCGAGATTGATGCTATCCATGAAGTAGCAAGGCTTGAGCAAGAAGGAGAATATGAAGATGGACAAGAGCGAATCTATTGCAAGACCAAGTCAGGTCCATCCCTCGTCGTCACCAAGAAGATCTTCACAGTCCAACTTCGAGATGAGCCTGAACAACAGTGCAATCTCTTCCAAACCAAGGCCGCAATCGACGGCAAAACCATCAAAGTCATAATCAATGGAGGAAGTTGTCACAATTTGGCAAGTCAGGAGCTATGTTCCAAACTAAACCTAAAGTATAAGAAGCATCCACGTCCCTACCATGTGCAGTGGCTGAGCGATAGCGGCACCATCAAGATACAACACATGGTGCAAGTCTCCTTCAAGATTGGAACCTATCAGGACACGGTGGAGTGTGATGTAGTACCCATGACGGTGTGCCACCTTCTGTTGGGCCGCCCATGGCAGTACGACCGAGCGGCGCGCCATGACGGCCACACCAATGAGTACATCTTTCGGTGGCACCACAATGAGTATGTGCTTCGTCCCATGACGCCGAGCCAAATCATCACTGACAATGCTCAAAAGTTAGCAAAGCTTCAAGAAGAAAAGAAGAGAAGTGAGCGAAAGAGCACAACCTTGAGTGACTTCCACAAATCGGTGAGCGAGAGCCACAAGCCCAAAATGAGAGAAAAGAGCAAGGAAGAGAGTAGAGGCTTAGTGATGCTAGCCACCAAATCCGAGATGAGAGGAGTGAGGAATGACCCACCTGCACTACACTTTATACTAGTGTACAAAGATGTAGTTGCTTTGACTAATGACTCACCCCCACGTCCTTCAGCTATGTCTCGTGTTTTGCAGGAGTTCGAGGACGTCTTCCCCGATGAGATCCCGGCGGGGCTTCCACCCATTCGAGGCATCGAGTACCGCATCGACCTCATTCCGGGAGCACCTCTTCCCAACCGGCCACCTTACCGCGCCAACCCCGAGGAGACCAAGGAAATTCAACGCCAAGTACAGGAGCTACTTGACAAGGGGTATGTCCGCGAAAGCTTAAGCCCTTGCGCCGTCCCTGTTATTCTTGTTCCCCAAAAAGGACGGATCTTGGCGCATGTGTGTTGATTGCCGAGCCATCAATAATATCACCGTGCGTTATCGTCATCCCATTCCTCGTTTAGATGACATGCTTGATGAGCTTAGTGGCGCAACCATTTTCTCTAAAATTGATTTGAAGAGTGGCTATCATCAAATAAGGATGAGTGAAGGAGATGAATAGAAAACCGCTTTCAAAACTAAGTTTGGCTTATATGAGTGGCTTGTCATGTCTTTTGGTTTATCCAATGCTCCTAGCACTTTCATGCGCTTGATGAATCATGTCTTACGCTAATTTATTGGTAAATTTGTGGTAGTCTACTGTCGGCGGAATGGGGCCCAGGGTCCCCCAAACCACCGGCGGAGGCCAACCAGATGCCGCGAAGCGAGCCACGTGGCGGTCGGGTCAGGGTGGCCCCCGCCCCGGCAACCAAGTGGGTCCGGCGTTCAAGTCCGGGCCCTCGGGGTCATTCCTCGTGCGCCGCGCCCGTGGGCCACCATCTGAAAGGGCCTTGGGCTCCCGAGAGCCCAAGGCCCAAGAATCGAGGGAGCGCCCGGGGCCCTTCCCCGAGTGCCCGGCGTTCCTAGGTGCGTGGGCCCCAGTGGAGCGCTCGGGGCGTCCCCCCCGAGCGCTCCCCTCGGAGCTCCGCCCGTAGGGGTCCCGAGTGATCCCCCAGCAAGCGCTCCCCGAGCACTCGAGGTCGCTCGGGGGCACCCTGGGACAGCTGGCACCCCTCGCGTCGAGGGTGCCGCTCGGTGACGTAGGGCTCGGGGTCGTCGGGTCTCCCTGTGGGGCCCACTTCCAGCCTCGTCATCAAGTGGATAGCTTCTCCCGCAAGCCTCTGCTCTGGCAGGGGCATTTAATGCATGTCATTTCGATGAGGAATCATAAGTCCTATGAGGGCATGATGTTGGTCAGACCGGCCCCCACCCGCGCAGGCGATAGGTTCCTCCGCCTATCATCTTTTGCATGATGATGGGCCCGTCTGACAGCTTTGTTGACTGACCGGGCGCGCTGCACCGCCCGCCCCAGTCACTGTCACGCTTTTTGCCCCCTTGGGTCGCGTCACCGCGCGCCCCGGTGCGTGGGCTTAGTCGCTGGCCCCTGGGGCCCGGCGATGGATGCTTCACCCGTTTTGTCAGAAGGAGCCCGGTAAGTCTCCGTTGACGGGACCCACCGGGAGTAAAAGGTGTCAGATCCCCTGTTTGGAAGCATGGCGAGAATGCGCCCAGCGCGGAAGTCGGTGCCGTGCGTTAATTGAAGGGCGTGGGTCGCCCTGTTGCGCCCACGTCACCAATAGGACCCGCATGGCCGCTGTGGAAACCCCCCAAGTATATAAGGGGAGGCCCAAGGCCATGCAAAAGGGGTTGGTTAGATTTTCCTTGGTTCAGAAGATAGCTAAGTAACGAAACACACATCTTCTCTCCTGGGCTTTCTTCTCCGGCTGGTCTCTTGAGCAAGGCAGCTAGGGTTAGAGCACAGAGGGAAGAACTCCCATTGTAAGCAAAATACCCCATACAGATCAATACAAAACCAAAGCAGGACGTAGGGTGTTACACCTCCGGGTGGCCTGAACCTGGATAAATCCCTGTGTCTTGCGGATCAAGTTCATCCCCCTCTCGATCCGTCATCGACTCATAAGAAGAGCTCTATTACGCCCCCGGCCGAATCCCAAAGGGGGTCCAACCGGACCACCGCTAGAGGCGTCTCTACGCCGACATCTACTTTGATGACATTCTCGTATATAGTAGAACTTTGCATGATCATGTTGCCTATATTAAGCAAGTCCTATTAGTGCTTAGGAATGAATGTTTGTTTGCTAATCTTGAGAAATGCACTTTCTGTACGGAGAAACTTGTGTTTTTAGGCTTTGTTGTTTCAACTCATGGCATAGAGGTAGATGAGTCCAAAATTGAAGCAATTAAAAATTGGCCTACCCCTAACAACGTGAGTCAAGTGCGTAGCTTTCATGGCCTAGCAAGTTTTTACCGTCGATTTGTCAAAGATTTTAGTGCTATTGCTTCCCCTTTGAATGAATTGACTAGAAAGAATATTCCTTTTGTAGGGGGGTAATCTCAAGGAAATGCTTTTCGGGAACTAAAGAAACGCTTAACTGAGGCACCCGTGCTTGTTTTACCGGATTTCACTAAAACTTTTGAAGTTGAATGTGATGCTAGTGGGATCGGTATAGGGGGTGTGCTCATGCAAGAGGGTAAACCGGTCGCCTACTTTAGCGAGAGATTGAATGGTGCTCAACTTAATTACCCGGTTTATGATAAAGAGTTGTATGCCTTGATTCGTGTTCTTGAGGTGTGGCAACACTATCTTTGGCCAAAAGAATTTGTTATTTATTCCGATCATGAATCTTTGAAATATCTTAAGGGCTAATCTAAACTGAACCGAAGACATGCAAAATGGGTAGAATTCATTGAAACCTTTCCCTATGTAGTCAAATACAAAAAGGGTAAAGAAAATGTAGTGACGGATGCTCTTTCCTGCAAAATGACCCTTTTGAATCAACTCGAATTTAAAGCGTTGGGTTTAGAATGTTTGAAAGATCTATATGCTAATGACCTTGAATTTGCTATTCCTTTTGCTAATTGTCACGAAGGGAAGGGTTGGGAAAAATTTCATGTGCATGAGGGGCTTTCTCTTTCGAGCTAACAAACTATGCATTCTCGAGTCGTCCGTGCGTTTGCTACTTTTGCAGGAATCCCACTGGCGGCGGCTTGATGGGACACTTTGGACGGGACAAGACCTACATGATGCTGTCCAACCACTACTATTAGGTGAAAATGCAAAGAGACGTGGAGAGATTCGTCCAACGATGCACCACATGCCACAAAGCTAAGTCGAAACTAAACCCTCATGGTCTTTATACTCCGCTTCCTATTCCTAATGCACCTTGGGAGGATATTAGTATGGACTTTGTTTTAGGATTGCCTAGGACCAAAACGGGAAGGGATTCGATATTTGTGGTTGTGGATAGATTCTCAAAAATGGCTCATTTTATTCCTTGCCACAAGACCGACGATGCTTCACATGTTGCTAATTTGTTTTTCAGGAAAATTATGAAGCTTCACGGTGTGCCCAAGACCATCGTCTCCGATCGCGACGTCAAATTCCTAAGCTACTTTTGAAAAATATTGTGGGCCAAGTTGGGAGTCAAGCTTCTCTTCTCCACAACTTGCCACCCACAAACCGATGGGCAAACCGAGGTCGTCAACCGCACCTTGTCAACACTCCTCCGCACCATGATCAAGAAGAACATGAAGAAGTGGGAGGAATGCATTCCCCATGTAGAGTTCGCCTACAACCTTGCGGTCCATTCTACTACAAGCATTAGCCCATTCGAAGTGGTGTATGGCTTCAACCCCTCTACACCACTCGATCTTCTTCCACTACAGCTCCACGAACGAGTCAACGTGGATGCCTCCAAGCGAACCGCTTTCATCAAGAGGCTCCATGAGACAACAAGAGCTACAATCGAGCAACAAGTACTTCGACACGCCAACAAGGTCAACAAGAGCAAGAAAAAGATGGTGTTTGACCCCGGTGATCTTGTGTGGGTCCACCTCCGCAAAGAGCGTTTTCCCGAAGAACGCAAATCTAAGCTCATGCCACGCGGCGATAGGCCTTTCCAAGTGCTTCAACGCATTGGCAACAACGCCTACAAGATTGATCTTCCATCTTCCAAGTACTCGGTGAGCAACACCTTCAACGTCTTGGATCTTTCACCCTTCCATAAATTCAATGAGTTGGAGTCGAAGTCGACTCCTTTTCAAGAAGGGGGGAATGATGCGGACACCACCATGGACAACACCACGTCACGCCCAAGCCCACCTCCGTTTGTTGGGCCAATGACACGAGCACGCGCCAACGCCCAACATGAGGTGAATCTTCTCCTTGACACTTTACCAGTTTTGAACAAGAATGGTATGCTACCTAATGCACCAACTCTATGCATGCTTAGGTACGAGGGACTGTCTAAGGTGGAGGGCATCGGGACTCCAAACTTCAAGACCAGCCATGCCCGGAGTGCTGCCTCGGAACCTCCGGACGTGCACTGAAGAAGAAGACCCAGACTGTCCAGCTGAAGCCCGGACCCTCCAGACGGCTGGACCCCAAGCCCGGATAGTCCGGCTGCTAGTCCGAATCTTCTCTGGAAAGCCCGGACTGCAGCCCGGACAGTCCGGCTGAGGGTCCAGATCCTCTCTGGACAGCCCGGACAGCATCCCGGACTACAGCCCGGACCCTCCGGCCAACCTGGACAGTCCGGCCCAAATCCGGACAGTCCAGACCTGCTTGCGTGTAGTTTAAACGGGCCACGGCCCATGTATCTTAAGTGGAGGGCTAACCCTATAAATACCGTACCCCTCCCCTAATTAGGGTTTGTAGACTTGTTTTAGACTGAAGAGAGCTTTGCTCCTCATCTAGGGTTAATCCCTCTAGATTAGGAGATCCATCTTAGACCTTGTATTCCTCTTTGGATTGTAAGGACCGGCGCGTGCCCCCGGATGGTAATTGTGGCATTCATCGAGAGGAGGAGTTGATTTGAATCCTAGTTCCAAAGGCTAACCCGTTGGGGTTTTGTTGTTGGTTTGGGATTTCACTTAGACCCTTCTAGTTATTCTTGTCCAAATCGTGAAGATCGGGAGCCACCGTATCAGATGACTTCAGGTGCGCCGCTCGAATGCCATCGAGGTGGGGTTCGACGGTGTGGAGATCCATGACGCACATGGCTACTTGTTGGAGCAATTCATGAAAGACAGCACTAACGACCACACTAACAGGTATGGCGGCAGCCTCGAGAATAGGTGCCGCTTCGTGATGGAGGTGGTTGATGCTGTTGTCCGCAAGGTCGGCGCACACCGTGTGGGCATTAGGTTGTCGCCATTCATGGACTTCATGGATTGCTTCGACTTTGATCCGCAAGCACTCGGTGCATACATGGTACAACAACTCAACAACCACCAGGGGTTCCTATACTGCCACATGGTAGAGCCCTGGATGGCCATCGTGGATGGCTGAAGGCAAATTCCCCACAGGCTCTTGCCCTTTAGGAAAGCGTTCAATGGCACCTTCATTGCTGCTGGTGGGTATGACCGAGAGGAAGGCAATAAGGTGGTGGCCGACGGCTACGCCAACCTTGTCGCTTATGGGAGGCTCTTCTTGGCCAATCCAGATCTGCTCAAGAGGTTTGAGCTAGGTGCCCCCTTGAACAACTACGATCGCTCCACCTTTTACTCGCAAGATCCCGTCGTTGGCTACACGGCAACTCTTTCCTTGGTGACGACCAAGTCGATGTAGTTGCTCCTCGTGCGTAATTATACAGTCGATTGGATTAATAATGTGCATGATCTATGCAGTATGTATATGCATGCATGCGTGATGGTACCATTTCCGCCATTCGTTGCCTTTTTTGTATAATGTTTGTATTATTATGTTTATTTTCAATTTGTACCGAGGAGATTTTGTGTATGCGACTACTGGACTATAAACATCAGTTCTATTTAGATCACATGCTGAAATTAAAAACTCTATCACAAAATTAAAATCAATTGAGGTCGATCGTCTAGCAATGTTATTTTAAACTAAGAGTAGAGACGTTGATATTGAGGTGTCTTAGACATATGAGATTTCTTAGATCGTTGATGACTTCAGCTACACCGCCCAGAACACCATCTAGGCGGGGTTCGATAGTGTGGAGATCCGTGGTGCACACGGCTACCTGTTGGAGCAATTCATGAAAGACAACACTAACCACCACACCGATAAGTATGACAACAACCTTGGGAATAGGTGCCGCTTCGTGATAGAGGTGGTTGACACCGTTGTCTGCAAGGTTGGTGTACCACTGTGGGGGCATTTGGCTGTCACCATTCGTGGACTTCATGGATCGCTTTGACTCCAACTTGCAAGCGCTCGGTGCATACATGGTACATCAATTCAACAACCACGAGGGGTTCCTCTATTGCCACACGGTAGAGCCCCGGATGGCCGTCGTGGATGGTCACAAGTAGATTCCTCATGGTCTGCTAGCATTTAGGAAAGCCTTCAATGGCAACTTCATTGCTGCCGATAGGTATGATCGAGGGGAAGGCAATAAGGTGGTGGCCGACCACGACGCTAACCTCGTCACGTATAGGAGGCTCTTCTTGGCCAATCCAGATCTGCTCAAGAGGTTTGAGCCAAGTGCCCCCTTGAACAAATATGACCCCTTCACCTTTTAATCGCAAGATCCCATTGTTGGCTACGCTGACTATCCTTTTTTATGACCACAACGACTCAACTGCTCCTCTTACACTATAATCCAGTACTATGTGTAATTCAGGTAATTTTCCTAAAAACATACAATTTGGTAACTCTTTACTATCCATTGATCATCCTTCGCACAAAGTGGAAGATAGCAATCAAGTCAAATGTGACATAGCCACCCATAAACATATGGATCATGATTTTTTCAATGGCTGAGGCTATAATGTTATAATCTCTCCCCTGAATGTATAATACTTGCACTCGTAACGCTCTAAAATTTCTCTGGTAATCCTTTCCTCTGATTGGATACCGGAGTAGGCTATTTGATGCTCCTACTTATTTTGGAGCATTGGTAGCGATTATATACGCCATCTTAAAAGAGGTCGAAGAAAAAAGCTCGTATTGATTCGTGAGGGTGCAGTTGTGCGGATGTTTGATCTTCTGTATGCCTAATGGTCATCTGCATACACACATCTCGTGTTAATCCAAACATTACCGATTAGTGATTACGTTAGAGCCAATCACATGGTAGACTAACTATTATTGCTTCACAGCTGTCTAATTGAAGATAAAGCGTGCCCTCGAGAACACATCGTGAGACTTGTCTGGAATACATCCGAATCTGTTGTGAATTGAGGTACTTCCCTGTGAAATTTCTACAAACATTCATGCGTTTTCAAACATGCCTTGACTAGGACAAACATTGATAGCGTAGTAACGATCAATGGATTAGATTTAAGCACCGAAATGTTGCTTAAATCTACTCAAATGTGTGATTTTCTTTTCAATCTGGTTCAATCTGTCAATATGTGACAATTGCTGGCTCAAAGTGGAAATTACTCTCCACTAGACAAGTAGGAGTGTAAGGTGTCAAAAATCTACCTATTTGTACTCTCATTTTCCCTACCCAAGCTACTAGTAATTGGTATATGTTACGCATGTTTGAGACTCAGGTCATAGTTCATGTATTGTTTATGGTACTGTAGATATCACTGTTCATGGTCACTGTTTACTGTTTATGGTCACTGTTCACTGTTCATGCTACGGTAGACGTGAATCCCGTGGCTCTCAACCATCGGATCGATCCTCATCGACAGCTGAAAGTGCTCTTTAGTTATGAGATTCAAAATTTTAAATTTGGTACGCTATAGTAGTAGAGATAGAGATAGAGAAATAGGAGTAAGGAACCGAGAAAAGAGAAGGTAAAACCAAAATAGAAAAGAAAAACAGAAAGCAGACAGCGAGCAAGCGATAGAAGAAAGGGAAGGGAGACCGCGCCGTCGAGCCCAAAACCCTAGGCATTTCCATTTCATCCCCTCGCGAACCTTCCAGAAGCTTCTGGACTCCTCCAGATCCTGCTACGCGGTAAGCTCACTCCACGGAATCTCCTTAAGCCGTGAGCTCTCATGGCAAAATTTGACGCGTTCCGGGCGCGTTTTTGCAGGCTTCGGCTCGACTCAGGCAACGCAACACTGGCGGCCGCGGGCAGGTGATGGCGGATCCGCCTCGGGGTGGGGGATCTAGGTTTTGTAGCTCAGGAGTGAAGGTGGCGTCGGACGAGAAGGCTGTGTGGTCGAAGCTAGGGTTTTGCAGGGCGAGAAGAGGAGGGGAGGGGGGAAGGATGCTGAGCGTGCTGCGAGTGCACCTCCCGTCGGAGATCCCTATCGTGGGCTGCGAGATCACGCCCTACGTGCTCCTGCGGCGCCCCGATGGCGGCGTCTCCACGGACGATGTGCCTGAGGCTGCTCCTGTTGATGGGTACTTCATGCGGTACAAATGGTAAACCAATACCTCCAAAGTATAAATGATTCCAATTTCGTAATCTGGCAAGCACGAGTTACTCATTGAAGCTACAAATTATTGTTAGCTACTTCTTTTTAATGGTTCCATCATTGCAATATTGATAGTAGTGGAGCAAGACAGCCTATGAAGAATTTACAGCACATATCACAATCTAGTCAGATAGTAATAGATAAGAGGTGTGTAACCGTGGATAATTCATGTACTAGATTGATCACACTGTATCCTTGTTGGGTGTGATAGTGAATTTTGTAATATGCAAGTAGGCTGCTACATGCTAAGATGCATTGCAGTTAGAATACTTGATGGGAAGTATTGTCATTCGTCTGTGAGAGACGAATCATTAATATTCTACACTAATATTGATTTAGTGAGCTAGAATTTGTGCTGGTACTTGTATCATGGGTCTCCCATGGCAATGTTAACACATTGACTGGTCCAAACTATAACAAGATGACTAGTAGATGAGTAAATACTAGATAGGTGGAAGTTTAAGGCAGCTGATGATTTGAGCTTAATATATGTGAATATAGTTTGCAGAGGTGACTTATATTGAATGGTGAGTGCTTCAGTGGTATGGCTGAAATACTAAGAAGTTAAAGAATAGGTTTAGATTCTCATGAAATGCATTATAATTTGTTGTACTAAGTAACTGGATGGATCCATGCAAAATGTAATCTGAAACTGGTGAAACTTGTAAGTTTTCTTGGTTGTTGCACCAAGTGTTATATGGTTACAAACCAACTTTTTGGGTCAAGGTATCAGCATGAATAAGTTTGCTTAAAGTTGGTAAGAGAGTTTGGAACAGATACCCTGACACCCTGTTAATTACTTCTGGTTTATTGGTTTTACTTGTTTGTCATTTCTCTGGCTATTTGGTGATTAGTGAGCATTGCTTTAAAACAGAGGGCCCAAGTCCCCGTTCTTTCATAGAAAAAGAAGCCAAAATCACTGTTTACAGTTTGATAATACAGCCTCAAAAACCTCATATGACAACATCAGACTGCTATGAGTTTGACTGCACCAAGGAATCACTTAATCATTCTGGTTTTAGGTCCTATTGGTTAAGAGTTGAAATATCAAATTGCTGATATAAGCAACAACAAAGGAATCACTTAAGCATTCTTCCTCTAGGTCCAATTGGCTAAGGATATTAAGTATCGAATTGCTGATATAAACAACAAGAAAGGAATCACTTAGTTGAAGTATTCTTATGGAATGCATGAAAGCTCAATATAGTGCCATTGCTACTGAGGGATGCTTTAGCATTGTCAATTGACAAGGAACATTCGCATTTGTTGGTACTAAGAGGATATTGTCCAGAATTCTCAACTGATACCAGCAAAAAAGAATCTAATAAGGAAAAATACATCAGTATGTTCAGTAGCAGAAAGAGCTGCATAGTCTCAAGCACTACTTTGTTGGCAGTAACAAAAAATAGGATGCATTTCCTGTTTGTCAATGTCTTGAATTGATACATTAAGCTAGCTTACTTTGTGTTGTGTCATTTATATGATACTGGGGAAGCTGCTGAGAAAAGGTGGCACCTACTCAGAGCCTCAAAGCGTAATCAACTGCTGATGTGTTGTGGATTCTGCCTGTTCAGGCTGTAACATGCAGTAACATGTTTCTTCATGGTGTCATATATTGTTATCTCTTCTGCTAACATGCTTATGAACGTTCTACACAATAACATGTGTGAATAACTGAATATTGATTTCACTCCCTTGAAGGTACCGCATACAACGTGATCGAAGAGACGCTGTCTGCAGCATACATCCAACAGAACAAGCAACATTTCAGTGCGTTGGGTGTCTGAAGTTAAAAATACCTGTTGTTAAGAGCTACCATTGCTCTGCTAAGTGTTTCTCTGATGCGTGGCAACACCATAGGGTTTTGCATGAACAAGCTACTAGTGCTTCAAATGAAAATGGAACGGAAGAGGAGGAGTTATTTGGCCGATTTGGCAGTGGCAGTTCAGGGGTTATGAATGCTGTGTTGTCTGGTTCAAGTTCAACATCAACTCTTGGACAGAGCTTAGGTGTTAACAATGGACCTACACCTGTGTTTCCCACATGCATCGAAAAGAGCTCTGGTGAATTTTGGTTTGATGTAGGTCGCTCACGGATGTATACACCAACTGCTGATGATATTGGGCATGTCCTAAGATTTGAGTGCATAGTTGTGGATGCAGAAACAAGAGCAACTGTGGGTGCTCCAACTTCAATCATGACGTCCCGTGTAATTCCAGCTCCAACCCCCACCCCACGTCGCCTAATCCCAGTGAATGCAGCTGATGTAATGGGACACTTTGATATAGACAGCCGTAATTCTTCTTTGGGACGTTCACGGTGCTGTCCTACAATATTCTTGCGGATACATATGCTACAAGTGATACATACAACTATTGCCCAACCTGGGCACTTTCATGGGCTTACAGAAGACAGAATTTGTTGCGTGAAATTATTGGTTACCATGCTGATATCATCTGCCTTCAGGAGGTACATCATGTTAAAGTAGAACCTTCTGAGATCTGAACCTTGCATATTTTCTATCTTTTTTGCTCATGTTAGTGAAGTGCACCCAATATGTTCAATTTATAAGCTTAACAAACTTCAGATGATGGTATGATTTTCTGTTGGTCAATTTGTGATAAACTGTCATCAGAGTTTGTTTCTTCTAATTCTTAACAGTATTCCGTTGCCGCATGATAATGTCCTTAGGTCTTTCTTTTGTTATTCTGCACTATGAGTAATTAGATCAGCTGCATGATATCGTGCCTAAGTATTTCTTTTGTTATTTATTCCTGCACTGTGAACAACTAGTTGAGATCACAATTGTTACAGCAATAATGTTGAGCTGCTTTCTTCATGTGCGTCTAGTAGGATTTTCCTCTGACATTACCATGTGCCTTTTGAAGCCGCTTCTAATTGGTTCATATTTGCTGCCTGATCCTGCTGCATCCTCTCTTGAAATTTTAACTTGTATAATTGAAGTGCCCACTGTCGCTTGGTGATGTGAACTGTGTTTTGTTATAGGTAGCATGTGGTTATAACAAAACCATATCCAGGAATGTTTATGCATCTGACAATGATCTAAATGCTACTGTTTCCAGGTACAAAATAATCACTTCGAAGAATTTTTTCAACCAGAGCTTGATAAACATGGATATCAGGCACTTTTTAAGAAAAGGACAACAAAGGTTTGTCTTGATTTTTGATGTTTGAATAAGAACATCACATGATATCTTGTGTAGTCATGTAACAATTTCTGTAACAGGTGTACACAGGGAATCCTCAAGCAATTGACGGATGTGCTACTTTTTCCGGAGGGACCGGTTTTCACATGTCAAAAAATATGAGGTATACATCTACTGCAGGTTTCTGTGTTCTTCAGAGGTTTTTACCAGTCATCTAATACCTTCTGGTTTTTGTTCCGTGTAGGTTGAGTTTAATAAGGCTGCAGAGTCTTTAACTGAGGCAGCTATTCCAGCTTCTCAAAGAAAATTGGCGCTAACTCGATTGGTTAAGGTACTACCGATTTCAAAATAAGAAATGTATGTTAGGTCCTATGCTGTTGGCTGTTACCTCTACTACTACCATTTTGCCAATTCTTCTTGTCTACTGTGCAGGATAACATTGCATTGATTGCAGTTTTAGAAGCTAAATTTGGTAGCCAAGGGACCGAAAACCCTGGTAAAAAGCAGCTCCTTTGTGTGGTAAGAAGTTGCTTACCTATTTTTGCGGTTAGCATTGTTAGTACTATTGCTGTGCTGCCTTTTAAACTACCAGATCAGTTTCATCATGTCAATTAGCTGTCTCAAGAAATCGTATGTCTAGATGAAGGATGTTACTCCCTCCTTGGGAGCACAGATATGGCTCCCGAGCTAACATGCTATCACCTTGAAAAAGAAAATCTTAAAAAATATTTGCAAGTAAAAAAAAATCCAAAATAATTCGCAATCTTTTTGAATTTTTGTGCATGTACAAAAATAAAAAAAATAAAACATTTGAAGGGCTAAAGTAGCAACCTTTCTTCCCCCCAAAATTGTTTTTTGCACAGGCCACAAAAATGCAAAGTTCCTCATGAAAATGTGTACATGCACAAAGTACTCAAACATTAGCATGTGTGATATTTTTTGGATTTTTTTTGAAATGCAGATATTTAGTTTTTTAACATGAGAGCATATGCTCTTGGGTGCACCTCTGAATTATCGTATCACAAATAACTGTTTGGACATTGACATGGTCCACAAGACACAATTTTGACCACTAATATGTGTTACAATATATTTGTAGAATATAAATACATGTAATATTATGAAAGTATTTCTCGGGAAAAATCTACTCGTATGATTTTTGTATGACCTATTTAAACAGGCAGACATATTATTGGTGAAAATGAAAATAATTTGACTACATGCACTTTAGGGTGACACTTATTTTTGGCTGGAGTACTTCATGCAAGGAACTTTTAAGGTTTTCTTAACAAACCTTTAGTATCGTAGAATTCTGTCATGAATAGAACACTCCAGCAGTTAGCGATGTTTCTTTTCTCGGTTGTTTTGGATACATTTTATGAGGGAGAGCTGGATGAATGTTTTATATCTGTCCATAATTTTTCATGCGAATGTCCATTTATCATTGGACACCCTTTTCTTTTTTAATTGTGTTCATTCTTCAAGTTGGGGCGTTTTGCTGCAACTTCTCTGTTGTTCCTTGACCAGTTGATCTGTCTGTTAACTATATTATGTCCTGTGCACCTTTGGCTTACTTCTGTGTGCTTATATGAACATTTTGCATTGATCTTGTCTTCATGCTTTAGGTCTCTTGTAATAGCATGTTTGGTGCCATCGGGATCTTAGTTGTTTCTTGAATTCTTTGTTGTGCTATGCAGACAAATACACATGTGAATATTCACCAAGATCTCAAAGATGTGAAGCTATGGCAGGTCAAATCAAAATTCTGTTTCCTAGAATTTTATAACATGTAATATTTTCTTAAACTGATGATTCAGACCGTTTTTCTGGAATTCTTGCAGGTTCAAACCCTCTTAAAAGGACTGGAAAAAATAGCTGTCAGTGCCGACATTCCAATATTGGTCTGTGGAGATATCAATTCAACCCCTGGAAGGTTTGTTATACATATAAATACCTCTTTCTTTGTATTGCAGTTGTTTTCTTTTAACTGTGAAGTTTTTAAATGGCAAATGTTTACTTTATTCATATAGTACACCACATGGCCTTCTTGCAATGGGCAAAGTTGATCAGTTGCATCCGGATCTGGCGATAGATCCTCTTGGAATATTGCGATCAGCAAGCAAATTGACACACCAGCTTCCTCTGGTATAGTTGCCTATCGTGGCTCAGACCAATCTGCATTTTTCTGGTTGTGGCTCTAAACAAATGATTTGCTTGTGTATAGGTCAGTGCATACTCTTCTTTTGCAAGGATGGTGGGTGTTGGTTATGATTTGGAGCACCAGTGGAGGAGAATGGACCCCGCGACAAATGAACCACTTTTCACAAATTGCACAAGAGATTTCACTGGTACCATCGATTACATATTTTACACAGGTTAGTGCGTACACTTGTTCAAGTGCTTGCTATGCTGTATTTGTAACTTTGGCTTGCCCCTTGTTGTTCTGCAGCAAAGCAGATATTGTTAAATTCACCTTTTGCAATGCACTTTTCTTATTTCAGCGGATTCACTGACAGTGGATTCATTGCTGGAACTTCTGGATGAGGATAGCTTGAGAAAAGACACAGCTCTTCCCTCACCTGAATGGTCATCGGATCATATAGCACTCTTAGCAGAATTTCGGTGCAAGCCTAGAATTAGACGATGATACTTTAGGTATGGGCAAATATGACACAATTGGTGATACAATGTCCTGAATTTGTTTGTTAAATCATAGAAGGGTCCACTCCAATATTATTTAAAATGTTAATGCTGACTACCGAAATCAGTTGATACTTGTGAAATACTGGGTAAATTGAATGCAGGAATCGCTACAGATTGAACAAGCATATGTACACATGTCTCACTGGTGATAGTTTTGCCTTCTGCCCTTAAGAGTTGTTTGTAGTCTTAAATCTACAGTTTTACAGTTGGGTGCCCATGTTGCCCATTGTACCTAACAGTAGAAATCTGGTTTTGTTGCAAGTTCTGACAATTTCCTTGACATTTATTTCGCAGGTTCATTCATGCTCACCAGGAGGAGCTCTGGCATAGTGGTTCTTAACATACACAACAAAACACATCCTCTGGAAAGTAAGATTAAGGAGGCTAAGAAAGTGCCGCTTGTTATGTTCATAGTGGTTCTTAACATACACAACAAAACACATCCTCTGGAAAGTAAGATTAAGAAGGCTAAGAAAGTGCCGCTTGTTATGTTCATTACCCTTGTACATTTCTGTCTTGATGTTTTTTAGTGGCCCTAGTTGGCATGTGGCCTATAGAAGAAAAATCTTTGCAGAGAGAAACATTTGATAGCTTCGGATGTTCTTTAGTTTTTTTTTCAGTCTCACTCCTCACCTTCAATTTGAGTATCCTAGAATTCATACCATGGAATCTAGTTCTTATTCTTACAAGCTGAAAAAGACTTCATTTTATATGTCTTATTTTTTGCTGACATGTAAATTCTCTTGCTTGGGGTCAATGCTGGTTTTCGGAAACATTAATTTGTTGCCAAAGAGCCTTAGTTGAGAACCAAACTTCAGTTATCATGAAGGAACTGAACTTCAGTTGTCATCAAGTCTTTCGGACACTTGATTTTGTTTCTGTAACATCTGTCTGTTTATGCTGCTCTTGGTGTACTCTTCTCTCTTGCTTGTTTCTCTCGTAAGGTAAGACGGTATTCGAAATGTTTGGCAGAAATTTGGAGAGGTTTTGCAAAGGAGCTTATTGCTGAGGTCAGTCTTTGAACAAACGGATCAGTACATTACGTGGAGTTGGCCTGGAGGATCAGTTATTTAGTTATCCATGACCGTGATGAGCATATTTTTGTGTAAACAGTGGAGCTGGTCTGGAGGACCAGTAATTCACTTTTCAATCCTGTCATTTGTTGAAATTAAGGGTGTTAGTACTAGCAAGTGGCAACAACCCGAACTGGTAGCCTTTATTTTAATTTCGGTGCCAGCTGATTCATGCCAACACTACTGTTGCCTGTTTAATGTTCTGCCTATAGGCCGATTCATTGCTACTGCCTTCTCTGCTACATGAGTTGGCTGCACTAGATGGCTTGCTGCCACTGCCAGCCTCGTTATGTTGGTCCTGTTACCTGGAGTTCTTCCGGTACTGGCAAATTGGACATCTGGTATCCTATCGTATTTTAACATTACGAGCCCCATGTTTCCTGTTTCATAACATCCAAAAATTGTTTCCTGCTTCTATTCATGAACTTGCTCTTTAATGATACTCCTGCTAAGTTGCTCACTGAAAAGGAGGAAATGAAGGCACTGGCAAATTTTTGCAGGGCATCAAGTTTGCACTGGCAACTGATGTTGTTGTGTGTGCTCTTTGTAAGACCCAACAATAACAGCCACAACAACCTTTCCTTGGTGTCAGGTGGATTGAGCTAGCATGAGCGTGTGACAGTGCTCCCTTGCATGAATGCAGAAGTTATTGGCTGCTGCTGCCCCCATCTACCCAACCATGTCGTCAAGAAATCCAATCGAGTACATCAATTGGCCGATGTATTGGTCCCAGGCCCCACCAGCAGTGGCCGTAACACGGAGTATTATTTCAATTATGTTTGCCTTGCCTGGTCTATGATATCCTGTTCTCCCCTCTCCTGTCGGACATGGAGCTGCTTTATAGATCACCGTAAAATGCTCGCCAAATATGTCAGTGTTTTACTACTTATTTCTTTTGGACATTGCTCACGTAGCGAGCGGTGCATGAGACTGGTAGACGAGTGCACGGACAGAGGGCAGCGGCGGCCTCTCACGGCGAGGCGCGCCGGGGACGAGGAGGCTCGCTGCCGCCCTCCCGTGTCAGTTGCTGGGGTAAGCACGGCCTCGCGAAAATCCAATATATCCAAGCACAGTCATGCTAGTTTGTCTCTTGCGGATAATTGTACAGAAATGAGCTCGATTCTGCGAGCACCCATTCTAGTTCGGACCATCCATTAGCAGCCTGTTCAGCACGTCTTCATCTATGAGTTCTTAACATCGATCGCATCGCATGCAATGCATGTGCTTTTACCGTTTCCACTGAAACGCATGTAAATTCTGGAGAAGTTCTGCGGCGTGCAGAGCTGGGCCCCCCGATCAGCCACGCAGCAAGTGCCGGACAGTGTGCCGCTGCCACAGCCCATACGTGATACGGGCACGTCACCCGGCCTCTTTGATTCTTCGCACCTTCACCGCCTCGCCTCGCCCAGCCCGGCCGCGATAATAACAACCCCCCTCACCAACCCCCCAGCTCACACCCACGAAAGCCACTTCACTCTCACGACCACTATTCAAGGCGCAGCAGCAGCAGCAGCTAGCTAAGGAAGAGAGAAAGAGAGAGAAGCAAGAAGGTGGTGGTAGCAGATAAACAGCGCCATGGCGGTGGCTGTGCAGTGGCCGGCGATGGTGGTGGTGGTGGCGGCGGCGGCGGCGATGGTGGCGGTGGCTGTGGAAGCGGACATGAGCGCGGACCGGGCGGCGTGCGCGGACCAGCTTGTGGGGTTGGCGCCGTGCCTGCAGTACGTGCAGGGGCAGGCGCCGGCGCCGGCGCCGGACTGCTGCGGCGGGCTGCGGCAGGTGCTGGGGAAGAGTCCCAAGTGCCTCTGCGTGCTGGTGAAGGACAAGGACGACCCCAACCTGGGCATCAAGATCAACGCCTCCCTCGCCCTCGCCCTCCCCTCCGCCTGCGGCGCCACCCACGCCAACGTCTCCCACTGCCCCCGTACGCGCACCCACACCACCGCGTCATTCTCCCGTCGCCGCATGGCATCACATAACCATCGAACCTGCATTCATGCATCGATCCATACGCTATACCGTAGTTTGTTGCAAGACGAATCACGACGTGGTTTTGGTAAAAGGCGGTAGCTTTTCTCCCTTCTTTTGGGTAGCATGCTTTACGCGTCGCTGTGCCCAGACATTTGGCTGGACGGCGCTGTGCCTGGTTAGATGCTTTTGTTGGGTCTGGCCCGTGACATGGATGTGCCGGCACGCCGCACCATGACATGGACACCATCTTGTGACGGTTACGCGCGTCCCATTTGTGCCGGGCTGTGATGCACGGTTCTTGGTTCTTCGATAAAGAAGAGATTTATTGCTCTCTTGGGTCTCGTTCTTCATTTTCTTTTTAGAAATCATCTCGTTCTTCATTTTGGCTACATGGTAGCAGTGGTAGCAGATCCCGTTAGTCGCATGATTTTTTTTCCTGAGTTTGTTTTGGTTCCCCTAAATTTTGATTGGATTGAACCGGAGCACGCGCGGTAACTGCAGAGCTAAATGTGGGTTCGATTATTTTGTGTTGCAGAGCTGCTGCATATCCCTCCGAACTCGAAAGACGCCGCAATCTTCAGCCCCGGCGGCGACAAGGGCACCACCGCAGCTCCAGGTGAGTCTCTTCCATTGCCTCCACTCTTGTTGATTACTCTGTTTATCCATGAGATACGTTATCATTGTCAACATTTTCCTTACAAAGCTAGCAGAAGTGACTGCTCAGTACACAGTGGAAACTACGGTATATGCCGTCACTGTTTTGACATGTGTACGTGATTATTCCATCTCGCCGAAACATGTGCGAGTGTGAGACAGCCTGACCCACCAAAAGGGGCACGCCGATGTTTGATATGTCATGATCTCATCACGCTTTGTTTGTAGCGCAGACATGGAATTGTATCACTAACTTTTTGTCTGAAGACATGTTCACTCATGTCCCGGGAAGATCTTAACAAGTATTAGTAACTTAGCCCTGTTCGGAATGACCGATTTTTTCCTCCGATCTCCGTGGGGGTCAAATTATTTCCTAGGAAGTTACTGTAAAACTTCTGTAAAATTCGTACATTCACAGGAGGGTTTGGTAGGAAAAGATACTGTAAAATGACGGTATGCATATGCTTCAAGGCAGTATTTCCGTTCTACCAGCATCACTAATTGCTCCTGCAACTGCTACCGCTCCTCCTCTCCGATCTAACAATTCACCGGTTTCTCCTCGCAGTGACGGACAACACGACGTCGACGACAAACTCCCGCGCGCAGCAGGCCACCAACGGGGGGCATCACCTCCTCGACTGCGACCGCCGGTTTACCCGCTGGCGGCGTTGCTGGCCGGTTACCTTACTCTGCTCCTACCGGTGGACTTACCGGTCACCTCCTTCTAGATCATCTCCGTTCACGTCTCGTCTTCCCTTGCGGCAGCTATGGAGTTCAATAACACGGGAATGGATGGAAGCAGCTACCCAAATTGAAGTATCATGCATGTTGTTGTACGTGACAGATACAGTGGTAATGGTGATCTGTTACTGTTGTACTGTACTCTTCTCCTTTCTGTTATGAATGGCGCGTCTAGATGAACCTAATTAACTTGTTGGTCTGCTTTCTGGTAGTACTCAACCATATATGATCCTCGTTGATGTTGCTGCGAATCGGTGAGGCGTTCGATCGACTGCTTCCGACTTTTCGTTCTGGCAGCGGCGCTAGCTCTGCCGGTTTCTAAACGATGTTGTTGTTTTGGCTGGGTGCATCAATCGATGATGCATGCAGAGGTTGGGGGCATCGTCTACATTTCGAAAAAAATATATATTGGTTTGACGTGCCGCCGGGAGCCGACGACACGTCGACGTGTTTTCAGTCAGCTGTAGCTCAAGAGCAAATGACGATCGAGTTTATCTGTAATACAAAACACATCTGCGCGAACCAAATCACCTTCCCCTCTCGCCCTACACAACTTAATTTGCTCTACAACTCACACGCGTCGCGTGCCGTGACGCCCCGCGCGCATTCTCAGTCTCAGCCACGACGACGTACGTGCCCAGCTCTACGCCGCGCCGTGCTGCAGCCGCGACGTGGGAGGTGTCCCTGCCGTGAGGAGTGGCGACGCGAGCGGCGGTGCGCACGGGCTCGGGCTCTGCCGTGGGGTAGCCGTCCCGATCAGCCTGGGCGACCCGGCGCCGCCGCGCGGGGACAGGCTGACCTGCTCCAGCGACAGGAACTGGAGCTCCGGCGGGTAGTCCCGGACGCCACCCGATCCGGGGCCCGGCGCCGGTGGTCCACCGGAACGAGAGCTGCTTCCCGAGCTGGTACGAGTTGTGCGCCATCTTGGAGTAGATCCGGTGCAGGATCTTCTCCTGCGGCACCACCACCGCCTCCTCCTCCTCCTCCTCGCCGCCGCCCTCCGCGCCGCGGCGGCCCCTGAACAGGTTCTCCTTGCAGAAGTCCAGGCAGTCCCCGAAAACGCCGGCGTCCTGCTCCGCCTCGCCCTGGCCCAGGCGGTTCTTGCTCAGCGTCAGCCTCGGCTGCCGCTTCCGCTGCAGCCGGGTGCCCGACGAGGATCTCTTCATCGCCGGCGAGCCTGCTACGACGGCTCCCGTCTCGCCGCTGGTGGAAGGTGGCGCGGCGGTGGCCTTGTTGTCTTCGTCGGTGGGAGGGGGTTGGGGCTTGGTGTCTTCTTGCTGCTCGGGCTTGCTGCTCTCTGTCAGGTCGAGCTGCGAGAGGCCGCTCCTCAGCCGGAGCCACTCGTCCTCCTCGCCTTCTGATGGGCTCAGCTGTAGCAAATCAGACAACCGAACAAATGTCCCTTGTGTCAGAAAATTTGCCACTATAATGCCACTGTTCTTTGATAGCCAAAGATTCAGATTTTGTCTCCCCACCTTGACATTGGTGAGATCGACGTTCCTCTTCTTGAGATACTTCATGAACTCCCGGAAGTTCGCCTCCGTGGGCCGGTAATGTCCGCTATGAGGCCAGACAGCCTAAACACGATGTATAACTGAATCAGACAGGTCAGTTTGGAACTCTACAGACAGGATTGTGAAATTGGTAGAAATCTGCAGATGCAGGCACCTTTAGGATTCCATTTTCCACGACTAGTCTCCCGGCAGCAGATGTGGCTCCACCGGCAAGGAAGCTGGAGTGCTGAAATGTGCCCTTGTTCTTCTGCAACAATGTACTTACTTCATCAGTTATAGGTGAAGTTCATGGTTCAGGTACTAGCAAAGTACTACTGACAAGTGATAAATGCTACTATTCTCTGACCGCGCCGATGTACAGAAATCTCGTTGTGCTCAACACAAAGATCCATTTTGCATCCTTGGGGCCCTCAGACGTGTCTACGATCTTGCGGCTCAGCTTGTACATCATCTTCCTGTTCTCGATTATTACCTCATAGTACTCCCTCTCTTTCTGCACAAAGTACATACCATCTTCTGTTCAGAGATGTAACATTTTCTCTCTTTTTCTTTCAAAGTTAGCAACATTTTCTACTTTGAGATTTCAGGCTAAATGGTTTGCAGGTCGCAGCAACTTACTGGGGCCAAGATACCTGATGCATTGCTGCAGCAATTTCCATCAGGGGCAGTGGTCTTCAAGATTGACCTCCTTTCCTTCACCTATATCCAACCTATGACAAAATTAATTTCAGAGATCATTAGCTTTTGTTGCCCATTTAGAACAGAAACAATATTCAGAGTTTCGCATGGACTTTACCAATAGAAGAAAGGCTGTCGACTCTCGCAGTGAAGCCAGTTTTGGTAGTAGTAGTGGAGGTTGTGACCATACCGATGTCGAGGGTCAATCTATCCATGAAACACGAAGGGACTTCAGTTTGATTCTCAGTTCATTTGGTTTATGAAGAGAATGTTTTTTACGCATACTGCTTCGAGCCAGTGCTGCAGTGCAAGCTTCTGAGCCTTTGCATCCTTGGACAGACCTTTGCCTACCTGAGGAAATAACAAAAAAGGTATGAATTCAGTATTCAGTATTCAGTAACGTTACTATATGCCAATAGTTTACATCATATCTGGTGATCAAATTATCATGGTTAGCATAATGTGCAAATACCTTGGCAGCCCTCATTCTGCACGAGACCATCTTGAGAGGGCTGACTCCGGCTTCTCTACCTCGAAGAATGACACTGAACTGCGCTTGAGCAGCGCGAAATCGAGCAGTTTCCACCTGAATTCGTTGTCACAAATTTCAGGCACTATTACTCCAGTGACAATAACACGCTGTATCAAATAAGACATGACTAGCACATGAAATTGCACATACCACCGTTGTTCAACAAGAACAGCGCAATCAGCAAGCTGCCGCCTTGTTCTGAAGCTCTTGTACACCTTCTGCACCCTTACTGCTGCAGCCTGTTGCTTCGGGCTGACAATCCCGACCACTGGAGAATTTGGTGGCAGGTAGTCTGTGGGCCCATTTTTTGGTAGGTCAGTACTATGCTTATGGTTACAACTCTCTTTGTCCGGTTTAGGACTCGCCATGGTTATCGTGGTGTCAACACGTAACGAATCACCTTCTCTTTCCCTGGCGCTTAAGGATCCTTTTATCTTAAGCCTCCTGGAGCTCATGGCATCGAGCAATGCCGGTGGGGACTCAAGGGTTTCGAGAGTGCTGAGGTTGTCGAAGCTGAAGGACCGGACGAACAACCTGCCCGAGTTCTCATCATCCATTGGCAGGTAGTCATCCGGTGGGTATGAGATCGACAGATCCATTTTCCTGATTGAGGAATGTAATAACGTGATACTTTTTTTGTTGCCTTGGGCCTATTCTTTCTTCTGATATGCCTTGCTTCTGTTATTTTAGATTTCTGCAGCAATTGTGTTCCTTATGAGTTCATCGACAACCTGTGACAAGAAAGGGAAATCAAGTGACATCAAAAGTAGGTCCCGCGAATTAACAGGGGTTGTCTTAACAACAGATTTTTCATTGCTTCGTGCTATCAAAGCACATCAAACATAGGTCTATGGAATGTGTTTGATACCATATTGTTGGATTGATCTTCGGTCAAACCGAAGATAAACACGAGGCCATGCACCAACGTGCATGCCTAACAAACGCGTCCTGATCGGGGGCGCCAAAACCGACTAATTGGTTTCGGTCCCTCGTTTGCACAGCGCTAAAAAAAGGGGGTTATCCCGGAGTTTTACGATGATCCAATTCACGTGAAAAAAACCCTACACCTCTTAAGCCCCGATCCGATCAGGGGGAGTGCTGGAGCATCGAGAAGACCGACGCCGCCGGTTCTCGGACAGTGCCGGTGGAGACCCGAAGGTCGCCGATTCCCTCTGCTACGCCTACATCGACCGCTTCTTCATCATCTCCCTCACGCGCCCACGGTTACGCTCATGGCTTCATCCTCCAATGGGCGTAAGTGCCACTAAAACTCACTGATGATCATGTTTAGGTGCTCTAGACCGTGGCTAGGAGATCATTAAGCTAATGCCTAAAGGGATTATTCCTAACACATATCTCTTACGATAAGATCATATATTCATAATTTCTGAAGTAGAGGCCAGGAGAACTGGAACAAAATGCGGACCACAAAAGTACGATGCATATTTCAAGAAAGACGCATTCCGTTTCTTGATAAATAAATGAACCTTGTTCCAACATAAAACATTACAAACCAAGCAACCAAGTAGATCATGGAAGGCGATTTGTATAACAAAAACCAAATAACCATCAACATTACCTCTTACCTCCAAACGTCTTGCACCATCCACCTAACAGATCAACAGAACCTCCTGAAGAGAGGCCTGCGAGGCAGAATGCTAAAACGAAGCTGCAAAAGTTGCAGGGGCAAATGAGAGCAGATTTAGGAGGAACCAAAGCATAAATGGTAAATGGGTATTGGCCGCGGAAAAGGCGCAGGTGGCGATACACGGAGGTGGTTTGTTTCAGGTCTTCACCCTATAAATAACACATGAAGGTTTGAGATGCATAAATGTTCTGGGGAGAAAAATAAAATAAAAATAAAAGACGTGGCTCACGGCATATTTCGCGTGGTTAGAAATACACATGTTCTCTACCAAAAAAAGGACATGTATAACAGACTAGTAGTACAGAGGCAGTCAGCACATGCACTTGGGTCCAATAATTTCTTCCTAGCAATCAGCTGATAAAACTAGTATGTGCACCAGCCCATATTAGGGCAGCCAACAAAGCCCACACTCTTCCAGTGAACTCCTGTCCATTTCAGTCTAGCTCTATCACTTCATATCAGATAAGATATTATGATCTTTCAAAAAAAAGATAAGATATTATGAGGTACAGCACGAGCTTGCATAATATGAAGAACGAAGCGGACGTATCTCATACAAGTAATCAAAATAACAACAAGATAGAAATGTATTTGGCTAAACCGATTGAAGTTGCTTAATTACAGCCTCAAAAGAGTACAAGTGAGTGTCATTTTCTCATAATTCTCTCAAATATTTTGGACTCTGGATCCTCGTCCTATATAAGAATCTAGTGTCGAAGAATAACCTAGTTAGCATGTAAATCCTCTTGTTCGGCCCTAACTGCTTCTTGGCTCATTTTCTTGAATTGATTGGCTACCTATTCTCCACGGTAATTAGGAATCCTAATCCAAGTAGGATTAGTCAATGACTTAGTCCATGGTCGGTTGTCATCTTTCTCGACATGTTCTAATGGCACCTACTCAGGGTGCGTTTGGTTCATGCGATGAGGGTGGATGGGATAGGGATAACCACTTTTTATAGATATTTCTCTGTTTGGTTAGAGGGATAAGGTGGATAGGAATATCCATCCTAGAGGAATATTTCCTCAATATGCTGGATGGAGAGACCCGGCCAAAATAGCCGGATGAGGCTGCCGCTCTTTTTAATTATGATTATTAGAAAATGATTAGTGATAATTAACAATTGTTAGTGATAATTAGCGTATTTATTATTGATTAGTATTTGTAACAGTAAGATTAGTATTTAGTGTGTTGATTAATATGTGATTAGTGAGTTGATTAGTATATAATCAGTGATAATTAATATATTTTGTTATTAATTAGTAAGTTTATGGCTAGTTTAGCATTGGTAGGTATTTAGTGTGTTCTTTAGTGTATAATTAATCATTATTAATAGAAATTAAGTAATATAATTAAGTTAAATTGGCTCATCCCATCCAATTTTCATCCCTCCAACCAAACAAAAGATTGGCTCATCCCATTCATTCAACCAAACAAAAAAATGACTCGTCCTATCCACGAAAAACTAGATGACCCTAACCCATCCCTTCTTGCCCTCCAACCAAACACACCCTAAATACCTAAAGTTGTATATTCAGAGAATGAACAGGGAAGGACGACCTCTTCAGGATATCTACCCCTCACAGCAGAATACGGTTTAAGCACTTTCATCGTCTTCTCTCCAATGTCAACACCAACTATCCATTCGTTCTCAATCATCAGGTGAACAACATCGTCACCATGGACAACGCTCGGGACCAGGAACGCTATTCCCAGGTCTCTCAATGTCCATCTTCCAGCACTACCATCCCACAACCCATTCAGCAGCTCAGATGCCGTGGGGCCTTGTATATCTCAGGCGACAGCACCGAACGCCATGGGTTGCAGATGGCGATGTCATCAACATGGACATCGTGCCCCCTGTGCCAGTACTCCCAAGAAGTATTCCTGTACCATGTCCGAAGCTTCCAGCCATCGGAGACATAGGACACCTCGGCACAGGGTTTTGCCACGGTCACAAGGTCATTGTTGCGGAGGATAAACTCCGACTCGTGGATGATTTCCGCGCTGCCGAGATCTCTCAGCGCCGTCGGGTTTTTGTGGACGACCACCTGCCGGTAGTGTTGGGGCCGTGTTAATGTTTGAGTTAGTACACCACATTTGGCCCATGTATGTTTGTGAATGTATAGCAATGAGAAGCAGAGTGAGTGATTCTAGAAAAATCCCTACATGGTATCAGAGCTCAGTACCAAGCGGCGCTGCCGGCGGTGAATCGGAGGCGACGGAGAAGCTCGGCGACGGGTTCGGGCTCGCGCGGTGGTGGTGCTACTGGCCAAGGTCGAGATTCCCAATCCGCTGGTGCGGTGCTCGATCCGGCGAGGACTTGGGCGAGCGGTGGAAGCGGCGGAGGAAGGAGAAGGAGCGGCGTGATGTACATCATGGTGCCGCGCTGGTCGAGAAGAGGTTGGTGGAGGAGCACGGCGACAGTGAGCGGCGAGCGGCGCCCTTGAGCGGAGCAAGGGGCTAGCGGGGCCGGCCGCTGGCAGTAGAGGACCGGCAGACGTGCGAGTTGGTGGCGGCGGGGAGAACCGCACGCGCACGGATCTGCGCCCACGGGAGGACCAGAGAACGAGAAGAGGAGGTCTCAGATCAGGCACATCTTTAGAAGGCTGTGGAATTTCTTGGATCTGCTTGTTCTTAGTGGATGCAGAGTAGAGAGGCATCAGGGGCTTGGTCTAGTGGTGGACGCAGAACAGGGAGGCATCTGGTTGAGGTGTTGTAGGTGCTGTCAACTGCTACCATGGGAGACAACCAAGCTCTTGGACTGCAGCAGGTGCTAGAGCAATTGGCACACTTGATAGCAGCAAAGACAAGTGAGGCTTCATCTTCAAGTCAGGCGATTGTTGCACATACTGAGCCAATACAAAAAGTGGAATTAATGCCAAATGAGATTAAGCTAGAAGGTGTCAAGAATTATTTGAGCTGGTCAAGGAGGGCGCTGCTCATCTTGAGGACTAAAGGGTTTGAAGGGTTTGTCAATGGTGAGGTAGAGGAGCCAGGAGATAAGAAAACTGCAGAATGGAGAACATGGAGCAGTACCAACTCTTTGATAGTGGCATGGTTGTTGAACTCCTTGTCTCCAACCATTGCTGCAACTGTTGAGACTATCTCAACTACCACTGAGGTATGGAAAACCTTGTCAAAACTATACTCAGGTGAAGGAAATGTGATGTTAATAGCTGAAACAGAAGAGAGAGTTGCTAACCTGAGACAAGGAGAAAAATCTGTGATGGAGTATGTAGCAGAACTGCAACATTTGTGGGCTGATTTAGATCACTATGACCCTATGGAGTTGCCACATGCAGATTGCATAGCAGTTGCTAGAAAATGGACTGAACGCAGGCGAGTGTTACAGTTTCTCAAAGGCTTGAACTCTGAATTTGAGGCGAGACGTGCTACTCTGTTCCATCAGCCCACTCTTCCTTCCTTGGAGGATGCCATAGCAGCAATGGCACAGGAGGAGGTTAGATTAAAGCTGATGAAGAACAATGCAACAACTCCATCTCGTCCAGCCTTCATAGCAGCTCAGTATAAGGAGACTAGAGACTGCTTCAACTGCGGTGAGAAGGGTCATTTGAGTCGTCATTGCACAGCCCCACGCAAGGAAATGCGTGGAAGGGGAAGAGGATACAACAGAAGTGGATCAAGGGGAGGCCGAGGCCGAGGATACTCGGGTGGTCAAAGAGCAAATGTGGCAGTCCCACAAGAAAGATCCTCAGGCACAACTCAGAAAGAATTGAAGAAGGGAATAGAAAGCATTGGTGATAGGGGTCATGAGGATTGCAGTTACGGCAACCTTGCTCACTTTGCATATACCGATGAAGGTAATTATGCTCATGCATCTATTTTCTCACAGAGATCACATCCTGATTGGATATTAGATTCGGGGGCATCAAAGCATGTTGCAGGCACATCAATGGAATTTGAATCATATACTCAATATCCACCCACACGTAAAGAAACTATCCAAACTGCTGATGGCACCTCACAGCCCATTAAAGGCGTTGGCACAATACAATGCACGCCGTTTATTAAACTTTCATCAGTTTTACATGTTCCCGCCTTTCCAGTCAATCTTATGTCAATGAGTGCTTTGGTTGATGATTTGGATTGTCGAGTAATAGTCGACCGGTATATATGTCTAATTCAGGAAAGGCGAACAGGGAGGAGGCTTGGGACTGGAACCAGGCGTAATGGGCTATGGTACATGGATCGTGAGGTGCCAAACAATGTAGTGTCTACGATGTTAGCGACAATGATGGGAGAAAAGGAAACAAATGCAATGCTCTATCATTGTAGAATGGGACATATGTCTTTTGAGAAAATGAGTAAAGTCTGTCCCGGTGTAATGTGTGGGGTGGATAAGAAAAAACTTGTGTGTGATGCATGTGAGTTTGCCAAACACACAAGGACGTCTTATGTGAGTAAGGGTCTTAGGAGTATTGCCCCTTTTATGCTCATTCATTCAGATGTGTGGACATGTCCTATCATCTCTTTGAGTGGAATGAAGTATTTTGTTACATTCATTGATTGCTATAGTCGTATGACATGGGTATATCTTATGAAGCATAAGGATGAGGTTTTCAAATGCTTCCAAGATCTCTATGCCTATGTGAAAAATCAGTTCAATACACAGATACAGATGATTAGGACAGATAATTGGACCGAGTATGTAAATAAGGAGTTTGGTGCATCCCTATCAGCTCAAGGTATATTGCACCAAACATCTTGTCCAGATACACCACCTCAGAATGGAGTTACAGAGAGGAAGAATCGTCATATTTTGGAGGTTGCTCAATCACTGATGTATACAATGAATGTGCCCAAATACTTGTGGAGTGAGGCTGTAATGACAGCTACATTCCTCATCAACCGGATGCCATCAAGGGTGATTGGAATGAAATCACCATGTGAGATGTTACTAGGTGAGAATAAATTCTTAGTCCCTCCTAAGGTATTTGGATGCACTTGCTTTGTCAGGGATCATAGACCCTCAGTAGGTAAATTGGATCCACGAGCGGTGAAGTGTATCTTTATAGGATACTCTTCTAGCCAAAAGGGGTACAAGTGTTGGAGTCCGACCGAGCGACATACGTTTATGAGCATGGACGTAACTTTCAGGGAATCTGAGCCATTTTATGGAGAAAAGACTGATCTCAGTTCATTGTTTGAGGAGCTCGACCACCCACAAGCTATTGGTGATGGTCAAGAGGGGGATAGTAAAGTACCTAGGATCGAGGGAGGTGAGCAACGAGGGGTTGTGGTTGGCAACCCATGTCCTATGGTTGGCTCAGGTCCTGGCTCAGGTCCGCATCAGACAGAAAATATGTGGAGACGGGTGAATGAGGAGCAGAACCCGCGGGTGTACACGCGGAGACATTTGCAGAGGGAGCAACAACAAGTTTTGGTGCAAGGAGAGCAAGACCAATCACAAGTCCCAGTCGTTGGTGATGTACAGGTGTAGAGGGAGCAACCACAAGGTGTTGAGCAAGACCAATCACAAGTCCCAGTTGTTCGCGATGAACAGGTGCAGAGGGAGCAACCACATGTTGTTGAAGGTGTTGGATCATCTAATGATGATCTAGGTACTATAGATGATTCACTGGAGTTGCCGATTGCCCTAAGGAAGGAAGCTCGGCCTAATGCCGGAAAACCCCCAGATAGGTACGGATTTGAGCACGATATAAGTAACTATGTCTCTTATAGATCTTTGTCTCCTGCATATAGAGTTTTCGTTGCATCGCTACAATCAGTGGCAATCCCAAAGGACTGGAAGGTAGCGAAGCAAGATCCTAAGTGGTATGAGGCAATGTTGGAGGAAATGAAGGCTCTTGAGAAGAACAAGACATGGGATCTTGTACCTCTTCCAGCAGAAAAAAGGCCAGTTAGTTGCAAATGGGTGTATACCATGAAGCAAAATCCAGAAGGAAAAGTTGAAAGATACAAGGCGAGATTGGTGGCAAGGGGTTATAGTCAAACCTATGGGATTGACTATGATGAGACATTTGCACCGGTGGCTAAGATGAATACAGTTAGAATTCTAATCTCATGTGCAACTAACTTTGGGTGGCCTCTACATCAGTTGGATGTTAAAAATGCTTTCTTGCATGGTGACCTGCAAGAGGAAGTATATATGGAGATTCCACCTGGTTTCTCCACTCCTAGAACAACAGGAAAGGTATGCAGGTTAAGAAAGTCTTTATATGGTCTCAAGCAGTCTCCACGAGCATGGTTTGTAGATTTAGGGTGGCTGTATGTAACATGGGGTATAGACAATGCAATGGGGATCATACTGTATTCTATCGACACTCCGAGTGTCGAATTACAATCCTTGCAGTATATGTGGATGATATCATAATCACTGGGGATGATAATGTGGAGATATCACGACTCAAGAAGAATCTAAGCAAGAAGTTTGAGGTTAAAGATCTCGGCCAACTTAGATACTTTCTTGGCATTGAAATTGCTCGATCTCCAAAAGGGATAGTTTTCTCCCAAAGAAAGTATGTTATGGACTTGCTTAGTGATACATGTATGCTTGGATGTCGAGCCGCATCAACGCCTATTGATCAAAACCACAAGCTCTGTGCTCAGTCGGGAGATCCAGTTGACAAAGAGAGCTACCAGAGACTCGTTGGGCGACTTCTATATTTATGTCATACAAGGCCTGACATTTCCTATGCTGTGAGTGTTGTGAGTAGATATATGCATGACCCAAGGAGAATGCACTTGGATGCTGTTCATCGGATCTTGCGATATTTGAAGGGTAGTCCTAGGAAAGGACTATGGTTCAGAAAAAATTGTCATCTGAATGTAGATGGTTATAGTGATGCTGACTGGGCCAATTGTCTTGATGACAGAAGATCAACTTCAGGCTATTGTGTTCTTGTTGGAGGAAACCTTGTGTCATGGCGGAGCAAGAAGCAGTCGGTGGTGTCAAGATCAACAGCGAAAGCTGAATACAGAGCTCTGTCACAAGGACTAAGTGAGATGCTTTGGGTGAGAAATCTTCTGTCAGAACTGAAAGTGTTGAGGAAAGGTTATCTGAATGTGTGGTGCGACAATAAGTCAGCTATCAATATCGCAAACAATCCGGTTCAACATGACAGAACCAAACATGTCGAGATAGATCGCTTTTTTATTAAGGAGAAGTTAGATAGTGGTACAATAAGGATAAGTCATGTAACCTCTAAGGAACAAATAGCAGATTGTCTAACTAAAGGTTTAGGTGTTAAGGAGTGTAATTTAGCCTGTGACAAGATGAGAATGATAGATATCTATCATCCATCATGAGAGAGTGTGTTGGGCCGTGTTAATATTTGAGTTAGTACAGCACATTTGGTCTATATATGTTTGTATATAGAACGTATAGCAATGAGAAGCAGAGCGAGTGATTCTAGAAAAATCTCTACAGGTAGAGATGCTCCACCTCGACGAACTTAATGACGCCGTAGCTGCTGCAGGTGACATCCCGGACCGGCGACGGGGCTGTGAAAATACCTGTGGATGACACGGGATTGGGCTTGGATAGTGGGAATGATGCGGACCACGGAGCTGTCGTCGTCGGCGCCGAGTACGTCGCAGACGAGGATGCCCCGCTCGAGGTCGACCCAGCCCAGCGCGCCTCCTCCGAGCGCGATCACCTTCCTGATTTCGCACGGTACGCAGGCTCCCCGGGGCATAGGGGCACGTCTGCACCGGCACCGTCCTGGTGGTCCACTCGTTCGTCGTGGACGAGAAGACATGGAGGCGGTGGTCCTGGACGTAGAGCCTCATGGAGAGAGAGGCGAGGAGGATCTCTTCCCCGCCGCCGCTGGGCACGACCAGGCCGAGAAATTCATGTGATTTCCGGGCCAGGGCAGGGAAGCGGCCTGAGCGACGGCGGCTTCCCGCGGCCGCGGCTGGCCTGTAGATCGACGAAGTACTCGAGGAGCCCCGGGTCGAACGTGCGGATCCTGCGGCCAATGGTGAAGGAGAAGCGTAGGAGGACGAGGTCCTGCGGCGAGAAGATGGCCAGGGGATCCTCGAGCTCGGGGTCGTGGATGCAGAACTAGGAGACCGCCGGCGGGTCGGCGAGGACGAAGGTGACCTTGATGGTGTGGCCGGTGCTCGTCTTGCCCCGAGCGGCGGTGGCGTTCTCGCGGTCGGCGTAGTGGGCAATCCTGTCGAGGAGAACCCAGGCGGGATGGCGTGAGGTGGCGGCGGCGGCGGCATCGACGGCGGGGGGCTGGAAGAAGGAGGAGGCGAGGCTCATTGCCATGGTCGAGGCAGGTCCCGCAGGTACAGGTCGGACTTTTGCGAACCAGGCGGATATCATAGCGAAAGGTGGGTGAGCGCGGTTGGAATTTGGGTCGGAGTTTGACAACGAGTTATATTCGGCCTGGCCCATGTTATACGCATATATTATGGCCTGACCCAGCAAATTTTCCGACTTCTGGGCCGTATGGACATAAATGATCATCTTCTTTAACAAAGATTGCTAATGCCGAGCTTCTGTTCGGATTAGCCTCCGGGTTCGCCTTTAGTTTTTCTTCTGGATCTTTTTTTTTACTGTAGGACAGAGATTCAATGGCTCAACTATCGATTGAGATCTTATTAAATTTCATTCGACCGAGTTTTAGCCAGACCTTCTTTTTAAAGATTGATAAAATGGTCTAATCTTTGATAAAATCTCCCGTCACATGTCACTGACATGTGGGCTCTGAAACATTCAAAGAGTAAAGTAAGACAGGATATTTTATAAAATTTCTGAACAAAATTCAGCTGAAATTCATGGAATCCACGAATTTCGATGGGTGGTTCAAGGGGTTCTCAAATAAAACAAAAAAGTAAAAACGTTCATTGCATGAAGGTTTTATTTTATGTAATCATTTAGGTGTTAATGTAAACGAACTATAACTATGTAAACCTATTTCTAATAGATTGATACCAAAATAGCAGATCCAAATTATAAGACATCCTATCGAAACTACAAGTGCAGAATTGGTACCCTTCCAATTTGGATTTGTTCTACTATGTAAATAAATCGCAAATATGGTCCAAGTAATAAAAGCCCAAGTTTCCTTAGGATCCCAATTCCAATAGGATCCCCACACCTCATTAGCCCATACTACTCCACACAGAATACCTATGGTTAAAAGGGTAAATCCTAGGGTAATGACACGATAACTCCAAGAATCCAAACGCTCAGTTAATTGATATTTGTAATAATTTGGAAATGAAGAAAAGAAGTACTTTTTTCATAGAAATTTTCAATCTGACTAAAGAAAAATGTGTTAAATAAAATATCTTTTTTCTTTTTAGAGAATAACTGGAAATTATTTCAAAATCTAATGATTAGAAGAGCGGCGGATAATAAGTCCACATATTATGGGTAACGTAGGAGACATCCCTATTTTCCCCTGGGGATCTTAATTACCACTGCTTAGCTTTCAATTCGCCTCTGACCATCAAATTAAATATGAATAACCCGTCCTCCTCTGTTAGGCCTTTTGTTTGAATCCCATGACTACCGGTTACATGAATAATTTTTGCCAGGATTTCCAAATGCCAGATTTTGAGTTTGGCTTAAATGCAAAAAACCAATTTCAGGTGAGGGGGCGATGTTTTTACAAAACCGAAATGGCTTTTCCTGAGTCATACACAATAATACAGATCATCGTTTCCTCAAAATAATGCAAATCATTCACGATCTATTTCCATTTCGCTGTGGTTGGCATTCAAGATATCATTATAATGTACAACGTCGATAGCAAGGAAGATAAAGAAATTCGACATGTTATCGACATATGGACTTGATGATAACATATTGTCTGTCTTTAATATTCAACATAAAAGTTGATGTGTACTTTTATATTGTTGAGAGTTATGGATACACACTGGAGGATATTTCCCTAAATTAGAAAAAAAGGAAGCCACCGGAATTGAATCGAGTAAGGTAGGGTTGCATTGTCAGTGTTGGGACCGTCTCACAAACTTTACATTCTTTATTACATTGAAGCATTTGCATGTAACGAATGGCCTTATCTAGATCCCGCCAAACGGCACTCAATTTGCATGAAAAGGACATGCCCTCCTCCAATCTGTTATGACGGACTCAAAACTCAGCAGGAACCATTGCCTAATGCCCCCTCCTAGGAATACTACTGCAATCTGGTCATGCGAGAACGATCTAGACCAAATCGAGCCAGGCAAAGCGGGTACCGTGCCAACGTCCATGACAGTAGCATCGAAACTGAAAGTCTGAAATGCTGGTTCCACTGCATTGAACTTGCTTGGTACACAATACAAGTAGATGGCAGTGTCCTTGTCAATCCACCCTTCCGGGGTAAGTTTGCAAGTTACTGACGACACGTTCGGATCCTGCATTAGGTTCTAGGCAATTATCATTCTTCTTTTTACATAGCTCAAACTTGTGTTCAGACAGATGTAAAAACAATCGTCCTTTTCTACATTTGCCATGAGCCCATGAACTGGGGCATAAATCGAACAATTCATTGTTAGGAACATTGGGGTTATAGTAAACTGAATCCTTATGATTGCTGGGACAGCGTCTGAGCCCAACAATAAAGCATGCGACCATTATATCGGGCACACCGCTGGAATTCAGAAATGATTGGAAATTCAGAGCAGAACACGGAAAAAGTGAGATATGATATGACTCGTCAGTGAGACAGTTGCACACAGACGCATCTCATTGAATACTAGTCTCTGATTTTGGGAAAGCCCCGGATAACTGGAAATAAACACGGGTTCGCGTGATCCTTCAGATCAGAAAAGTATGCATTACATCACATTACACGTCTCAATCCAGCGAGGAAGTCTTGAAGCATAAGATCGAGTGAGTCCACGCTGGAATTCCGTGTGTTCCAGGGCGTGCCGAAACAGAGATCGACCCGAGCTAGACAAAAGAGAAGAGATCTTCAACTTCACGTCTAGGATTGATGGTGAAGTTTCGTGCAAGCAGTTGCCAGGTCGCCGTCGTTTCCCAGTTTCTGTACCCCAGAGACCCCTGTTCTAAGTTCTGATTAACCATCAGCGCACGGACGCGGCTCCAAGGCGTGGCGTTTGCCGGCGGCGCGGCAAGAGTCGCGGAGTCGCCTTCGTCCATTCCGCCGTCAGGCAACTGAGACCAGCTTCCCACGAATCATGCAAGCAGCGTAGTACAAACAGAAACGCCGAAGTGCTGTGGAATTAAACTCGCTTACATCGATCTCGCATCAAACGTGCGTGCTGTTCCGCGCGCTGCACGACATGGGCACCGGAGCAGGCTCGCTCGACTGCCACCGTGCCACGGCGCCACCAACAAGGCAACACCGCGCGCCACCCGTTGTTTCTTCTCCGGGGCGCGACCTAGATTTTGACCCCTCCCCCAACCCCACTTCCTCCCTCCCTCCTTCCCTCCCTCGCGGTCTTGCCTCCCTTGAACGCTCCCCCTCCCTCCCCCCGCACTCCACACGCGCCCGCACCCTACGTTATGCAACTGACTCTTAGGACCCACGATCACAGGGACCCCGCGCGTCAACGGCACTAGCCACTAGAAAGATTTGGCTCCGTGGTTGCAGGTTGCTAGTTGCACTCCCAAAGCTTCGCTCCCCTTAATAACACGACGCAGCAGAAGCAACAAACTCTTGCAGCACGGCAGCAGCCTGACACAGAAGCTAAGCTACGCGCAGAGAGAGAGAGAGAGAGAGAGAGAGAGAGAGAGAGAGAGGACGCGTTCGGTTCTTCGAAGTGACCAGCTGACCGAGAGATGAGATCGAGGGTGGCGTTGGAGCCGCTGGCGGAGGAGCCCGGCGGCGGCAAGGAGGAGGCGTCGCGGCGGCGGTCCGGCCTCCACGCTGCGCTGCACCGGTGGGCACGCCTCTTGTCCGGCGCCGGCGCCAGCGCCGAGGAGGACGGCCGGCCGGCGGCCGACCTCCGGGTCCTCCTCTCCGTCCTCGCCTGCCCGCTCTCCCCCGTGCCCATCCTCCCACGCCTTCCCAAACACGTACGCACGCGTACCTCGATTGCTCTGTACCTTGCTGCCCTTGCACATACTCATGTTTTTTGCGTTTCTTTTGCTTATTTGTGTCATGCGTGTGTAGGTGGCGTCGTCGGCGCAGTACATAATCGAGCAGTTCAGGGCGACGACTGGGTGCGGGAAGATGGAGGGGGCGGTGAAAAGCATGTACGCGGCGGGGAGGGTGCGGCTGGCGATGCTGCAGGAGCCGGGTGGAGGCGGCGGCGGCGGCGGCGGCGGCGGCCGGCGGAGTCACGAGGGGAGCTTCGTGGTGTGGCAGCTCGGGTCCAGCATGTGGCTCGTCGAGATGGCGGTGGCCGGGCAGAACGTCGCCGCCGGCAGCGACGGCCGAGTTGCCTGGCGCTGCACCCCGTGGCTCGGCGCGCACGCCGCGCGCGGCGGCTCGCGCCCACTCCGCCGCGCCCTCCAGGTTGGCACGCACCTCACCTGACACTTTCTGCGTTCTACTTCACACTGACATGACAATGGCATTTTTGCATCGTGATGCCATATTCTTCTTCTTTTCCCGTTTCCTTTTCTCGCATCTCCCAACCTTTTCCCCCCTCCTTACATCGATCGCTACCTATCACCGGCCATGGCACCGCATGTCTCGCATGCACTGTGTTTACTACTGCTAGCTAGCCTGGCATGCCCATGACAGGTGGGTCCCACACGCGTTCCTCCTGCTTTTGCCATCGTTTCCGATCGCCTCCTGCTTTTGTGCATGCCCTTTTCTTTGCTTTGCGTCGGTGTCGTTCAGCGTGTGTAGGACTGGGATAGTCACATAGGACAGAATACATGAGAAAATGAGAAAGCAAGAAGTTAAAGGAGAAGATGCATTAAACAAGAGGGAACAACTGGATGTGAGGAAGAATCTTTGTTAAAAAGTAGTATCCTAAAAACATACATATGCACTAATGCACACGCTACACAGTTGTTATCTTGGAATCTGGAGCTGGTAGCTCACTAGCACTGCATGCCCATGCCACACTGTTGATGTCATTATTGATGCTGCAGCTGCGTGCCTTATGCTTCCATGCATTTCCTTTGTGTAATTTTCCGGAGGGGCCTTACCTAGTCCTAACTGTCTTGTTTGACTTGGGGAGAGGGCATTAGGTGTGAGATTAGCCTGCCTTTGCCTTGGCTCACATGGGACTAGACCACTAGAATAACTTAACTGTGTGTGCGCGCGCGCTTCTCTTTTTATAAAGTGCCTAGTGGGAGATGTCTGAATGTTTGATCAGCATGTGTGAGCTCATTGAAATAGATTATATTGGGTGCTTTTTTTTAGGATTATCTGAGCAACTTGGCAAATGGAACCACAGATTGGTCCTTACTGAACAGCGCAAGTATATTTGTTAGCTAGTGTGCTAGTGAGAGTTGACAGGCGCAAGTTTGAAGCTTTACTGAACAATTTGACAACGAGAATACAACTGTTTTTACTTTTAAAAAAGGCAATACATAATTTCCCAGGAATGTATAGCTGATATATTGTGTACTTTATTTCGACTCGTTTGCTATAGGTTGTCAGTTAGTATTTTGAACAAAACTAGCCTAACCAACTGGGCGGTAATAAAATTGGATGCTGAAGTCATTATCTGATTCCCAAATCTTAACGCTTACCAAACATCTTAATTAATCGTGTTGAGTAGTTCAGCATGAGAAGGTCTAACTGCTTGAATGCTGGAGCAATGTGGCCTTAATTTTTTAATTGGTTAAGTCGTCATTTAGGCTAACCATTAGCTCAACTTGCAAATGAAATTTATTCAAGTGAGCATAGGACGTAGTTGACTAATTAGACATTAGAGTGAGTAAAACATACATTTTACTCGCTCTTTCTTGAGTATATATTATTAGCAGGTGAGGACATACTATATCATAGCAAATTGGTCGTGAAAACAAATACATAGTTCTGATGCGAGCAGCACTAATATTTCTGCATATATTTGCACTCCGTACTCTGCAATCTCACTTCCAGATCACTACAAAAAAGTTTCACCAAATCTCTGTAGAAACGATAAGAAATTAATGTACTAGGGTGGCCTACTTCAGAACTTATTTATGTTGATCAGCTAATGGCTGGTACAGATGCTGCATATATATAGAAGCGCTTTAGCTGTTTGTATTTTATATGCTAGAGAAAAGTGTCCTGTCATATACCAATAAACTATGCTGTTGTGAGATGTTCTTACCTAATTCCAGATGTTGGCACAACGTAAAAAATACGTTGACAGATTGTCATATTCCACTGTCCGTATTACGGATTTCTGAAATTTCCCCACTGTAGTAATACAAGGTATAGAAATCAGAATACAAATACTAAGTACTTGGGCACTATCCAAATTACCAATTTCTTGTAACTGAACAGAGCACACCAATTTCAAGAAAAAAAACCAATTTCTTGGAAAGGAACATATTGTGATTTGTATGTTCAATAATAATGCACTGATCGTTTAACAAAAAAGAAAGTGTACTGATGAGTTGTCCACGCAGGGCCTGGATCCTGTGACGATCGCGTCCATCTTCTCGACGGCCGAGCACGCCGGCGAGAAGCAGGTCGACAGCGAGGACTGCTTCGTGCTGCGCCTGGACGTGGGCCCCTCGGTGCTGTCGAGCTGGAGCGACGGCACGGCGGAGGTCATCCGGCACGTCCTGACGGGGTTCTTCAGCCAGCGGAGTGGCCTCCTCGCGCGGCTCGAGGACTCGCAGCTGACCCGGATCCAGTCCCCCGGCGCGACCGCCATGTACTGGGAGACCACCATCGCGTCGACGCTCGGCGACTACCGCTCCGTAGACGGCGGCGTCGCCGTCGCGCACGCGGGGCGGTCCACGGCGCACCTCGCCCGGTTCGGCGTCGGCGTGCGCGCCGCGCGGCTGGTGACGCGGATGGAGGAGTCGTGGACCATCGAGGATGTGGCCTTCAATGTGCCCGGGCTCGGGCCGGACGCCTTCATCCCGCCGGAGGAGGTCAGGAGGAGCCGCTTCCACGACGCCATGGCCGCCGGCAAGTGAACTCCGGCGAGGCTCAAGAGCATGTACGTAACATGTAGAGAGATCATAGATACTTAGCTTCATCCGTGTCAACGATCTGTTTATGAGTGTGGCATAAGAAAAATCATCCATGTACATATGTGTATAAGTGTATTACCCGAGTTAATTACCTCAAAAACAAGAGTTAATTACACAGGTTTTAAGCACCCGTGAGATTAGTTTCCTGTTAAGAATATGCATGCTATCTTGAGATGAACAACTTGATTTGCATCACTACACGGCCCCTGCACGTACCCATTGTACAGAGCCTGTTAATTTGTGTCGAAAATGTACACAGATTCAAGTTAGTACATATCTCCATGTATCTAGGGAAATATATTTGTTCTTTTTTCTTACTTTACGTTTTTCAAGTTAGTAGATATCTCCATGCATCTAGGGAAATAGATTTGTTCTTTTTTCTTACTTTACCTTCTTACTCCTGTCTTCTTAAAAAGTATCTGAAAGCGAGTTGCATCTGTCTGAAACTTTGTAGTTTCTTCTGTAACAGGTGAGACTGAAATTACTTATGTGGTAGAAGTACTTTGGAGTTTCTTCTGCCTCAGTTTTCTTTGGCTAATTCCTTCAGTCTTAAAGCCTACCTTGGTTTGTGATCTGCATGAGACTTTGTGTATTATTGTTCGGATTTGCTAGACAACAGCCGCCTGGAATTTTCTAAAATTTTAGTCCACGTGCTCCAGCTACCGCTATTTCGAACGCCGCTGTCGGAGCTTCGTTGGATCGGCGAGACGAAATCACCGATGATGAAGATAGAGCAGAGACCTTGCCACTTCGCTAGCGAGGTCATGGTCGCGAGGCAGTCCGGCCGGCGATGCGAGAGCAGTGACGATAGTGGAGCCTAGGGAGGTGAGCTCGCCGGAGAGATTAGGGCTAGAGGGTTAGAGTTCAGGGCAAGAGCTGCTCGTGCTGGAAAAGAAAGCTGTGCCTCCCTAGACATAGAGAGATGGTCAGAGTTGATGCCAAGATCAGCAATAACGACGGTTAGGGCATGACGGGACGACGAGGCGACGTGGTAGCACCGCTGATTACGGGCGGAGGAGACAGTCGGTGGGTGGAGCCAGAGGGCAGGTTGACGAGGAGAGACGGAGGGTGGTGACGAAACGATAATGGAACGATAATGGTGATGGAAGACCATGGCAACACTTAATGTAGATTGAAAAGGAGAAGGAACGCGTACGGAAGGGTCTAGAGGTTTAGATTGAATAGAGGGGGAAAAGGCAAAAACAGGAATTAAGACCTCCGAGATAAAGACTTCATGGTTGACTGGGTTTAAAAAAAATTCCAGCCACTTGTGCACCGGAGGACCCGTTATTGTTACACAAACAGCAGTAAGTCAGTGGTCGTTTTGGAATTGTTTAGAATGGTTCTTGACTGCTTAAGTACTGGCGCTGTCTGCAAACGAGCAGCATTAGCATGCTGTCCTTTTCCTGCTGAAACTTTGCTACGTAAAGGTGCGTCATTGCCTTCACTGCAACTACTGATTGTCTGCTTCTCCTTGTCCCGAGCTCTGTGTGCCTGTGGGGCTGGCATCAGCACTTGCGTATGTTCTCAGTGCGATCACGTCACCAAAAGTTGTAGGTCACGTTGGGTTGGGGCCTGGTCTCGGATGGGACGCCGACTTGTCTTCTTCACAGCATTGGCAACCGAGCTGCAGCGACCCGTTGCTTAATCTGTCCTCCTCATTGCTCCGTTTTAATGTAACTTCGCAATTTCAGGCAGTACAAGTGTGTAACTAACCCTGTTTACAGCGCTGCTCTGAGCATCGACATGTGCGTGCTCTTGCCTCTTGCAACTTGAATGCAATGGGCTAACATTTCCAATCTGAAGTTTCAGAAGTACAGGAAAAAGAACACTTGTGATCGATCTCAATAGATGAATAGAATAGCATTTGATGCTGTCTGGTGAACTTGACAGGTTGTAGTAGATCTTTTTTCTCGATGATACCTAAGACCCACATGGGGTTCTCCAGCGATCTGCTCTGTAAGCACCATGTTTTGTCAAGGACCACATTCCCTTAGAATATACAAGTATATCAGCATCACACCACAGGCCGGGACCAAACTCTAACATGCATTCCCATGCTCCTCACCATGATATATTCAAGTGCATGTCCATTCATCAACTGAGCTAATCAGCATTGACTCATGAGATCGAAGGACGAGTAGTCAAGCAGCATAAGTACCTATGCATGCATCGTCCATTCCATCACTTAGGGCTTGTTTGGTTGGGCTGTGGCTGTTAATAAAATTATTATTGGTTGACTATTTAGAAAAGTTGTTATGGCAATGGGAAAGTGAACATATGGCTTTTGCTTGATCTAAATCATCTACAGCATTTTAAAAAATAAGCACTGAAGTTTTATTACATTGTAAAAAATTGGCAGAAAGTAATTTTTTTCAAACAACTGATTTGCACTACAAAACCACAGCTACCATGATAAAAACTACTGAAATGCTGACCGTTTAGTTGAACTACAACTTTTTTTTCAGTAAAAAACTGCTAAAAGACTCGACCAAAAGCTTCCAGCCGGCAGACAGTTCGTAGCTTGCGCATGGTGGTCCCTGCGCATGCGTGCCTCACCGGAAAGCGGAAGTCCTATACGTGTGCTGTCCATGTTTTGCATGCATGAGCCGCGAGCCTTGAGAACGAGACGGATATATATCGAGCTAAGCTTGACAATGCAAGTCCCAACCTTTTGAGATGTCCTAGGAGATGCATCGATCGCATCGTGCATCAAGTTGTAACAACAGTTGCCTACTAACTACGTACTGTCCTTGTGCCAAAAAAGGACCACAAGTACTTTAGATCTGAGGTGAAACTGTACAATACAACTGATGCGATCTCCTGTTCCTGTATATGGTCCCGAAGAATATGAGTGCATGAACTGCATGCATCCGCCGAGAGCGATTAAACAAAAGCATGCGGTTTGCATGGCCGGCAGTGTGCAGTGTGCTGTGGGGTCGGCACTGGGTAGAGTGATACTACTATGAACTAGTATTAGATCAGAAGTGATCGATGTCACAGCAGTGATATATATGACTAACTGAACTAGGTATATATGGTGGTGGTAATAGCATCTAGTCACGTTGCAAAAAGGATCAATCAGCAGTATTCTACTTTGTCCTCACGTGGATCTCTGATCAAGAGTATAGTACGGCTCAATGGCTCATGTTGGCATGCAGTACAGTGAGCATAGCTTGACGTTTCTGCCTAAGTTTGCAAGAGAAAAATAACCTAGCTCTCTCTTTTTTGTTTGGATAAAAATTAACTGGAAAGTCCTTTCAGGGGAAAAAATAAAAATTGTTGAGAAGGCAGTTAAGCTGTTGTTGTCTTCCTGTCATGCTGATGAGTTGTTAGTATTAACCTGCTGCATTTCCTGTGGCGATCGAGCTTGATCTATTGATTCTGAGCAGTCTGGTTTGGTTAGACTTGCATGATTATTAACATATGAGTCTTAACATATATCTTTGTTTGAAACTCTAAACTGAACAACCTCTAGGACCAAAAAGAGGAGCAGATCATTTCGCATTATAAATGGAGCACAAATGGAAAAGAAGAAATCATTAGCAGATACTACCACGATCTGTCAATGATTCAGAGAGCCGGTGGCTTCTATTTGACTCGAGTCGAGTGTCCTTTCTCAAACCAGAAATAAACTAAGACTTATATGATGTAGGTTTGTACCAATGTACCATCACTTATATCTAAAGCAGTGCGACTGAAACGGCTAAATCAATGACAATAAATTAGTTCTAGGAAAGGACATGTTTGTTCGACATTTGGTTTCTCCAACAGAGGAGAGAGTAGTTTGCCCGCGCGCGATGTTGCACCTGCACCGACTGGTTCAACGATTTTATATTGTGTTTTCATGATTAGGTGAGGTGACGCAATGTTATGAAAGAATTAGAAGTAGTACAGAAATTTCGACCAACTAAGGAGCTAGGATTAATTGAAGATCGGATCACAAGGTACTAGGAGCTGGACGTGGCTCCCCTGACGTCAGGGGTGCAGTACCCCTCTCATCTACCGTTAATTCCACATCTAACGTCCTATGTTTGCTACGCCCTAGCATGTGGCTTTCTCTTCTTCTCTATCTCTATACTTTCCATCTTCCTCCCCGTAACAAACAGAAGATGAACATTGCCTGGCCCGTCGCCGGAAGTTGGAGGCCACCGGTGAGGAACCCGACCATGTACATGGCCTCCTCCGCGCATCGCACAATCCAGGTGACGTTGGGGCTGAGCACCGCGTGGTGCCCGGCACGCCATGAGCACGTCACTATGGTGGTGGTGATGCTACGACCGAGCACGGCAGGTCCTCCGCGGCAAGCTTGCACAGGTGGAAGGCCACGCGCAGCCCACCTCGATATACCTCTTCTGTTTTTCTATTATATAAAACGCTATTTTAAATAATTTTATGGATTAATTAAAAACAGATAACCAAATGACAAAGCATATAAAAATGGTTGAACCAAATTTGATTATCATAATCTACTGCAATGGCATTCACATACAACCTTAGCCTGATGAACCAACGCGTGTTGATAATGGGATGTATGAATATGCACTACTATAGAATTCGTCATCCTGAACGCTTAATTCGCTGCGATCTCCTCACCACCTCTCCCCTTTAGTCACTGATTGCCACAATGTTGGATCAATCTCGAGGCCCCACCGCCCGTGGTCCTCAGCTAGGCCTCGGATCTGGTTTTGGGAGGAGCTCCTCCACTGTTGGCTGTTGACCCTAGATCATGAGGCCCTGCAGCTCTAGATCCCATACACAGGGGCAATGGTAGCTGATGCGGGGCGACGATGGCCAGTTCCTCTGCGAGCCCCCTCCACATTCGGATCTTATGTGATCCTGCACCATGTGCTTGTCTTCCACTTGACTAGGTAATCTTTGGCGCATCGGTGGTCCAACACGACACCTGCTCGACCTCGACTGCGGTGTGCTTCCCCAGCACTGGTGGCACTAGAGGCAAGAAGGACGAGCCGGGACCTACAGTGCTTTATTTTTCCGTAATTAGACATCACATATGGTTTTTCAGAACCACCAATAATTTATTTGTTCATTCCAAAGACAGATGGAAAAACCCTCGGACATTTTTTACCCGTCTATTGATAACCTGCTGTCTAGTAATGGTCTCTCATTGCCGACCTTTAACAAATCAACGACTACAACTACACACGAGATGAATGAATCATAGGACAGTACATACAACTTTCGTGTAGATGCATCGTTTTGCTTAGCCTGAGGGACGTCGGCCACGGGCATGCACAGCGGTGCCGGTGCGCCCGTGCACAGACCGTCTGCTCGCAGCGCTACGCGGCGTCGGGTGGGTTCAGCGAGGCAAAGCAGTCCGGCAATCGGCAAAACCCCCCGGGGAGCGGGGAGCGACGCCGAGATGAGGAGAGCCCGCGGACCAGGCGCAACGGCCCAAACCTGGCGCACCTTCTGAGCTGCCGCGCCGGATGGGTTTCTCACGCCAAGTGGCTCGTAGCTTCCAGGTTTTCCTCGTAGCCCTGGAGCTGAGCGCACGGACGAGAAGGCCCGGACTGGTCTAGGCGCGCCGCGCGCGGGCTATGGGAAACGTGGGTGTCTATACACTCATGTTTGCGGGTTCCGGCCGGATTTCATATGGGGCCGCCGCACAGAACGTGTGACGAGCGGCCGCGTCCTCCCGGGTGCGAATTTCTGACTTCAATACTGGAAGGGAAATCTGTTACACGCGAGTGCAAAGGCAGTGCAAACTTGGCATGGGGTCTCATGCCTGCCACGTCTATATATGCTCGCCCATCTTCAGTCTGCAGTCTGCACACTTCGTCGGTTAATTTCTTGGCCAAGCACTAGCCAGTTTACGTACTGCCTTCAACTACTCACCCCCTTTGCCACCAACAAAGTTCTGTTGTTTGCACGTAAGCACCATTGCATTTCCAAGAAGTGCATGAACTTTGCGTGCCCTGCCGGAGGCACCGCACGAGTTAGGGGGGCATGCAGCGTGCTCGATCTTTCCGTTTCTCTCAGACCCCCACACATTCATTCTCGCTTATAACTTGCTCGGCGCGGCATTTGTCTGGCCGGCGGCAAAAAGATGGCCTCCTGATCGACAGCCTCGACGCGCGCCTCACCAATTTTAAAGCCCCTATTAGCTTCTCTGCGGCCGCCCTCCAACAGTCCAGCCCCTCTTTACCCTGCCGATCGATCCAATGCAAGAGATTTGTAGGTGACTTACTCGCTGCTCCATCGCGTTGTTCCCCGGGTGATTAACAGGCAGGAAGTAGCTGATTTTTTAACACACTGCCACCTACTCACTATCTCCTCCGGTTCTTCACTGCGGCAAAGCTTGTTTACCCTGTCTACGTACGTACCTAGCACGTACCTTACCTGATCTCCTCGGCACTGCCAGCCATGGGGAGTTCGTGCTTGAACCTCTCCCGTGCCGTCGCAGCAGCGAGACGCCCGGGTTTCGCCGTCGGCCGCGCTCATGGGAGAAGCGTGGTTGCATTGTCGTCGTCGAGGGGCCGCGATGGTGGCGTGGCGTGCGGTATGACGAATGGGTACCTGGGCTATTCCGGTGGCTCAAGCCCTTCCTTGCCGGTGCACGGCAAGAGTTCTGGGCCCGGTTCCGCATCATCCGCGGATCACGCTGACGGCCTCGGGATCGAGGAGTTCCTTGGGGACAAGAACTTCCTCATCACCGGTGGAACTGGGTTCCTGGCAAAGGGTATGTAATCTATCTTTCAATGTCTTCGATATATTAGCATACCATCGCCGATGCGCGCAATTTCTGTGGTTGATTTCCTTTTGTATTTCCTTCCGCGTCAGTTCTTATCGAGAAAATCCTGAGAACAAATCCTGATGTTGGCAAGATTTATGTGTTGATCAAGGCCAGGGACAGTGAGACGGCATTGAAAAGATTGCAAAACGAGGTACGGTAATTGTTAGTTCTGCCTGGCCCGCGTACTCAAGAGTCCAGAAAGTTTTTGTTCTTCATCTAAATTTCCCTCCCTGATATGCAGGTAGTAGATACAGAACTATTCAAATGCTTGCAGGCAATCCATGGGAAAGACTACCACAGTTTTGTAGCAAGAAAGCTGGTCCCTGTAGTCGGCGATGTCAGAGAGACCAACATTGGCATTGCCCCTGAGCTAGCCGATGAGATCGAACAAGAAGTGGATATCATCGTTAACTCAGCTGCGAATACCACTTTCGATGAGAGGTTCGACATGCTATGTACTAGCTAGTGTTGCCCCAAATATGCATGCTTCAGTCGGCACTCCATGGCCACCAAAAGCACTGCACTCTTAAATTTCAGGTACGATATCGCAATGGACATCAACACCGTGGGACCATTCCGGATAATGAGTTTCGCGCATCGCTTTCGAAGGCTGAAGCTCTTCCTGCAAGTTTCAACAGGTCAGAATACCAACTGAAAGATCTCGCGGTGGGACTTTTCTAGTGTTACTTCTTTAGAGGTTTCAACGGTTGTGTTGAGTGCCATTTTTTGCCAATCACAGCTTATGTGAACGGGCAGAGGCAAGGTGTGGTATTAGAGAAGCCATTTCTCTTGGGAGACACCATAGGAAAGGAATTGTTAGGCTCCTCAGATTCTTCAGAACACAAGAACACCGTGCTAGATATCGAAGCAGAGATCAAGCTGGCTTTTAACTTAAGAAGGCACTTCGATGACTCGGCTTCTTTCTCTCAGGACATGAAGGATTTAGGCCTAGAGAGGTACACATCTTTCTTCATTACTTCCTTGATTTTACTCTGAAGATCATGCAATGCAAGTAGCAGCTGCGTAATGAAGCAACACTAATTTGAGCTGGCACTGCTTGTTACTTGTAGGGCAAAACTCCATGGGTGGCAAGATACCTACGTGTTCACCAAAGCCATGGGGGAGATGGTCATCAACAGCATGCGAGGAGAGATTCCGGTGGTGACGATCAGGCCAAGCGTCATAGAGAGCACCTGGAGGGACCCCTTCCCGGGCTGGATGGAAGGCAACAGGTATATATAGATTCTTGGTAAAATCTTGCAGGGTTCATCAACTTTTTAGTACATCTTGTGATCTGTTTCAGTTTCTACTGACAAATTGAATCAACTCAGGATGATGGACCCTGTTGTCCTGTACTATGGCAAAGGCCAGCTGAGCGGATTCCTCGCCGATCCAGACGGTGTTCTTGATGTGGTAATTAAGCATAAGCAGATTTTTTTTGATCTCCCATGCGTAGTAAAACCATGCAGTTGTTACACCTAGTAGTGGCGTCATATGATGGGTGGTGGTTGTCGGTGTCTTTGGTAAGGTACCGGCGGACATGGTGGTGAACGCGACGCTGGCGTCGATGGCGAAGCACGGGCGTGCGGCGGCGGAGGCGGGGGCGGGGATGCACGTGTACCACGTGGCTTCGTCGACGGTGAACCCGCTGGTGTTCGGCGACCTGAGCCGGTTCCTGTTCCAGCACTTCACGAGGTCCCCCTACAGAGACGCGGCGGGGCAGCCCATCCACGTCCCCCCCATGAGGCTCTTCGACACCATGGAGCAGTTCGCGAGCTACGTCGAGACGGACGCGCTGCTGCGGAGCGCCAGCGCCAGGGCGAGCGGCGAGAGGCTCTCGCAGCGGCTCCAGGAGCTCTGCGCCAAATCCGTCGAGCAGACCATCCACCTCGGCAGCATCTACCAGCCCTACACCTTCTACACCGGCAGGTGAGGTCTCAAGCCAGAGCTAAGCTCTTGCATGCCCAAGGCGGCGTGCGACCATGTACGTGCGTCCTCACGCCATCGCGCATGGCATGGCGGTGCTGCAGGTTTGACAACGCCAACACGGAGGGGCTCATCGCGGAGATGTCGCCGGAGGAGAAGGCGCTGTTCCACTTCGACGTGCGGTGCATCGACTGGACGGACTACATCACCAACGTGCACATCCCGGGGCTCAGGAAGCACGTCATGAAGGGGAGGGGCGTCGCCGCCGCCGCTTCCTCCGCGGCGAACCCGCTGCTCGCCGCCGCCGCCGCCTCCCAGTGAAGGCACCGGCCCGAGCCGAACAATGAGATGCGCCGCGGGGTGTATACTAGACTAGATTGTTTATGTCGTGATGATGCGCGTCACGTTCTCCTGACCGTCGTGATTCCTGAATATGCAAATTGGTTCGTGTTAGTAGTAACATAAGGTTTGGTGTCGTTGTGTCAGATTTGTTCTACACTATAGACATGTTTGTCCTACACTACAGGAAATATTTGCTCTCCTCCCTCCATGTTGTATTATGAAAACAAGCTTGGAAATCAATCTACCGAACTTCATGAAATTTGAAATACTGAAACATGATTTAACTTACCTGTGTCTTGTCATAGTTACTTGCGTTTTCAATATTTTGGTGCAAGCATGAATGAAATGCCAACCTTGTTGATAAAATCATGAAAGGCAGTATCATCCGAGTCATTCGAAGGAAAATTCTTTTTCTGACGAATCTTGTCAGAGGGCATGATGTTCCTGTAATTCATTAATTAGAATAAAATTGGTCCTACTTATTAAAAAAATCAGACCAAAAAACTTTACAAGGACGGTTAATTAAAAAACCGGACGAAAACCGCAACTCAATAGCCACGCTACCTAGCTAAAGTAGGTCTGGAGCGCTGCCAGACGACGTGAACAAGCCAACAAAAGCCAACCAAGCTTGACACACACAAATGGGGCCCCAAACCCTTGATACCGCATACTGCGTCATGGTCATCACCCATCGCACCCACGATCAAAGGATTCCAACTTTGCTGCAGCAAAAGCCACAAGGGGATATGACTTCGCCCACCCACGCTGAACCAATATGGGCCTCGAGAGCAACATGTCTGCTGGTTCCACCACCACCGAGAGAGAAGTTAGATATGAAGAGGAGCCGGCCTGGGCCTCTCCACAGCCGTGGAGGAGACGACAACCACGGCGCACCTTCATCTAGCGCCACTTACACACTAGCTGCACCCTACGGGGCCAAGCCACGCAACCAAAGCCGACGACCACCACTGTCGGCTTCACCGCTACCGGCCACTCACGCCATCGAAGCACCAGCCAGCCCTCGAGGGTCAGAGGCTCTAAGATGACACCTCTAGGGAGGGAGCAACGTCCAAGACACCACCGTTGTCCGATCTAGCAAGCCGGCTCTGAGGTTTTCACCTAAAGATTGCCCCTGAGGGTAAAGTAAGTGCGGAGCCCCACGACGACGCCTCCAAGGAGGAAAACGGCATCCGAGAGCGTCGTCGTCACCAGTGCTGACGAAAGCCGGAACAGGGCCTTCGCCCAGAGCACCATGCCGCACCCCCCCCACTATTGCTAGCCAACGATTGCGAACGCGTGGCACCGCCACGAGCAGCACATGCCGGCCACCATGTCCCAACACCGACGCTGGAGAGGCTAGACCATGCTAGATCTGATCACGCCTGGTCACTCCACCACACCTGTATGGTCGCTGCACACCCCCCTGTCAGCTGTGAGGAGCCCCGCAGCCACCGCCACGAGATTGCCAGATCTAGCCGTAGGCCACAGCAACTGCCATGTTGCAACCCACAAGCGCCGACGCACCCTCTTCATGCCACCACCCCGTCCATTAGACGCCAGCCACAAGGAACCACCATCGCCCACCAATGGAGGACTTGCGACGCCGTCGGAGGCAAGGGCAAAATCTGCGAATCCAAACTGTTGGTGCAAAGCACCGACCACCACCACCTCTAGGTGCATGAACCGCTCGTGGCACTGTTGTTGGCACCTCAGCCATGGCCACGGCCATGTCCTGCTGTTGCGGCTCCCGAAGCCTAGCCGGCCCATGGCCCGCACGCCCGCCGCCACTATGAAGCACCGCACGGTGACTAAGAGCAAAACTCCGCCAAGCACCGCTGCCCACCTCCTTTGGAAGCGCGGCCCGCCGCTGGAGGGGAAGCTCGGATGGGGGGACTAGGCTCTAGAGTTTGTTGCCCCTAGTGTCGCCCTTGATGAGCGACACGGGAGGCCTAGGTCTTCAAAGAGTTCTGATTATTCACAGGAAAAATCTAAAAGACAAGAATTAAATGTTTAGCCAGTGTAGGTTTTGAATACAACTTATGGAGTTATACAACTTGATCCAAATGCACGTGTGACATGTAGGGATGCTTCGTAATTGTGGTCAACATCCATTTGATCTTACAGTCTTCAAAGGGGTTTTAGTTGGCCTGTACTGCCTTACCTATTCAGCGGAACCCATGTTGCAATGCTTCTAGCTACATAGAAAAAATTGCTAATTAGATTCGTGTTGAGAGTGTAGTGACAAATAAATAATACTCATCATGATGTAGCTAAGGATTAAACAACTTACACTATTTCTTCCAAGGTTAAGCAGCTCCTCCATAACAAACACAAGAAGATATTAAGGCTATAACAATTGCAAGGCTTGCAAGATGCAACCAGCGACTAACAACTTCAGAAAATTGGAGGAGAACAGATCGCTAGCATCTCTGAATTGGCATGTGCAAGCAGCCAGTCGGCGAGTCCCACCTTCTCAGCTCACTCTTGTTCAACTCTATGATCTTGCTGCACGCATCAAATGAGTCACAAGTGCACACATCAGGATCCCTGCAATAACTCAATAAAGAAATCAATTGACGCAAGATATTGGGACTTTACAAACGGTATTCGCTATCCTCGAGGAGCCTCATCAACTTCAGATTCATCTTAAACGAACACCAAGATTTAAAAATTTCAGGAACTTTTTTTTTGATAAAGAAAGAAATTATATTACTCCCGACCTCTACATAACAATGCACACAGCCACCACAAACATCCACAAGTTTCACATGTTTAAAGAAAGAAAAGAACCAACAAAAGGGGGATAAACTAAACCGACACAGCCAAAAGACAAACATCGCACAAGGCGATCAAAAACCCAGAAACTACGGTGCTCCTCCAACTGCAATCCTGGGCTGCTGCCTCCAAGCACTAGACGAAAACAAGTGTAGCACCACTCGTCGCAGTTGGTCGCTCCCCCTTTGGAACACTAGTCGTTGATCCTTCTGCTGCAAAGGCGCCCATGTGCGAAGAAGAGAAGCACAAAGGAACACCACCTGATTAGGATGATAAATTTTTTTTGTCAAAAATTAAATCATTACGGCATAGCCAAATAGCCGTACACAAAGCAAGGACGCCAGAAAAAACTTGATCTCTATAAGGCGCTACAAAAAAATCACGCCAATGTCCCATCATATCAGCAACAGAACTGGGAGCAGCTATGTTAAAAGCTATACGAACCACTCTCCAACAAAATTTGGCCCATGTGCAAAGAAGAGAAGCACAAAGGAACACCACCTAATTAGGATGATAAAAAAAACTTTTTGTCAAAAATTAAATCATTACGGCATAGCCAAATAGCCGTACACAAAGCAAGGGCGCTAGAAAAAACTTGATCTCTATAAGGCGCTACAAAAAAATCACACCAATGTCTCATCATATCAGCAACAGAACTGGAAGCAGTTATGTTAAAAGCTATACGAACCACTCTCCAACAAAACTTGGGCACCTTACACTGAAAGAAAAGGTGTTGAATGGTCTCATCATGCGAACAAAAATAACAAGAAGAACTCACTGTCCAATTTCGTCTAATCAAGTTATCCTTTGTCAGCAACACCCCCCTACCTAAATACCAAAGGAAAATTCTAGACTTGAGAGAAACTTTCAGCTTTCAAAAATGTTTATGACGAAACTGCACATTAGAAACTATCAAAAATGATACAAGGACCTGACAGAGAACAACCCATTCGAGTTGGGGACCCAACGAATTTTATCTTGACTAGCATTAACCATGACCACTTCCAACTCGCGCATCAACTCCATCCACTCCGCTAATTTAGCCCCCACAATTGCTCTGCGAAAAGACAGATTTAAAGGGGTGGCCTGGAAAACTAAAGCAACAGACACATTTTTATTTTAAGCCACATTAAAGAGTCTCGGATAACGTTCACTCAAAGTAGAGCAACCGAGCCATAGGTCACCCCAAAATCTAGTTTGAGTACCATTTCCAACGAAGAACTTTAGCAACCAAGAATCCAAGTCCACCCTTTTAGCAACAAATCGTGGTGGGATCTGCAATCTTGCCTTCACCAAATCCACTACTCCATCCACGCCGTCTACTCCTGTCCCCGCCAAACCGCCGCTCGACACCTCAAGCTATCGTGCTGCTCTCAACCAGCGATGGCCACAGGTCGGTGAAGTCACATAGCGTCTTCCTCCTCACCGCGGCGGAGGCGCTGGTCCAGCTTCGGCGTCAGCATCGCGGCGACCACCTTCCTCGATGTCCTCAACGGAATGAACGACAGGGCAGAGTATCCTCGGCCGCTGCCCTCGCTGTGGCCGCTAACTCTGGTTGGTCTCCTTCTCTTATGCCCTAGTCCCAGCATGGCGCGAGCCTACTCCTACTGATTCCCAGCCGGCAGCGACTCGGTTGTACTAGAGTCTTTATGTGTCTTGATTTCCAGTTCACCATTCAAGATGTTATGAAAAAAATCTAAAATAATTTAACCATATTTACACGACATGCTCCTTTGGAACGAGATACTGTTTTTCCGTATATATACAAGTAACGAGCGACTCGTGCGAAACTCCAGCGAAACTCCAAATCCGATATGGCTCTGCGTCGCCTATCATGGAGGGATCCTTCCTCGCTTCCTCCTTCCACCCGCCGTCGATGCCACCGCCAGCCATCTCCTACTTCTGCGTCCACGGCCCCGAACTCGAGCACGAGGACTTCGACGTCGAGCCCCGGCCTGTCTTCTCAAAGCGGGACCTCGTCCTCCTCCGCTTCGCCTTCACCGTCGCCCCCGGCGAACCCTGCGCGCCTCATCTCGCTGAGTATACTTCGTCTACAAGGCTACTGGCCGCGGCAACAAGCCGTCGCTCACGCCGATCCCGGCTACTCATCAGCCTGACAGGCGTAAATCGTATCCCAACGTCTTGCCGTGTAACGACAACGGCGACGACGGGGGATTCCTCCTCGCCGCGTTACTACAGATTCATGGTCGTAGACGGTTCAGAAACCCCGTGACAGAATTTTTGAGCTGTCTAGACCTACAGACCTATAGATTTGTGACGAGGTAGTCTCATCACAGACATGTTTAAAGTCATATATGAAGAAAACATCCCACAGTAATATCCCTGATATCACAGACTATTCACAGGCCAAAATATATATTTTATTAGCTAGTCTAATGAATTACTAGTCATTAAGACCGTAACTAGTTTTAGTGTAATTAACATCACCAGATTGACAATCCAGGACACAAAATATGATTCCAGAGTAAGACCATTCAAGAGCAAAGCTATAAACACACAGAGAACAAACCAAGCTCGAGGTGTCACTGAATGGCAGCTAGACTCTCGGCACCTACTACTCGTCCTGCAACGCAAACATCCTGCCCCAGCGGCAGCGAATCCCCCAACTTGCGTACCACTAGGTACCCATCAAACACCCCGCCTAGCATATCGTGTTCCTCTCCGCCGAACCCTTGCCACAAACTATAGAAAAAGGAAGAGGAACTAACGGATGATGGAAAAGACAGAGGAATCGTGAGCGGACATGAATTAAACTAAATAGCGCACGGGAGAGAAAAACAAACCAACAGAGAAAGGAAGAAGAATTAGTAGATGATGGATGGATCAAGTACACGGGAGTCGAGGATGACAGTGTCGTCGTGCAGGAAGAACGTGAAGCGGTCGTGACCAACCTCCCCGCAGCACCTCTAGCCCGGTGTTGCCGTGTCCGCACCACTCCTCCAGCACCACCACCGTGCGCCCAAATGCCGATGCGTCCATGCCTCTCCTCTAGCGCCACCACCACGCCTCTTCATACACACCTCTCCTCCAACACCGCCACCATGTTGTGTTGGATGTGATCCCATCATCCATCGTCGCCCATGCCCCGAACTCCTCCACAACGCTGTCACCACACGCACCGCCCAAATTTTGAGCTCTCAAATCTGGAGCTTCACCCACCTCCTCTTAACTTATAATTAAAAAATCAAATAGGTGAAATTTTACATACTCCAAAGGCTAAAAGCACTCCAATACCTATTAGCATTTTCTACGAAGGTAAGTTGTTATTGTGCTACATGCCACGAATATTCATGCTTGGAGTCTCGCATACTTATCCATTTTATGTGCACATTAACCAAAACAACATGATTTACACAACCTGGCAATTAATTAATGGTTAGAGTAGCAATTAATGGGATAATCATGAGAATATCATGATTAAATTCAAGGAAAAGATGAGTCCAAAATGGACTCATCATAATCCACCACATTAGTTCTGCATACTAAATCAGCCCACTCGTGAGGCCGGTTGCATTGGCTACCTCTGCCCTGTAACCAACTAGCTCCATAGGAATAGGAAATTCAAGAAATTTATATGACCTTCAAACATTCAGAAGATAAAAATTTCTTGAAACTCTCGCCATATATGACATCAAATATGGAGGATGAGCAATCAAGGAGGTTGAAGGTTGTGATTGGCTCAATCCCATGCCCGGTGAGTGATCCCACACATGAGTTGAGGTGGGGAAAGGCTTCTTCGATACGTGCCTTTTGGTATACGAAACTTCCCTAAATTCTTCTCGTTTTTTTCTTTACTCTTTTTTATTCTAATAAAAATAAAGCATAATTTTCTTCTATTCTTTCTCAATAGAGTTGAACCAAAAAGTCAATGCAAGCTCGCTCAAGGGATCAAAGGTACGCTGGGGATAACAAGCTGACGACTCCCAAGAGCTCTTATTGACGAAGTCGTTTGGCACCTCGATGTTGACTCATTACATCCTGAGGAAACTTTAGTAAAACTCTTAGAAAACATGATGAAACTTATGTGAAACTGTAGTGGAACATGATGAATTATTTTTTTGAAACATGTCTAAAATTCACATGAAATTCTATAATATTTGAGAAGCTCGTGAAAACTCTTGCTAAATTTGTTTGAAACTCATAGAACTTATTCAAATTTTCAAAGAAACATTTGCAAAAAGAAAAATTAAGTTTAAGTTTCCTGTACGAAGTATGTCAAATTTTGGAACAAAAAATTGAAGTTTATGTTTAAATTTTTTTGTTCGAAACTTATGTCCAAAAGAGTTCAAATTTTGTACGAAATATGTTCAAGGTTTGAATGGGAAGAGAAAATGGGAGAGAAACAAATGTGTTCAAAGTTTGAATACGAAGAAAAAATAGAGACAATAGATAAGTACAAGAGAATAATGAGCTGTTACCTTTTGTCACTAGGGCCCGCTATCATCTCAAACAGAACATCTTAGACTAGCTAGTGTCTGTACAAAAGGAAGAAAACAAAAAATACAAGGAAATACAAATGAAGAGATTAAGGAAGAGATTAATTGTGTACAATTGGAACCATAAGGCATGTTGTGTGACGGATTGTGTGGCTGGACCATGGATGTCCCCTTTAGTCATATTCTACAAGAGATATGCACCAGCTTGTAGCAAGGCACAGAGGCCAGAAGGTGCCGGATCCGACAGCACGAGACGAGAAACAAGCCTCACACACATGCAAGCTTGTGTCTTATGCACACATGAGCTTGCTTCACACACATGCAAGCTTGTCTCTTATGCGCACACGAGCTTGCTCTGACGCGAAGCTGGGTAGCCTCCTAATTAAGCCGCCGCCACCGCTGCATGCTGACGTCCCTTAGCTCGACCACGCACGACCACCTCCGCTCCCACAGGTGGGAGATGGATGAGATTGGGGAGGGGGTTAGAAGAAAATCCATACAAGTGGGCCCACTGGTATCCTTCCCAATTAACTTGCATGTAGGACACTTAAAACATTCTGTTAGAGATAACAAAAAGTAACTGAAACGGTGGAAGAGCAAAATTAAATGACATGTACTAGTGTAAAGTGTTTATCGTTGTGAATTTGCTAGAGCACGGTTGCTCGAGAAAAACTGAAAATCCAGTCGACTTTTAGCCTTCTGATTCAACTCAAGATTTAACTCAAGATTTGTGCGCTTCTTCTTCCCATTCAGCGGCGCATGACCTCGCCGGAGCTGCGAGGCGGAGCAAAAAGCGTGCAACTATGCGGAGAGGTTAGGGTTGCAAGGTAGGGCCAAAGTTAGTGTGAGAGCAGTGACAAAGGTGGAGTCGAGGCAGGCCACCTCACCAAAGAGGTTAGGGGTTTACTGGAGCTGGAGATGCACTCATACTCCCCGTGCTTATCTGTTTGGTTGGGCTGTGGCTGTTGACAAAGCTGCTGTTGGCTGACTGTCTGAAAAAGCTGCTGTGGTTATAGAAAAGTGAACATATGACTTTTGGTTGATCCAAGCCATCTACAATATTTTGAAAAATAAGTACATAAACTTCAAGACATTGTAAAAAGCTGACAGAAGACAGCTTTTTCAAACAGCTGAATTTACACTGCAAAGCCCACAGCTACCGTTAGCAAAAGCTGCTAAAAAAGCTGGGCGTTTGGTTGGGCTGTAACTTTTTCCAGTGAAAAGCTACTGAAAAGCCCAACCAAACACCCCCTTAGAGGGAAGGCCAGCAGGGGTGGCAGGCCGGTGGTGGTGGTGGCCATGGCGACGTCTTAGGGTGGGAGGACGAGGCGACACGATAGTGCCGATACGGGGTATGACAGCCAATGGGCTAGTGCCAGTGGGCGGTTCAACGACGACAGGCAGAGGATGGCGGCGAGGCGGTGGCACTCGGTGAGAATGAGAAGGAGGCAACAACATGTGCAGGAGGAGATGAGGATTAAGGTTGAGCAATGGAAAGGAGGGGGCAAGAGGGTTATGGACCCTTGGATAGAGATCCAACGGTTGTGGTCACTACCAAAGGATCCTTATTGTTGCAATGGGTTATGATGTGACACAAGCTTTTTTTAGGCAATGATATGACACAAGTAGCAACCTATTTGACGTTGTATGTAACTTATCATGCAGAATACAATCCAACTCCAAGCACACTGGAGCTTGGGAAGGAGGCCGCGAGCCCGCAATCAACAGTCCCGCTTGCGTCCCTGGCCGAGCACTGCATCTTGGTGGATCTTGTCACGGGTGGTGTGGCACGTTGGGGAGAGAACACGAAAGAGCCGATGGGTTGTGACTGCCGAGGGGTACAGAACATGGCTATGTATTGATTGATTGGGTCCACATAGGGATATTACTCCCTTTGTCCGAAAATACAAGGTGCCATTGGATTATGTAATTAAAATTTAATGTTACGGGATTCACACTTAAAAACACTTACCAATAGTATTAATTTATATTATATAACTTATATATTATTAAACTATTATTAATTAAAAATAAATCTTAAAAACGTATCCATCTTAAATTGGGTGACTGGGAGCTATAGGTACATATAGTTTTATCCTTATCGGGAGGACCAGTCTCTTTCTTTCAGCTTTGAACGGAAGCCCCCGCTCCAATCAGATAAAGGGGGTGGTAAGGACCCGCCTTCAAAAAAGTAGTTTTGTTGCTTGCACTTTAATTTAGGAAGTGCCTCGAAGGATGCATATAACTCCTATTAAAATTATAAAAAACCTATCTCCTGAGTTGAGTAAGTCATGAGAAATGACCGTCGCTATTCATGATATTAATGTATTGAGAATAAAAGAGATATTAGTTAATAGAGAGAATTGCCTCAATAGCACTAAAATTCTACCACTCTCCAAAATACCACTTAAACATCACTTCTCTCCAAAATACCATCCAATTCAATTTCCGTCACTCCAAAATATCATTGCTGTTTATTTATCACTCAATTCCGTTAGTCAATTGCTTGGTCAAACTTTTGAAACCTGGAATGTGCTCGGCTCGGGCATGCCGCACCGCCGGCGTGCGCCCGTGTGCCGCCTACTTGCTGCGCTGCCCACCTGCGTGTCGCTGCTTGCTGTGCAGCCTGCCTGCCGTGCCACGCCGCCCACCTGCTCTGCTCGGAGATGCCACGCGGGCCGCGTGGTCCACTCAGGAGCGCCGCCTGCCGCACCGCCGTGCCGCCCGCGTGCTCGGCTCGGGGAGGCCGTGCGCCGCCGGACCAGAGGGGAGCGGAGGTGGACGGGACAGGGTGAAAGGGAGGCACCGACGGACGAGACTGAGGAGGCTGCCACGGGGAGCTCCTCGACGGTGGGGTCCTCCACCACAACAGCAACGGCAACCTAGGCGACGATGGCGTGACGAGGCGCTCGGGTGGCGGTATCATGTGGCCGTCGGGGCGGCGCGAGGAAGCTTCGCAGTGGATTGGAGCGGGCGGCGAGGACGGAGCGACGGGAGCTCCACGAGGAGCTAGGGGCGGTAGATGGCTGTTCCGGGAAGGCGGCGGCGAAAGGAGCTCGGCTAATGCCGGGGAAGACGGCGAGGCTCGGGGACCGTGGGGAAGAAGAGGCGCGGAGGTGAGGGCGGCGGCCTGAGCTCGGGCTGACGCCGGAGGCGGCAGCTCTGCGAGTGGTGAAGAGGAGAAGGAATTGGGAAGGCTTGGCTTTGCAACGTTCAAGAAGCCCAGGGGTGCTCCGCCGCCGGCGAAGACCTGGCAAAAAGTGCTTGACTAACGGAATTGAGTGGTAAATAAACAGCAGTGCTATTTGGAGTGACGAAAATTGAATTGAATGGTATTTTGGAGAGAGGTGATGTTTGAGTGATATTTTGGAGAGTGGTAGAAATTTTAGTGCTATTGAGGCAATTCTCTATGAGTGCTTAGCCTTAAATGTTGGAATCAGGACAAAAAAGAAAAAGAGTATCATTTAATTCACATACAAGCCTTGTATTGTCAGACTAGATCACAAAATTTATAGGCCTTGTATTTGTTAACAGAGGGAGTAACTCAGAATACATTCATGCAAATAGAACAGCAGCACATTGAGGAAATTAACAAAATAACCAGCGTAGACAAGCAAAATTTCACAGGACAGATAAATTTGCGACGGGGGGTCCGACCGTGTGATGATGTTTACTGTGGTAGAGCAGGGCAACCTTCCCAAAATTTCAAATACTGAATGAAACAGGATTAACTGTGTCCTTCCATTGATGATCCAAATTACAGGCCTTGTAATACAAGCTTACGCTACAGATAGAAGTTCAGTCTTTGCCAACAGAATGCCTCTATGAAATGCCTAATGTGGAGGGAGAGGATGGATGGCCCTTTTTTCATTTTTCACCTGGAACACAGGGAGGCGTGGCTGCATGACATATGTTTTGTTTCAGGATAGGAGCAACTCTTGCGTTGACCAATGGGGGTCAAGTTTAACATAAAGCTTTGGTATTCCCTTGTTATTGTTGGTTAGTTGGCTCAAGTGGAGATTTCGATCAAGCAGAATCTCACTGACAGGTGCGGATTATCGCAATACAAGGTGAGAAATGGTACCGCCAAGTAACTCAAAGGAAATAATCAGGTGTCCTCCGTGTGACGTCTGGCTCACCTCTCCTAGGGGCTGGCTCAAACTGCAACGATAGGAAGAAACCAAGCATTGACGAATCGTAAGTAAAATTTTGACAGCACACAACATGAGAAAACCTTCTTCAGGATATGACATGGAAGCTAGTTATCACAAGAATAAACTTTTTTAAGAAAAACAAGTGAAGTGCCACATTAACGTTTCTATTTGGAGTTTCAATCACTTCACAGTAACATGGGGGTATAAATGACTGATCTACATTACATGCATAGCAAGATGACGCCACAGAAATGAGCCCAATTAGAAAGGATGTAGCAAGGAAAAATTAAGTGGTGATCACCTGGATAAATGTGTGGCTGTTGCAGTCATCAACTTCCAAAATGGATGCCATGTTGCCACATCGGTAACAATAATTTGGGGCACTGAATATGGTAACAACTTTTTGTTCCTGTACATGCATAGAAAAGAGTCATAATATATTACTTGCACAACACCAGCTGATAAAGGTATCAAAGAGTTCAACCAACTTACATGAGCCCAATTATATCCCTCCATAACTAATTGGTGAGCCCGAGCTACAAGTTTGAGATTGTTGGTGTGATTGAACTGTTCAGATATGTCCTGTGGAAGAAAAAAAAGAATGAAACAAACTACAACTAATTGTTTGGCAAATAGGTTTGGAAGAGGCACACTGCAGTACCTGGCCAAAAGTGTAGCCAGCACCACGAGGAGATATACCCCAACCACATCGATCGTCTGGATCAGACCATAGAAGATCACACATAGGTCCCTCATGTGGAACCTCTTGGACACGATCTAAGCTACGCACGCTATCAAGATTCTCAATTGATGGAGACAAACCACCATGGAGGCAGAAAATTTCAGATTCCACCTTCAAGAACAAAAATAAACTATCAATATAGCCTGTGGACTCATCATGTTAGGAAAAATGCCAGGAGACCTTTTTTAATTAATCAGACGCTGGAAGGCAGCAAATTTATGGTACAGTTAACAACAACTCTGTAATATATACCGAATGGCTTTTACAGTACAATACATTATCAGCTTATCGAGGACCACCTTCAATATTCCAACAATCCATTCATACAATTGGGAATCTAAAGATCTACCAGAAAGAACAGCACAGTTGGCATTATGTCATACAACTCCCTAATAGCCTAAAATCCTATCTATTTTGGTTCCACAGCTGCTGGAATCACCTAACAGTTAAGGCAGTAGTAATCTAAAATGGTGTTCCGCACATTATAAGATAAATAATTTATGGAGCGTCACATTCTGTCACAAAGGTGAAGACATTATTAATGCCCCATGGACCATGGAATATTCTCAGCTACCAAGTCTGAAGTTGGCAAGGTACAAACAATGGTTATCATACAGGTCCCAAATAGACTTTGAACAGTACCAAACAATATCCATATATTAAGGCTGCATGCATCTTAGAAAAAGGTGGGATAAGATAACAAAATTAAGAAATAAAGGAGGACCCAGTTTCAGAGTACACACCAGTGCTGTCAACGGAAAATAATCAAATAGATCTGTGAATATCTTCCATACATTTGCATTGCCGTACCTGGTTTCAAAGAAAAGTCGGCAACATAAATGACAAGCTATGACTTGCAGAATTGTAGTAAATAATCGTTGTTGTAATCAACTTACATGAACTAAGGCGTTTATATATAATATAACAGTAATAAACAATATGGTTATTCCAATTTGCTTGAAGCATAGTGATAGTGTACCATCAGGAGAAAGGATCATACAACTATGTTGACAATACGCTAGTATACAATCGACATGAAGTTAACAGTAGTCTAAAAAATGTATATCAATGCAGAGTCAGAGAAGGCACATGAATACATGATGCCAAATAGATCTCACGTATATCAGCACAAGTGGCACGACCATATATTAGACTGAGACAAGAACTCTAAAGCAAACAGAGCACTAGGATCAAATACAACAAGCATAGATTTTCTACCACAGCTACAGTGATATAGTACATATAGAACAGGCTAGACCTGGAATAAGATTAAGTTGACTTTCATTAAAGCACCTAAACAAACTCACTTTCGTAAGCATTCATCGTAGAACCCGTACACCTGGGTGATCTGTGACCATTGTAAAAACAAAACTTTCAGTTTACATAGGGAGAAGTTTACCAATAATAGGGACAGCATCTGAATTCGAATAAGCAAATTCTGTATAAAATAGGAAATGTAAGATTTCAAAACCAGAGTCACTTGCACAAATTTCTATAATTTGAGATAATGCTAGCTAAAAAAAGATCATGACATAGGCATTGAGAAAAATAAAATCTAATAGTACCTGCCGACTCTCATGGTTTCCACGAAGGATTGTAATCCGGTGTGGGTGGCGCACCTTCAGTGCTACCAAGAGCTGGATAAGGAATATGATTCAGTAACGCTAATTCAAACATAAGATCATTAGAAAGATTACGCAGAACTCCAAGAATCAGATTTTTTTGTGGCCTTAATTAAAAAAAAGACTGATACGCGAAACTTGACAGCTTCTGATAAACTATATATAAGTGCTCATCGAAGAAAACAAGCAGGTTAATTCTTACAGAAACAGTCTCAACAGAGTAGTAGCCACGATCAACATAATCCCCCATAAACAAATAATTAGTATCTGGACACTGAGAATAACAGGGGAAATATGTTAGCCATTTGAGAATGGAATGCTCAATGCATGATATTAAAGTAGGGAAGGAAAAGAAAACAAAGATCAGCAAATGAAGCTAGTACCTTCCCGCCAATCCGGAAAAGCTCAACAAGATCATGGAATTGTCCGTGAATATCACCACATATTGTCACTGGGCTTTTGACTGGCTGCATCAAAAAAATTGCAAAACCTTAAAGCCCATGCTTATCTTTCCTTGTAACCTTGCCATGGTATAGAACACGTAAATACTTTCAGAAGACCTTGTCACGTTTGTATGAATGCAAAGTTGAGCTTTCTAAATGGAACTTCGGTGACATACAGGAGGACCTAACGATTAAGCTGATGAAACAGAATGGAAGGAAGAAGAGCTTAAATTACTATGTTTATTTTAGCCAAGCATTGGCAGCTTTAAGGATTAAACTGAAAAAAAAACACTGAAACATATGAATATGCTATAACTAAAACATTTAAAGATCAACTTCTTCATCAGAAGTTCAGAACAGTCTTGACACATAGGACTGGTAAAGGAAAGAACAACTATCTGGAACAACATAGTGAGGATGTTATTGATCAAATGAAATGCCAAAATCCTAGACAATAATAGTTCAAATAACCTCTCGAACCAGCTATAAAGATATCCCCTCGCATGTATAATGAAAGATACCCTGTATAACAGTTAGAAGAGAACTGATAGTATGTGATACCTGAACATTGCTTTCCTCCATCAATATCTCCTTGGCCTTCTCGCACAGTGCTTTAACCTGCACATGTGGGGCCAGTAAGGACACAAGTAGAATCTCCGATTCCAGGAATATTAGTAACATCAATTCTATAGATATTTCCGTGCATAAATTTTCCCTGGTCTTGGTCAACCGTGCACACAGCATGCATATCGACCCAAATGTATATAAAGGATATCCTACAGGTGATACACTTGACCCTAGAGATGCCATTTTTACGACTGCCATCCGGCCATCGAGGTGACAAATTTGTCTTCTAAACAGAACGTTGCAGTGACCACAGGAGTTTGCTAAACTCCAATTTCTAGCTACTTTTCCGTGACTGTTACTAGAGATCTACCCACGAGAAACCAAATCTGTACGACGGCATCAGAACGATTCAAAACCACCATCGCCGGGCACAAAGCAACGAACTACTCATCATATCATCCTCTAATCAACCAAATCACCAAGCACCAAACGAAGCGGCCAAATCGCTCCCAAACCACCGGATCACACTCCAAATCCAAGGCCTCTTAACCAATAGGCCACGTAAGAAACCCTAGGGGCGCCCACCCCAACAAAAAAAAGCAGATCAATCCAACATTCGCCAGATCGCGTAGCAGAACCACCACTGACAGAGCGAGGAAATCAAAGGGAACGGCGGCACACCCGAATGGGACCTCTCTCACCTCCTGCTCGGCGAGCGGGCGGCACTGCATGAGCTGTTCGATCTGCGCGTCCAGGCCCCTGCAGCCGCTGCTGTCCACGCTCATAGGCTCCATCCCCGCTGCCTTCTCCGCCACCGGTATGAAACACGAGAGCTCGAGCTCGTCGCCGGCGTAGAGGGAGAGGGAGAGAGAGCGCTGGTCGGGGCGGAACAGGAGTGTGTGGAGAGTGAGACTGGGAGCGGGGGAAGGAACTGGACGGGAAGTCCATCTGCCACGTGGGCCCGTCTGTACCGTCGGTGGGTCCCGCACGGGCCGCGCCGCGTGTGCCGCGGCAAGTGGTTGGGGAAAGCTACGCTTCGAGTGGCTGAAAGGTTGGCCGGCGGGCGCGTCCCACCTGTCAGCGAAGGGAGACGTGAACGGGAGACTGCTGGACGGGAGGTGGGACCAGCCTGTCGGATAAAATGGAGCGGATGCCAACCGGGGATGAACAGACTGGAGAGGAAGGTTGCATCGCGCGAGCGCACAAGGGCTTTTAAGCTAGCGCACTTCTAGCGATTTTCTCAAAACCTTTTTAATATTAATAGAAGAGAAATATAGCACCTTGGAAAAAATGTCCAATGCTCGGAAGAATGCAGTGGCAGAGGGAGAGGGGACTGACTACCTTAAAAAGTGTGAGATGGTTACATGCCCCGTCTGCACGATCTCATCCCACGCGGTTGCATCAGAAGATACAGAAAACGTTACTACTATACCAGCAGATAAAACCAGCATATCCGAAAATAGTTGTCCCGTTCTTCCTGGATTTTTATTTTGTCCTATTAAGATTTTTCAGATACGTCGACGACACACAGGATACGAATCAGGCCATTTCTCTCGGAAGAATCTACCACGAATCCGATCGTCACCGGAATAACATGTGACAGTCAAGACTCGACACTAGCCCTAGAACCTGCCCTACCGACGCCTCCCTGCTCTCCGTATCGCTCTCGCGTCTCTCGGCGTACCTCTCCAGCGACGGCCACCTACCTCCCCCGACGACCGGCTGCGACCCCATCCTCCCTCCCCTACCAGATCGACGGCCACCCCCTCCTCCTTCCTCTGCCTCTTGGCCCTCGGCAGATCTACGCGGGCGACGACCCTCTTCGCCGGCGGCCCGCCCTACCCGACGGTCCTCCCTAGCCATGGTGAGTTCCTTGTCCACTCCCTCTCCTTGCGCACCATGACCGCTGAATTGGCCAGCCACTGAGTCTTTTACTAGGCCAAACTGGAAGTGAAGTTCCCTTGTCAACGCTAGGTTCGTCTGTTGTAGATTGGAGAAGTTGGTACATTGTCGATTGGAAAAGTTGGTAGATTTTGTACTGTGAATCTCCTTCTGAACGCTAGATATTCATTATCACATCGCTCAGTGCTCACCTCCAGCGTCCGGCGATCATACTTAAGGTGCATTTTCCATGTTTCCAGCTTAAATTATTTCAGCTTAGCATAAACATATAGAAACACAGATTATGTATTACACATTTACACTGTATGTAAAGTATATAAAACCATGGCCCGTGTCGTGGCTAATCCCATGTCTGGCACATATCATGTTGGACGTGCGTGTCCGTCCCTGCAACAAGGAAGCCAGTGTAGAATGAGGATCACAATCTCAGACAAATATGGGGAAAGTTGCAAACAAGCAAGTCATCCTAAATTTGTTGACTAGGATCCCATTCCAAGTTGAATTGTAAACAAGCTGATCTTAGAGCCACGTCTAGACAAGTAGACAGAGCCATAAGTGTTTAATCTATTGCTAGGCATCATGTGCAATATATGTTTTTTTTAAGGAACTTAATGATGATGACCACTCCAAGTGTATGAATTGTGAGCATGGTGAACAAATTTGTTTATGATAAAAACCCTGCCTATGAAAGTATGAACACTAGAAGAGCTGATAACGGTAAAATAATGATGTTAGTACATAATCAGCATACATAATAGTCGAATCAGGGGATAATGATGTAAACATGAGAGTAATTCAGGACAGGCTGGCGTTCATAGGCGTTTCATCATGCCAGTTGTGCTGATGCTGGTGAAGTTTGTCGGGTGCACTATCAATTTTAGGAACTTCTAAGCTTTAAATTCTCTTTTTGCAAAACTGTATAAGTCCATTAAATGGTAACTAATTACTTTGACTGTAGAATTCCAGAGTGCTAGGTAAGGCTTAAGAATTAATATTTTACAACCCAAATATTCCGAATAAAAGCAAATGGGTCACCAAGAATTCAAGATGCTCCCTCTCCCAAAAAATGAAAACCATTCTGAGTCTATACCATGGGCGTACTGGGCAGCGGGTTACTTAAACCTGGTTTGAGATCAAGTCCTTCTCTATTTATTTTGGGGATTTGTTAGAGAGGGAGGGAGAGAGAGAGGGGGGGGGGAGAGAGAGGGAGTCTCTCCATTCCTTGAGGTAAAACTGTGTGGATTTCTCAGCAGTTTTGCCCAATCTTAATATGGACTCAGCACATAGAGATAGAGCAAATCCACTCGCCAGCGGAACTTGTATGCTTAGATCTCTGGTGAGCCGAAGCCCCGATCCTGCGTTTAGCCTCAAGCATTGCTTTTCTTTGTAAAGCCATGTGTTTAGGCTTGGAGTTAGGGTTATTGCTCTGAAGTTGGTGTCTTTGGTTGGAAGTTACGATCTTCCAATTGATCTAGGATATTTTCTGCTAAAAGTTGTAAAATTTCTTTTTCTGTTTTTGTGATTTGAGCTTGGACCTGGGTCCTTAGGTTTGTTTCTGGATTTTAGGTTCAAGTTAACCATGGAGGTTACTGGTATCCTTTATTTTTGTGAAATCGTTTGGCTGACATGTTAGTGTTGCTTTAATCTTAGCGGTGCTGTGCAAGTGCTACTTCCTTGGTTAGAAACAGTATTGCATGGGAATTTCCTATGGACATTGAGTTAGGGTTATTGCTCTGGAGTTGGTGCTTTTGGTCCCAAGTTTCGATCTTGCAATTGATCTAGGATATTTTTCTGCAAAAGTTGTGTGTTTTTTGGGTGATTTGAGTTTGTTTCTTGTGTTTGTTTATGGTTGGGTTTGAGTTAACTATGGAGGTGACTGGTATCCTTTACTTTTGTGAAATCATTTGGGTGACATGTTAGTGTTGCTTTAATCCTAGAGATGCTGTGCAGTGCTACCTCTTTGGTTAGTAAGAGCAATTCCAGCCCACCTCCCAAATCTGACTGCCCAAATCCTCATTTGGGAAGTCATCCCAAAAGATTCCCTCCCTAAATTTCTTTGTACTCCAACCCACCTCCCAAATCTCACTCCCTATATTCCATTCTCCTATATTAAATTAATATCCTCCAACTAACATATTATTTGCAAATGTTATATTCGTAACGGGTATACTTCTAACGGCTATATTTGTAACAGGTAAAATTGTAACGGCTATATTTATAACGGATATATTTGTAACGGCTATATTTTTAACAGGTATAATTCGAACGTTATATCGTTGAGCTAAATATTAGTTTGCGTGAATTAGATATCGGATGCTCCATCTGGGGCTTAATCAAATCAACGGTTCAAATTAATTGTTACAAGGAATTAATTAATAAAAATAAAGCTAACAATAAAAAAATAAAAATAAAAAAAATCCCTAATCTAATGAGGCCAGGGGGCAACCGGCCACCCCAGCCCCTTTCACACCGTGCGCGCGCCCCATCTCGGGCTTCTCCGCCACCGTCCGGCCGCCACCTCCTTCGGGATCTCCGGCGAGCCGGCCGGCCGCCGGCGTTTCCTCTGCACCGCCCTTCTCGCCGCGCGCCACCTTCCTCGCCCCGCGCGCCGCTCCCTTCTTCTCCTCCTGCAGCTCCCTCAGCGCCGCCGGCCGATTGACCCATTGCAGCGGCTGCCGTCCGAGCTCCGGCATCCTACCCGCCGTCTCCATTGACGCTGCCGACCGGTTCCTCCCCTTGCCCTGCCAAGCGCCGCCGCTCGCCCTCCCTACCGAGCGCCGCCCTGCCGCATCTCCTCCGCTCTACCGCTCCCCGGCGCCCCGCCATCTCCACCTCCCGGTCATGGTCGCCGGCGACGCCGTCAGCTAGCCCGCCAACGCCGCACCGCGCCACGGCTCCCTCCGCCCCGTCGCATCTGCCGCCAAGGCCGCCTCGGTCTTCTTCCCCGAGGCCACCGGACCGGGAGCTCCTCCGACTCGCCGCCGTCGCCGTCTGCAGCCCAAAGGCTTCGCCTGAGCTGACGCCGCCGAAGCCCAACGGAGATGGTTTTCCCGGGGACGGAACCCTCCAAGCGCCGGCGCGAACGGGGAACGCGAAGCGCGGCCTCGGCGGTTGGGATTTGGGCACTCCGATCTCGGTCCCGATAGATGGGGACTCGGGGAGGCCCGAAGGGAAGTGCTACAGGTTTGGGAACTCGGAAGGGAGGCGGGCTGGAGACCGTTTTCGGGGGGAATACCCTAATTTAGGGATAGGGAGTGAGAAGGGAGGCGGGCTGGAGTTGCTCTAACAACATTACATGGAAATTTCATATGAGCATTACACATTTAGGATACTCCATCTCTTTTCTGCATGATCTTCTTCGCATGGAATAGTTATATAACTAGGGTCATTTGATACCTTTATATATGTGGATGAAGGAAACTTAATGAGTGCATCTTTATCAGTTGGGATCACAACCCAAGCCAAAACCAAGCTGTTCTAATTTTAGTCGCAAGCCCAAATGTAGCTGCCAAGTGCTCCTGTACTAATTTGATTCGACTGCTAATTCTTTTTTCTACTATGTTTGTATTCATAATATGTTTTATTTTATTTTTCTTATGAGGAGATCAGTGGAGCAAGAATAAACCCGGGGTTCTAACTTCTAAGCCAACTCACAGTGGATCTTATATCCATAAGTTATCAAATATTTTATTCAAATTTATATGGCTGAATGATATGTTCCCTCTATTTGATATGACGAACATCGATTATTGGTGAATTTGAACATGGTTACTCCTCCAGTACTGAGTTTTGTCTCCACGATATTTTGCTAGTGGTTTGACAAGATGTGTTTGTCTCCTTGATAAATGATAATGCATAGCTAAAAGGAGGATTACCTCCCTTTGGTTTTGCTTTAAACTTTTGTTCCACATCCAGACCAATACAAGCATGAAGCATCTTAATGATTGATCAATGCATTTGCAGGTAGAGTCTGTGTCCTGCTACTGCAGGGTAGATGGAGGCCTTAAAACTGTTGTGAATGCTAGAAAGTTTGTCCCTGGTGCAAAGCTGTGCATGCAACCTGATGTCAAACCAAACAAACGCAAGTCAAGGAGCTCACGCAAGGAGAGGTGCCGAACTCAGGCGCCACTTCTGCCTGGCCTTCCTGATGACTTGGCTATTTCATGTCTCATGCGGGTTCCTCGAGTTGAGCACCCTAATCTTCGTTTAGTCTGTAAACGGTGGAGCCGACTTTTATCTGGGAACTATTATTACTCCTTGCGCAAGAAATTTGGCATGGCAGAAGAATGGATTTATGTCTTCAAAAGGGATCGTGATCAGAAGATATCTTGGCATGCCTTTGATCCAGTACACCAGCTCTGGAAGTCACTTCCTCCAGTTCCACCAGAGTATTCAGAAGCTGTGGGCTTTGGTTGTGCTGTTCTCAGTGGTTGCTATCTGTACTTATTTGGTGGCAAAGACCCAGTACGAGGGTCTATGAGGCGTGTTGTGTTTTACAATACTCGGACAAACAAATGGCACCGCGCTCCAGATATGCTACGGAAGCGGCACTTTTTTGGTTCATGTGTCATAAACAACTGCCTCTATGTTGCTGGTGGGGAGTGTGAAGGGATACAAAGAACTCTAAGGTCAGCCGAGGTTTACAATCCGAACAGGAATAGATGGTCTTGCATTACTGAAATGAGCACAGGAATGGTGCCTTTCATTGGAGTTGTATATGATGGCAAGTGGTTCCTAAAAGGATTTGATTCTCATCGCCAGGTTGTGAGCGAGGTCTATCTGCCAACATCCAACATATGGTCAACAACTGGTGACGAAATGGTCGCGGGCTGGCGGAATCCAAGCATTTCCTTTAATGGCCGTCTTTACTCAGCAGATTGCCGGGATGGCTGCAAGCTTAGAGTTTATGATGGAGACACAGGATCATGGACCAGATTTATGGACAGTAGGCGCCATCTAGGCAGCTCGCGAGCTTTTGAAGCTGTGGCCTTGGTCTCACTAAATGGAAAGCTCTGCATTATTCGCAACAATATGAGCATCACTCTTGTTGATGTCTCTGACCCAACAACAGTTATTGAGATCGACAGTGCCCGAGTATGGGAGACTTTTGCACGGAAGGGCCAGCACAGGTCTTTCATGGCAAACTTGTGGTCAACAATTGCAGGTCGTAATTTGAAGACCCATATTATCCATTGCCAAGTGCTCCAAGTTTGAGTATGGCTGTCTGTTAATTGGAAACATACTCAGCTTTATTTATTTTTGATGGGAAAGATACTCAGATTTTGAAACAACCCCTTAATTCGAAGTTGCAATAGGTTCCAGCATGGTAGTACCCTAGCATTCCAGCAAAGAGACAGCATGTTGCCTAAATGGACATCTACTGATTCCATTTCTATAAATTCTCTTAGATATTGACGAAGGTGCATGCTGTTTGTCAAAGAGGAGATCGGATCCTTGGTTAGTCGGCTGTCTCTAAAAATGAGCGGAATCCGGGGAAGGAAGAGGAACCTTCTACAGCATTGATGGTTTATCGGGAAGTACTCATGATTTCAGTGAGCTGATGCTTCAGAATTTTGATGAGCTGATGATGATATGCAGCAAAACTTGCACTTCATCCTCATGAACATGAATGCGCTTTCTAACTTTTGGCTTATTAGGCATGTCAAACTATGTGTTGTAGCAGCAGACTGAACTTAAAATGTAAGAAAGGAATAAGGGTATATTTGGTTTGTGCCACAACCAACCCTACCAAATTTGGCTAGCCAAAATTTTGGCCAAGGTCTTGGTTGCCCATGTTTTGGCGAAGGATTGGCAAGAAAATCCTTGGGCAAAACATAGGCAACCAAAATTTTGATTACAAATTTTTTGCAACCATCCAAGGGCCAAATTCTTGGACACTACCAACATTTTGATTACAAGAATTTGGCCCTTTGATGATTTGGGCACACACCAAACACACCCTAAATCTTACGTTTATGCTTTGAAATCCTTCGTGCCTGGTTCTTTTGTTCTGGAAAGTTTTGGCATCTGATCAGTTGATTCATGGGTGTTATGGCTAAAAAAGATTATCATAGAGATTCTCGTGTATGAATTGCAATCTTGTAACAGCTGCCCACTCTGCATGCATCCAGGCCTCAGACGGTGCGACGAAATTTTGTATGAGTTATGTTCACAGGCGTAGTGACTCACAGATGCTCACGCAGTTACTAATATCATGTGCCTAACAAATGCATTTGCCTTGTACAGTATTGAATTGCTGATAAACATGGACAGGAAATAGTTTGACAAATTTGTGAAACATGATAAACATGAACCCAGAATATTATTACATTCAACCTAGAATTCTTTTTATTTATTGATGGAGATGTTTTCGGTTGATTGATGATGACGGTAAATGGCTGATATTTTTTACGGCTGATCTGAATGTCTGATCTTTCCTGGGTATGCAAGTCAAAGCCAGGGAACAAGTGCAGTAGGACCATGGGCTACTACTTGTCAAAAGAGATACATTATAGTGCAGGTGACACTATCTGGTTAGCCCTGGACCATGGGCTGCTAAACCCCTGCACTTGTCAAAAAAGATACATTATAGTGAAGGTGACACTATTTAGTTAGGCCTTTGATGGATGCGTCTATATTATTTCAGATGGAAGAACTTGGATGCTTGCTTGGTCCATGTGGTATGACAACTTGACGTAGTTTTATAACCTATCCACTCGATTTTTCCTGCTAAAAGAATCCTAATTTCATCTGGTGATTTTGTGATGTCCTAATAATAAACTTTGCATGATTGCTGCAAGATATGACTACATGAAACAAGGCGCATGCCTGATCCCTCCATTGATTAGGTCGAGCTTGGTGCAGCTTATAATAATGATATAGTTGTAGTAGCTACCTTAATAACGTCAGTGGTACTATCGAGCTTGAGGAATACTACATCACATGAAAGCTAGTGGTGAAGAATAATGCATGTCTGCTAAAATTTTTTTTGGAGGCGGGGGGAGAGGGATTAAGGGGCACTAAGCCCACCTGAGATAGGTTAATAAATTTTTTTGAAAAAAAAAGAATTTATTACTATCGGTCTCTACATATAGATATACACACAATTTATATAAGTCTTTATTACAAGATCCGAAAGAATTTGCCACATAGACTAACAACCAACGTACTGTCTAACATCCAACTAGGATAATAACAAAGCACCAACATAAAAGAAAAAATAAAATCCTATGTGACTGTAGAATCAGCCAATCGTCAGTAAGTGTCCAGCTAGATGCAGAGAACAAGTCCATCACTATAGTCTCCAAGCTTCTGCTCCTTGCCACCGTGTGTTTCCTGAACTCCGATTTCTATGAGGGGGTCCAAGATTGTAGAAAATTGCCACACTTGAAAATTACTTGATTTGGATGATAAAAATGTTTCTTGTCAAACACTACATCTTTTTTGCATAACCAAATCGACCAACATACGCTATCGCATCTACTAAAATTTGCGATTGTAATCCCCATCCACCCCCTGAAGCCAATTCCCAGACAACACAAAAATGCTAAATGAGGGAGGTAGATCGAAAGCAATCTGGGCTACCCTGGAGGTAGATCGAAAGCAATCTGGGCTACCCTCCAAACGAAGCGTGCTACATGACAGTTAAAGAATAAATGTTGGATGGTTTCATCCTCACTGCAGAAACAACAAGTTTTATCTCCATGCCAATTTCTTTTTTGGAGATTATCTTTTGTCAAAATTACTCCTTTACCTAAGAACCAAATGAATTTTTTGGTTGACTGGTAATTTGAGTTTCCAAAATGATTATACAGAAATATGCAATTAAAATTCATGAGAACCTGGTACACTGATTGGATCGAAAATTGACCATTGTGGTGCAGAGCCCAAGAGAATGAGTCGGAACCTTATTGTAAAGTGACCGTCGATAGTTGGACCATCAACCTGTTCCATGTGTCCAACTTAGGCCCAATTATGGCGCGTCGGAACGACAAGTTGGGGGTAGCCGTGGACAATACATGTGCCACAATGGTACTTTATGTCGCACGACATTGTAGAGAATGGGATATTGCAACCTGAGAGGTGAATTGACAAGCCAAAAATCCTCCCCGAACCAGATTTTGTTGCCACTTTGAAGGTAAAATGGACGTAACTAGAAAAAAAGATCTTTCACCTTCATTAAGCACACTCAGAATTGGGAGTCGCCATAGCGAGCTTCCACCTGGGATAAAGTCATCTTATGAAGATATTTATTCCTCAGAAGACGTTGCCACACCCTGTCCTCAATAAGGAGGCTAAACAACCATTTTCTTAACATACATCCATTTTTCTGGGCCAGGTTTTGAACTCCCACGTCACCTTGCTCCTTTGGTCGATAAAGGACACTCCACTTAGCGAACCTATATTTTCGTTTATGACTGTCTGATTGCCAAAAAAATGGACCTATAAAAGTATAGCATTTTTCGTACTCCTTTAGGCACCTAAAAGAAGAGAGCATAAACATAGCTAAATTGGAGAGAACCGAGTTAATTAACACAAGTCGGCCTCCAGTGGACAACAGCTTGCCCTTTCACCCACTAAGACGTTTATCAAATCTATCATCCATGCGTTTCCAATCGCTATTTCTCAGCTTGTGATAATGCATGGGGATCCCAAGATAACTAAAAGGAAATTTCCTCAGCTCGCATCCAAAAAGTTGCGTGTACTACTCCTCATGGTCTTGGGCCTTGTCGAAGAAAAATAATTCTAACGATAATTAGTAAAACTCTACTATATACGACGACAATATCCGTATACGAATACACAAAGATCTAGAGATATCCTGGATACCCGGAGTAGTATCCGCTTTGGAGAGGGACTCTGGAAGGATAAGGAAACCACCCATAGGTGTCAGGACTCCTTAAATAAGGAAGTCAATCTCGACGATTAAGGATGATGAGGAGTCCTACTCGAAGATGAGTCTGTACCCGGTACGGCATACCCTCTTTATAAGGACCCTAGGACCCTACGGAGAGGACATAAGACTTTGGATAGCATCTCAGCCTAGACACCTCAATCACCCAACAAGACTTTCAACTCAAAAGCCTAGTCTGAAGGCCTTCGAGCAAGTAGAAGAGAAGACCAGCCTCGATATCCACCTCCGACTAGTAGTAGATCAAATCTAAGTTAGCCACAACCTCTTGTGCTTTGTCTCGAGATCAATATAAGATTCACACGACGTAAAATTATTATCCTGAGGGTGGCCCGACCTTTATAAAATCTCTTGTCATCCACGGGTGTGACTTGGTAGCACGAGTCTCTACCCCTACTCTTTTCTCACCACATATTATGTAAGATCGACGGTTTATCGATCGTCGACAAATTCACTCTTATGAAAATTGATCTTTAAACCTGAGAGCTGTTCAAACACACATAATAGCAACTTTAGGTTCTTTGCCTGCTCGATATCATGATCCATGAAAATGATCATACCATCGACATATTGAAGGATGGACAGTCCATCATCAACCAGGTGCGAAACCACACCTGTGATACGGCCGCATCCTTGGCCCTATTCAAAAGTATGGACAACATCCTTGGTCCTATTCAGAAGTATGGCCAGCATATCTACCACTTTGTTGAACAAGATGTGATACATGGGATCACCTTGCCGTAAGCCCTTTCTTCTTTGGAAATAAGGACCGACATCATCATGGACCTTAACCCCCACACTTCCACCTTTAACAAAGTGAGAAACCGAGTCGCACCAGGTTTGGGAGAACCCCTTCAGATGTAAGATCTACTCTAAAAAGGGCCATCTTACTTTTTCATACACTTTCTCGAAATCCACCTTAAAAATGACGCCATCTAATTTCTTTCTATGCATCTCATGTATCGTCTCATGTAAAATAACAACTCCATCTAAAATGTCCCGCCCAGGCATGAAAGTAGTCGGGGTGGGCCGGACCACCATCCCCACCACCCGACACAGGTAATTAGTGCCAACCTTCGTGAATACCTTAAAAATAACATTCAACAAGCAAATTAGCCTATACTGCTGAATTTGTGTGGCGTCATGCTTCTTTGGTAATAGTGTGATAATGCCAATGTTTAAGTTGTATAACGGAAATGCACCCATGTGGAAGTCATGGAACAGTGCCATGAGATCGTCTTTGATGACCTCCCAGAACCGCTGGAAAAATTCGGCAGGGAAGCTATCAAGTCCAGGCGTCTTATTATGCCCATCTGAAAAATAGCATCCCGAACTTCCTGTTTTCTGAATTATGCCACGAGAATCTCATTGTTAGCCTGAGCAACTTGAGGGATTCCATCATCGGATGGTTCCACCATTGAAAAATTATTGCTCCCGGGTGACACAAACAAAGACTGATAGTATGTCATGATGTGTTGTTTTAAATGGTATGCCGACTGACGACACCCTCATTCTACTCAAGTTGGTAAATCAGTTGCTTACAGTGGCAAACATTCGCCAGGAGATGGAACTATCACGTATTATCATCATCTTCTAAAACGTACCGTGATTTCGACTGTTGGTACCATTTTAATTCCTCTTCTCTTAAGAGATTGGCCAAGTGGTCACTCGCAGTACCCCTGGATGAGAGCTCCACTTGGGATAACTTCCTCCACTCCGCTACCATATCTAACTCATAAATTAAACCAAGAAGCTACTCCTTCTCTTGCTTGTTGACTCCACTAGTATCGGTTGCCCAGCCCCTAATAAATTGGCGTAGCTATCAAATTTTCTCCTGCCATACCTATCGACATCCACCGCAAAGAAACCATTCCACTGAAACCACCCAAGCTCAAACTTAAAAAGCTGTCAGTGACCTCGTTGGACAATTTTCCTGGTATCCATAAGGAGAGGTGTATGGTCGGACAAAAACTGCGGAAGAGTAGTCATGAGAGGAAACTATACCTCCCATGATGTAATGTACTCATCAATACCTGATCTAATTTTTATAAGGTTGGCTCATCTCCTGAACCAGCTCAAGTACATTTCCGATCCACCAACGTAATCTCCTATAACTCTAGGCTCTCAATGACCGCATTAAAGAGAAAAGACCATCAAGCATTGAAGCCAACGTTACTCTTCTCATCTTGCCGGCAGATGATATTAAAATCTCCCGCGAGTAACAAAGGATACTCTCCTCATGGGAAGAATTCACCAAATCCACTAAAAAAAGATTCATGAAGGTGCAGCTATGCCGGCCCATAAACTGCCAGCAACCGCCACTGGAAGCTATCCTCCTGGTTTCTTAAAAGGGTTTTTACGAAAAAATCACTATCCTCCACTCCATCTAAAACAATGGACCTACTGATTATGCCTAGCAAAATCCCACACCCCCCCCCAAATGACCATTGGGTGGTTTATAGTGCCAGTGAAAATCCGCTTTGCCACACAGGTGATGCAAACATGTAGAAGTAAAACTAGGCTTAATCGTCTCCAAAATGGCAATAAAATCAAAGTAGTACTCATTAATTAACCCTGCAATATGCCCATGCTTCACCAAATCCCCCGTCCCTCGACTATTCCAAAAATGCCTCGTTATTTAAATCTTGGGGGAGGGGGGATGTTGTACGGAGGAGGATTAGAAGTAGCAGTCCATGGGATCGATGGGCCTGCATGTGCCATAGGGCTCAACCCTGCCGTCTGCTCCAGGGCCCCCGACCCGGGCGTGGCCCGTCTGTTTGAATTTCGGATGGCCGGCAATCTCGGATCGGTGATGGTTCCGGTGAGCGCATCTCCTAGGCACCGCTCCGTCCGGTGCACCACCGGCAAAGGGCCGTTCCACGACAGGTATGGTGGCGCTCGCCGGAGCACAAGGCCAACGCCGGCCAACACTGCCTGCTTTTCTTCCCTGATGTGTCCAGCCATCCTAATTGATGCACGAGGTTGACGCCTATGAAGCTGGCCGACGAGATGGAAGGCGCACGGGCTCGTCACCGTTGAGGTCTAAATTCACATCGGCTAGCACCCAGAAGCGGCCTCCCGACGTGTGACGCGCTTCACCACCAGATGACACCGAGGTCATGTGGGACGTGTGGTGTTAGGATCTGTTAAATGATTCTAGTAACAACTAATAGCACATTCATGATTCACGGCAAGCGGCTTTCCTTATTTCTTGGATGACCAACTTTGCGATGACATCATGAGAGGATTTGCCCAAATCTATGATCTTAGGACATGAACTTTGTTCTTGAATTCATATTATTTTGTTGACCTAGCTACAATTCTTTTTTCCTCGAAGACCTAGCTATAGTGAGAGCAACACTGTTTTTGTTACAACTGTGAGAACAACACGTTTTGTTGCCAAATTATGTGAAATAGGCAATAGTTTGTAAGTCGATTACCAAGGTGTCCTTCTTTCATTCATTGTTCACCTCTGATTAAATTGATTGGTAACGTGCTCCTTGCTTGTAATGCACATGCTAAAAGAGTACAACAAACTAAATGAACATACGAACAAACGAATTGACTTAGTCTATGGGTCTTTGGTTTTTCCATTTCTTTCATGTGACAGGTCAACTAGCACCTCATTTCCATTTCACGGCTTTTCTTTTGTCTAAGAGTATACCAAGATCCATTAGAACTTGGCGACTGAAGTACATAGAGATATCCCATCACGCTATAAAATATTTTTAGCTGACCAAAACACTTCATATGTCATATCCATCATAGTCTCATACAATAATTCCATATGAGGGGAGGCGACCACGGTCGGCGCCTCATGCTTGCGCTAGGGACCACCGACCGGCAGGTAGATGGTTATCTGTTGCGAGACGTAGGTGGTGTGAAGGTGCATGAGCGGTTGCGACACGCGGTCGGTGGCGACATTGACATCGGTCGAGCTCCGAAGGCCAACAGCAACTCGGTGTTCCCTCTTGCAGGACGGTTTTAGACGTTGGCTGCTGCCAGTGACTCTAATAGCGATGAGCTTCGTTCGGATGCATGGTGTCCGAATCCTTTATTCAGTCCCGTCGAACGGACCGCGGCCGACGATGTCGAGGAAGGTTGGCCTGCAAGGATCACCGTCCTTTGTTCTTCCCATGGCAAGGTCCTTTGTTGCCGGCGAGGAAGACTCCGGTAGCCAACCTTGGTGATTTCCTGGCCACCGCGATCCATACTTCACACCTACCTGGTTTCCGCGCTTCGTGCCGGGAGTTGCGCAACAGTATGTGCCAAACGAACGCGTCGCCGGGTTTGGGCCAACAAACGGACTTGCCTGCTACCTTCTCCATTGGGCCCAACCATGCAAGGGGCCCAAGTCAGCAGCAGGGGCCCACCAAGCCACCCTGTCCACGTTCACGATCCCTTAAGGGTATCTTCATGTACCTTTGGACATATCAACGAAGCCCTGGATGCAAAACATACGCTGATGCTGTCGATTGATTGAATTTTGTGGCAATGACAGCGTATCTGGCCGGGGCACGCTGTGGACTAGCGCACACAATGGCAGCCGCACCATCAGAAGGGGTCCGAGGGGCTTGTCTGTCGGGAGCTCGCTGTGCCAACAACGTCGGGTGCAGTGGTTATGCCGGCGCTGGGTGCCTAGGTGCGGTGCCAACCGCGGCCACGGAGACGACCAGGTTGGCCATCCTGGCTGGTGTGTCGAGGATGGCAGTGATGCCACTGCTGCGTGCAGCGGCTTCGAATCTGGTGTACTCGGGAGGCCTGTGTCGTGGCGTCTCTGGCTGCCACAACGCTTCTCAAGCTTCCCCCCTGGATGTCCATCCAGGTGCATGTAGTGCGTGGCCAGGTTTCCAGCCTGGGCACAACTGTGCAGGTCCACGTGGGGATGTTCCTGGGAGGCGTGACCAGCAGGGTAACGGGCCAAGGGCTCGGAGTGGTCCAATGGCTAATCTTGTGATAGCTACTAAGGTCACCGGCAAACATGAACGAGTGAAGAAGTGTTTTCACTGCAAGCTGAAGGGACATGAGGTTCTCAATTGTCCGGTTAAAGTGCCCAGTGATATTTGTGAAAGTCTTGAGCACTTGGCACCGCACTGTCCAATTCTACGGCTGCCGAAACCTATTGTGTCGTAGCAACGAGGCTAGACAGTGAACTTGTGGCACCCCTGCACGGCTCCACGGATCGACGAGGGTTGTGCGGGAAACTACATTGTGGAGACACTGCGGTCGTGCATGCGGGTTGCACGACACGAAGACACTCGAACTCGCTGCAAGCCACGAACATGAGAGGAGGAGCAAGTGAACTTTTATTTTAGAATTTGGGAGGGGTCCTTTGAATGGAAGGGTTGCCCCTCTATTTATAGGAAAAATAGAGGGGTGGAGGAGATTACAAAAATGCCCTCAGACTATTTACAATCTTGCCCTTAGATGTACTAGTGCCCTCGAGGACGAACCGGTCTTTTCCTCCATGAATATTCTGGGAATATCCCACGGGCCCGCTCGTCATGCATCCTCCCGTGGCCACGATCTTCCGTTGCCTCGAGCTTTCGGTCGTCACGAACTTCCCGCCGTCACGGACTTGGCGTCATCATGGACTTGGCGTCGTCACGGACATGGCATCGTCACAGACTTGGCATCGTCACAGACTTGGTGTCGTCACGGACATGGGCATCGTCACGGACTTGGCGTCGTCACGGACTTGGCGTCGTCACGGACATGGCATTGTCACGGACTTGGTATCATCACGGACATGGCGTTGACGAGTCTTGGGGTTCATTGATTCCTCCTAGTACAAAAAAGTGTCGAAACCGGGTAGTGTGGGGACCCTTCCCAACACGTTGCTTCTCTTTATGGGTATGGCACCGATGTGCTAGGATTTTTCCTTATTCCCCCCGTTCGTGGTGCCATATGTTTCTTCGGCTTCCGACAAGATTGGTCTTGTCCGAGTCTTGTCAGGTGAGATGTCGTGATGAGAATGGCCCTAGCTCATCCTCATCAATTGACATTCCAATACCCCACGCTCAACAAGGACCCATGACAAGGGCAAGAACTCGACAACTCGCTCAACAGGTGAATCTATTCCTTAATAAATACCCATTTGATTTGAGCTTGAAAGGTGTGCTACATAATGCTTTGATCATTTGCATACTTAGGTTTGAGGGTAAGGACTGGGAGCATGTTCAAATTTCAGAGGTTTCCAGGAAATGTCGGAGTCTCCGACATCTATCCCGGAGCCTCTGATTTTCTTGAACTCAGGCCAGAGCACCCGAGAAGATCTTCAGACAAGATCAGAAGCTGATCTCGGAGCATCTGGAAATCCTCCTGACGCTCACTGATGCCAAAGTCCAGAAGACTAAGTCGGAGCCTCCGACTTCCAAAACTCGAACCTTCCGACTTTCCTCTTAAAACCTTAAAGTCTTCAACCTCCGGCTTGAATCCTCAAGACAGAAGCCAAACCCGAAGCCTCCGACCTCCAAAACCGGAGACACCGAGTTTCCCAGACGAAGTAGCTTCCGAGTACAGAAGGCAATCCCGGAGCTTCCGATTTCCAAACCCGGAGTCACCGACTTTTCTGTCTGTACTCAGATATTTAGGTTCTTTTTATTGTTCCAAACCGACTACTGTACTGTAGCACATGCACTGTAACAGCTGACATACTGTAGCTACTAGTTGATATTTTGGTTTTTATTAGCTTAGCCTTAAGTCATCAACCTCTATATATATGAGGTTGCTTCCTATGTAAAAGGGAGCTTAAGAAATTCAGAAATAAAGAGAACACTTGTTCCTCTAGAGAGTGAGCCATTTCCACCTCGGATTGGGTGTTATTCTGAGTTGCTACTCCGTTGTTCTTGTGATTACTTCGTGATTGCTTGAACACGTTGCTCCACGTCAGTGAGTAACAAAGGGCTGAAGTGTGTGGTTGGGTGAATCGAGTGCTGCAGGGTTCCGTAATCAAGACGGTGGTTGGCTGTGTCATTCATCAGGCTTCACAGGCTAGTTATCCAGGATCCTACGTCGTGAAGATCGGGCAACCTCTCGGTGATTCACATCATGTCGCTGAATAGTTGATTGTTAAACTTAAGTGGGTCATACCAGTTCCATTTGATTGGGAACTTGCTAAACAGGAATCGTGGGCATATATTGCCCATTTTCCATCAGAGGTTGAACTATCCCGATTGATGGCTATTGGAGAGATACGGTCCAAAGTTTATGGAACTTCATTCAACAAGTCGAGGCCAAAGGCACCCTTGAAAAAGTTTGGGTGGATGTTTATGGTGTGCCTCACGAGATTAGGGGACTATCTTAGTCTATGCGCGGTTGGGTCAATAATAGGCATCACAACAGTGGTGGACATGGTGTCCACACGATGACGGGGGTGTCATCCGCATGCATGTTGCTATTCTAGATGGAGGGATGATCCCTACCCACCTTGTTGAAATCGTGGTCGGTTGGAAGGTGTATGACATTTTTTTAAGGTCGAAACACTGAATGATGGTCAGGACGATGATATGGACGCTGATGACCTATTGGGTGATGATGAAGATGCAGGGTTGGATGGAGATGGAGACGCATTGATGATGATTTGTTATCCAAAGCGACAAAGGAATGCGTCGTTGTCCAATGCGGTGACTGACATGGAGAAGATGGACACCGACTCCTTGGCTAGAAAGCTGAGCAGTGTCCAACTCAAGAACACCGGACTGCCCCTGTCCGCCGTGTGTGTCGCCTGTGGGCTACTAGGGGGACACTCTGCCGTGTCCTGCTACGACAATGGGAGGCCACGGCAGGTGTAGTGGCAGTGCACACTACTGCGGTGGACCCTGCCGCAGGCATGCATGCAGCGGCTCTGGCTTCGGGATGCCCTGCCATGTCTACTGCTTGTGTGCCCATGGACGGGTGTAACACTGCTATGCCTGCTGGCTGGTTGCCGTGGCCGTGATTGGTGCATGGGCTACTCCACCGGAGGCTGACTCAGTTGTGTTTAGTCCTACTGCCGCAGGCAGTGGCCTTGTGGCGCACATGCTAGCTAATAGTGTTGTTTCCTTGGTAGGAGATGAGCATACTGTCGTTGCACACACTATTGCTCCTACCACTGTTGCAAAGCACAATGGCCGCAATCACTCAGGCGACGGTCGCCATTGCGATAGCAGCATACACAGCCTTCTCGGTTGCAACACAGGCGGTAGCCGCAACGGACAAGGGTGACCCTGCGGCTCTGGAATTCACCGCCAAGATGGCCACGACTACCGCGGTAGACGTCATTGATGCTGTCAGTGACACGTCGGTGCTGTCTCTTGGCGCTGTTGCGACCCCCCTCGCATTGGAGCAGCCGGCTTCGACAACAGCCAGATGGGGACCGTGACACTTTGGAGTGCGTAGTGTTGCGTGCTAAGTTGAAGAACTTGGAAGGCATAACACGTACATCTGCATTTACTACTTCGACTATTTTGGACCTATCTGATGAACATGTTGCTTCTACTTTACTTGACGTGGGTAGTTCATTGGGCAATTCAAGTCAAGAAGTGGATGAATCTCTTACACACCTTAGGTCAGTAGAAGTTGATAGATTAGCGGCACGCTTTCTTGTCAAGGGTGCCCATGGGCGAGGAATGTCCGACACTCTTCATGAACCTCGAGATTGTCTCGAGGTGAGCAAGTTCAATTTTTTAGTGATGACTTGCAAGAGGAGTTTGACACTAGGGGCTTTGACTCAGAAGTAGTTGTTCCCAAGCCACAGGCCAAGCGAGGGCGGCCTATACGTCCCATAATTTTAAAGTGGATGGCCGCTAAGAAAAATCAACTAAACTAAAGACATGAAAGGCCTCTTTTGGAATAGTAGGGGTCTAGGGGATTTCGCAAAACATGGTCACATAACTAAGTTAATCTGGGAACATTGGCTCGATTTTGTTGCTTTGGTAGAGACGGTGACAAAGAATTTCTCATCAATGTGTTTAGCTCATCTATGTGATGGAGCAGATTCTGCAGGACACTGTAAACCGCCGGTAGGGCGATCAGGGGGGATCCCGGTAGGCATAAATCAGCAATCCTTAGAGGTTGAGATGGGTGTGTGATAGCGAGTTTTACGTGCAGATGCACCTATGTAATAAAGATGATAGCTTTCAGTGGAGCCTCTTTGCGGTGTATGGGGCTGCGCAACCAGCACATAGAGAGTGTTTTCTCGTGGACATGGTGCAAGGCTATAGCTCTGAGAGTCGTACCATCCTAATAGGTCGTGACTTCAATATTATTCGTCGCCATGAGGACAAGAATAATAATAACTGTAATGCTAAATGGCCCTTTCTTTTAGTGCTATATTGAGAGTCTTGATTTACGTGAGATCGCCCTCTCTGACAGACAGTATACGTGGGCTAGTGCTCATGATAATCCGACTTTCGAGAAACTTGATCGTGTTCTCATGAGTAGGAATGGGAGTCACAATTTCCTCTCGTCATAGTGACTTCCCTTGAACGTTTCATGTCTAATCATAAACCCATGCTTTTAGACATGCAGGTAGCTTCATCCCATGAGGGTCGGGCTTTATTTAAATTCAAACTCCGCTGGCTGCATCACGAGAGGTTTATACAGATGTTTGGAAGTGTGAGGTATGGGCAGTATCTGCCATGGACAGATGGCAGCTAAAATTCAGACTTTGCACCAATTTCTTAGAGGTTGGGTCAACCACACTAGTGGTGTTAATAAAAAAGAGAAAGAACGTTTACTAGCTACAATGGAGGGCCTAGACAAGACTGCAGAGCATAGGAACCTCACTAGGATAGAACTCAATCATAGGCACCAGGCTTTCGATGAGTTAGCTAAGCTCTTTCGGGAGGAAGAGTTAAAATGGTTTCAACACTCCAAAAGTAAATATATCCTAGAGGGGGATGATAATAACAGCTTTTTTCATATGCTGGCTAATGGCCGACATCGTAAACAATTCATTTATCAGTTGTAACAGATGGCCAGGTCATTCCAAGGCATGCACATTTAACGCAATACATTACGGATTACTATTAGGGTCTCTTCGGACCTGTGGAACCGACTTTCTTCCCCATGTTGCAGGACCATTTTGATGACGTCCCCCAAGTATCACTTGCAGAGAACAAGGCCTTGGTTGCACCATTCACTGAAAAGGAGGTCCATGATGTCGTCTTTCAGATGGCACACAACAAGGCACCAGGCCTGGATGGCTTTCCGGCAGAATTCTACCAAGTGTTCGAGGAAACCATCAAGGCTGAACTCATAGCTTTCTTCCATGATTTCTATAGGGGAGCACTTCCGCTACACAGACTAAAACTTAATGTAATTATTTTGTTACCAAAGAAGGCAGATGCACGGCAGATCCAGGAATATCGTCCTATCTGTCTTCTTAACGTAAGCTTTAAGATATTCACTAAAGTTGCCACCAATCGCATCATTCGAGTAGCTGATTCAGTGGTACGACCCTCTCAAACTGCATTTTTGCGCGGTCGTAACATCTTAGAGGCTGTGGTCGTTTTACATGCGACACTACATGAATTGCAGAAGAAGAAACTCGATGGGGTCATCTCCAAAATTGATTTTGAGAAGGCTTACGATAAAGTAAATTGGGCATTTCTAGTTCAAACCTTGCGGCTTAAGGGTTTCTCTCATATATGGTGTGAGTGGATCACCCATTTCATCTAGGGAGGAAGTGTCCGTATTAAGGTTAATGACGTAATTGGGCCTTATTTCCAAATGAAGAAAGGTCTTCGGCAGGAGGACCCCATGTCACCTATTTTGTTTAATTTGGTGACTGACATGTTGGCGATTTGTTTGCACAAGGCAGGGCAAAGGGAATTACCACGGGGGTTTTACCACATTTGATTGATGATGGGCTATGCATCTTACAATATGTGGATGACACTCTTATTTTCATGGATCATGACGTCACCCAGGCTAAAAACCTGAAACTCATCCTTTGCGCTTTTGAGCAACTGTCTGGTCTAAAGATTAATTTTCATAAGAGTGAACTCTTTTGCTTCGAGCAGGCTGGCAAAGGACCACGAAGCAGAATATAGGCATCTATTCGGTTGTGAGCTGGGTGTTTTACCATTTCGTTATCTCGACATACCTATGCATTACAGGAAACTTTGCAATAGTGATTAAAAAGTGATTGATGATTGTTTTGAGAAATGCCTAAGTAGCTGGAAGGAAAGAATCTCTACTGGTGGTATTTTAGTTCTTATTAACTCCGTTTTATCTAGCTTGCTAATGTTTATATTGTCCTTCGAGATCCCTAAAGGTGTCCGAAAACGCTTGGACTACTATTGCTCTCAATTTTTCTGGCAGAGTGATAGCCATAAATGTAAGTATCGATTAATCAAATGAGTGTCATCTGCCGACCCAAAGACCAAGGGGGTCTAGGCATGTAGAATCTTGAGCAGAAGAACAAATGTTTACTGGTGAAAGAGCATCTAGGCCCCTAAGTGGTTTTGATGGTTAATGGCAACTCAAACTGGAATCTAATGTTTACAATGAGTGTAAGCAGGATGAGTAGATTCCAGGAAGAGGATTCATCCAGGAAAGGATGATCACTCAAAAGAACAAATGTGGCTTCCAGGACAAGGAGATAGCTGTGCTAGACAGCTGTGCCACAGCTGTGAAGAAGCCGGTGCTGTGCAAGGAGTTGCAAGCAAGGTGATGGTGGCTTGATGCGTCAAGGGCCGTGACTACAGTTGGTGGAAGCTGAAGACTAGATTTGCTAGTTTTCTTGAGTCCTTAGGAAACACCTGTACTACTAAGAAGGATGAAGTAGCAATGATTATTGGAAGTTCTATTGCTCAAATGCTCAGAGTGTTGGACAGTGGCACTGATGCTTTGAGGTCAGTGGCCCTGTAACAACAATTTTGCACAAGTGTGAAACTGGGTTGTGCTAGCACACTGCTGTGCTAGTTTCCTAAAACCCTAGAGCCAAAGTTACCTGAGTGGCACAGCCGTGTCATAGGTGAACTACTGCTCTATGACTCAGGTACATCTTTGTGCCAGGGGAGAGCTTGTAAATGCTAAGGGAACTGCACTGCAATAGTCTGTCTGCCAAGCCAGAAGACTGTTGGAGGTTCTCTCCTAAGTAGGTATTAGAGTTGGTGTATGCGCTAAGGGCATGTAGTGTGCCTAGACCGGGCTGAGTAGTGAGGCTCCGTCGGTTAGGGTTTCACCTGTGTCAGCCTCCGGTGACACAGGTGTCGGTCTGCCTGAGCCGGTTACCATTGTGCGTTGTGATTAGCTGTGTCACCGGTGCCTGTCACCGGTGACCCACTTAATCCTACGTGGCATGAGTGTAATGGTCAGGTGCCTGTGGACTCTATATATAGAGGACCAGGGGAGGTCTCAGACCAGAACCTTTGCCAAATCTCTACAATCCATTTCGACCGTTGCAAACCTCTTTTCTCCTAAACAGAAGCAAACCTTCCAATGTCTTGGTTCAAGTGAGAGTTAGAGCTTTGAGCAGTGAGCACTGGTTCCTCCAAGAGTTGTTGTTGCAGATTCTTTCTTGGAGTGTCTACTCCTAGACGGGTGTAGGAGTTGATGTGACCACCCAAGCTTGTGTGGGCTGGTGCAGTAGTCTGTGAAGGTGATTTGAGGTCTACCTGCTGCAAGGCGAAAGGACTTCCACAAGTAAGAGAAAGAGACCTGAAAACTCAGGTACTCGGAGAACAAACACGATTCAGTGCTAGCGATCTCTTCGGAGTAGCCTCTCTAACGGAGACATACCATCTCTTAAAAAAGTGGGAACTTCGGTGAAAAATTCCCTTGTCTCTCTGAGTGCTTTACATTTAGCACTTACATGCCTCATCTGATTTCCATGCTTGTGTGAATCATTGTCATATTCATCTAGCTGCAATTCTTTCTTATTGCCTGTGTTAACCTAGCTGTGTCACGGTTGTTGTATTGCTTATCTCATATCTGTGCCAGTCATCTGTTACACAGCCACCTGTTATTCATCTGTTTAGGGTTTTTCTGTTTACCTGTGTTAGCCAACAGTGTGACAGTTGTGTGTTAATTTGCATATATAATACTGCATGTGTAGTTGACCTGTCACACAGCTAGCTCAACCCTTCAACCTGTGAAGCCTTAATCTTGATAAAGAGAAGAATTTGTCCTAAAATTGATTAGCCTCCTATTCACCCCCCTCTAGTCGGCACCTACGATCCTTTCAACTGGCTAAGTGGTTGTTTAAATTGATTAATGAAGATGGATGTGGCACAGTTGCAACGTAACAAATATCTACTGTCTACGACCATAGCTTAGGCCGAGCTTCGCTGCGGTGATTCCTAATTTTGGGTGGGGCTAATGCATGTTAAGAACTTGTTTTTTCAATTAGGTCGGTTCAACTTACAGGATGGCTCACAAATCCAATTTTGGGAGGATATCTGGCTGGGACGTACACCTCTTGCTTTGCAATATCCCATCCTGTATAACATAGTATACCACAAATCCACAGGGGATCGTGATGTCTTTCTATAGAATCGCGGGCACAGTACGGTGGCAGACGTGCTCTCGTCAACACCGCTTAATCTAATGTTTCACCAGCCTATCGTAGGTCCAAAATTGCTTACATAGATTGATCTTGTGTCCCGAGTCAATTCGATTTTCTTGTCTAATGAGCGTGATTCATTCTCATGGGTGCTCCATCAACATGGACAATTTTCAGTTCAATCTATGTATAAAGTGTTTATGAACTCCCCGGATTTGTTCCTTCATAAACATTTATGGAAATTGACAACATCTCTAAAGATTAAGATTTTTTTTATGGTACTTAGAGAGGGGAGTGATCTTAACAAAAGATAATTTACTCAAGCAAAATTGGCATGGGAGTCCAAAGTATACTTTTTGTGATCACAACGAAACTATTTAGCATCTGTTTTTGATTGTCTGATAGCTTGCTTTATTTAACGGATAGTATATTTTGCTTTCAATTTACCTCCTCTTTCTAGCGTTGCTCATATGTTGGGGCAATGGTCATCTTCGTTCGGACATGGATTACGATCGTAGATTCTCGTTGGAGCCGCCGCCTTGTGCTAGGCAATGTCGAAATGATATTATTTTTAATAACAAGTTGTTATCTCATCCCAACTAGGTTATATACAGGTGTGCTAGTTTGCTGAGGTGTTGGGCGCCACTATAGAAATTGAAGAACAAGGAGGCTATGGTGCAAGGCAGCAAGCGGCTGGAAGTTTTAGCGCGGGAGCTCTTTATTTTTAGTGGACACCTTTGGAGGCGTTTAGGTGTTCTTGATCCTATGGATGTTTAATGTTTCAAATTTGTTTCAGATTGAAGGCGCATCATGGCGCGGTTATTTCTTTCGCTTATCAGGCACTATGTTAGCTGAATGCTGTTAGCTAGATATATCATCTTAATGCAGAGGCCAGAGGGTCACTCAATAAAATTTTCCCTTTCAAAAGAAAATTATAATTAATTATGGTCCTGAAAAACTGCAATCCATACCAATCTTAAAGCAAGCAAAAAACAGTTATTTCTTCTCTCCCTTTTTCACCGGGAGAGCAGCGAGAGAGTCAAAGACTCCGAGGCCAAATGAAGCGAAACAAAAATAATCTTAAGGACCTTTAGATCGAAAGATTAAAAAAAAAGATTCAACTCATAGAATTCCTACCAAATGGTTAGATCTCTTGGAATTTTCCTTTACATCTATAACCACACCTAATCCTTTAAAAAAATTCTAAATTCTATTATTTATTTACTCGTGCGTTTCCAATCCTTGTATGATTCAGCATGTCAAGGTATCTGATTCTAACACTTTTTCTTTTTATGTGTTTTCCAATGGCGACCGCTACAAATCGGCATATCTATATTAGCTATTTGTAGGCATATGAGGTAGTCGTCGGATGGAGTTTTGATGGATGGCAGGATTGGAAACAAGGGGACAAGTCGTATGCATGCAACAAATCGCTAATTTACGGGAAACAAATTTTTTGGAGACAATATGAAATATGAGAAACAGACAGGCAAATTATTTCCTTAAACAAAACGCTAAATTTCTGGCAACAATTGGCATGCCGATATTAAAGATTAGCAACAAACATGATTAGCTAAATTTAGGGGAAATAATTTTAGTGATTGCAGAAAACAATTATAGTGACCATATGAAACATTGCCAACTGTCTATATGTAATACATAGCGTGGGCTCCTTCTGTTATGGCAACAACGAAAACATTTACACAGTGAGAGAAAAACACTTTACTAAACCTTGTGCAATAAAATTTTCGAACCAATACAACAATGGAATGTATATAGCACAATCCCGAATTTTTGGAAAACTTATTATTCAAATCGCTAGATTTTCGGCATCGTGGTCTCCTTCTGATATGGCAACGTGAAAACATTTACGTAATGAAAGGACAATATTTTACTAAACTTGCGTAACAAATTTATCAAACTACTACAACAACTAATATTTTGTTCATCCATGCTAATTTGTTTATATTTCATTCATCCAGGCATTTTGTTTCCTATAGAATGAAACTTTGTTTCATATACAACAATAATTTATTTCCATCGACTTGCAGCGTAGGTGGCAATGGTAGAAGACGCATCGTGGATGGTGACAGAGGAAGGCGTCGAAAGTGGTGGCCTTGAGGTCCAAGGTGGAGTCGCCCTTTGCAATGGCCTCGTGTCCTCCCAAAAGCCGAGTGATCGGAGGCCGTCCGCCCCCACAGCGAGGGAGGAGGCCACGACGACAATGATGGAGAAGAGGCATGCAGGCGCCGCCATGGATTGAGCCCGGATCTCTCCTGCACGAGAGCGGCAGTGGTTGCATGTCCTGGATCCGGCGATCCTTTTTGACGAAGTCTTCTCCGAGGTTGTGGCAGCGGCGGCAGCGAGAATGGCAGGGAGGAGGACATCGAGGTAGATGTGCTTGCGGGGCCGATCGTGTGGTTGGCTGCTCCTCCTGTATGCATAGTGAGAATGGGATATGAGGAGAGATGAAACCCTAATTGATGGATTAAAAGACTCAATAGGAAAAATAAACGGTTAGATAAATAATACTAGAATAAACGGTTAGATGCTAGAAGGATGAAATCCTGTAATCAACGTACCGTTTTGTAGTGTTTTCCTTTTTCAATTCCTATGTTACAGAAATCCTAACGTTTTTTTCCCCTTGCATGGAAAAAGGTCAAATGCCAACCCGGAGTCTGAACGCCCTGTTTCCGGTAGAGGCCGGAAAAGGAAGACGACGACCAATAAGAAGAAAAAAAAACTAAATCAATCGCGATTTGGAGTTCGCCTTGTCTTGTCCTGTGCCGAGGGCAGCGTCTACCGCGCGCGTGCCCTTCTCCCCGCTCGCCAGCGCGCTCCTATAAGTACCACCGCCGGAACCGATCGGGTTTGCCCCGTGCAAGCATTCACCGGCCACCTCTCGTCGTCGATCGCAGGGTACGTGCCTGCAGACACACCATGCTCTCCTTGTCGGGATTATTCGAATTGTTGTTGTTTTTGCTCTTCCTTCCTGTTTGAATCTTGATGCCGTTTCTGGCGATGCCGGCGCCGTCGTGTGCGCGCGCCCGCGTGGTCTCTCGCCGCATGCGGTTGTGGGTGTGCATTGCTGCCCTGTGAGATTCTACGATAGTGTTTGGTTCTCTCTTCTTCAGAAGAATGTGTTTGTTTCCTATCTGTTCCTTCCGGAAGCCAGAAAGACGGGGTTTTTTCTGTTGGGATTTAGGGACTGGGGGCTTATTATTCTCTGTGCGTTGTGTTGCGTCCCAACCAATTTGCTTATTGATTACTCGTCTTGAGCAACACTTGCTGTGGAAATTTATACTATTTTGGGGGTTAGATTTTGCCTAAAACTCTCATCTCATACTGTATCCAAATTCCAAACTTGTTACCTCACCTCGCTTGAACTGCATGCAAATAATGCCAATCCAAAGCCTTGCTTCGGTTTCAGTTCATTGTTTGTATATTCAGAATCAGAGTTGAATTTTTTTTTCAGAAACCTCAGTGCTACTGCTCTGTCTGTACGCGCCATGGCTGATGTGAAGTGTGGTGAAGAGCTGGCCGAGGCACAGTTCGCCGAGCCTCTCGGACGGTGGCCGGTGCTGTCGTACGGTGTCGGCCACATGCTGAACGACATCACTTCGGCCTGCTGGTTCACGTACCTGCTCCTCTTCTTGCAAGAAATCGGGCTTGCTCCAAGGTAGTAATAATTTCAGTACGAAGCTTTGCATCTTCTGAAGTGAAATGCTTTAGCTGCCGTTTGACTTAATTATGGCTTTTGTCTCTTGCAGGGATGCAGCTATTGTGATGCTTTCAGGTCAGGTTGCAGATGGGCTCATGACGATTCTCGCAGGCGAAATGGTACTAAAACAACTCAAAAACTTTATGTTATTGCTGATTGAGAGTCACTATTAGTAATTGATCTGTGAACAATGTGTTGTGTGATCAGATTGACCGGTTTGGCCGTTTCAAGTTGTGGCACATCGGAGGATCAGTCCTGGTCGCATCTCCTTCTCTTCTGTCTTCGGTGGATGCCTGCTCTGCACCATTCTGGGGACGGACTCATACCTTCTGAAGACCATCGGTTACAGCTTCTTCGCGGCGGTGTTCAACATCGGCTGGGCGGCTACACAAGTTTCCCACATGTATGCACCCTTATGCTTTTGCTTCTTGAACTTGGAGTGAACCTTCTATCTGACAGTGTTTTAAGCTCTGATTGATTGTGTTTTCTTCCTTTCAGGTCAATGGTGAACTGCATGACGTCGAATCCCACAAGCGGGTAGCATTGGCAAGCTGCAGAAATGCATCCACTATGGTGAGTACTAGCATGGCCATCTTATGAACACTATAGTAGTTTAACTTTATAATGGAGTTAGCTCTGGAATTCTGCCATTCAAATTATTCTACAGGCTTGCTGTTTTATTAACTTCTTTACATAGGAAACTGAATCGATTTGAAAGAAGAAAAGACACAAGATATCTTCTATGGTTGTTCTTTCTGATTGAACGTGGCTTGAAATAATTCATGCCTACTTTTAATACATTAGCTCTGTCTTGTTCCACTGGCTAGTGTTCAAATGAGAAGATGCTCACCACAATGGCAAATACAGGTGGCGAATCTTGGTTTATATGCGATTGCGTTAGCTGTCTTTGGTGCAGTCAAGGCAAAATCATGTGCAGACATTGTTCTTCAGGTGATATTCTAACCTGTCAGCTTTTTTCAGTAACTGGTCACTCCAAATAGTTATTTGCTTCACCTGCATTGTTATTGTAACTGGCCTCCATTTCTTCAACTGCAGTACCGGTGGATCGCGTACGTGTCCATCTTCGTAGGATGGCTGCTTCCTGGTGCTGTTCCATGCTGGAACAAAGGAACCAACGTATGTTGACAGAATATTCAGCATGTATGTACCGTAAATCATGTTTGCTGAAATTTTCTGTGGTTTGCAGTTTGAAGTCTGAACCTAACTGCAAGAAACGGGCTCGGATTGCCTGGGGTTACTGGTTCAAGAAGACCCTGTACTACCAAGTCGCTCTCCTGTACATGCTCGCAAGATTGATCACAAATGTCTCTCAGGTTGGCACCTTGCCCTTTCAGACAAGTGGATCTTCTTGGTGACAAAATATGTTCTGTGGAGAATTCTTTTTTCAAAAGACTCTTTCTTAAGTATCACACTGATTAACTTGAATATATACTCTCCTTTCTGTTGTTGTTTTCAGTCGCTCATCGCATTCTATGTCACCAGAGATTTGAAAATGAACGAATACTCAAAAGCAATTGTAAGTTCTCCAGTGCATCAGCTACAAACTTGTTCATTTGCTGATAGGCACTAATCATCGTTGAGAAGTACCTTGCTTCTGTACTTAACCTCTGATCTCTGACCTCTCTCTGTAGATACCAGCCATCATATTCTGCTCCAGCTTCTTGGTGTCCGTCATTTTGCAGGTACTCCTACCCTCGTGTCAACACCCTTTCCAAACTTGCAAATCAAAAGGTCGCAATTTTTCTCACACATCTCTGCAACTGCAACGCAGGAGATAAAGTGGAACAGGCCGCCGCCTCAAGTCGCTGCTCACCATCGGGGCGATGCTCTGGGTGATCTTCGGGGCCACGGTCTTCGTCCTCCCGAGCCAGATGCACAACCTCATGTACCCTCTCGCCCTGGTCATCGGCGCCGCCAACGCCCTCGTCATGGTAAACAAGAGTCCGGCGCGCCGCACCTGCACTTGCCTGCTAGGCTGCCATGACTGGCGAGTTCGCTTACCGCTGCTTCGATCTGCGCAGGTCACGACGATCGGGCTGGAGAGCGCGCTGGTCGGGGAGGACCTCAACGGCTGCGCCTTCGTCTACGGTTCCCTAAGCTTCCTGGACAAGATGTCCTGCGGGCTCGCTCTGTTCGTCCTCGAATCATACGAAGGTAACGATACGAACAAAACGATCCAAAAAAATCGTCGTGATCAGGAACTGATCAGCTGCGAAACGATGCTCTTTTGCTGCAGGCAAGACGAGCTGCGGCGAGGCGAGGGGGCTGAACACGGTGAGCAGGTACGGGGGGGGATGATCCCCTCGTGCTTCGCCGTCCTCGCCCTGGTGGTCACCTCCACCTTGAGACTGCAGGACACCACCACCCCAAGAGCTGCTGCTGCTTCTGCTTCTGCAGCACTTGAAGCTCCGCTCCTCGTCTGAAGCGTAAAATGTTTCAGGAATTGGGAAATTCTACGTTCTGCATGTACCTTGGAAAGAGCAAATGGAAATCCTTCTCGATTAGGTTTGAGAAGGTAAGATAGAGAGTGCGTCGTCTGTCATAAGACTACTGCAAAATACAGCTCTTTCCAATTATTTGGAAAGAGGCTTCTTAATTTGTACTAGTTATCGTGTTAATCATGTACCATCATCACAGTTCCAGTTCCAATTTGAGCAAGTTACAGTGGGAAAAAAAAGTGTAATTTGTTGGTGCGATGTTCTACAGGCGTTCACATTATTATGAGAGAATTTCACATAAGCCACTTAAAATTTATTCCGGTTTTAAATATGCCACTAAAAATTCTTCTTTCAATATGCCACTGAAATTTTACACCAATTTCATATATATCATTAACGTCAGTTGATCGCTAGTGTGACTACATATATACTATTTTATAGTAAATGTAACTTTATAGTAATATAATAGATGTGTTTGTAGATATGTTTTTATATATATTAGAGAAAATATTTTCTAATATTTTTATAATATTTAACATTTATTATAAATGACATATATAAAGTCAACATAAAGGATAAAACTATTTTTTAATAGCTACTTAATAGCCAACTACCGGTCAACTAACGTCAATGGTATATATGAAACCGTACAAAATTTTAGTGACATATTTAAAAGACAGACTTTGACATATTTAAAACCGATCATATTTTGAGTGACACATGTGAAATTCTCTCATTATTATTGTACAATGTAGAAGCAGCATCATGGCGGGAAACACGTACGAGACCGTGTGAAAAAACTAGAGCGACGTAATAACATACTGAAGTGTGAAAACGACATGAACAGCAACTATGCCAACAATTCGGAGCTGAATCGACCGCCGGCGGCTTCCTCACAGCTCGTCGTCCCTCCGCTGCTTCTTCTCCTTGCCGTCGGCGCCGGTCACCTTCTCCTTCACTTCCTCGACCTTCTCCTTTGCCGCGTCGGTTGTCTCCCACGCCTTCTCCTTCGCCTTCTCGTACCCCTCACCGGCCTTGTGCTTGGCCCCCTCGTACCCGTCGTCGGCCTTCCCCTTGGCCGCCTCCGCCGTCCTCCCACGCTGCGTCCTTCGCCGACGCTGCCTTCTCTGTGGCCGTGTCCCTTGGCCGCCTCGGACTTCTCCACGCCGCGTTCTTCGTGCTCCCGGCCTTCTCGGTGGCGGCGTCCTTCGCGCTCCTGTCTTCTCACATGCCGTGTCCTTCGCGTGTTCCCGGCCTTCTCCGCGGCGGCGTCCTTGATTTCTCAGTTTTTCCTGCGCTTGCCGTGTGGCATCCTTCGCGGCCGCGGCCTTATCGCGGCGGCGTCCTTCGCTGACCCGGCCTTCTCGGCGGCGGCGTCCTTGGACTGCTTCAGCGTCTCGTACCCCTCGCCGGCCTTTCCCTTAGAAGCCTCGTACCCCTCGCCGGCCTTCTCCTCTGCCTTGGCCTTGCCCTGCCTCGACCGCTCGTGCGCCTCGGCGCCCTTCTCGCCGGCCGCCTCGGCCGCCTCCTTGGTCTTGTGCTTGGCCTGCTCCGCTTTCTTGGACGCCTCGCCGGCCGTGCCCTTCACCGCCTCCGTCGTCTTGTCCTTGGCCTGCCCCGCCTTGTTGGCCGCCCCGTCGCGGCCTGCTCCGCCGTCTCCTTGCCGTCCCCCGCCTTCTTGCTCGCTGCCTCCCCGCCTCTGCATAGATACACAAATGGCGCGCATTAGCGCGCGTCAGACTCACGCGAGAAAAAGAGAAAGAGAACACCGCGGTGCCGCGGCGAGCTAACGGGTCACATACCGGAGGCGGTGTGCTGGGCGGTCTCGCGAGCGGACTTGACGGTGTGACCGGCCTTGCGCGCGGCCTCCTCCTCGTCGGCGTCGCCGGCGTGGTGCTTAAGCCCCAGCCCATCGGAGATCTTGTCCAGGCCGAGCCCCTCGGAGATCTTCTCCTTGGCCCACTCCGTCCACGACTCGTCCTCCTTCCCCACCGCCTCGGTGCCGTCCTGCGTCGTCTTCGTCGCCGCGCCCGCGGCGGACACGGATGATACCGCGAGCAGCGCCAGCACCAGCATCAGCAGCAGCGCGGGGGCCGCGAGCCTCTTCGACCGCGACATGAACGCCATATACTGGTCCCTTCCAAGCTAGCTCAGGTGTAGCTACTACTGGAATCTAGTGTGTGGTATAGCTACTACTGGAATCTAGTGTGTGGTTGGCTAGATCGGATGGGATTGTCAAGAAGATGATGATGCGAGCGAAGGAATTGAACAAACAGTGGAGTTATCGGGGTTGGGGGTCTGGTGGCGCGGGGGTCTTTTATGGGGAGGGAGGATTTGGACGCGTGTAGGGGATGGTTGCCGCGAGAAGGGTGGCGCGGCGACGGGTGTCCGGGTAAGGTGGCAAGTTGCCGCGACACGTCGTCCCAGTCGGCACGCGCGCGGCATCGCTTTGGGTGACAAGCTGCTTCGAGTCGCTTCGGCTTCTCTAAAGGGTCCTGGCGTACGTCACGTACGGGGACGAGCCGGTAGCAAGTTTTCTTCTCAAGTTCTTTTGCTTTTGAAGGAATCGACCCGCCCTTCAGAGCATGTCTAGTAGGTGGTCCAAATTTGGTAGTCCAAATTTTTATTTAGACTATAATGTAAATAGATTCTCTCACAATACTTTACAGTTCTCTAGATAGTCTATATGCAGACAGTCTATATTCTCTCTCCTATATTTTAATAATATTTTATAACTACCAATTCAACTATAATTTCAACAGCTATAATTTCAAACGCTACTTTTCTAACGGCTATAATTTCAAAGCTATATATCACTCCTCTCCCACCTCTCTCTCAGCATCTCTCAGTCTCCTCTTTCACCGAATCCCTTTGTCTCCTCTCCCACAACACCATGAGTGACATCGAATTCGTTTTGGATATGCTCATGAATTCGTCGTCCTCTTCATCTGGCGATGACGAACTCATTCTTGTAGCATTAGCAGAGCGCGAGGAGGATGAGGTGGTGAATGCTTGACGCCATGGCGGCTCCAAGCATGGGTGTCAGACAGTGAATTGCGGAAGAGAGGCTGGATTTGCTACACTATGGAGTGACTATTTCTCACCGACTCCTGTCTTTCCCCATAATTTCTTCCGGCGCAGGTTGGTAATTGGTACAGTAGTTTGTGTTTGCCTATTTTTCACCTCCCTCTCTCATTTATTTTTTTCGCACAGGTTTAGAATGTCCCGTGATTTGTTTAATCGCATAGCTGGAGCTGTACTTGAGCATGATTGTTATTTTAAGCAAAAAAGAAATTGCGCTGGACCTCTTGGTTTACATCCTCTGCAGAAGATGACCGCGGCAATGCGGATGCTATCTTATGGAATAGCAGCTGATGCCGCGGACGAGTACACTCGGTCCACAGAAGCTACTTCTCTAGAGGCTTGTAAAAAGTTTGTGATAGCTATTTGTGAAGTCTTCGGAGATCAATATCTAAGATCTCCAAATGAAGAAGATACTGCTAGATTACTTGCAATAGGGGAGCAAAGAGGTTTTCCTGGTATGTTAAGGAGTATAGATTGCATGCGTTGGGCTTGGAAAAATTGCCCTACAAAATGGCATGGCCTGTTTACTGGCCATATGCATAAGTCCACAATGATTTTGGAGGCAGTTGCTTCAAAAGATCTTTGGATTTGGCATGCTTTTTTTGGTTTACTAGGGTCTCACAACGATATAAATGTTCTTCAGCGCTCTCCACTGTTTGCAAAGCTAGCCGAAGGTGAAGCTCCAGAAGTGAATTATACAATCAATGGTCATCACTACACAATAGGGTATTATCTTGCAGATGACATATATCCACCATGGGTAACATTTGTGAAGACCATACCAGCTCCGCAAGGCAGAAAGAAGAAACATTTTGCCAAAATGCAAGAGGCAACCAGAAAGGATGTGGAACGAGCATTTGGAGTTTTGCAATCCTGTTTTGCCATTGTTCGAGGACCAGTTAAAGGTTGGAAACGTAAAGAAATCGGTGGATGTCATGAAAGCTTGTGTCCTAATGCACAATGTGATAGTTGAAAATGAGAGGGACATCAATGAGCGAGACTGCAACTACGAAGAAATGGGAGAAAAGGTGAGAGTTTCTCGTGCTCACGCGGGTGAGCTAAGTGCATTTATTCAGATGCATCAACAGATTACAAACAGAGCATTTCACTCTCGGTTTCAAGATGATCTAGTTGAGCACCTCTGGCAACAGATTGGAGATGAGTGATGTAGTACTTTTAAATTTGTACGGTGATACAATAATGTAGTCGATTTCCCTTCATTTAGTTTTTCATTATTCATTGATGTAATGTTTTTAATCTTGTACTATTTCAACTATGGCATAATGCATTGTTTTCGATGTATGTCACACATTGTTCACACAATAAGTACTTCACATAACAGATAGTTCACATAACAAATAGTTCACATCACAAATAGTTCACACAATAAATAGTTCACATCACAAATTGTTCGCACAACAAATAGATCACACAACAAAGTAAGCTCAACCCGATGTGTTGTAATGACCGGCGAGCGGCGATCTCATCTTGCTTGTCCCTGTAATATTGTTGTTGTACCACACTCATAGCACTAGTATCCGTGGACATGATCTTCTCTTCTAATTCAAACTGTTTTTGTGCCATCTGTTTCTCTTGCATTGCAAATACTCGCTCGTACCGAGCATTCTTCGTGGCCTCTTTGATCGCATTCTTCTCCAACTTTTGTGCCCACACAGTTTCTAATGATAACTTGCAACCACTACCATCAGATGCATAAGTTTTACCTTTCCGTAGGAGTTCTTTCTCGTACTTCCTACCACGAGGTCTTCTCTCTATTCCAATATCTTGAGTGCATGCCTCCACTTCATCATCATTGGAGTTTGTACCCGAACTTGCATCCGAGGTGATTTTCTATTTTTTCGGAGCCCCCCTCGAAACAGTATGAGTTTGCCACTTTTCATGCATCTGTAACTCATCCCAACAATGCATTAATGTAAATGCCCTCTCTTTAGGATCTTTGGACTTGTACAAAATAAGCGTCTGGGCTTGCTGCACAATTAGATGTCTTGTTAAACTTGCACACGACACATATGGAATTAGAATTGAATTAAAAAGGTAGATGCATACCATATGAGCATCGGTCAACCCGCTTTGATTTCTATTAAGAATAGTCTGATAGCATCCACAGAACTTGTTCACCTATTCTTGAATGGTTCCCCAACGACAGGTGAGAGCATTTTGATTACGCACCGACCATGACGATTTCTTCCCAGAGTTGTACAACTCATAAATCCTCCCCCAATAAGAATTTGATGTTTGATCTGTCCCTGTCACTGCATCCATACTAGTTTGTAGCCATGCTGACACCAACAAATTGTCCTCATCCATCGACCAATTTTTTCCTTTTGTGTATTTTGGTTTCACGGACGCGGAAGCTTCTTCAGTGCATGGCATCTCCTGCTCCTCAACTAGACTATACGGCTATTGTTGTGAGACCCCAAAGTTCATCATGTTCAGAAAACCCTCGTCCCCTTCCATCTGCATTGTGAGATAGCATCAATCAGTGGCATTGAAATAAATTAGTAGCAGCAATCAGTGTGGTAGCATCAATCCCCAGCGCTCTCTATCTCTGTGCATATCACAAATTCAGTGTATATCACAATCCCCCGTCGGAAATCCTCCCGAACCAAAAATCCACCACCAGCGCCTGCCCTTCCTACCTGAAAGATCGAGGTTTATCGACTAGAGGGGGGTGTGAATAGGAGATTATCAAATTTTAACAAATTAGTTGCTTAGCATGCAATAGGTGGAGCAATTTATAGATGAAGCAGCAGAAAACAATCAAGATTCAACTCTACTGAAGAACAACACAAAGTAAAGAGCAAGAATCGAAGACACAAGGATTTAACCCGAAGTTCAAGTTGTTGGCAACAACTCTACATCTTCGTTTGGAGAGGCTGAGCACTTAGCTCCAAAGACACGTAGTCTTCACCTTTTTCTCCTTGAGCTTATGTCCACTCAGGATCCGCTCAAACACTCTTGGTGGATCTTGAGGTGATCCCCGGACCTTCACAAACTTTGGAGGCGAATCCACAAGTTGGAGCTCTTCCAAGACGCCTAACCGGCTAGGAGATGCCAAATCTCCAAGAGTAACAAGTCAGATCTGCTAGGCTCGAAGAAGCTATTGCTTGAATGCTCAATCCAAGTCTCAAATCTCTCAAAGGCTTTCCTCTCTCAAAGTAGATCTCAAGGAGTCAAAGAGGAAAGGGAACACACAGGGGAGAGAATGTCTTTTTGCGCTAAGTGTCCTCCCGAGCCCACAGGGGGTCGGGGGCTATTTATAGCCATTCTGCAGAAAAAGAGTCGTTGGGCACAAAGATGCTCTTCCGGTGCAACCGGAAGACAAACCCAGAAGCACCGGGATTCAAACCAACAGTCAGATCTGAAGAACATCAGATGCACAGCGAAATGCTTCACCACAAAGGCGGTAGGTCCGGAGGAAACGCGGTCACACCGGAATTGAAGAATGTACTCATCAGAGCAACTTCCAGAGGCAATTCTCGGTAGTGCCGACATTGAGGGCGGTTGTGCCGGGTATGAAAGGATGACACGTTCTCCTCCACAGAGAAAAAACAGTCCAACCGGAAACATAACCCGGTACTACCACTTCAACAAGAAGACGTAAGTACAGAAAGGTTCTCGGTGAAGCCGGAAAGACGGACCGATGCAACCGCAGATACACGAAGAATAGGACTTAGTCTGAGACGAACTTGGCCCTAAGTCCAGAAGAGATTCCCGGTGCAACCAGATACAAAACCGGTGCAACCGAAAACAACTCAAAATGCTGACTTAGACTAGGGCATCAAGCGACCTAAGTTCAGATAGGATTCTCGGTGCAGCCGGATACGAAACCGGTGCAACCGAAGACAAACGCACAGGACTTGGTCTAGGGTAACAGAAGCATATTCCGGTAGCACCGGTCTTCCAAACCGGTCATACCGATTTCCAGAATATGAAACTAGGGCAAACCCTAAGCGGCAGGGTTCCCTAACTCTCCAACACAGAGGCCATTCCCGGCAGCACCGGATTCAAGACCGGTCATGCCGCAATTGAAGCTTTTCAAGGTTGAGACGACTGAGTCCTCAAACCTTGCAATAGAGGCCAATCCCGGTACAGCCGATTCTTCAAACCGGTACAACCGAGAGTCACTATCTGTGTTTCAGAAAGAGGTTTTAAAGGATTTTTTTTTAGATTTCGACTGAGCACTTAAGAAGATCATTCCTATAGCATAACTATCTGACCCCTCTTAATAGACGGCTTGTCCTATAGACTCAAATGATCTTTGATCACATAAACACTAGAAAATCTCCACTAATCTTCTAGATCCAAGCCTTTCTTCAACATCAATTTTTTAGGGGTCGACATTCACTCGTTAAACCAATCACTTGGGGACTAATCACTTGTGTACACTTAGTAAACCATTAGTCCCTTAACCATTTGTCATTAATCATCAAAATCCCATTAGGGGCACTAGATGCACTTTCACTACCCACGGCCGGTCGCCGGTCCTCTCCCTGCCCATGGCCACCGCCACCAGTCATGCTCCCTACTCCCCTCCGCCACCCCGTCAACCATCCGCACCGACGACGACCACCGCCACCACCTCACCCCTCCCCTCCATCACCAAGCGCGGCGGGCGGCGGTGACCGGAGCTCCACCCCGCATCCGGATCCAGAAGGAGGCGCGCGACGGCGACCGAGCTGCGCCCCAACGTCCTCTGCCTCGTCCCCACGTCCAGATCACGAAGGAGGCGCGCTGGTGGTGGCCGGACCTGCGCCCCCACGTCCTCGTGTCCGGATCCCGAAGGAGGCGCGCGGCGGCGGCCGGATCTGTGCCCCCACGTCGTCTGCCTCGTCCCCGCGTCCGGATCCCGAAGGAGGCGCGCGGCAGCGGCCGAAGCTGCTCCCCACGTCCTCTGCTTCGCCCCGCGTCCAGATCCGGAAGGAGGCGCGGCGCGGCGGCCGGATTGACCACGTTTCCCTCACCCCACTCTCTCTCGCGGGAAAAAATCCGTACCTCCGGCGATGGGTAGCGCGCGACGGTGACCTCGCGGCCGTGGTGCGGCGTCCTACTCGTCTCCAACGACTCCCGGTGGTGCGAGGGAAGGCTCCGGAAGGAGCAGTTTACGTTTCGACGATGTGGACTCGTTGTCCAACCCTGGACAATGTCGAGCCGAATGTGGCAGATGTCTACCGATAGACCATGGGGTCGACCATCTGCTAGGGACGATTTTTTCAGCGTCGTAGTCCAAATATCGTTTAGACTATGGAATAGACCATCTGCTAGAGATGCTTTTACGTGTGCACGAGCCTTGTGTTTGAAATGGATGCGCGCAAAGTGGGCTTAATCATCTTCAGCAGACACACTCGGCTCAACGGCCCCATCGCCCAAAACATTGCAGTACAGGCCCATAGTACTTTGTTTTAGGCATTTCGGTTGTCAAATATGTAAAGGGCTTTCTGTAATGCACAAATTAAAGAACACAGAAATAGAAAATTTATAAGAATTAAATTTAATGGTATATTATATGACTTGAAAATACAGAAATATCAAATTAGAAGTTGCCTAATTGCATTGTAGTAAAACTAAAAACGTGTGAATTCACTTTGAGATTAGGTACATATCATAGTTGTCATAGACATAAAGAAAAAATTCTAAGAAGTGGACTCAATAGGAATTTTCTCAGAATCGAGTGCAAAGTGGCTCATGAATTTTTTCTAAAATTTCTAATTCTACAAATTAAATAACTTCTATAGGAAAATTTTCTAATAACTAAAATCCTATAAAATTCTTTTAAAATTCATGAGGCGAGCATTAGGTCTGGCGCCACGAGCAATCGGAGAAAAAGAAGAATTACCCTCATCAATATGGAAATATGCACGATGCACTGTATGGATCTTATGGAAAAAAAAGATGAAGCTGATCGACTATCTTTTTGACCAGCAAGGAGAAGATCAACGATCTAAGGGTATATGTAATTATACAACATGACTGACATATTAGCTACCTTAGAAATGAGAGAGAGTGAGAAGGGAGAAAATGTCTTCGAAAGAAGCTCATGCACTAGAATTAAGAGAAATTAAGGGACACAGGAGACCACTAGATTTTATTCTTCGAGGGACAGCAACACTAGATATAAGATACAACAAATTTCCTACCATTGTCTTGCTATATTTTGTGCCATCTTATAGATGAGTACATAGCCATCTATACTGTCGCACATGTCCCTAAAGAGTTACTTGACCTAGATTGAGTGATTTACACGCTTCTGCTACATAGTCATTTGTTTATTCCTTTCGCTTTCTACCTTGTGTGGCAAGATCTTACTTGATTTTTCCTTACTATAATGAATTGACAAAATTGCTCCCATTTCCTGAAAAAATGATGCCCATCTTTTGCTAGCATAGAGGAATCTCACCACATTACCGCAGTACTGTTTTAGTCACCAATGGCTAGGACCAGTGTGGCGGAAAATGAATCTTTCTACGGGCTTGCGCAACTATGATCGAACTAACTCATGGATTTGACAACATTTAGCTATGAGCGGAAACATATCCTTAGAGGATGTTTTGTTCTTTACCAATATTAGCCATGCCAATATTTAGTATTCCCAATGCAAATTAATAGGCGGGGAAACCACTCGCCAAAATTTGTCTCTCTGGTCTGCATATTTGTGTTAAGCTTAGCACCTGTAAATATGTTTCTCCTTGACTATAGTATTATGTTACGACGCGATTATAGGATTGTCTTATAATTGTCATATGTTAAGGCACAAAGAAAGGGAAAGCGAGGAGCTAGGCCACGTCATTGGCATTGTTTGCGCCTATTCACGGGACCCACGTGTCATCCTCCTATTTTCCATCGGTTTCGGCATGACCCATGTGTTAGCTTTACATTTCTATTGGGTTTCGAAGGGTCCTGCGTGTCCTATAAAGCCTCGTCAAAACCTTAAAAAACTTGTTTTAAGGCACTATGGGTCCCATTCGAGCCTTGAGTCTGCCCTCCTCCACTGGCTACGGCCCACCTCTGGCCTCCCACACCCTGCTACTCGTGTCGGCTAGTGGAGGAGCCGCTGGCACCACCGGGCCGCTTCCGTCGCGCGTCTCTGGGGAGGGCACGTATGGTGAGAGCTGTTACCGCTTCCACTCTACTGATGAAGACCCGGCGGCGAACATGTCACCAAAGGGCCCGGATGGGGCATAGGAGGGAGAGAGTCGGAGAAGCATCGTTGCCACTGTTGAAAAAGACGAGGAGGGAGAGGGACGTGGCCACAGTATGTTCTTGACCGCTGCCCTGAAGCACCTCCGTCATTGTTGTCTCGAGCCAGTTAGGCCCAGGAAAGTAGCAGAGGAACAAGGCTGCACCTTATTAGTGGCGCCGCCATCCTGGACGTCGAGGATGATGGCCTGCGCAATGTTGATGGCGACCTCCCAACGTCGGTGGCTGGCCGCATGGATAATGATACGGTTGGCCTCTGCTTGGCTCTAATGCCCTCTCGTGGACGTCCAATCGAGAGGATGATGACGTACGCTTCACAGTCAAGCCGTGCCTTGGTGAGTTCTGGACTAATAATTTGGTGAGAGAGAAATAGTTGCCGCACCATTCACACTTTCTTGGACAGAAAAGAAAAAGCTAAATCACTGAATTTTGTATGGCACAGATAAAACAAGTACTTCAGCAAGCAGCACAACCCAAGAACTTCATTAAAAGAAGAACGGAGCTCAGACCAACAAATCAACAAACCTAAAATTGACATCCACGCTGCCCCAGACATATTGATGGATTGAAGCGTAGATCTTGGTGGCGAAGTAACACGACCTAAGCGTCTGCATGACTAGGAGCAAGAGTTGTACACAGGAGATAGCGGCGACTGGATTTCGACGACGCGGAGACCTAGGCGAGCGCAATACACACTCTATGATAAACACCCACGCACGCACACACCTGGGTTTTCCCCACGCACGTCCAACAAAAAATCGGTCCGAAACGGAACGCGCGCTACTGGATTGTAGCCAACACACAGCCACGGCAACCACCACTGACTGACTGACACGGCCATCATCATGCAAGCCATCGCGAGTCGCTGCAGGGCATCTCCTTCTCTGACCCCGGCTAAGGAACTTCGCCACAGCCGCTCGGCGTAGCCCTAGCCGCCGGTGACCAAGGCCGCCAACCCCTCCGTGCCGCCGGCGACGAGACCCCGAGTCACCTGTGTTCTGAGCCGCTGGGTCTACCTCTCTACACCCGGTCCCAACGCCAAGCCACTCCACCACCACCTCTTCTCTGCGCCACACCCGCTCCACGCACCACGACGCCGCCACAGCCGAGCTAGCCCAAAACGCCGTCGCCGTAGGAGCTCTGTGAGCCGCCGCTACCGACGGGGACTACCCGCCCTGGAGCTCATCTCCGACCCAGTGCCGCCGCCACCCATCTCCTTCCCCTGCCGGGCAAACGGCACTTCTCCCTTCCTCTGGGCATTAATGTGGCGCCCCCGGTTTTAAGGCCGGAAACGCTCCTGTGATTACTGTACCGGTCCCTGGATCAGTAGCCGGCACACACAAGAACTTGATAACGTCGTCATACATTACCCATTATTTTACAATACAAGCCATTTAGAGTCTTTAACATAATATGGCCCATTGGCCGAATTCAAAGTCTTGCAGCGGAAATACATAAAAGATACGTAGATAGTCCCATCAATATGCCAAACCCTCAGGCAACTGACTGGGGAAACGCCCTAGCCCTCAAAGTCGGTATCTTCCTCGTCGGAGCAGAATTCTTCTTCTTCTTCTGGCCAAATCAACAAGCCAGGTGAGTACATTGAATGTACTTGCAAGCTATCCCCACAGGAAAGAGTATACGGAAATATTTCATGCGGGTAATATAACACGGAATAGCTCTACCCTAAGTTGGTTGTTGTGCGGAAAAGTAAGTTCTTAATTTAAATACGTGGATAGTAGATTCAAAAGCAATTTAGCAAAACTGTTTAATGTAAAACGAAAAGAATTTAACTCGAGGTAGACCCGGCTACCTCTTTTCTCTCGATCCTCGAGACAGCTCAGACCATACCACCCCGGGCAGTATGTCCAGCTTCTCTTCCTAATGCTCAGCTTGCACTATTCAGGATAGTATAGCGAGTCTCACTCGCGCCCTGCCCGTGTTATCCCGGATAGCACGACTGGCGCCTTCTCCAGCAATTCCTTGCTACCAACCGTGTAGCATAAATTGCCCTCTGTGGACACGTCATGCCCACGTCCTTAATCCCTTTTCCCATGCTTTCGCAAACAAAACTTAGTCTAACCAGTGTGTGGCCTTGCCAGTTCATGTCCATAACCGAGGACGCGGCTATTCGAATAGTTTTTAACACTCTGCAGAGGTTGTACGGCTTTACCCACAAGATGTAAATTCACCCTTGATGCCGAGCGCTAACAGATACACTGCACAGAGTGTATTGGCAGGGTGGTTACAACGAGACCTTCGCCCGCTTCCATACCAGAGTTGGACCCGCTAGATGGTTGACCCAACTTTTGCGTCCCGGACCAAAAGTGGGACTCCCCACCTTTGTGTCGCATCAACACCCAACGCCCGGCGTAGGTAGATCTCTAGGACTTTAAACACCTAGCACAAACTCCCTACTTCCCACGGGTCCAAACCCTAATACTTGCCGGGGTACTAAGTCAAGTCCTTCCCATAAAGAACATGTGGACGTACGGTGAGGAACCGGTTTAGCGGCACTTAGGCTCGGTCCTTAACTGATTCGAGTAGGACTCCATTTTCCGACCCCATGTCGTCCCGGACGAACATGGCTCCATCCGATGCTCTACATCCCCGAACATCTCTTATTATTTCTACCCGAATCGAAACATCTCCTCTTTTCTTATGGGTTTTGACAATCTTTTCTTTAAAAAACCACCTCGGATAGCACATGCTACCCGAGGGTTTTGTTTCCCATATCCCAACGGGTTTTATAAAACTTGTTTCAAAACTTGGTTTGTAACTATAGCAGGGCTAAGCGTGGTTAACACCTATAGCCTTAATTATCCGACGGTCGTGAAACGACCGATAAGTATACCTAGGGTTACAATGAGGGATATTCAGACCTAGGTATCGTGCAACTAATGGGTGTAGCTATTTCTACATAAAATATCGGTATTACTCACATAGCATGCAGTGTTTGTAAACAAAATATTCATAACTTCGCATATATGGGATTTCAATATGATCAAAGTGGGGATGCTTGCCTGGCAGTTCTTGCTCTTGCTCCGAACGCGGGGGTGATGTCGGGTCCTCCTGGCGCACGTACGTCGCTCCGTCAACTACGCGTCAAAAGAACACCGAATAAGAAGAAATCCAAATAACTCCAATAAAACTAGATGATATGCATGATCAAGAGAGAGATGCCATTATGTAGATAGTAGTTTTGAGCTTGGTTTAGTGGAATTAAGGTTTAGGGTTTTAGAAGGAAGGTCGCCGTTCCATTTTAATAGACATTAGGTTTAAGAATAGCTCAGGACGAATACTAGGAGAAGTATATAGGGGTTCACACTAATGGTAATGCTCTGAGGTTTCCAAAGTTTGAAACTATGATTATAAGAAATAACTTGGTGCTTGGTATACGTATGCACGTCACATAAAATGACAATGCATTTAATCGGAGGAGAGCCCCTGCTAAGCTTTTTAAATTCAAGAACTTATATCCAAACGAGCTACGGGATGTCACAGATAATTTTAGGGTTTTGGAAAGGTATAGGACTTTTATGGAGCTGAAGTTTTCATATATAGAGTGTGTGCAACTTGAATTAAAGAAAAGATCAAGAATAACCTAATTTTTATCTGTATTGTTAATGCGCTTAAACTTTGCCTCAACTTTTAATTTCTTTTGAACCAAAGTTTAGCATCTCTCCTTAGCTCTCTGGAACCGGTGGAAAATCTACCAAAAACCAGTCGGGAAGCCCAATAACCGATCGAACCAGAGACATAAAAACCCCTAAACCGGTTCACTGATTTGAATACGCTACCCAGCTGGACTTAATGCGCCTTCTCTTTGCCTGGAACGGACCAGCAGCTGCGCTATTAGCCGGCGGACGCGGGAGCTCGATTTCAGACCGAATTAATGCGCAACAGCGAAGAGAAAAAAAGAATGGAAATTGTTCCCGGCGCCTGCCGCTTACCCAAACGTGGGCCCTGCTCACCTTGGCCCACGCGTCAGCGTACTCACCACGCTCGGCTTTGACCAGATGAGGAGAACCCGACCAAATCCCGTCGGTTGCTCGGACAGGGGAGCGGTTGCGGCGGCGGGCGGTTGAGGCAGGTAGCGGTTAGGGTTGCTCGGGCGAGTTCCGGCGTGGATTTTGGGGCAGAGCTGGAGTCTTCGGCTTGGCTGCTGAGGAGGAGCTCACCGGCGTGGCGTGCAGTGAAACGGAGCTCGAGCGAGTCCAAGGCGACAATTGGAGTGGGGTTGGGCCTAGGAGGGCATGGCGGTAACTCGGATGCGGAATGGGGTGCTCGGATTGGGGAAGGGAGTGCTCTGATGGCCTCTTTATAGGCGGGGCGGTGAGCTAGAGGGGCGGGGGCCACTGATTTGCTGCATGGCCGGCGACGAGACAGGGTCAGAGCACGAGCTGTGGCTACAAGGGAAACGGCCAGCTGTAGCGCGCGGTGGCGTGGCAAGGACGGCAAGATGGCCCGGCCATGGCTGTTGCATGCGATGACAGGACATGACTGGAGCTGCTCGGGTGGTGCTGGTGAGGCCGCTGTTCGCCGGTGATAGAAAGACCCCAACGTGATGGGCTCGATGCTGTGGTCACAAGGAGGCGAAGGGCCGGCCGACGCACATGTTGGCGTGGAGAAGACGGTGGGTGGCCGGGTTCGGCTGTCGAGCTGGCTTTGGAGCATGTCCAGGGCGCGCACGCAAGCGGCATGAGTACGCCATAGAGGACATGACGTGTCCCGAAGCGTCAAACTATGTCACAGGGACTCGGGGAGACATGTCAAAGTGTACAGGAGGGTTTGGCACCGTTCTGTACCTTGTGCACTATGCATTTGTGAGTGTCAGTGCATGACATGCCATGGAATCCATTTGTAGAAAATGGGATATGGCAGCCAGAGGAAACGTGAGGGTTTAAACTTGTTGGTACTGCTGAGGAGAATCTCCACGAGTCGTTTAGTGGGTTTTAGATGAGGGTCAGCTATGTTTTGATGCAACGGTAGATTTTTGCCCTAGGTGTTCGATAGTGGCCATTCCAAATTTTTAAACTAGGCATGCCCATATTTTCATATATTCGAGCTCATGGGGATGTGAAGGTTGTCGTGGAAATTTACTAGCAATTTTGGAAATTTATTTTAATGTGTTGTAGTTCAATGCTAATTTTACTCTTAAGGTTTATTTATTTTGTATACGAATATTTTTGAACTGGGTACTATCATTTTATGTCATAATTGAGTTAAGTATATTGTTAGGTTGTCCCATGATTTATTCTAGAATTTTTGGGCAAGCCGAGGAGGTAGATCTCGCGATTAGGGTTTTTAGGGAATAATGGATTAAATAAGAGGGAGGAAAATCAAGGGCTGGAACTAGGGTTCCGGGTGCGGCAAGGGGTGGAGGGTATGTGGAACTCTCGGCAGGTTATCCGTCTCGGCTTAGGGTTACTTGGTGGTGAGGTACCGCGGGTGCTCCGATGTATACGGTGCGTGTGTCATTTTATGGTATTTGCCGTATTAGGGTTTTATCTGGCTGGAGTGCGTGTGTGCGGGTTTTCGGTGTATTGAGTCCATGATTATTGTAAATGCCCTAGCTACATGCGATGATATGCTCGAAATCAAATTCGGGAAAAATTGGGCGTGACAATTAAGAAGCGGAGCCGAGTGGTTTCTTCTCCAAAACCGGTGAGAGTTCCATCGGCCGCTGCTCCGCTAGTCCCGCCGTTCCCGACCAGATCCACCACGGGCTCTGCCGTCGCTTTGAAATAAAAATCCCCAGCTACAGAGATACCACCAACTGCCTACCACGCCGCCTGGGTCAGATGTTGACCATCCATCGCCGGAGCCATGCTCTCGCCGCCGGTGAGCACGTACTTCCCTCCGCCTGCTCTGTATATCACTTTTCCCTCCTCGCTTAGGCCCTAATCGCGATTTACCGCGCTTAACACCGGTTCAACCATGGGCAGCCACCAACTCTCGGGTCCCATCTGCGAGTATTCGCAACAGCGCCTTTTCGGAACACCGTTTTCCATTTCCTAATACGCGTTCCTTCTTCTTATCAACCAAAGTACGTTTCCTAGGTAAGGAAGCATAGTCTCCCTGGATGCTCTCTGTTTCAGCCTACCAGCGCCGAAGGTGCCTTAGCCCTTTTCCGCTTCCGATGTCACCATTTAAAGCATACCTCTTGTAAAGCAGCGAATAGGCTATAAATAACAAACTTCGGACATCCATATCTCTGTGTACACCCGCTCAAATCAAACGATTCTTACTCCCAATTTCATAAAACTTCATAAACGTCCTACTAAAATGATTTCTGGAATTTTTGAACAATATTGATATTTTGGATTTAAGTGAATCTTAGGGAATCCAAAATATGAGCATGTATATTTTATGAAGTAGCTCCGGAGCATTTCTCTACGTCAGACAAGGTTTTCAAACTGTTTTGCATCCTCTGGTTCCAAGTGCATTCTGAAGTCCAAAACATTATATATATATATATATATATGGAACATTGGATGTGGGCATATCTTCCAAAGACCTTGAAGTAAAATCCAGAAGATTCTTGTATATGTTACTAAAACATTCAACTAGGCTTACCAACGGCTTATCACATTTGGTACTTGAGAACAATCATAGATTCAGCTATACTCATGAAAACCCTGATCAAGATCTCAACACCTTTCAACGCAAACCATTAAAACCCTAATGTACATTCACCCTAACACGATAAAAGCTAAGAAACCCTAGCTCGGCAAAAAGCCCGAAAATTGATACCTTTCGTGGTGGTAACCTAGCGCATCCATTTCTAGCGTTCCAAAGCCTCTTAACATCAAATAGCTAGTCAAATGCGTTATGATTGCATGAGTCGGTCCTTCTGGTTCTTATGATTCGATGTTCTTTGTTTTTACCTCATGCCGATGATTTATACGACGTCCTCCCGACGTGTAGATACCGATGCTACGAAGTTCCACGCGAAGAATCTCAGGCAATTGCTATAACCAGCTCAAGCTTGAGACCCGGCCAATATTGCCAGGCAAGCTTTCCCGCCTTGAACATGTTGAATCCCATGCTTGCAAAACTTAACTATCTTGTTTACAAACCTTGCATGCTATGTTAGTATTAACGTTATTTTATGCTAGAATAGATATGCCTGGTAGATGCATGTGACATAGGTCTGGGATCCGACCCTTGTAACCCTAGGCATATTTAGTCGGTTGTTAATCGACCGATAAATTAGTAGGGATATAGGCATTAGCCGTGCTTAGTCCTGCTGTAGTTAAAACTAAGTTTTACCGGTTATGATGGGTATGGGATCCAAACCCTCGGTTTGTTTATACATTCCGAGGAATCTTTTAAAAGGAAATGATTGTCAAAATCCCGAATGAAAGGATGGAGGATTTTGATTCGGGCAAGAACATTAAGGGGTGTTGAAGGATGGTAGAGTAGCCGGTCGCTACTTGAGGTGGTAAGCATGGAATGGTAGGGTAGCCGGTAGCTACCTGAGGTGAAGGGTTGAAACTGGAGTCTTGCTCGAATCGATTAAGGACCGAACCTAAGTGCCGCTAAATCAGTTCCACACCGTACGTCCACATGTCTTTTATGGGAAGGACTTGATTCGGTACCCTGTCTAATGCTAGAGCTCGGAGCCGTGGGAAGTTAGGATGATGTGCTAGGGTGGATTTGGGATCCCTAGAGGATCTTCACGGAACTGCGTGGAGGTAAAGCTCTCAGTGAGTTCCACGTAGTACATGTACATAGGTTCGACACAAAGGTGGAGAGTCCCATTTTTGTCATTCTAGATGCAAAAGTTGGGTTACCCACCTAGCGGGTCCGGCTCTAGTGTGAACACGGGCGAAGGGTCTTGTTGTAATAACCCTGTCGATACACCTCGTGAAGTGTATCCATATGCGCATGGCAACAAAGGTGACTTACATCTTGTGGGTAAAGCCATACAACCTCTGCAGAGTGTTAAAAACTATTCGAATAGCCGCGTCCTCGGTCATGGACATGAACTGGCAAGGTCACACACTAGTTAGACCAAGTTTTGCTTACGAAAGCTTGGGAAAGGGATTAAGGATGTGGGCATGATGTGTCCACAGGGTGCAATTTAAGCTACATGGCTGGTAGCGAGGAATTGCAGGAGAAGGATGCTAGCCGTACTATCCGGGATAGTACGGGCTAAACATTGAGTTAAGCGGAGGCTAGTCGAGCTATCCGGGATAGCACGGGCTGAACTCTACGTTGAGGAGGCTAGCTGTACAATCCGGGATAGTACGAGCTGAGCAATGAAATGAGGAGGCTAGTCATACTGCCCGGGGTAATATGGACTGAGTCCTCACAGGTGATGAAAAGGAGATAGCCGGGTCTACCTCAAGGGAAGTTTTTGTTGCTTTGAATTGCTCTGATTTACAAAACTGCTTTGGAATCTACTATTCTCGTATTTAAATTGAAAACTTACATTTCCGCACAACAAGCAACTTAGGTTAGAGCTATTCCTTGAACTATTCCCTGCATGAAATATTGCCGTATATTTCCTCCTGTAGGAATAGCTTGCGAGTACATTCAATGTACTCACCTGGCTTGTTGATTTGGCCAGACGAAGGAGACATTAATTCCGAAGATACGGTTACGAACGTGAAAGTTAGGGCGTAACCCCAGTCAGTTGCCTGTCGGGTATGGCATATTGCTGGGCCACATCATCGCTTGTTCTTCCGCTGCAAGTCTATAGCCGTTGGGCTACAGGTATCAGACAATCGACCTTGATGGTCTATTTCCATATTGTATGTTGATATACGTATGTATGACCTTGATATACAGGTTAACTTGTGTGTACTGGCTACTGATCCAGGGACCGGTACAGTAATCACAAGGAAGTATCCGGCTTAAAAACCGGGTACGCCACACGTACGCTTCACAGTCAAGCCGTGCCTTGGTGAGTTCTGGACTAATAATTTGGTGAGAGAGAAATAGTTGCCGCACCATTCACACTTTCTTGGACAGAAAAGAAAAAGCTAAATCACTGAATTTTGTATCGCACAGATAAAACAAGTACTTCAGCAAGCAGCAGAACCCAAGAACTTCATTAAAAGGAGAAGGGAGCTCAGACCAACAAATCAACAAACCTAAAATTGACATCCACGCTGCCCCAGACATATAGATGAATTGAAGCGTAGATCTTGATGACGAAGTAACACGATCTAAACGTCTACATGACTAGGAGCAAGAGTTGTACACAGGAGACAGCGGCGACTGGATTTCGAACGACGTGAAAACCTAGGCGAGCGCAATACACACTCTACGGTAAACACCCACGCACACACCTGGGTTTTCCCCACGCACGTCCAACAAAAAACCGGTCCGAAACGGAACGCGCGCTGCTGGATTGTAGCCAACACACAGCCACGGCAACCACCACTGACTGACACGGCAACTAGTCCGACCCACCTAACCGAGCGCGGCAACGTGCCCAGCACAGCCACCGCGGTAGAAAAATCTCCGGAACCCAAGGTGACCGGAGCTGCCGTGCCGTGCGCCCGTGCCCACGTTCCACTCTCCTACCTCCTCCCCCATCTCACTCCCAACGCTTCTCTCCGCTACTCACCTTCCTCTGTCTGCTCCTCCAACAGACCGTGAAAAATGGCAGCTCCTTTGCCGTCCCTCCCGCCACCGCCGTCCCCATCGCCGGCGGCGGCCACCGCCCTGGCCAGGAACCTCCTCTCCCTCCCTCCGCCTCGGCCACGCCTCGCCGCCGCGCACCGCCGCGCGGTCGTCGCGGCGGCCTCGTCCAGGCCTCCCCCTCCGCCGTCGCCGGAGGGGGGCGAAGAGGAGGAGCAGCAGGATCAGGAGGTGGAGAGGGCCATGGGGATGGACGGCGGCATCCCCGGGACCTCCGGCGAGCTGCTGCGCCGCGTCTCCTCCCGCGCCTACGGCATGCGGCGCCACCTCATGGAGTCGCTCGACTCCCTCGCCTACGAAGGTAAAAGTTCTTCAGATGTTAGCCTTGTTCCTGGATCAGATTCTTTTGGCATGATTTGCTTAGGGTTTTAGATTTTACGAGGGGTAGCTACAGCGACCTTAGTGGTTGGTGAGTGGTGATTAGTAGGAATTGACGGGGCATGGTAGGGTTTAGTGCGCGCTTGCGTAATGTTTGATAAAATGCGTAGTCCAAACTCCCAAGTGTCCAAAGATGTGATCTTTGTGTATACGAGAGAATTGCGTGTTGCAGTGAACTGGAGATCAGCACCAACTATGTGTGGCTTGTTCGTTCACGCCTATCATGTTCCGTGAGATGTGTAGTTTGAGGTGGGCCAATATATGACCATGTGTATACGCGATTATTTGCAATCCCAGCTGTTTCCCCAGGTTTTGGCCTGGATAGTGCAATGCTGTGTTGTCTTTGCATCAAGTGCTGCATGGGCATGTCGGCTTTGTTCTTGCTTTTATGCTGCTGTCAGTAGGACCACAGACTAGAATCAGTGGTTAAAACTTAAAAGGCTTGATTTCTGAAGGGTTATGATACGCTCATGCTCACAAGTCATGCCATAAGGTTAAGGCCATTAAAAATGACCCTGTTCTTATGATTGTCCACGAGATGTGTGAACTAACTGTAAATGTGTTTTTGAATGCGGAAGTTTGAAATGTTAGTAACTGTGTCATGTTCTCATGATTGTTCAGTGTTGGAGACAAACCCATGGAGAGAACGCTCCAAGCCAGTCTATGTGCTGGCTAGAAGAGACAATAAACTATGGACAATGAAAACCCGTAGGAACCGCAGGTGGGATTTTTTCTGCTAATGTTATTGTCAAACTTTCGTGGTTAACTGATTATTATGAACATGATGTCATCATCTATATTTTCTGCAGTGAAGTTGAAAGGGAACTTGGAATGCTTTTCTCAAAGGGAGGGGGTTCAGGAGTTGGGACTAAATCAAAGTACTCTGGTTCCAAGTTTAGCATGCTTGTTGAAGATATCACAGAGGGAGTACTGGTGAGTAGTTAGTAAAAGGAGTGTATTTTTGTGGACATGTTCTAGAAAGTCAGCTAGCTGTCCTGCTTTTTTAGTGCATTTTTTGGTTTAATTGGGGACTGCAACTTCTAAGTAAGAAAATAGGGGGGCTTTTAATGCATTAAATTTTTTAATCCCATCATCTTCGCGTACTTGGTCCATGTGCAATCAATATATGAACATGCAAGGAATCAAGACAGGGGATTGATCAAATGGAGTAGAATTAATTATAAGGCGATCGCTATATATTCTGAAGGTTAGGTTATGCATATTGCTGATTACTGTAAGGTTCCTTATTGACATACTGTAGTATAACATGAGTGATCATATGAATGGTTTATGCTTGCCATCAGGCAACATACAGGGACTAGAAGCTTTAAGATATGACCATATGAACAATTCAACATCAAGCAACCTTTTCATGCTCCAAAAAAAAAGAGTTATCTATTAATTCATGTTCTTTTAAATGCGGGAAACATGATTCCAACCTAGTGTACTGATAAATATTGTATTTGAAATTCTAAATTCCCGAATGTGGTATCTCTGAGCAAGAAGCCAAGAACAGAAGGGGCAGTTGATGTGCATTGATGGTTCTAATTTGCAACCACTTAAGGTGCATTTTGAAGGGTGTGCTCTTCTTTTGGTACCTATATTATGTTTGTGAGCATGTGTTTTCTAGTTACTGTCAGTTTCTTAACTACCAGCATTCTGCAAATTTTTACATAACTGCTTGCTTTGTATTCTTCTGAATCTTGTCCCTCTTTTGTTACAGGTGTTTGAAGATGAGGATGATGCTGTAAAATATTGTGATCTTCTACAGGGTGGTGGTCAAGGATGCGAGGGAATTGCAGAGCTAGAGGCGTCATCAGTAAGATAACACATGGACATGACCTTCATAGGTACCATTATGTGGTTGATGACTGATCATACCCGTTCTTGTTTGTAGGTTTTCAACATCTGCCGCAAAATGAAAGCTCTTGCTGTCCTTTTCCGCCGTGGAAGGACTCCTCCAATGCCACAAAGCCTCGAGCATGACTTGAGGGCGAGAAAGAGGTCATTGGAAGACTAGGATCTTCAGGATACATAGTATAGATCTGCTAATTACATTCCTCTAGCTGTTGAAGCAAAGGCCCTAGGCCTTATGTAATATATGGTACATAGATTCAAGTCGCAAAATGAAAAAAAAGGTACATAGATTCAACGATAGCTGAGATAGAATGAAGTCAAGTCTGACAGCGAACACATGAATTAGATTGAGATCAGCAATATCTGTAAAACTGAATATTCCTGTAATTATGTACATCTTATACAGTGAATTAATGAGATTCTAAGTTACTATCTTCTCAGTCCTGTGATCGTACTGATGAACAATGCAATACACTGATGTTGCAATTTTGCTGATGACGGAATGAGATACAAAGAATCTGGTGTGATGACTGCTAGTAATATGGTTGCTGGGCGGTGAATGCTTCAAAAAGTTAAGTGTGAAGTTCGCTTTTCAGTTAGCCGAAAAGGAATGAAGTCAAGTCTGACGGTGAACACAGAAAATAGCATGAGATTAGCAATTTCTGTATAATGGATATTCTTGTAATTATTATGTACATTACTTACAACGAATAAATGAGATTGTAAATTATTATCTTCTCAGTCATGTCATCGCGCTGATGAATAACACGATGCTGCTGCAATCTGTAGATGATGCCGATGGGCTCCAAAGAATCTAGTGTAAAATTACTGCTTGGGCAGTCATTCGAATGCCTCAAAATTTTCAGTGTGAAGTCCTCTTTTCGGTTAGCTTCTCCCTCCTGTACTTCTTGAAATCTGCTGCCAGGCCTGTGTCGAAGTCATGCTTCATCTGCTCCGCCAGCTGCCTGAGCACCTGCACCATCATCGATCACAGATCAAAACGCTTGTCAGTCCTGAGAAGACCAAAACACCGATGATTCCACGCAACCAAGTGCTCGGAAATGAGCTGACCGTGTCGCCGACCCCTCGGATGATGCCTTCGGGGACGAGCGCGAGCACCGGCGGGAGGTTGAAGCCGACGCTCATCTCGACGTGCCCCCTGAGGCTCCTCCTGCCTTCCCGCTGGGGGTACAGCGTGCCGCGCACGGTCAGCGCGAGGTGCGACGGCATGGCGTTGCTGTCCAGCCCGTTCAGCTTGTAGTCCGTCTGCACGCGCACGGCAAATTCAGTCTTTTTTTCTGAAAGAACTCGGTGAATTCAGAGTTTCAGACGTCTGATGGAGATGAGGATTGGATTGTTCAGTTACCACTTCCATGAGGAGGAGGCTGGTAGCGTGGACGGGGACGTGGGGCGGGTACCCCTTCCCACCAGACATGCAGACGAAGCGGATGGCGATCACCGGAGACGCCGACAGGAAGAGGAACTGGATGGGGAGAAGCTGGACTCTCCACTCTTCCTGTAAGATCGATGGAGCAGTTGTGCTTTGTTAGAGTTGCGTGCACTGGAACAGTTCTTCCTAAAAGATGGAGGCACGGTAGCCGGCAAGAGAAGTGTGACTGGTTGTTGTGAGTTTGTGACATTCAAGGGTCCAGAGCCGGTGAATGATACAAGAATTCACTGAAAAGTTTTAGCATTTTTCTTCAAAGCATGTTTTGTTCGTTTCAGTTACAACTTCAGAAAAGAAATTGGGGGAAAATGGTAAGATCACTCACATCGCTAAGTTTGGTTCGCTTGCGCTTATCAGGGAACACAGCTCCAACAATCCTGGGCCTGTTCTTGAGGTACTCATCGATGGATGCCTGCAGAAAGAACCTCCCGGTATCAGATTACATGAAAAGGTGTACTGAAGTTCGAAAGCTGAGTCTTAAAAAAAAATCCGAAGCTTAGAGACTGCATATATCACATAAGCAACCTACCCCTGGAGTTTCACCCATGGGGATGTCAGTGTTAAATCTGTAGGAGAAAGTGAACAGATCACTAGGATTGATCTTCTCCTTCGACTTGCCACCATACGAAGGAGTCTTCAGAGAGCAAGTGGCGATTGTCGCTCGGGACGACGAGGCATTCAGAACAAAATCCTTTCTTGATCTTGATTTCTCCCCCACTGATCTGAGTGGTGTCACGTTGATGCCACTGCACTCTTTGATCCTACCTGCATCCATACACACACACTGTTACATAAGTCTCATGTATGCAAGTATTACTGCAGTATGAAAGTAGTATGAGAATTTTTGTATATATGAAATGAAGCAAAATTAGGCACCTGGATGAACTGCATGACGGTATGGAGTGAGGCTTAGCGATGTCATCCCCTCTCCTGTTCCCCGTGCTGGTATTATTTTTGCTCTTTTTTCCGAGTTGCAGTTGTGAGCTTCCCTGCTTGATTTCTGTGCCAATAAGTAAACAACTCTACAAGGCATGAAGCAGGGTTGAGGATTCTTGCAAGGAAAGCCAACGGAGTCTGTAGGCCCTACAGGCCATTTCTTCCAAGTCTTGGCAAGAGTTTCTGAAGTTTCTCTTTGGTTGTTACAGCAAGAGGTTTCAACTCCCAGCGTTACATTTCAACTGCGGACATAGTTGTGACTATGTGAAGATCAAACATGAACTGTAGAATGGTTACTCAAGTAGTACTTTGCTCTAGCTACTTGTAGAGGTTCAGAAATATATATTTTCTTCCTCGTGTTATTATACAAAATTGACCTCTTTTTTGGATGGAAATGAGATTGTTACAAATGATATCAGAGGTTAAACCGAGGCTAAACCCAAACTCAGATATTTGTCAAGTCCTCTGCGTGCACGCAAGCACCCAAAAGAGACAGGTACGCACGGCTGGGCAAACATCAGTAATACGTCTGTGCTAACTCTTTGTCTTTGGATTTCCAGAACTGTTAGAAACAGTTTTGGTACTCTCTGGGTGGCCGAGATCAAATTTACTACCGCTACATTGTTTCAGTCTGCACCTAACATAATAGGTCAAGTGTCATATTTCACAGGATGACTCCAGTGGGAATTTTGCAGTTTCTACAGATCCCAGAAAAAAAATAATGATACAGAAGTCCTAAACAGTAACTTACAAAAAAAAACAAAGGCAAAGGCTTCGCCTAATTTCATTGAATAAGCGGAACAGAAACAGTAACTGATACATAAGTCACAACATGAAAACAGCAACTACAGAGGCTGAGTTTACAGCTCAAGTTGGGGATATACACCACACTGGATGATGATGCAAGAGAAATCTTACGAACAGCCGTTGAGATAAGAAGCACAAGTGAAGATTCTGCAACGAAATGTGCAGATTACGGTCGCATAACCATACACCACATCGCCGAATTTTGCAATGTCTATTTGGAAAATAAATCCGTACGCTTCACGTTCATGTTTGTCCATCCAGCTACTACTATACACCCATGACCCATTGGGCCTTCGTAATTGTAAGAATTTACTTTTGCCTTTCTTGCTTTGCATCATTGCATACAAGGATCCCAGTCACTACAATTTCTTTTCTCGTTTTCTGACGAAAGGCCGTTGCCTTTTCATGTTAATACGAACAGTCTGTGCAAGCCGGTGGAGCACCGGTGTGAAACAAGCTAAGCCCAACTATGGGCGATTCACAGGGGAGGTAGACTAACGTCCAAGGTGGTGGTGGCGGTGGCACTAGTAGTGAACAGCGTTGGCAGCCGTTGCAGGAGGGAGTAACGGCCGCGGTGGGGCGAAGGGCGGGGGCGCCGACGACACCACAGGCATCAGAGGGGCCAAGGGTCAAGGTGAGCATGCTTCGAACCTAATGGATCAGGGCTCGTCCTTGGCGATCCAAATATTTCTAATGGTACAGAAGGATAGTCCGTTTGGCTGACATCCATCGACCTGCACGAACCAATGGATATAAAGGTTCGAACCTCTTTGCTGAGTTCAAGTATTAGTAATGTAGCATCCAAGTATAATTAACAAAGGCCTCAGACCACACACCATCCAACAGAAATTAACAAGTTCTATTCTTAAAAAATTACACACTTTTGTAATGCATGGCTGTATCAAGCATGAGGAAGGTCGAGTTCCACCTGGTAGCAACATCAAGACTAGGGACTCTTGCCGTAGGTAATGCCGTGTTGTTTAACAATCTCTTCAAACCTGTCTTGTCGAGCCTGAGATCCTCCAATATACTTCACACTATCTCGGATCTTGGCGATGATAGGATCCAGGAAGTTAAGTCCTGCTTGGCATACCAGATTGAGCACATGTGCCGTAGTGCAACGTTGATGCAATAACTTGCCCTTACCCAATAGCATGTTCTTTGCTAACAAGTTCTGCTTCAACAACTTGACCATTGCACCATTACTAGCAGCATTATCCAAAGTGATCGCAAAAATCTTATCTTCACATTTCCAGTCCTGAGTGCACCTCAGAATTGCATTGTACATTACTATCCTGGTGTGTGGTGTCTCTAAGACAGCGAACTCAAGGATTCTTTTCTGCATTTTCCAAGAATCATCAATGTATTGTGCTGTTATACACACATAGCCCAAGGTTTGGTTGGATGTCCACATATCCATCGTCAAAGATATCCTGGACCTGGAACTATTGAATACTTCCTTGAGAGCTCTCTTCTGCTCCTCAAATACTTTTAAGCAATCATTCAATCATTTTTCAGTGTTCTTCTTGAGACCATCTTGAATGCCGGGTTCAAACTTGAGACAAACTTTCGAAATCCCGTACTCAACAACTGAGAAGGGGAATTCATGCAGCAAAATCATCTTAACCAACTCTCTCATAGAAACCGCAGCACCTAAACTCCAAGATCCAAGCCTAACTCAATCTGGTGACATAAGAGTAGCGTTCAACTGACTCAATACTCCAAGGGCTTCGTCTCTTACTTTGCACCTCTTCAAATGATTGCGTAAACCACTTGTTCCTGCTCCTCTTTTGGCAGCAGTGTGGGTACTGCAGTGCTTACATTCTCCTTTTGTAACTACCCCATCATCATATACAGGCACGTATTCTCTCTATGGCTTACACCTGACCTTCCTTTTGTTCGCACACGAACACGTCGCCGTGTACCCCCGACGCCGAGCGCGATGCGCAGGACACGGAGCCGGGGGAGACTCGCCGGGAGCGCGATACGCAAGACACACCGGCGAGTGCTTTTGGGAACCCGAAACCCCACACTCCCGGGAGGGACCCCGTCAGGGAGTGCGGCGGCTATGGGCTGCTCTGAGTTGGCCTGACCGTCCTCAGAGCTTCGAGGTTCGCTGCCGTTGAACACGAAGAACAGCGAAGAACGAAAAGCAAGATAACGAGGATGAAGAAAAAAGATAGTAGATTGAATGCGTCGATCGGGAGAGTTCCACCTCAATCGGCCATATACCCTTCATATTTATAGGGTACGCCCGGTTTTTGGGCTGGAATACAACTCTGTTTCGTGCATGATATAACTTTCCATACAAATCGAGTCGCTTCCTAAATCTACGATTACCCCGATTGCTACGATCAGGACTCTGCCTTGTGCACGAGATATTTTTCCAATTAAACCGAGTGACTTTCCATATCTTCTGATCATCTTGACTGCCGTGATCTAAACCCCATCTTGTATACGAGATATCCTTCCATATGATCCGGGAATCCTTCCAAATCTCGGACTTTCCTTTAAACGCCAGGATCAGCCACTGTTCCTTGCGTCCCAAGTTAAGGCTTCGAGCACAAAAGACTTCACCTTAAAACCCGGTGCCTTGGCCCACCTGTAGGATAGTTCGGGAACGTCACAACTCGGCCACCCACTTGGCACTGCTGGAACTCGGGCGCACCATTTGGAATCCGACTCGGACCCATTCGGGAACGCGAGTACTCGGGAACACGGGGACTCGGGAAACGAGTGCTCAAGAACACGAGTACTCGGGGACATGGGGAGCTCGGGGTCCGGTACTCGGATTTTGTCAATGCTTAGTACTCGGGAGCGTTGCTCGGGATCTTCTGCTCGGGGACGCTGCAAACCACTCGGCGTGGGCCACGATTCGGTAACGCTGTAAACCTTACCCGATGCACTTGGGCTATTTGAGGGTACTGCCAAATTTGGTCATCAACACCTTCCTTCACCAGTTACAGTCGAGGCTCCATCAGTGTCAAGTATATCATAATCCTCGTCCTCCTCTTCATCTTCAACACCTTCATAGTCATCGTCTTCAACTTCATTCTCTTCCATTTGGATATCAAGAGCTACATAAAAAAGAAGAATATCTTGACAGGGATAGCATACCAAATTCTCACAAATAATACAAGTAAAGCACACAAGTTATAAGTAGAAAGCTCACGATGAGAGGTGCTAACAAGTGTAGCCGGAGTCGCTGGAGACCTCATCGCGCTAGAGGACCTTACCACCGAAGACACGACCAACGGGTCCTTCACGGTCGGATACAAATTCACTGCAGCTCTTCCTTCTTTAATTATTTCAAGCATTAAGTTCTTTTACCATAGCAACCAGATAGAGCAATCTGACAAGACAAGCAATTAGTGTTGTAGTTAGACATCAGATGCAAGCGACATTGCATCAATGCTTTAATATCATTATTATTTTCAGATTCTCCTAAACTTGCACACATATCATTATTATGTGCAGGTAACGTGCAAATGAAAATGAACTATAAAAAATGCATATGATGGCTGCAGTGCATGGCCTACTTCGCATGTTGACTACTAATGTATCAAATTGAGACTTTTTGCCTACTTGGCATTTTGACTACCATGCTATTGCTACTTCAGTTCTGGTAAAATTGGCATCAGAATAATATTGACATACTAAGAATTACGTTTGACTAAACAAGGACTAGAAGTCTTAAACTATAGGAGTCAGATCCATCTCGATAAACTGAATAACACCATTTCAGCCGGATTGGCCGTGGGTCGCCCTTCCGGGGCAAGTTGAATTCAGGCATGGGCAGTGGGATGAAACTGATGAAAGGGTCCTTCTCAAGGAGGTTGCAGACGACGATACCACGCCAGAGGTCGATCCAGCCTACCGCACCTCCTCCAAGCGCGATCACCTTGTGGGGTAGACCAGGCAGGTCCTTTGCCTTGTGCATTGTTATGCAAAGGTCGGAAGTAATATAATTTCTTTATATATATATATATATATATATATATATATATATATATATATATATATATATATATATATAAGATGCCTGCAACTGCAACGTCCTGGTGGTCCACTTGTCCGTCGTGGACAAGAAGATGCAGATGTCATAGTGTCCAAGGGTAGCTGTGACAGAGAGATCGGTGAGGAGGAATTCCTCGTCGTCGTCGTCGTTGCACGGCACGATGCAGACGTACAGTGAGTTCCTGGTGCCCGGAGGAGTGGTCGGGATCGGTGTGAGCGACGGCTTGCCGCGGTCAGCCTTGTAGACCAAGTACTCGGCGTGATGGCAATCTAGCACGGTGCTCCGGGGGCCGACGACGGTGAAGCGAAGCATCCCTCTCTGAGAACACAACCCAGGGCTCAATGTCGAAGTCCTGGCGCTCGAATTCGGGGCCGTGAATGCAGAAGTGGGAGACGGCCGGCGGGTCGGCGAGGCAGAAGGTCACCTTGAGGGTGCGGCGGATGCTCGTGACGGCCTCGGCGGTGGTGGCGTTGTCGCGGTCGGCGAAGTAAGCCTTCTTGTCGAGGAGAAAGAACCCATTCCAGGCGATTTTATGGGTTAGCTGGGTGATGGCTGCTTGGGGGAGGAGTTTAGGGCCCTGTTTGTTTGGGCTGCGGCTTATTGAGAAGCAGTTGGAGCTGGTGAGATCTGAGAAGCAGTTGGAGCTGGTGAGATCTGAGAAGCAGTTGGAGCTAGTCAGCTGGTGGGAAGTAGCTGAACCGTTTGTTTGGGCTGCTTCTAGACGGCTGGTGAACCTGCGGCTGATGGTAAATATCTAAAATGCCCTACCGTACTGAAGATCATTTTAAGTCCTGATTAAGCATGGATTACTTGTTTTTATTGATTTAGCACAAATGACATGTTTATAACCTATATTTTAAATCATAAATTATATGTTTTATATTATTTAATATAAATGATCCATTTAAATGATAAATCATTGTAAAAATATTAAGAAGTCCAATATATTCATACATTTAGATAATATTAAGTCTTGATTATGCATGGTTTATGTATATTTACTCTGATTTAGCACAAATGACATACTTTGCACATGATTTTAGCAAAATTTAGATGATTTTGAGAGCATATCCAGCAGACTGATTTAACAAAGCGATAGTAACAAAAGCTACAATACTGATTCACAAACTAATCAAAGAGGTAAGCACATATGCATATATTGTCAACTTTCGCACAGGCTGGATACAGAAATGCTCCAACATATGCATATGGTCCCTTTTTATCCATTTGCCGAAGCCTTTGTTAGAAAAGATATGGCAAGCAACACAGATTACCAACATCGCAACCTTGCTGGAGGACGGATCATCATGTTCATCTTCAGAGATATCATTTCTAGTGCTAATTATATCGCTGGGCTTGGGGGAGGACGCCAGCGGCTTGGGGGCTCGGATCCAGCAGGCTGCAGGTGCGGGACGAGTCCAGCGGGCTTAGGGGCGACAGATCCGCCGGGCTGGCCATGCTGGAGGAGGCTGGCAGCTCGGGTGCCCAAATCCGGCGGGCTGGAGGGGCTGGAGGAGTTCGGCAGGCTTGAGGGCTGGAGAAGTCCGGTGGGGCCGAGGCTCGGGCGACGGAGGCAGGTCCTGGGGACTCCGGCAGGTCCTAGGGTCAACGGAGACCGGCGGGTCCTGGGGACGATGGAGGCCGGCGTCGGGCCCGAGGCCGCCTCGGCGCAGATGGCGGTGGGGGAGGCGGCCAAGGAGTAGGGGCGGAGGCGCTGTGGTCGAGGACCGGGAGCTGAGGAGCGGCGCCGGCGGCGGCTGCTCCGCAACGGCAAAGGACCGGGAGCGGAGGCGTGGCGGCATCGGCAGTGGGGGTAGAACCCTAGGGGTGGGAGGGAGAGCACGGGAGACGGGTGGGGACGGAGAGGGACCAGGTGATAGACTGGGGATTCAGGGGACGAGGAATATTTCACGGTGGCAAAACTTCGTAATTAGATGAGGAAGTTGGAGGGTATATTTGTGCAGGGGGTGCGGGAAGCTGCTCCTCAGGAGCTTTTTCAGTCGAAGTGCAAAATTGACAAGTGCTTCTCACAAGCATCTGTGAAATTTTTGGTGTATGTTTGGGCTTTAGTTTCTAGAGGGCTAGAAGCCCCTAAAACTGAAGCTGAAGCTGAAGCCTAAACCCAAACAAACAGGCCTAGGTTGGATTTGGGTTCGGGCTTCCTTCGGCGTGGGCCTTGGCTAAAAATCAGAGAGCTTTCGGATCACCAGGCGGAGCGGCTCACCAGGCGAGGTGCGCTGCCCAACTGCAGCCATCTTCTCCGGCGGCCGGCGACGGGGACGAGGCGGGCCCGCGCCGCGCGGCCAATCTCCCACCACCCCACCGTCTCCACCCCGCCACCGCCCAACCTGACTCTCCGTCGTCGCCGCCGCCCGTTGCCGGATAAGACGGAGGGAGGGGGGAAGATGACGCGCTGATGGGTCCGCCCACCAGCCTCGGTGGGTGAGCGACGAGACAGTCCCAATCGGGCGCGGAGTGTAGGGATTACATGTGGAAGGCATGGCACTTCCGGCGAGCAATCCATCTGAGGTGTGGTCTAAGGTGCGTGAGAGAGAGCGCTCTAGCTCGAGAACTGCATTGCTGTTTCTATTGGTGCATGCGCACACTAATTTTTTTCAACCAATTCCAGTGCAATGTGAGGAGAGAACCCCAGATTGGAGATCGAAGTTATTGCAGTAGTGTTCCGGAGTTGAACTCTGACAAAGGGAGCTTGTTGAAAGGTGAACGCTACTACACTTTGGGGAAGAAAGAAGGCACCTCTCTGTGCAATTCAATTGTTGCCGGCGCTTCAGAGGAAGCCGGATTTAATGTGGAGCAAGAAACCGGGGAAAAGTGCGAAGCTGATGTCCATTCGGCAGTGAAATTGGGCCCTGATATTGGGAAATTGATTATAGCCAAGTGCTCTTTCATTTTTGAGAGTGGACGGGACACCTTTGAAGGGAATTGTAGCTTGCATGATGTTCTTAAGCTTGGTCTCTGGCTCTCACCGGAATCCCTCCGCAAGTTTTGGCTTGCTTCAGAGCTGAAGCCTGAGGACTTTCTTGACATTTTGATCGGTTTTGGACAAGGTGCAGTAGAAGTTAGAAATGCGAGATTTTTATGGAATTTGTACAGGTGGGCTTCGTGGCAGAGCAAGGACTTCCAACATCTTCCAAGGTCGAATGACATCATGGTGTCAATACTTGCAGATGCTCAGATGCTCAGCCAAGCTGAATCATTGCTTCTCTTGCTGGATGACAACAAGGCTCTGATCGATGCAAGTGGACTGTTCAGTCAGATTACCCAGGCGTATTCAGAAGCTGGCCACCTCGACAAATCAGTGACACTTTATGATTGTGCAAGGTATAAGTGTTTGATTCCTTCAGCCTCATGCTATCAAGTACTTCTTGATCTTCTGGTCAAAAGGAGAAAAGATGAGTTGGTTTTAAGAGTATATTTGGACATGCTTGAAGTTGGATTAGGTTCTTGCACAGAAGGAGATATTCTTGATTTTGTTGTCAAGGCTTTAGTCAAGAGAGACAAACTTTTACAAGCTATTGGTATAATTCGGCAGTTAAAGAGCTTGGACATTGAAATAAGCAAGGGATCCTTGTCAACTGTCGCAAAAGAATTTTGCAAGAAGAAAGACATTGGAGATATGATGAATTTCTTGGAAGAGTGGAGGTATTTACCTGAGCTGCGTCTTTGCAACAGAATATTTGGGTCTCTGTGCACAAATCTTGGTACTGACGAGGCATGGTTTGTCTTCAAAGATTGGAGGCCTTAGGATTTGTGCCAGATGCTACTACCTTTGGAATTTTCATATGCCATAGTTGTAGAGAAATGAAACTCAAAGCTGCATTCCTGTATTTATCTGAGTGTTTTTCTAGACAGATTGAACCTAAAGTTTGTGCTTATAATGCTATTATAGGTAGTGTTTTCATGGAGGGACTGTACAGACATGCAAAGTATATCCTTGAAGACATGATTGAAAGAAAAATAATGCCAGAACTTTTAACATATAAGATACTTTTGGCAGGATATTGCAAATATAGGCAGTTTGATGATATGGAACAAATCTTGAGAACTATGAAAACCAATGGTGTAAATGATCTTCCCTCTGGAAATTGTGTGCTCTCTAAGGCCTTATCCTTCCTGGGGCTAGACCACTTAGGAGTGAAGGTCAAGAGAGATAATGCCACTGGCTTTCCGAAAGCTGAGTTTTTTGATTCAGTAGGCAATGGTCTGTATTTGGACACTGACTCCAAAAGGTTTGAGATTTCATTGGTACAGATTCTTGATAATGCTCTTTATCCAGATATTAGTTCAGAGATAGTCAGTGCATGTCAGCAAGATAATGTTCCAAGTGCTCTTCTAGTGAAAGATGAAGCTTTTCAATGGGGACATGAGATTTCACCAGCTAGCTGCTCAGAACTAATAAAGGCCTTATGCGTGAGTCCTGCACATGTTATGGATGTCATTGACCTTATGGAGGAAATGCCATGCACATTTGATAAATTTGATGCTCAAACTCTAAATTTAGTTGTCCGAACATTAAGTAGGAATGCGATGTCAGCTCGTGCAAGATTGGTTTTGGACAGTTTGTTCAGAAGAGGCTTGCCAATTAATCAAGATACGTATACCTATTTGCTTATAGGCTTTTGCATAGAAAGGAACATAGCAGGGTTTTGGGAATGTTGGAATGTTGCAACAAAGTGTAGTTGGTCACCTGATAGCAAGAATGTGATGCCCCTCCTCAGTCACTTGTGCAAATGGGGAGTAATTGAGGAAGCCTTGGAGCTTATCAACGTGTTGCTGGACTGCTATCCCAATTTGTTTTTCAGTGCATATTGTGCACTTCTCAAAGAGTTATGCAGGACAGGTTACACTAGTGTTGGATGTGCAATGCTGGAGGCTCTCCTAGAAAAGGGTGTGGTAGTGGGTCGCTCACTAATTTTTAGTGTGATGGAGGGCTTCCTAAAGGAGCGGAAGACTGCTGAATCGATTGGACTGTATGACGTGTGGCTTAACAAAAGCAAAGTACCAGATGTGCGTACCTACCAATTTGCATTCTCTTCACTAGCTAGGTTTGATGCAGAACGACGCATGGACTTGGTACAATCTATGATGAACATGGAATGTTCTGATTTCTCAGTTTGCAGTTGCATTGTGAACGAATTACTACAAACAGGAAAAATAAGTCAGGCAATGTCGTTTTTTCAAGCATCCATTCTGGGGAAGAAATTAAGTGGCACATTGCTAAATTCCTTCCTACAATCACATGTTGTCTAAACAATTGGAGAAAGGTAGATGCAGTTCTTTGCATAATGCTAAAGATACATGTTAGCATTTCTATTTCTAGCTACCGCTTTCTTGTCCGCAGAATGTGTGAGCAAAGTCAGTTTTCTAGTGTATTAAGCCTTAAGGAGCTGATCCAAGACAGTGACAAGTCAACAGATCTGATTTTATACAACATTACGATATTCTGTCTTTTTCAGAGAAGAAACATTTTGCAGGTTCATGGTTTATTGAAGGATATGAAAGCTAACTGTGTGTATCCAGACAAAACCACCTATGACTTCCTTGTCTACGGGTTTCACAAGTCTGGAGATACCAATCATTCAGTTAATATGCTTGATGCTTGCATTGCTCAGGGATTAACACCAAGCAACCGCAGTCTCAGAATAGTATTGAGTCACTATTGCAGGTTAGGGAACCTTGAGAAATCACTAGAATTATTTCATCTGATTGAGCGCAGTGGATGGAAGCATGGTTTAGTCATTGAGATGACTCTCATTTCAGGTCTTCTTGCATTTGGAAGACATTCTGAAGCAAAATCATGTCTGAACAACCTGAGGAGAAGTGCATTAATTATATCTGACATCAGTTTTGACATCCTAATCAAGGAGTTCTGCATACGGGGAGACGTGGAAATATCTGTTAATCTGCTAAATACAATGTTAAAGATAGGCAGACTTCCGAGTGAAGTTAGTTACAGCTCTGTTATATACAGGCTATGTTTATTGAAAGAATTCGATCGGGCACTTGATTTTCTTGCTGAGATGCAGTTGGCAAACCTAAAACCAAGCGAGATCTCCTGTGATGCGCTCATACGTGGACTTTGTGCCATGGGAAGAACCAGTGATGCAAAAAAGATTTGGAAATGCTAACAACATTTGGTTCTGCACCATCCTCTGGCATGTATAGAATTATTTTTGATAACTACTGTAGGAGTAACAGTACAGAGGAAGCCGCAGAACTTTTGCATGACATGCAGCAAGCAGGGCATGTACCCAACTTTGAGATGCATTGGTCTGTGATAAGCAATTTAAGCAGTACTGATAAGAAGACTGAAGGATATGGACAGCCTATTTTGTCAAACCTTATTTCTTTGAGCGAGTTCCCCAAAAAGGATAATAGGAGGAAAGGATTTTTTGATGCAAAATTGCAAAGATATAACCAATGGTGATGTGTAGTTTTCAGAAATGATGAGCATTGTCAAGTTGAACACTAGACTCTTAGTGGAACTGACGAAACTCAATGAAATCAAGCTAATGCAAAATTGTAACTTGAATGTTCTACTCATAGCCGAAGGGGTCATGAGAAGGTAACACCATAATTTGTTCTGAAATGGAAAGAATAATCCCAAGAGTTGCCTGTATTCTCATTATCGGTTCAACAAAGGTGATTAATTTCTTTGATTCGCTCCCACTGTTTTTCAGTCCCTCTCAGTAAAAGCATACCTAATGAAATCGCTCTCTTGAAAAAACCTGTCTTGACTGTGCCTCGTTATCCTTGTCTACCAGATTGAGTGCTAACTAGCTTGAGTGCCATTCCTTGTATCATTGTGCTGAGCAAGTGAGCAGCTTGTGGGACATGGGATCACTGCTAGTGAAAGTCCCCACTGCACAGCTGCTACAAAAGACCGCTTCCTCAACACCATCATCTGATACTTTGCCTAATAACGCTTTAACTACCATGCCACCACTTCATCACAATTGCGAGGTATTATTTGTCCTTTGTAACCAACCGTTAGTGTATAATTTGGGGTGAGGATTAGCTTATTGCTAGTATCAGTACTAGTACTGATTTTTTTAATTAACATCACCATTATGAGACTATGAACTGTTTCATTGAAGCTTACCATTGTTTTCAATATGTGGCTTATGCTCCTTTATAGTGTTTCATTTTGCTCTGTTCTATTTTCCTGAAAGGCCGTATTTTTCTGAGCTACACTCTGAGGCACTTCTTTATTCTTTCGTGCAGTCTGTTGAGACTAAATTGCAGGTTCGATATTTAAGTTATGCTCATATTGAGCTGCCACTCAATGCTGGAGCTCTGTGACTGCTGGCTCTCTAAGCTCTAGGTAATCAGCTGTTGTGATGAGCAGGAGTGACTGCTTGTGTGCTCAGTTTAATAGCAGCAATGGATGATATATTCCACCTCACTGGCCAGCTAATAGCCTGATACTCTTAAGTGGTATTATTGGGACGTGCCGGGGACATGTCTACTGTGACTGACAGTAGTATATATATTCTATCTGCAAAAATGCTTTTCTTGTTGTGGAGTTGTCCATTCAGTAGCCCGGATATGTTAGTCTGTATTCCCAGCATATCTAGTGCTCTTCCCTCCCTGTTCCCAAATTCAGATGTTAAAAGGTTCTACTCTCATGTATATGCATTGCTAAGACTTAAGACAAACTGGATTAAAAAACTCAGGGGAAAAGTGTTGCAAATTTACCTCTTGGAAACAAGACACGTAGGCTAGTATGACATGTATTTGGAAATAGAGTGAGCAATAATAATATATGACCTTTGCTAGAGGAACATTGTCATTCTTTTTACCCTGCGGGGCACGAGATCTTTATTAATCAGAGATAGAAATGGAGTACAATGTGCGCAAACCAGCTGTGCTACGAACTCTGGAGTGCTATGATGCCATACATTATTACTGTTATTACATCTAGCAGAAGCAGCTAATGCATGGGCTACTCTATTCTGATCTTGATGAATTTTAATAATCCTGATCTCCCTATTCCGAAAAGCATACGCTTAGCTTCTCAGATGATGTATAAGAGCCTCGATCTCTCTTCCACTTTGCCTTTCAACATCTGCAACAGCACATCACAATCCGTTTGCACAATCATTGGTAGTCTATCCACCGTAGAGCTAAAGAAAATCACCTGGCCTTCGGCTCCGTAGCGCCACATAGTTCAGATTCAAAGCTGCAGAACAATGAAGAAGGACACGCCCCCACCGAGAAAATCACCTGGCCTTCAGCTCCTCGTAGGACCATGCCAAATCTAGCTGTGCCATACCGTTCTATGAAAGATCCATCAATTGGTAACGCCACCGGCCACCCATCCCGGATCTGGAGCAACCCAACTCGCTTGCAGAGTTGCAGTGTCGTCGCCGACGGACGTGCATCCTTCCGCGCCACACCCGGAAGGAATTTAACAACTTGTTTGCCCTTTATTGGATCCCGCTGATCCTTGCGATGAATGAGAAGAGGAGACTCCAAATAGCTTACTAAATATCGACGTGTACATTCCACCGGTGGATTTGATTTCTCATGAACTAGATCATTCCTCAACTGCCACACGCACCATATAATCATGGGGATCCTCGTACGTTCCTCCAACGTAGCCATTGCTAATACCGAAAATAGCCACTCTGGCCCCGAGTTCTTCACACTTTTTCCAGTGGTAACCGCCACACCTCTCGCATTGCTGCCCATATAATTCTTGTGTTAGGACATGAAACCACAGCATGGAAATTGTCCTCTCCGTTGCCAAACACTGGACACGAATCTAATACATCAAGGTGATGTTTCTTCATGGTCTGCATAGTAGGCAAGCCACAAACTAGAATCTTCCATGCACAAATCTTAAACTTTTGTGGAACCGGGGTCTGCCACACAAGCCTCCAGAGCAACCGATCACCTTCTGGCCCTGAATGTAGAGAACATAAAACATACTGGTGCAGGAAACAAACTGAAAGGAGAGATGCATTCACTTCACACTACCACCATTTCTTGTAAACAAGGAAATGGAATACAAGAAGCTTACAAGGCTTCAATGTTACAAACTAAAAACCCATTGAATGTTGTTTCGCCCTGATTTTTAGAAAAGTATAGGGCCTTCGTAAGCATCTATGGGCTCTAATTTTCGAAATATTTAGCCCTCATCAAACACTCGGTTTCTATAAGCATGTCTACAAAATTGCAGCATATATTGACGTCTAGTCATTACTGGGTGCAACAGTATCAACATCTCCATCCATGTTATGCGAAGCATCAGCTGTTGCATTTGGGATATCAGTTGGCGGGGCAAAGCTTTGCAGTTCAGATTCCTCTAAACCCTTTTCTGGTCCAAGCCTCTCTGGCTCAATCCCATGCCTTCTTAACGCATCTTTGAGCTTGTGAATCTGAAATAGCAAAAATTTAATAATTTGAAAGCTTAAACGGTTCTGTTCATAAATGGGTTAGATTATCTAAGACTTACAGTTGAAATGGTGCAGCTGAAGCTAGAGATACGACCTTCTGCACCTCTGTAAAAGCGGAACAGTGGCAATACATGGACATTGAGCCTACGACAAATCTCGTTCTGTTCATCATAGTTGACCATAAGAAATTGCAGTCCTGGATGCATCCCGGCCAATTGACATACCTTTGTGAACATTAAGTAAAAAGGTACATAATTATTGATATTTAAGTACAATATGTTTTTTTTGTTCTATTGATTTATGTAGTAAGTTTTTAAAAAAATACTCATGCTTGTGTTCTTTTACCTTGTAGTGTAGGGCCTTACAAGCCCCGCAACTAGGGGAAAAGAAGTGCACCACGGTGAGCTTATCTCCGGCCATCTGAAGCTGTTCGTCAAGTCATGTTGTGATTTGATATTTCTCATGTTGGCATTCATGTTCTTCTCCCACCATTTTTTATTCATGCGGAGGTGAATAGCCTAACACCACAACAGTAATATCTCATTGCCATCTCTGTGTTCTTGAGCACATATTGTCAATGAATGTTTAAATTGTGTCCTTATTTGAGTGAAATTAACAGATATATTAGTTTTGGTGTGTATTTTGCAGTACTTTTGGATATAAAAGGCACCATAACAAAAAAATTATACAAGTTTCTGCAACAAATTCTCTTACAACAAAATCTGCCTCATGAAATAATCTCCATCTTCCCAAAACAATGCATTCATGGTACCTGAAGCAATACTGTGTAATTAAACCAAAATAAATACTCCTATACGTATTATGAATCCGAAAACAAATGAAATTGGTGTCTCCCTTGGTCTCTAAATAACAAAACAAACATAAGATCCTTCAGACACTTGGCAATCTGTAAACTTGTAGCCAGTGGGTTTTAAAACCCGCACACCTTTAAAATAAATAAAGAAACATCGTTCTAAGTTTGTTAATTTTTAATGTGGCCTTTGTCCTCGAGGAACTGCACTGGATATTTAATACTTGACATCGGAAGCATCTTTTCTTTTGTCATTATCCTAGCAGGATAATCTTTCTGGAATCCTAGCAGGATAATCTTTCTGGAAAGCATTGTTTGTTGTAATTTAACCATCTCTAAACAAGTAAAGTTCCAGGTTTTTCTTAATTTTTCTGTTAAAGAACAACAAAATTCACGTAAGTAATCAATTGCTGAGTGGTAAGGAAATTACATCGATCAACTTTTTTGGTACAGCTTTGGGCATCTGCCGACCAGTTGAAGCAGCCTTTTCTCTGAGCAAGAGGTGTTTTCCTTTGATCACATTGTGGTTCCAAGCCGGCACCTTGAAGGAACCATCAGGACCATTATTCTTGGATCCACGATGAGACGAACCAGCAACAACCCAATGGTTTGTCAGTGCAGAAACCATCGACATCCTTCAACTGACAAAAATAGAAGAACATGAAGCAAGTCAGCGCCTACGTGAAATGCTGAAGAAAAGGGAGCATTTTAAAACAAAACATACCACAACCTATCTGCACAAGCTTTTCAAGAGCTGGAAATCTTTGTATGATGAAATGGGGATGGCCCATGCTATGGTATTTATAGCTGAAGAAAAGTTTGTTCTGGATGCAAAGGCTACCTCAGCCTACCTACACAACCCATTTTCGCACTTTTCAGTTCGTTGTTCATCACCCTCAAAGTTTGTTCTGTTGTTTATCCAAATGCAGATAGGCAAAGCCAGAGGTGATGTTCCTTGTGATCATTTTTGGACCGGCTAGGTGCTTTATTTCCTCAGTTAGCAATCCTAAAGCTAAAGTTTTGGTGTCTCTTACACTCTATGCCGATTTTTATCTGAGGCGGTACGGCTTGTGCTCTTGAGTGGAGGAGGCTGATGTTTATCTGGATAACAAGGTGGCCTTTTGTGAACAAGGCTCTTCTCCTTTTGTGTCAAACTGTCAATCCTGATGAATAGTGTATGTGTAAATCATGTGTAAACGTTTCGTCTAATTCTAATTCTATTTTTCTACTTCTCTTTGACCTCTGCTTGTATCTATCCATCGCTTGAAATTTGTTATGCGATACGCGCGGTCTGGTTTGCACCATCGTGCTCGACTTGCTTGTGAATCTAGCTGACCGGCAACCTGTACGTTCTAGATTTTACATATGAACTGACACACAACTTGTTAGTCATAAAATAACCATCAAGTATAGATGGGTCCCATTTACAATAAGTACCACTCCTTTGGAACTAAGAACATTTAGGTAGATCTAAAATTCAGCATTTTAGATCTACCTAGAATCCTTGATTTAATGGAATTCACCATTTCCCTTAAAAAAGGTATGTCTAAATGCTAAAATTGAAAATAGAGGGACTTGATTTGCAGCCAAACTTTCCAAACAAGTGGACTTAGTATCAAAACAAATATAAAAATATCTAAGATCCACTTGAAGAAATCAAGAAAAATGAGGGATTCATGGTGCAAATTACTCTATAGAAGATGACGTTTAGAATTTAGAACATACTTACAAGCATATTTGTTTTCCCCATTTGACGAATTCAAGAGTTGTCTTCTCATCAACCTTTTCAGGTTACCAATTGTAGAAGAAAGCATATCACATCTCGTCTTTCCACCCTTATGTTTACAAGGGTTCATATTGTTCGAGCCACCCACCTGGAGGAAGATAATGTATATATAGTCGCGTGGCCTCGGATGACATCTTTATGTCGACTACCACCACGCGATACTTTACACGTGGTGGTTAATCGAGTGGATCCTTATCTTTAATCACCAATGTGTCGCTCTGTTGATACATTGCATGGTGCATGCCGTGTTAGGTATCAATAAAACTTATCGTGTATCGCTCTAGGCTCGAAACTTTCTTTTTAGCTACATAAACTATCCTTTCCCGCTCACGATATACCATGGCTTAAAATTGCTCCATTTGTCACGGCAAAAATATGTGTTCATGCAAAGCTCATTGTTTTGGATCTTCTGATTCCTACTAGAGGCCTAAGCTCTGTTAAGAGAGAACTTGACCCAATTTGAAACTAAGCCGTAATTTTCCGGTTAAGAATTAACATTAGCGGTAAGAACAACGCTTATATGAGTAAGCTTGGATTTATACCGCTATATGCTTCATAGGATTTTATTTGCATTTGATGCTATTTTATTTTCAAGCATGCATCTTATAACAACAGTTAATATGGAATAGTTGTAGTAAGGAAATGTAACATTCTAATTTCGATAAATAAGCGCATTTAAGTGCAAATGACAACTAAACATATAGTACTTCAACAAAAGAAACAAAGCTATGATTTGTTAATATTTCTGCTAGGCATGCTGCAGTGACCAAGATCAGCTTCAGAATGCACGGTAATAATTGTACATTGCAAAATTGCTCAAGAATAATCATTATATTTTATGGTTGTATTAATTATTGGATTTCAGCTGTTTCTCTCAACTGGGCAAATTGCCAATTCCTGCATAACCCTTATTCACAATTTGCTGCAGCTCATTGCAGAATTAATCTTTCTTGCAGAAGCATCAACCATGCTTGTCCACAATCCAGTGCAGGCACCGATGACAGATCCATTCTTTGTGTTGCTCAAGATGTGATTTTCACTACTACATCAACATGGTCCAATTGAATAGAAGGTGCGCAAGCTGATGTTGGAATTTGTTTCGGTCATGATACAACCAGAGGAGAATGCAAAGAAGGACCAAGCACATGCTGTCTTTACAATGTTAACTGTGTGTGGAGCTCCATGATAATTGCTTTCCAGTGTTAGTACCACCACGGGTTAAAACAAAGTACCCACGGAGAAATAATTGTCCGACATTGTTTTGCAGGCACTAATAGTCTTGGCTAGCTTTTCAGCTGCATATAAGCCAACACAAGCTTCAGCAACATGTCTGACAAGATTAGAACCATTTGGCTATTAGCATCAGAAGCATCAACATAGCATTTTGCACTTCGCCCGCATATACATCCTCATTTCAATTTTATCAGTGATAGATGTTCAGTTCCTGACCCAGAAGCTGTGAGCTCAATAGTTGACATACTCAATCAATAAAACCTTCCAGTCCAGAATGTGATTTTGACTGTCTAGACGACTGCATTAGATCCTTCGCACTGGCATCTACAACCGCGCGACCTGCCTTCTTGTGATACCACTGTCATCCATCAACTTGCTCATCTTCTCCGACCCAAACCATTCCCCGACTGAAGCATAGATGTTCGAGAGGAGCACATAATCCCCACTTTCATCACTCCTCACTAGCAGTTGCCTGTTCGCATGTGTAAGTGAAGGCAAGTCGTTAGTACTAAGAAGCAAGGAAAAAGTTTCCTTCTCGGAAAAATTTCGAGATCCACCGAAATTTCCGAAATTCGGAACCGATAACCAGTTCGAGTTTTGACCAAAAATTATCAAATTTGAATTTTGCTCAAAATTTAGTCAAACCGAATTTTTTGACCGAATTGGGGAAATTTCGGGACCCACCGAAATTTGCGAAATTTCCGAAATTTCGTTGAAATTTCGTCGAAATTTTTTTCCATGCCAAGAAGACCAAACCAAGCATTCACCTCAAACACGAACCAATCGAAGAAGCATGCATGGCAACAATGGACCGGCAATTACGCCCGTGACAAATCGATCGACACACGCTCGAACTGGATCTACATATATAGGAGTTTATTATCTGCTAAAGAAACCGAGCCGACGAGATGATCAAGATCAGACGAGAGCCCTGGAGACGTGGACCTTGAGGCCGTGCGCCATGGACAGGATGGTCATCATGCGGTACTTGACGGGGTGGTTCTCCACGAGCTCGAACCTGTAGAACCGGCACAGGATCGCCAGCGCCATCTTCATCTGCAGGTACGCCGAGTCCTTGCCCAGGCAGATCCGGGGCCCCGCCTGGAACGCCGTGAACTTGAACGGCGACGCTCCCCGGAACGCGCCGTCGTCTCCGATCCACCTCTCGGGCCGGAAGCTCGCCGCGTCGGGGCCCCAGTTGTACTCCATCCGCCCCATTGAGTATGGCACGTACGTCACCATCCCCCCCGCGCGCACCCTGGTGCCGTCCGGGAGCACGTCGTCCTCCACGACCCCCTTGGGGTCCTGCGGCACCGCCGGGTAGAGCCGGAGCGTCTCCGTGACGCACGCGTGGAGGTACACCAGCTTCCCGAGGCCGTCGTAGCTCAGCAGGTTCGCGAACTGCGCCACGCGGGCGGCGAACGCCGGCGAGTCGGAGCCGTCGGAGTCGGAGCAGGGGACCAGGGCGACGCCTTCCTCACGGGCGCGCTCCGCCTCGAAGGCGGCCAGCTCGCGACGCAGCTTCTCGGCCACGGACGGGTGCGTCATGGCCATGTAGGTGAACCACGACAGGGTCGTCGCCGTCGTGTCACGCCCGGCGATCACGAAGTTGAGCACCACGTCGCGGAGGCCCTTGTCGTCCCCGAACAGGCTGTCGCCGCCGCCGTCGTCGCCGCCGGCCTCGCCCAGCTCAATGAACCGCGACAGTATGTCGTGCTTGATCTGCTTGCCCTCGCACGCACCCCAACGCCACAACACCACCATCAGAAACACATCGCTGATCTCATCCTCTTCACCATCAGAAACTCATCGCCATTTCAGATACAAGTAAGAGCTTGACGATTACCTTCTCGTGCTTGCCGCTGGCCCGGGCCTGCACGATCTCGGCCTTGCGCCGGCGGATCACGCTGTAGGTGAACTCATCCACGAGCTTGATGCTCTGCTCGAGCAGGGCCTCCGACCCGACGTGCAGGAACTTCTTCAGGCGCCACAGCGGGTCGATGAACCGCAGCGTCACGATGATGTTGGCGGCATCGAAAGCCTGCGCGAAGCTGTTCTCGGGGAGATCCGGTGACAGCGTGCCGATCTCAACCCCGAACCCGACCTTGCAGATCGAGTCCAGCGTCATCCTCATGTACAGTTCCTGAATTCATAGTTAGTTCTTGCGTCAGTAGAATGTTGAATTTTTTATGAATGTCAAAGGTCCAAGAAATGTTCAGATAGGCAAGGGAATGAATGAACCTGCATGTCTACAACTTTGCCTGCATTGCATGCTTGGCTCAGTATGCTTGACAGCTTCAGGGAATACTCTCTGAACACAATAGTACTGAAATCTCTCAAGTTCTTGGAAGCAAACTCGAAGCTCGCTGTCTTCCTCTGCTTCCTCCACAACTCGCCGTCGGCGTTGAATATGCCGTCGCCGAGCAGCACATCCATGTACGACCTGTAGACTTCCCCCTACATAATTTCAGATATTCGTATCAGTGCCAGTAGTACTGAACATTGGCATCTTTTAGAGGACCGGAGAGTGGGGAATTTTTTTACCTTGGGGTAATTGTTGAAGTTGGTCTTGAGGACATGCTCGACGTTCACCGGGTCCGCAATGTAGGTGTAGGAGGTGAACGGCATGTCGACGGTCACCGTCCTGTACTTCGACAAGTACTCGACGAGCCAGTCGTGCATCCTCTGGTAGTTCCTCAGCTGCTCCACTGTCGCGCCGATGACCGGCCATGATCTTGGCCCTTTCTGCTTCCTGAGGCTCCACATGTGGACCAAAATCCATGAGAGAACGACGAGGAAGATTGCGATGAACTTGTGGAGCCCTGCTAGTGGGAAAAACGGTGTCACCGGCATGGCATGAACTTCCTCCATGGGGCAATTCATGAAGGGGTTCAGTCTACAAGAGATGCTATGTAGCATTGGATGGCTCAGTTAGGTGATATATTGGGCATTGGTGCTGCCAAGTACCAACCTTGAGGACAATCTTGGTGTGACCGAGAATTAAGATTGCCTCATTCACATGGTGTCCCTAACCTAACTCTATGAGAAGTTGGAGCTTACCGTTTGTTTCCTTTTTGTGATCTGCTCACCAAGAAAAGAATGACTCGGTTTTATATGCATAAATAGGAATGTATATGTATGGTTTATGGTAAGCCAGATGCATGGATTCTGCATTTCTTTCTGTTTTCCTCATGCAGTTCAAGCATTTGATTACAATTAGGATTGTGCAAATTTCTACTTCAGAGTTGTAGGCTTGTAGCCATAGTTATGATCCATCTGGTCAGTAATGAAACTGCACAAACCGGTGCATAATGACTAGATTTAGGTACAGGTATACAAATGAAATAGCACATCTTGCGGTGCAAAGATAAATTTTTAAAAAAATGTGACCTCAAGGTAGAGTAAGTTGGGCAAATCAAATTAGAAGAGAGAACATCGGGAGGTGCTTTGATGTTCTTCCTAAATATGAAAATCACAAATCTAGGATATCTCGATGAAAGTGGTTGCTTTCTACTTATAACCTTCTAACTGAAGCACAACATACGGAATACGACCTTGCAGTTTGCGGAAGCATCGAATAATGTACTGCCAAATATGATCCACGGATCAGGATCTTGGAGTAGTACTTGTCCAACACTGCAGTCCTAAACTTTCAAGTTGATCACAATTGATTTCCTTTTCTGCTGGTACTACCATATCAGTTGTGAACGATGTGTAAGACTCATCTCATTATGTCAACACTGAAAGAATAATCCAATATTGCATTCATGAACTTCCAAGTTGATCACAATTGATTTACTTTTCTGCTGATACTATCATATCAGCTGTGAATGATGTTTAAGACACAATTTCACTCCTTATCCATATAATTTAAAGAACATCACTTCAAAAATGACATGGATAAAATGGAAGAATTCATGTCAACACTGAAAGAATAATCCGTAACCAAGACCAAGAGAGCATGAAAGTATAGCTCTCATGTATGATCTTAACTCTCGGCCATCCTCTTATTACAAATATTGTGCAAACAAGAATATTTGCTGAAACAACGAATAAAGAATAATGAGCGAAGATTAAAATCTAGAAACATTTGCTGTTGTCGGCATCTAACGTAAGTCTGAAGAGAGCTCTCATTGCCTGCCTCTTCACTACCTTGCCATAGGTAGCCCTCCCAATCCTCACCACCTTGTCCTCAACCTCCAGCCGATTTCCACAGCCATTGGTGCCATCCTTGGCGCCCCTCAGCATTGCCCTCAGCACACTCTCATCCCCCCCCGACCGCGTCGGCGATGCTCTCGGCGACGACGGCCTCGCCTGGAACCCGCCTCCCCCACTTCCTCACCAGCCTACCATTGTCGAACAAGGCGGAGTACGCGCTCCGGAATGACGCACGCAAGAACGCTTTGCGCCTCTCCTTCACCATGGATTTCCTCATCTTGTCCTCGAGCCGCACCACCAGTGCCCCCATGTCTCCTCCTCCATTAACCAACTCCTTCTCTGATCTTACGAGTTCCTGCCTGAGAATGGCATCCTCGGCTTCGAACCGGCACCGGTCACACCGGCACTCGAACCCCCACGCCATGGCTGCCTCCCGGCGCTTGCCTGCCGGCGTAAGCACGTCGAAGTAGGGAAACGTGACCTCCTCCCCGGCCTTGATGTCCCTCGACGCGTGAACTATGGCATGGTCCCCGACATGGGTGCGCCGGGCGTTGGGGTGGCAGGAATGGTTTATGAACGACGGCAACACCCACAGCCCGACGCCGCAGTTGACGAAGCCATTGTTGCCGAGCAGATTGGCGGACGGCGCGTCCTCGGTCAAGCAATTCACGTCAAGCACCTTCAAGATCCTGTCCACATCAAGAACCTCTCGTCTCCCTGTCTCCGACGCCATGCAAGCGCCGTCACTGAGATCCGCGGGTTCTTGCTTGAACAATGCCATGTCCGGGACGGCGAGCTCGTCCTCCTGCTCCTCGCCGGTGGATAGAGCATAGATCAAAGACGCCGTCCTCGGGCACTTCTCGGCGGCGTCGAGCACCTTGTCGACGAAGTCCTTCCACACCACCATCTTCTCGCCGCTATCGGCGGCGTCCGGAATCACCCCTCTCCCGATCGCCACAGCCTTGGCGATCATCAGGGCGGCCCCCGCCTCAACGTTCTTCACCGCAAAGACCCCTCGGCCACCGTGCGCGGACCGGCGCACCTCCACCGGCCCGACGTACTCCGCGAGGTCCGGGAACTTCCCGGAGAACCCCGCAAGAACCCACTCCGACAAGTCCACCTTCCCGCTCCTCGCCTGCGCCTCCAGGCGCCTGCACTGCTCGAGGAGCTCCCGCGCCTCGTCGTCGGCGCCGCCGCCCACGGGGAGCGCTGCGCGGAAGCAGTCGGCCGCGAGTGCGTACCTGCCGAGGCCCCGGAGGAGCGCGCCCTTGGAGAGCAGCGAGGCCGGGTGGGTCGGGTCGGCCGCGAGCGCGGCATCGCAGTCGGCGAGCGCGCCGGGGACGTCGCCGAGGCGCGCGCGGGCGTCAGCGCGGTGGGCGAGCGCGGAGCAGAGCACCCGGCGGTCCTTGGCGTCGTCGACGATGCGAGAGCAGACGTGGATGTAGCCCTCCCAGTCCTCCTTGAGCAGCAGCTGCGTCGCGCGGCTCCGAAGCTGCTGCAGCGATTCGTCGTCGAGGCCGTCTCGGGCTCCGGCGGCCATCGCTGGGGGGGCTCTTGAGGTTGACACGCCCTTTGGTTTGAGCTGGTTTGGTTAGTGCTTGAGCTGGGACCTGGGACCTGCGACCTGCGAGTGGTGTGGTATGAAGTGTGGCGGCTATGTCGGAGTGTTTGTTTTGGTTCGAAAGTTTTCAATGCTTTTTGGGACGTAACGGTCGGATCTGGACTGCTGGAGTAGTAACGGCTATGCTAAGGACGTGTTTGGTTCGTCGGATTTGGCCCGTTATCAGATTACACCAAAATTAAAAAACGTTACTACTGTTTGATTTATATGGGTCTGTAATCAATTACCACGTAATCGGATACGGTCCAATTCACGGTCCATTACACCTAACTCCCATCGGTATCACGTTGCGTTACCCGGTCTCATTTTGTCCCCAATCCCTGATCTCCTCCGCCGCTACCTCCTCCTCTCCCGATCTCCTCCGCCGCTACCTCTTCCGGCGAACAGCCGAGCCGGAGCTCGCGCCGTCCTCGGACCTCTACCACTTCCTTCGGTCAGCGGTAGAGCAACCGCGCCACCGGGGAGCAGCGCCCGCCCCCAATCTTCTTCGCCATCCCATCAGCAGCATCGGTGGATCTCATGCTCACGTCGTCGTCCGACCTCCACCACCTCCTCCACGAGCAACAGAGCAACCGATCCCTCGGTCCCTGATCTCCTTCGCCATCCCCTCCTTCGGCGAGCAGCAGCGGGCGGATCTCGCGCTCACGCCGTCAGCCAACCTCCGCCACCTCCTCCGACAAGCAGCCGCGCTACGCGGGGAGCAACACCTACACCGATCCTCCACAGTGCCACGCGAGGAGTAGTCTTCTCCAGCCGTCGTCCTCCTCAGCCCTCAGCCCTCCTCAAGTTCTCCCGGCGGTCGTCAACCAAGTGAGGATTTTTTTCCTCTGCTCCATGTTCACATTTTCTACTTGATCATAAATCGGATGATTTATCCCTCAGATTTGTTACAATTCTTCTCGTTCTTTTCATCGGATTTGTAATTTTCGTTTTGGATTACAGGCCAATCTTATGATTTTGGATGCAATTTCATACGCGTTAAACCAAACACTGTAATGTGTTCTCATACCGTTACTTGCATAAACCAAACAAATTCAGCTTTGATCCATTCCCATAGCAATACCGGCCGTATTCTAAATACATTTACGTTTACGTTTCAATTTTCGAACCAAACACGTCGTAAGGGTATCATAATGTCTGAATCCGGAGTAACGGAAGATGGTGAAAGAAAGGAAGAGGTGTTGAAATCCGTTCTTCCATGTTACAGGAAATTCGTGCTAAATCGCATAACTCCCCCACAATTCGTATCGTCATGTGGTAGTCTTTACATCCCAAATGGAGCGAGAGCGTAACCAGGTAGCTCATGATTTATTTCTTTACTGTGAAAATTTTAGCTCATGAATTAGCTAAATTAGTGAACCATAGTGTTCGTTGTGATGTAATGCTTTTAATCGGTCCTTAGTAGCGGAGCTGCTAAGGAAAAGAAGAAGAAAATTCGGTGAGAAGGTCTCAAGGAGCTATTTATGAGATACTGTAGTAGCCATTAAAATTCTCTCCTCCACGCAAACACAAAAGTTAGTAATAAAATAGATAGACGAGAAAGAAAAAACATGAGACAATGTTCATCCTTGAGAACTTCTTTTATGCGACAAGGTCATCCTTGAGACCTTGTTACTGGTTTTTTATCTAAAGGACTTGGCTTAACAAAAAGAATTACACGGCCCAAATCAAATCTTTAGCAAATCTCGATTTAAACTACATGTACCTACTAGGAAGAATTGGTCTTTTCTCCCAAAGTTGATTAGCCTTTGCCTATATGTCTAAAGTTAGGTGACCTTTGATGATTTCTTTTACAAGTGAATAATGTACCATTTTAAATATTTCTACCCCTGTTTTTTTCCCCTCCTTCCTCTCCTCTCAGTCATAGATGACATCCCCATAGTCAGAAGCTTAGGCATCATTTCTCCAGCCACTGGATGTCACCAACTCCACCTTTTGGCGGATGATGAAGAGCTTGTCTTCATAGCGACAGGGGCAGGGGGCGTCAAACATTTGTTGCAGTTGACGCCCAACACCTAGGGCCCAGATCTTGGACAGTGGTTGGCCGGATGAGGCATCCCCATTGTATTTGACGTTCACCTATTCTATGGCTACCTGTGAAAGCCTATGCTTGGTGGCTCCTCTCCTGGCCGCGTGCCTCGTCAAGATGCTATCTGCTTACCCCGAATGCCTCGACCGCGCAGCCCAGCCATCTACCTCTCGACGGTGCATCTTGCAAAGATATCGTCCACATGGCCGACTCCCTCCCTCAACTTTGGAGCCCCTGCTCACAGTCTCCCTCCCGACGTTTTGTCTCACAAAGGCGGCTTTCACACGCCCTACTTTTTTGAACTAATTGGATGCTAGCTCACACATGTCCATGATGCTTAACTTGGACATCCGTGGGCATGCATGTGTATGTATGTGACGAAATCACTCTTTTGCATCTAACATTGCCACGGTCATTATCTCAATATCCATGGCTGAGCAAGGAAGAAAAGAGGAAAAGTTATTTAAGATGATATACTATTTATTTAAAGAGAAAATCATCAAACGTAATCCAACTTTTAGTAAATGAGCAAAGGGTTATCAAGTTTGGGGTAAAAGACCAATTCTCCCGCCTAAGAGTTAAAAGGTTTCTAGCTTCGGCTTTGCGCTGTTGAAGATACGGATTACCTTCCGAGTTCCGTGACTTCCGAACTGTGTTTTCGTATTCTGAAGACGTTTACGCATTGCTGTATTCCCCGCCTTCTAATTCCTCTCCCTCTCCATCTGACCCGCCGACTAAAACTGGACGGTCAGATCCGCGCCTCTCCCACTGCTCGCCGAAACCTCCCTGCCGACTCCTAACCCCCGAACTCCGAAGGCGATCCATGGCGGCGGCGGGTTGGCTCCGGCGAGCGGCATCGGCCGCAGCATTGCCTCGCCTTCCTTCTGGACTGCCCCTCATGCCAACCCCTCCCCCCGCTCCTCTCCCCGAGGCTCAGTCGCTCGTGCTTCCTGGCCTTGGCGCTGCCGTCGGCCCCGCTATGGAACTCATGGCCGTCCCCAAGAAGAAGGTCTCGTCGCTTAGCCCCCGCTCTATTCCGTGTGTATCCTTGTCACTTACATATGCGTGCTCTGGTTTGGTGATCTCTGCCATTGCTGTAACGTAGTACTAAGAGGGTGCACTCTAGGTGTTCGTTCAATTGCCTGGTGCGTAGAAACTAGACAGTGTGACCTTTCAAAAATTTTTACTAGTGGAACGTAGTCAGATATGTATATGGTAGAAGCTACCAGTTTTTTGATTACTTGGTAGGTTAGTGATAGATAGTGTTGTGCGTTTAAACTAGTTTCAGTTGGAGGGGAGAAGGCTGTCTCGAGCTCTGGGGTCGCCAATGATTGATCTCCATGTGTGACTCTCCAGCTGCCAGCAGCCGGAGTCATCATCAAGCCTTCTTTTGTTGTTGGGTCGAGTCGCTAAGTGCATCTGTAGGCCTTTGAGTCCAAGTGCTTGTGTGTACTGGAGCTGGCCAGCACATCTGCCATGCGGGGAGTGTCGCCCCTCCTGGCTGTCATGCTGGAGTTCTTCGTGTGTTTGCAAGTGCGCTTGGCGTGGGGGTTCTTCAGCTGCGTGCTGTGTCAGTTGTGATGGACCTCTCGAGTGGAAGGCTGTGGGAAACATATGAAATTGCCGGCTTCGCAAGGACTTCTGGTTTGTTGGTCGTGAGTCCGTCAAGCTAGACGGTGCGGAGTTTTTGTTATGGTTCAGAAGTTATTTTAGCTGCGAGTAATCCGCATCGGATTTGTGTGGGTTTCTCCTCGTTTCCCCTTTAAAAACAAGATCCATGCAAATATGTCAAGTTTCTTCTTAATGAATAGGCAGAGCACCTGCCAATTTCCTCCCAAAAAAAGGTTGGAGCACAAAGTCCGACTCAGGTGTATGTTGGTTTAAACTGCTCTTGAAGACATTGGTTCTGATAATCTAACACATTTGGGCTTTCATGTACATGCAAAGATCCAGAATCTTCAGGTGTAATGAATGAATTATACCTTCTATAGTAACAACACATGTACCTATAATAGTATAATCCCATATCCTCAACACTATTTATGATCCATCATATTTAGGCCTGCTATCTATGTGTTCTTCATAAGAATCTGCATCATCTCATTGACCTAAGATGCTTCAGTTGTGGTTTTGAGTTTTTAAAGAAAATTGTTCTTTCGTTTCTGCTTGTTATCTTTCTATATTGATGGCTGTTATCCTCATACTTTCTGTGCATTTCAGATCTCAAAATATAAGAGGGGTTTGAGGAATGGACCCAAAGCCCTGAAGCCTGTTCCAGTGATTGTCCGTTGCAGGTATATTTAAAACTTCAAAGATATGCTTGCTAGTTGCTAGTTCTTCTAATTTGTTATGCTCTTGCTAACGTTGTAATAAGTCATCTTTGTATAAAAATAAATATCATGTGCGATAGTATATGCTTGATTCTGATTGTTTTGCTATTCACTTAGAGAACAATCAGAATGTTTAGATGTAAAACTGTAGATTCTTATGTTTTTAGCAATACCCACCATTTAGAGTGTAGGGAAAATATCTTATATGCCACACCGATTTTGTGAAATGTTAGTTCTGCCATCCGAGTTCGTGTATTCTTGTATTTTCCATTGGAAAGGCATATGGCATTGATGTTGTATGCCACTCTCAAAGGTGGAAAAAAAAACCAAAACTCCTTGTTCTCTGCCACTTTTACGGCCCAAATCCAGAACAAGCTGATCTTATTTCGGATATTGGAAGTGGCATAGAAGAAGGGTAGTTTGGTCTTTTTCTGAACATTGATCACTGAAAGTGGCATAGAACATTGAAGCCACATGTTTCTGGTGGTAAATACAAAAATAGACAAAGTAGGTGGCAAATTTAACATTTCACAAACTCTGAGTGGCATATAATACTCCCTAGAATGTATACTGCCAGTAGCTACAAACTTTAGTTTTGGTGGAGCCTTAAAAAATTCATAGCTTTAGACAGTAGGCCATGTGATCTTAGCATCTCACATGCCCTAAAACAACATTTTTGTTTGCGAAATGGTTATCAATTCTTCCCAGATGATTCAGAAACTGCCATCTCATTTCAGTTTTCAGATTTGTCGTCCTTCAATTATTCTTGCTGTTTGTTTCATGCAATTCTCTTAAGATCATTATTCTATAGCACATCCAAAATGCTGAGCACAGAAAATTGTTCATCTTGTGAATACTACTAATGAGCATCACCAAATGGTACACAAGCTACACGTCACTGTTATGATATGTTGCCAAAGGCATAACTGGATATGATTTTGCGCCTTTTAGGTGCTGTGGTCGAGTGAAGCTGCCCCACTTCTACTGTTGCAGCGGAGAAAGAGGGAACCCCGGCGACTCAAGCTCATAAATGTTTTGTTTTCAACCACTTCAGTTTGCACATCAAGCAATGGCTGAAAATCATAATACCATAATACCATGGAAGTTCCCAGATCTCATTTTGTATTATGCTGTTGTTCTCTTCGCAAGCAGTTAATCAATGTAGACTTTAGTTTGACTTTCATAATTCCATGTCCAAATTAAAGCTGGTCTTGCCATGAGTGGGTACTTTCTGAGATTAGTGTTGTCTGTTGCTACCTTCCAGTAGACTAGTAGGACGCCGCATTCCCATCGAAATAAAAGGAAACAATAGATAGCGTGTCTTGTGTTTTGATCATGGGAAGCTGAAAGAAGCTAATACCAAGAGATCATTGTATTGAACCATGATTGATGATGCTTGTTCCATTTCCAAGTAAGAAGGAAGAAACGGATTTGTTTGTTATCCTGCCCCTGTAACCATGACACCATGTCCTGCGTGTATTTGAGCTAAACGTGATAATCCTGTATCAGCCCTTAATATCGGTGCAAGCTACTGGAAAACCCATACTCCAGTTTCATGATTTCTGGTTGTCACATATAAGCATATCCGATCCCGGTGTGAAGGAAGAGAGGGGAAAATCAGGAAAGAAACAGATGCCGCTGCCAGATCCGGATGCTATTTGGGTCACATTTCGTGCCGATCTTTTGGCCCTTCACTGCACTGCCCTGACGGTGCCGTGCGCGGCACAGGTCAACAGACTGCCCAGCGCACGACACACACGCATCCAGGGGCAAGTTTGGTAGACGAGGAGACCGCCACCAACAAAAGCCCGCCCGCCCCCAAAACCGACGGAATTTTCCCGTGGCGAGGGCGAGGAAACGCGGCGATTTCTGTGGCTTCGGGGACCAGGGAGCAGATAACGAACGAATCCGCGGCCAAAGCCGTGCGGCTGCCGCTGCGCCTGGCGATTTCCCCCTCCTCCAAAGGCAAAGGCTCTCGTCGAGGAGAGCAGAGCAGAGCAGCACGAGACTTGGTGGACACCACACGGGCAGAGAGGTACTGATACAGATACAGATGGCGTCGCCGTCGTCCTCTCTCTGCTCCAGCCTCGGCTACCCTCGCGCCGCCTCCCTCTGCCACCGCCGCCGCGTCGCCTTCTCCTCCACCAGGTACGTGGCCCACGCAACGTCAAGCCCTTCCTCCTCCTCCTCCCTCTCCCTGTGTGCACGCGGGTTAGGTACCACGCCGCCCTGATCCGATTCGGTATCAAGGCATCTCGGTGCGTACCTAGAGTAACCAGCTATCCCTTGTTCCGCCGCCGCCCGATGGCGCCGAGCATCGGAGCGCGCGCTGTTGCAAATGTGCTGTGCCGTCGCCCGTGCAGCACCGGTGGTTGCACGTTCCCGTGGCTGTCAGCGGGTGCAGTTTGTTCGCGGAGTTGGTGGTGCTTAGCTGAGCTCAACGTGCCCTGCAGGGATTTGGAGGCCCCTGTGCGTAGCCACCAGATTAGCGTGTCATCGCAGGCAGGCACCAAGAGCTTCTGACGCACGTACGGTTTGGAGTTAGGGGTTGTAAGCATTGGGGATGGTCATTCCATCTTAGCTGTGTGGCACCAGTTGTAAACCATGCTAGAGTTTTGAGTTCATGGAGGGGCTTGGCGCTCTGAAAATGATGGTAGATAATGTTTACACATGCTTAAGCTAGCTGCTGTTATGTGTCACTTGTTGATAACTATGTATTGGTAATTTTGGTGTTGTCGCGCTTGGTTCTGAATTGTAGAGTTAAGCTCCTCTTTGTTTTGTTTTATGGTTTCCAGGAAGGTACTCCAAGTGAAGGCATCAGCTCGGGTTGACAAGTTCTCAAAGAATGATATCATCGTGTCCCCCTCCATTCTTTCTGCAAACTTTGCCAAGCTTGGTGAACAGGTTCGTTAAGATACTAGCATCCACCACACCACATAGCTCTGAGATGATCACTCCACTGAACATGAATTGGGAATGTCTGGAAGACTAGTTTTAGGCTATTATTGGACAAATAGCTTGATATAGTGTATTGGTTGTACGCAACCAACACCTGCATGATGCAAATGATCATCGATAATATCTCTGCAATTTGTTCTAATCATTATAATTTTTCCACAAAACATTTGCTGAATAGTTCACACTCATCTTGTGACACAATTTTAATATTACTAGGTAAAAGCTGTGGAGGTGGCAGGATGTGACTGGATTCATGTTGACGTCATGGATGGACGCTTTGTGCCAAATATCACGATTGGACCTTTGATTGTTGATGCTCTGCGTCCAGTCACTGATCTTCCATTGGATGTACATCTGGTACTTCTTGAGAAGCCCTAGTGAAGTTCTAGATGTTTGTGTGCTCTAATTTCACCCCCTTTGAACCTTCTTGAATGTGGCGATTTGTGATTTTAATTGCAGATGATCGTGGAACCTGAGCAGCGAATTCCAGATTTTATCAAGGCAGGTGCTGATATTGTTAGTGTTCACTGTGAGCAAACAGCAACCATCCATCTGCACCGAACAGTCGATCAGGTAAACATTCGCTCAATGTCTATATCCACATGTTAATATTTCAGATAGTAGAGTTGAATGTGAACAACTTCCAACTTTCTTTGGAGTCTATGTCGATGTTTCACATTCTTTTTGCTCCTTTTTAAGAATATTTTTTTTAGGTCTGCTATACTGGTACGAATGATTTCAATCAGTATTGCACTTGACAACTCTACCTTATTTTTGTTCATGCATGAAGTAACACACCATTGTGAACTCGTTCCAAATTGATTGAGCTTTTCGTGTTATATAAGCTTTACTAGTATCTAGCCGGACCAAAGCTGGATTATTACTAGGCTACTATTGCAGGAGGAGCACATGTTCTACTTGGTAGTGTTAGACTTATAACTGGTACATTCCTTGATGCACTGTAATGTAGGACTACTTGACACACCAAGTACTTTTTTAGATCTTGTAATAGCCTAGCCATAATGGTGTGTTTGCATCTTTTCAAGTAACCATCGGCAGCTAGTTACTAAGTTAAGTCACATAATGTGGTGGTAAGGGCTTCAATATGCCCGTACCACCTGCCTAGTTGTAGTTTCACCTAATACCATATTCATTTTCTGAGTCAAAATTAATTGACCAATGCAGTGAGTAACTGTAGTTTAATGTCGTCGAAAAAAATCTGGAATTGATTGTAGTCATCTCATATTTTGCCAGATTAAAAGTCTAGGAGCAAAGGCTGGAGTTGTTTTGAACCCTGGGACCCCACTCAGTGCGATAGAATATGTACTTGATGGTAAGATTTCTTCACTCAAACTGATGGTACCTTGACATGTGCATAAGGTTTGGAAAATCAATTGATGGCACCATATTAGTATTTAATGGCGACTGGTGAAGGATTGGTGTTGGAAGAAGCACAGAACCTATTAGGAGTATGCATGTGATTCTGTGGATCAGACTATTCACTCTTATTATTTAGCTACTCATCATGTTTTTCTTCTATCAGCATAACAAAAGTAGCATTTTAGTTAAGATGCAAATTGTGCTGCTTCTGTTGAGAATTTGATGACAGTTTTTACAACATGGCAATCTCGACCTTCTTGACTATCCCACATGTAGTCACATGGTGTTCCTTGGATAAGATTAGCCTACCGGGATTCACAGTAAAACTTCCAAGTGGCTTTCTTAGTGTACCTTACACTCGCTTCTCTTTTATTTTTCCCCCATGTAACAAGGTTTGCCTTGGATAAGATTAATAGCAGTAAAACTTAATTGTCTTTCTTACTGTGCCTTACACTAGACATTTCTTTAGTTTATAACTAGCCCAAGAAGGCATATACCACTTTTTCATGATTTTCTTGACCATCCACCATGTACTGACTGCTGACAAGCTATTGCATTTGTTTACCTGTGCAGCTGTTGATCTGGTATTGATTATGTCAGTCAATCCTGGGTTTGGTGGACAGAGCTTTATCGAGAGTCAAGTAAAGAAAATTGCAGACTTGAGAAAATTATGTGCAGAGAAGGTATATATCCCTTATGTCTTGCAATTATTCTCATGCCTTAATGTTTAAAATGTTCAAATTCAATTTCCTAATACTGTAGGGAGTGAACCCTTGGATTGAGGTTGATGGCGGAGTTAGTCCCAAAAATGCCTACAAGGTGACATAAGTTTCTACCTCTTTTTATTGTCTCACCACTAGTTTTTGTTCAGATAATTCCATGATGTCATTTTTTCATTTGCCCTCTCCTATGTTGACACATGTGCGTAGCGATCCTAGACTAACCTTTTGATTCAGCTAGGTGCTGATGTTTTTTTCTTCATTTTACTAAATGACAGGTCATTGAAGCTGGAGCCAATGCCCTTGTTGCTGGTTCTGCTGTTTTTGGGGCTAAAGACTATGCTGAAGGTGTGGCTTCTTTTCAACAGCATCCATTTTCAACCTTCTACCTATTAAAGTTCTTAGATATTAATTTCAGAGTACATAAAATTTAACATCAAGTGTGTTGCTGATGGCTTGTAAAAAATTATACTTTCGTCTTGCAATTTTGCAGCTATTAAAGGAATTAAGACCAGCCAAAGACCTGTAGCTGTACCAGCATGAGGAGACGGAGCATACACATTTACGCTGTGTAAGTTGTTTTTACCATTGTTGTGGTTTCTGTAGATGCCTGTCAAGCCATACGTTGTATCACAGAAATCATCATCAAATAGAAAAAAAAAGAGGCAGTGAGGAAAGATTCTTTTTCTTTTTCTAATTGTCTGCGAGGATGTCTTGTACCATTTCACAACGCGCTCTGACAATATTACCGCGCCAACGGAATTCTTCGTAATAACCCCTCCTCCCATTTGTACCATGACAATGGACTGAAGATGTGCCGATACAAGGCACTCATCGAATTTTGTCTTTCATACCCATTTGTTGCACGGTATGGGTTCCTTCTTTAAAAAAAATATAGCTCTTGCTGCTGTGCTTTTTCTGAATTGGCCAAAGTGCTCGTGGTAGATCTGTAACTTTAATGACTGTCATAGCACTGTGCAGATAGATGGTAGCAGCTTAAGCTTAACTAGCTCCATTAGCATGTGGACTCCGGTCAATCTAAAATGCATAGAGAGGAGGAATTGGGGACATTGGCAGCAAAATTAACCATATTACCACCTGTTTGGTTCGAGTCCCACGACAAGCGAACACGGCCGACCAATGTGCTTCAGAAAAGGCTTCCTGAGATCTTCCACCGCGCCGCCCTCGCCTGCGCTGCATCATTGTCACTTCCACGAAGGGATTGACCGAGATTTGGGAACGAAAACAGAACAATCCAGGAAAATTAAGAAGAACTCCAATATATGGCGATTATAGAGATATATATATATATTTGTTTGGCTCATAGCAGAATGGATATATCCTTACAATCAGCCGCTTGGCTCTATATATAGTCAGTACAGCTGACATCGTTAAGCTATAACACGGACTAACTACTTTAATAGTACGGCAAAACTAAACGGTAAACAATATTTACTGCGCTGCTGCACAGCCGTTAATGAAACGGTAAGAAGCTAGAGAAACTCTCAGCCGTCGGATAACAGAAAGACACTTCTTCAGAGATGTCGCATATCACAGGTCTGACAATCATCTCCGACCCCGCCCCTCCACCGCGACTACCGCGCGTCCCCATGGGACACCACCACCCATGCTTGGGGCTTCCTCCTCTACACGAGCCAGCCAGCCACGACGGCCACCGCGTCTCCCGCTTCGTCCCCACCACAGCCTTCTGCCCACCGAGTCCCAATCCCTACCACTCCACTTCCCCTATGCGCTGAGCATCAGAATGCTCGAGTACAACATTGGCGAGCAGGAACTATCGGCTATGGATGCGTCAGATTATGCATACATGGTGAGAGAAGGCCAGTGAACAAAGTCATGGCGAGAGAATTTCACTAGGAGATTATTGATATGCTATCATGTCATCTTAAGTCGCTGTATGTGTGCATCATGCTTTGCAGATACAAGGGAGTGAGAATGACATTAGCATTAGCGCACCTTGGTACATTGCCATGTAGTTAAACTCTGAAGTATGATGAAGAGCAAGCAGAGAGAATTGAAGTTTTTGTGGCACACGGACACCAAACACACCACTAACTACTACTAGTTCAGAGCTTTTGTTTGAAGCAGATTGCTGAAGTCCCCAATTCAGCATGTTATTTTTACAAAAAGAAAATTAAACCTCGATGAGTATGCAGGTCTGCTCGTTTTCATTTCTACGTAACTAGATTGGCATATGTGTATGCAGGTCTGCTCGTTTTTTGGGTTTCGTGGGTGATTGTAACTGTAAGCACCCATCACGTGTCGCTGGCTGCTCTTTGCTTGTGCTGATCATACCTCTACTCATGGTATCCGGAAATATCTTCATGTACCCTGACTCCATGGGTTTCGTAAAAAAGACGGACGGTCGTGCATCGCATTTTTCATAACCACAGTGTCTTCCTCGAGCTTTCATGGACAAGCATATTGACATGTGGTGTTCAGAAAAATAACAACACTCATGAAACAAAACAAAAAATAACTCTCTCTCGCTAGTAACCGTGGCATGCATATCCCTTTGGATATCATCACGTATTAATCATCAACGAACAAGAACACAAACAACGAACCAAATTTACACGCTCTGAGAAGCTTCCCTATTTCGGCAAGCTGGGAAATAAATGAATCGAATGCAAAACCAAAAAAACTGACCTATACAACAGGGCATTGGATACATCAGTTATATGATCCTGAGGGACTCTGCCTGCTGGCTTCAGCCCTTGGTTCAGCGAGGTTGCAAATGTGCTTATCTTACAGTAACTGCATCCTTGGTTCCACTGCACAAGCTTGAATTGGCTAGGCATTCATGGGGGTTAGCATAGAAGTAATCCTCCTCTTTTGGCTTGTTCTCAAGTTTTCGGCGACAGGATGGTTGGACTACACGACGTCTATGAACTTCCTGGACAGAAGATGTAAAATTGTTCCAAGAAATTGTCTTGCTGTTGTACAGGTCTATAAGTTCGACTAATTTCCGTCGGTCTAGCAACACACTTTTCCGGAAACCCAGGAACCTGAAGATAAAAAAGCAACCAAATAATTATAACTAGATGATACTATCTTTTTAAAGAACAGTAAACTACAAATCTGGTTGTACAAGACTGGCTGTATCTTCATACTGCATTTTCATAAGATGAAATCTTGCTGTATGTTCATACCTTCGGTGGCCTTCAACAAGTTTTGCCATGTTACCATCATAAGTAGGAAGGAAAACATCACTAGCGGTGGATACAATGAAATCAAGTGCAGCCATCTGAGAAGAATGGTTTTGAAACTGACGTAGAGCTTCCGAGTCAAGCAGCATCTCCTTTCTTACCTGAAAGATATCCAGCACTGCTTATAATAGTGAGGTTGGCCGACATAGGGAGTATGACTGTATGATGCCCCTAGACATGCCATGCAATGTTGGAAAACTGTGATGCAGTGTTGGCGGACATAAGCAAAATATCACTTGTGATATAATGTTGGGAAGTTGCAATAGAGTTGTTACCACGACACATGGAAAAGGCAATGTAATTGACAGAATGTTGAAGAATGCACACATACGAGTTTCGGAAAAGCAGCCCGTAATGGTCCCAATCTCTTTTCTCCCCCGTAAATTTCACCAGCAGCAATGTATATGAGAGTATCCTTTTCAAAGCCCAGCGCTTTCAAAACAAGTGATGTCTCCTCTGGTGTAAGTGGGCATAGTCCTTGTGATCTCTTGGCCTTGGAATCAATTTCTTTTTCTCTCCACCATGGATAAGCATATCTGATTGATGGGAAAAGGTTAGCTTCTGGTGATTTAAAATTTGTGCCTTTTCACTTTTCAGCTCTCAAGAAAAATAGCACGACCAAGATAAGCTGGCACTCAACTAATTTGACAATGTTAAGAATGGATCAGTAGTTTCATTTTATTCCATTGGCATGAATCCAGGATGAAAAAGAAAAACAAAACTACATATAAAAATGTGCAATATGTTTAGACTGATACTTATGTTACACAGACTCTGCATCTGAATATCAGAAATGTAAAACGATAACTGTGTGCAGGACCGCAGGAGACAAGACTATAATATGCAGTATCTGTGTCGTCATTGTCATAATACTAGCATTTGTAGATAAGTCAAGAAACCACTACAGTATCTATGTCATCCTTCTGTAAGGAAATACTTGAGTCAATATCCAAAAGGCTACTCTATGTATTCATGAAGTGTAAGACCATGGAAAATTGTACCTCATTCTTTTGAGCTCCTCAGCTTCTTCAGGATTAAGACCATGATTGCAACCAGAAAAGGCCAGCATGTCCATCTCATATCGTAAATGCAGTGCCACAAATGATCCCTTGTCTCGAAGTTGCTGTACCAGTTTATTCCCCAATTTCTCAATTTGAGGGGTGAACTTCAGTGCATGAAAATTAACACGACATCTAACCAGTTGAAGCTCTGTACTGATACCATTATTAGCTAACCGGGCATCTGTCTTGTTAAAATGGATGAGTCTATATTTGCTGAATAGTGGTAAGATCTGCACAGGTGAAAGACTATGAAGAGTATAGAGTAATGCATGTACCATGAAAGCAAGGGTGGATCCCAGATAAGTTAACAAACCTGATGCAAGTAATATTTTTCATCTGACCAGCTCACAGGTTGCATTTCGAGTACAATGCTTGAATCATTTGCACCAAACCTCTTTGGCAGCCGTTTAACTATGTGCACTTCATCTCTTAACGAATCAATAAAATGCCTCACATCAAATATGTCTCCAAAATTGCTGAAAATCATAAAGAACACTACTCTCTTAAGAAATCGACCTGGTTAATCACATATAGCACCTCCCCAAGAAAATGGAATGCACCTTTGATCAGCCCAGAATGATCTCTTGTCAAGTTCTGGCAGAACCATCGTGAGGTTTAGCAAACGGGCAATTGTCACCATGTCGCATATCTGAAACACACGAGGTTCAGAACAGCAAGAAGAGTTGGAATGGGAAATCTAGGATTGAATGGCCGAAGTAAGCAAACAACTACTGACCTCCGAACGCATCTGATTCAGACCCCCGTTGCAAGATATCTTGAGAAAACCATTGCTCTTGTAGATTCCTGGACGAAGAAGAAAACCATACTAACAAGTGATTGAATAAAACAGTAATATCTCGACAAAATATTCACAATCCCTTAAATAAGGTATCTCAGCAAAACATGAAGGTAGCTGCAACCTCTTAAAAATGCATCAATTTTCTTTTTCAGGATACCAGTCAGTTAATGCATCAATATATATGCCTTCTAGAGCGAACCCTTTTTCTCACTAAACGCAGCTATGCTTTGAGCAGCAACCTCTGCAACTTCACAAACTTGCTATCAAGTTGGGGAAGGGTAATAACAAAATGCATCCACTCTTACATCTCCATATCCTATACCATTTACAAATTTTCCAGTTATCTGCTCGTAAAATGTCCATGGACATCAATAGAGGAACAAGCTAATATCAAATTTAGCCAGTAATAACAAAATAATCCAGAAACCACGCACTTGGGGGAGGAAACGAGGAAGGCGGTGGCGAGGGGCCGGGTGCACCATCGGCTATGCCGAACACGACGAGAAGGCGGCCGACGGCGACGAGCTGCGCGACGGAGGCCCACAGCAGCACGGCGGCGCATCCCGCGACGAGCCAAGCCCTAGGCCTGGACCGCGCCATCGCAGCCTACAGCCGGCGCCGCCTCCCGATCGCCGCCGGCATTGGGGGAGGCGGCGGCTCCGGGCGGCTCGAGAAGGTTCCAGAAGATCTCGGGAGGGGGCCCGTGGGGAGCTGCGATCTTGTTAGCTAGGGGGGCGAGGGAGTGCGTGTTGCTGCGACTGTTTGTGTTTGGCTTTTGGTTGGTGGTCCGTGCCCCTGTTCCAAAATTTTGGGGGCTCCTATTTTAAGTGCTTTAGCTTGTTTAGACTTGTCTAGCATATCAGGTTCGTAGTCATATTTTGGTAAACAAGAGCTATAGCTGTTCGATTTTTCAAGCTACCTGTTTGGGTAGTGCCATATTTGAGGCACGTTAGACTTGTTCTACCATCATGCTTCTCTTCTTGTACACACTAATTCTTACCAAATTATGATTAAGTTAGGATAACAATTTAGACGACACGAAAAGTAAGACAAGCCACACTTTATTGAGAAAACTTCAAAAATATACTATGTTGATTAAGATATGACCGCATAATTACTTTGACTCCGAAAATCATGATTTAGGTACGACCGTTGCAACGATCAAATCTGATAACAGCGCAACACATTTTTCCTTTTCTGTGGGACATACCACCGCATCTATCTGGAAAATCTGATCAAAAGTGCCTTGTCTTTTCTCTTTCTTCATTTTCTTCTCCATCTCAAGCAACCTCTCCTCTCTAGTCCCGATGGGTCTCTCACTTGCTTGCAAGGGCGACTCCATCATGCTTATGTTGATGCCCACTGACTGTCCCGCGCGACAACATGCCTATATCGATCGCCACTACCTCTTTCCCCACTCGTTTCCTGTCAGCGCAGTTTCTGCTCCGTTGGTGCCATCCCCTTCGTCGTCATCCTTCTCTCAATGGTGTGCCGCCGTCGATGTAAGAAGTGGGGGGATTTAGGTCTGGATCTTTTTTGAACTCAATTTTTTGATTTGGGTTTTGATTTTTTGTTGTGAGTTGGAAGCTGCTCTCATGTTGTTTGAAGGCTCAATCTCTGGGGTGAAAAGGTAGATTTTATGGGGTTGAAAGCTCAAGCGCGTGATGTTGAAAGTTTGTGGGGGTAGAATGCAAGCTCACATCGAGTTAAAAGCTTGATTTTATGGGGGTTTAAAAAATGTAGAGTTGAAATTGGATGCATGTCAATGGAAAGCTCAAATTTTTTTGAATTGGAAGCTTTTCTTTTGTCTTTATTGGTGACCGGTGACGCCGTCGCTCACTGATGTTGCCCATGGAGGAGCGGGACAGTGCAGGGTACATGTCGAAGATGCATTTTTTACGAGATGAACACGGAAGCCGTTAGAAATCGTTCGTTAAATCAATCATTCGTAAATTAAGAATCCCTTTTAATTCCTTTGCGGGATCGCTAAGTTATTATGTTGTGCAAGGTAGTGTTGTGTCTTTCCATATCAGATCATTAGGAATCAGATAAGTGATGAGTAGTATAGCAATTTACAAAGCATTATAGAATAAGAACTTTGATCATTTGGAATCGCATAAAATGTGTTCCCACAACAAACAAACAAAAACATCTTGAATATTTTATAATTTACTAGCCTAAATTTTACTTGCAACATGCGTATGTGGCGTATTTTCAACAATAGTTCTAACTAAACAAAAATAGTCTAACACAACACAGATCTTGAAAAGGGAGAAAAAGGGACAGTCGGGTGGTGGTAGGGTGGTAGAGCGTGACACTTTCTTCTCCGAGCTGGCGATAGGCGTTCTCTCTGTCTCATCAATCGTGCCGGAGATGTCAATATGGAAGAAAGAGACAAAGGAAAAGGAGTTAGCTGGCCCCAAACTTTCGAAGGGTGATCACGCCGACGGTTATCCGCAAATTATCATTTTCGCCCAAAACTCTTTTGTGAGGTCGGTCCTCGCGTGAGGATCGTTTCCATAACCGTTGGATATTAATCTCACGAACCTTGAGGCGTGATCGGACCGTGGTTGGGACAGTCCTCTTGTGAGGATCGACCCATATTAGTTTCCTCCAACAAAGACTCAACTGCGGACGAACACATGGCGCCCAGTTAGACTCCCCGATAACGCCGCCTTCGCCGGCACCGTCCATCTTGCCGGGGGATTTAGTGGTGATCTCCGGCCAGTGCTCCACAAAGCGCGAGCTCCGTCTCCTCCACGGCTCTCTCCTCTGTCGCCGCCACCTCCTCCCCGCCGCCGACGCCGCCGCGGCGCTCGCCAAGCTCCTCCGGTTCGCGGCCGTCTCCCCCGCCGGCGACCTCCGCCAAGCCGCGGCCATCCTCTCCCTCCACCTCCCGTTCATCTCCTCGGCCTCCTCCCACCTTGCCTTCTTCTACAACACCCTCATGCGCGGCCTCGCCGCCTCCTCCTCGCCCGGCGCCGCCATTGGGCTCTTCACCGCGATGCGCCGCGCAGGTGCGGCCCCTGACGCTTTCACCTTCACTTTCGTCCTCAAGTCCTGCTCGTGCTGCCCTTCGCACCGGCGGTTTCCTTCCGACCTCCACGCCCAAGCGATCAAGCACGGCTGCCTCGGGGAGCTCAGCGCGTATGCACACGTACACAATACACTGCTTCACGCCTATGCGTGTCGGGGTGGCCGTCGACGACGCGCGCAGGGTGTTTGAAGAAATGCCCATCCGGGACGTGGTCTCCTTCTCAGGGCTACTCATCGCGCATCTCAGAGCCAATGATTTGGACGCTGCGCTTTGTGTTCGACCAGATGCCTTACCGGGACGTCGTTTCTTGGACTGCGATGATTTCTGCATACGCCAAGGTATGCTGGCCATAGGAGGCCTTGGCATTGTCTGATGCTGATGATGGGTAATGCTATTACCATGGGCCCATGGCCAGGCCCACGAGTTCATCACTAGGCCTCCATGGAGAAGCCATGGCCCGCAGGCCTGGTTCAAAGGAGGCGTGAACCGCAGGTTATCACATCTTATCAAGATAAAGAAACAACGTTCGACACGTCATCAAGAAGGAGTCTAACTCGTGTACTGCGAGGACTCGAGTTATAGTAACAAGGAGTCCGACTCGTGTACTACGAGAACTCATGACGAGGTTACCGCCTTATTTCGCCTATATAAGGAGTATCAGCCCCTTCGGGAGGGGACAAGCTTAATTAGATCGAAGAGCCCTAGTCGCCTAGTAGCCTTTGAGATCCCTTAGGCCTAGCATCAGCCTCGCCGAGTTTCCTACTCATCGAGTTCCCCCTTGTAAGCCAGACTCGCCGAGTTCTCAACTCGTCGAGTTCTCCACTGTAATCGCCTATACGCCAGGTCTCGTATCAATTCCATCAAAGCAGGACGTAGGGCTATTACCCATCGTGGGGGCCTAAACCTGGTAAATCTGTGTCTGGAGATCCTATTGACCTGAGTATTCGCCCCGCTACCGTACAAATACATGTTGTACGAGTACCCCCCGTATACCATATATCGACAGCTGGCGCCCACCGTGGGGCCCTTACGTCAATTTGGATCTACTCCGACGACATTCAGTGACGAGATGGCGTACACCGGCTTCAACTACAAGGATTTCTACGATGGCTCATCTGGGACTTACCACAGCTGCGCCGACATTCCTCGTCACGCAGCGGCTCTCTGACTTCAGCAACGCCTCGCGTCGCCAACTCACCCGGCGGCTCTGCGAGTCGTGTCTACTCCTCACGGCCGCTCTTGCTTCAACCTGTACGCTTCCGATCCACGCGATTTGCGGAGCAAGATCACCTTCAGGCGTGCCCAGCGCATCCACACGCCCCGACCAACGGATAACAGGCTCGATTGCCACCAGGTCGAGTTGCATCCAGCCGACCTCCGGCACCAGTTGAACAGAAGGCGTCTCTACTCCCCTATGAGACGTTACTGTCAAGAGAACTCCCCACGCAGTAGTCAAGGGTCAAATATTCCCGAGCAAATTTTCCCTAATGACGACTGGATCGTTCGATCAATCCCAACTCCTGAAAGGTTCGACTATGATTTCCCGCATGTTTTCATGGCATGATCAGACACTTCACCACGGATAGCACGTCCCTTGACTGATGCCAATGCTTCATCATCGGCCACACCGACTTCTGAAGCTGGAAAGAAAGCAGCTTGCTCATGAGCCCTCGCAGCCCAAATCAAGCAGGCACTGTCCGATCGGTTCGACAAGACCACCCGACAACTTTACGAAGAACACGAGCAAGCACTTGCTGACATCCAACACGTGGCCGAAGCCGAGCACAACGAAGCCCAGGTTCTAATTAATTCCGGTTTGGATGCCAACAACAGAGATCAACGAGAACGCTCCGAAGATGGCTACACGCGTAACCGCGGCCAGCCCACCGACTCCAGGTATCGATCGCGCAGGGAATCATCACGAAAAACACGCTCTCCGCCGCGTTCCCCGAAGAGGCACAGAACTCGATCGCGATCCCCCGGCAGACACACCCGCAAAGATCGAGGTTATCACGATAGTCAACGTGATCATGGGAAGGCCCGCCAGATTGATCCCGTGTGGGAGGATCAACATCGCGACGGCCGACGACGCTCTCACGACCGTGAAGACCATCGCCGCCGCCACAGTCGTCACGCCGACTACTCATCCGAAGACAAAGGCTTTATCCCTGGTATCATCGCCGGCTGTCCCGCGCTCTCACCTAGATTACGAGGAGCACGGATACCCAAGCATGTACGTTCTAGCAAGAACCTAGAGTACAATGGAAAAGGGGACCCAAAAGAGTTCCTGATCAGATTTACTCAAGACATCCTAACAACTGGGGGAGATACAACGTCAATGGCCAACCTTCTTCCTGTATGCCTTGTCGAAGACGCCGCCGCATGGATTTAGAACATACCCGAGGGCTCTATTCACAGTTGGGCGCAGTTCCAAGACATGTTCATTAAGAGTTTCTCTACAACTCGAGATGCCTCAACCCTGAGGTCCGAGTTCAAGCGTATACGACAAGGACGGGATGAAGGCCTCCGCGACTTCGTCACCAGATTCAAGAGTAAGGTCAACATCGTCCCAGGACTCTCTTTTACTGAAGTACTCAAAACTTTCCAAGCCGCCGTCCGCGACGAGCGATGCCTGGACCACGTCTATACTGCCCAACCGCACAGTACCGCGGAACTCATGGAGATTCTTCGAGTACGAGCAAATTACGAAGACCAACGCCTCCACAACATTGAAATCAACCGAGGCCTCCACAGCTCAGATGACCGCGATAAAAGGAAACGTTCCCCAGAGAACAACTCGAGACGCTCTCCTCAGGAAAGTCAGAGAGCAAGAAAGGGGAAGAGGTCCCCCGATGCAGTACTCGCCGGTTTCCGCGATAAGGAAACATCAGATAGCCGAGACGATCGACAAAGCAAGTGGAAGACGAAGCCCAAGAGAAACACAGCCGGTGAACTCTTGGATAAGAATTGGATACCAGAAGAAGAACGAACTCGACACAACTGGTGTAAGTACCATTGAAGTGGGTCTCATGGCCAATCACAGTGCCACGAACTCCTCAAGCTACTCCAAGAAGAAGGCGATGCCGAGGCGGCCAACAAACCCAAACCCCGGGTACAGGAGAACCCGGACAAGGAAGCCTACCCCGAAGACAAAGATATCTATGTCAACAACATCCACCAATGCAACGACGCTCACTGGCTCGCCGACACGCCCAACTTATGGCAAGTCGAGAGAATAGGGCAAGTCGACGCTTGCATCGACCTTCAGATGAACCACATGTGGGGAGGTTCCGCCACCTACGACTCTGAAAGACAAGCCAAGTAGATATCACGTGATGTTCTGGCGGTCCATCCACGTCCCGTACCTTCCAAGTTAAAGTGGGCAAAAATCCCAATCGTGTTTGATGCAACCGACTGCCTCGACAACTACCCGTACTCGGGGTGATATCCTCTGATTGTGTCACCTCGGGTCCGCAACATTATGCTCCACAAAGTCTTGGTTGATGGAGGTAGCTCCTTCAGCCTTATTCCGATATCCACACTTAACAAGATGCAGGTCCCTCGTTCCGCGATCAAGCCCGTCATCAAGCGCTTCTACGGGATTGTACCAAGCCTAAAGCATGATCCGATCGGACAAATCATGCTCCCTCTCACCTTCAGAACTTGGGACAACTTCCACACAGGAGAGTGCGTTTTCGAGGTCATCAACTTCGACATGGTCTACAATGCTATTCTCGAGCGACCCCAGCTAGTCCAGTTCATGGCGGTCCCTCATTATGCATACCTATAATGAAGATTCCTGCTGCATACGGAGTTATTACAGTCAAGGGATCACCTCCCTCCGTAGTTGAATGCGACATGCAGAATTATGGCCTCAGTGCTCGACAGGACGATGAAGTTCTCAGTACTTCCCAGCCCACGCCAGACAACTCGGGACCTGTCAAATCGAAGCCCAAGTTATCAGTGCAGCCGCATAGCGAAATAAAGCGAATTCCACTTCGTGAGGATGAACCCGAGAAGACAGTCAAGATCGGGTCCACCCTCGACTCGAAATAGGAAATCGCGCTCACCACCTTCCTCCGGGCAAACCCAGATGTCTTTGCCTGGAAGGCATCTGACATGCCTGGGATTCCTAGGGAGGTGGCTGAGCACAAACTGGACATTGACCCGGCAATCAAGCCGGTCAAATAGAAACTTCAAAGATTTAGTCCCGAGCAGCGCAAAGTCATCGAGACGGAACTCAAGAAGCTCATGGACGCCGACTTCATCGAACCAATCAAGTACCCGACATGGCTAGCCAACCCGGTACTAGTCAGAAAAGAAAATGGTCAAATGCGCATGTACATCGACTATACGGATCTCAACAAAGCTTGCTCGAAGGATAATTTCCCATTATCTCGGATTGATCAAATTGTGGACTCGACTTCAGGATGCACCTACCTATGTCTACAAGACGCGTATTCGGGTTATCATCAAATCCGCATGAGGGAATCTGATGTTCCCCACACGGGCTTTATTATCCCTTATGGCACTTTTTGTTACAAGACAATGTCATTTGGACTGAAGAATGCTGGATGTACTTACCAGCGGACTATGCAAATAGCTTTCGCAGCACAAATCGGGAGAAACATGGAAGTCTACATCGACGACTTGGTCATCAAATCAAAGATAGAAAATGACCTCATCTCCGACTTATCAGAGACTTTTGACAACCTGCGCACCAACAAAATTATGCTCAACCCAGAAAAATGTGTCTTCAGCGTCGAAGCAGGCAAAATCCTAGGCTTCATGGTCTCGCACCGGGGCATCAAAGCCAACCCGAAGAAGATTGAAGCCATCATCAGTATGAAGTCACCTATCAACACAAATCAAGTTCAGAAGCTCGCTAGATCAATGGTCGCTTTAAGCAGATTCATCTCTCGTTTAGGAGACAAAGGACTCCCCTTCTTCAAGCTCTTACGCCAGCATCAAGGCTTCGCATGGACAGAAGAAGCAGAAAAGGCTTTCTAAGCACTCAAAACATACTTGACCAATCCTCCAGTACTGGTCCCTCCAGAACCCGATGAAACGCTACTGCTCTATATAGCCTGCGGTCCCCGAGCAGTTAGCGCGGTCCTTATAGTCGAACGGGAAGAAGTCGACAAGATTGAGAAAGTACAGAGATCCGTTTACTACATCAGCGAAATATTACACAGACCAAAGAAACGGTACCCAGACGTCCAGAAGCTCCTCTACACCGTACTCCTTGCCTCCCGCAAATTAAAGCACTACTTCCAAGCCCACAAGATAATTGTTCCATCCGTCTACCCAGTTGGCCCCATCACCAGAAACAGGGAGATTACCGGCCGTATCGCTCAATGGGTGTCCGAGTTGGGAGCGTTTGACATCGAGCTCACACCTTGCACTGCCATCAAGTCTCAGGCCCTCGCAGATTTCGTCGTCGAATGGACGGACCCAGAACCCGAACCCACAGACAACGACTATGCAAGTACGGTCTGGACATTATATTTTGATGGATCTCTTACCCTCACAAGCTCGGGGGCTGGCGTCATCATCACCGCGCCAACAGGGGAAACCCTCCAATACGCCATCTGGCTACACTTCGGCCTACCAACAACGAAGCAGAGTACGAAGGTCTCCTTGCCGGACTCCGACTTACCACAGCTCTTGGTATCCGTTACCTAACAGTGAAAGGCGACTCACAACTCGTCGTCCGACAAGCCAGCAAAGACTACCAGGCCATTAATCCAACAATGGCTGCCTACTTAGTGGAAGTACGGAATTGGGAGAAAAAATTCACTGGCCTGAAATTCCACTACATACCCAGATGGGACAACTGCATCGCCGACGCCTTGGCCTGAGTCGCCTCAAGTCGATCGTCCCCCCCCACCCGGCGTCTTCATCGAACAACTCTCCAAACCATCTGTTAAAATCATGATAGACGAATAAAGTACTCCCACCTCCTGTGACACTTATGAGCAACAAAGGACGTCTCAGCTCGACGCCCCCAAAGGGATTGCAGGCGAAGTCATCGCCCAACTCGATGCGTGCACAGATTGGAGGGAGCCCATCCGTCAGTACCTACTCAATCGACTCAAACCTGAAGAAGAAAAACAAGCCGAGAAAATCTCCTGCAAAGCCATGCAGTACACGATAATCGACGACACCTTATACCGCAGAGGAGCCCTCGGCGTACTCATGAAATGCATACCAATCAGTGATGGCAAGCAGCTACTCGAGGAAATCCACAGTGGGCTCTGTGGCGCCCACTCCGCATATCGCACCCTAGTCGGCAAGGCATTCCGACAAGGATTTTATTGGCCGACTGCACTGCACGACGTGGCCGACTTGGTCCAAAAGTGCGAGGCCTGTCAGTTCCATAGACGGAAGGCCCATCAGCCAGCCCAAGCTCTTCAAACAATACTGCTATCATGGCCCTTCTCGACCTGGGGGCTAGATCTCCTTGGACCCTTTCCCGCCGGACGCGGAGGTCACAAGTTCCTGGTAGTCGCCATTGACACGTTTACCAAATGGATTGAGGCAGAATCACTCTCCAGCACCACTACAGTAGCAGCACAACGATTCATGCAGTGGAACATCTTCACCCGCTTCGGAGTACCTAGCCGCATAATTACCGACAACAGACCTCAATTTGCAGCTGCCGACTTCATCGCCTACTGTGAATCCTACAGCGCCATCATCTGCTACGCCTCCATAGCTCATCCACAAAGCAATGGCCAAGTCGAACGCGCTAACGGCCTCATACTCGACGGGATCAAAAAACGAGTATATGGCACGCTACAACGCCACGCCAAGTCTTGGGTAACCGAGTTGCCTAACGTTCTCTGGGCGCATCGAACTACAGCCAGCCAAGCCACCGGAGCAACCCCATTTTCCCTCGTTTACAGGGCCGAGGCAGTACTGCCCTGTGAAATCCGCTTGAAGTCCCCCCGCATGAACAACACTCTGAAGACGAAGCGGCTGCACATCGAATCAACGATCTCAACTTCCTTGAGGAAACTCGCGACTGTGCATACATGCGGGTAGCCAAATATCCACAGGACTTATGCCGGTACCACAAGCGCAATATCAAGCATCGACACCTGGAAGTTGGCGATCTCGTCCTACGATTGGTCCAGCCCACCAAGCACAGAAACAAATTATCCACCAAATGGGAAGGACCCTACACCATCGTCGCCAACCCGCGACCAGGCGCCTTCAAACTCGCCAACAACGGCTCCATTATACGCAATACACGGAACATCGATGAACTCTCCAAGTACTATGTTTAAGCTTCTTGGGAGCTACAACCCGGATGACTCAACTATTTTATCCTGTAACTCTATGGAAAAAGTATTTATACTTATAGCCTCTCGGCCTTCATCATATTGCTACTTGAAACGGGTACTCAAACACCTCTAACACGCTTCTCCGACAGCTCGGGGGCTTGCACCCACACGAGTACACACCTCGTTTTGCCCCCCCCCCACAGCACACAAGCGTAAAACAGCTCAGGGCACGGCACGAACACGAGTTCGCGACTCGTTCCGCCTCCTAGAGTTTGGTCGCTGTATAACCGCCTCGTATGCACTCGGGGGCTGGTACGCACACGGGTTCGCACCCCGTTTCGCCACCCCGGGGCCGGTCAGCTGTCCATACGCCTCGACGACATCAAGGGACTAGCTCCCACATGGGTTCCTCAACTTCCAGTTGTTCCCCCGATTCTAGCACACAGGCATCACGCCCGATATTCGCTCGGAGGCTAGGAAGAGCACGAGTTTCCACAACTCAACTCTCTGCCCCGGTTACGGTGGCATTAGCACCTTGCATAGAAGGGCGAGTAAACTGACGTTTCTTAACTCGGGTCGCCCCTTCAAATGCAACGGCGGACAGCAACCTTGCATCTGCGCGGGGCTAGGCATGGCACGAATTTCTCAATTCGTTTCGCCTCCCCGACTACGGCAACCTACCCCGAGGTCCGAGTACACACCAATGCACGCACTGACTTCTACTACAGCGAAGTTTTTTCAGACTATTCATCGAGTTCCTGCTAACTCGCACAAACAGTCGAGGGCTACTACAGCGATATTTTTTTAGACTATTCATCCGAGTTCTTGCTAACTCGCACAAACAGTCGAGGGCTACTACAGCGATGTTTTTTTAGACTATTCATCCGAGTTTTTGCTAACTCGCACAAACAGTCGAGAGCTACTACAGCGAAGTTTTTTCAGGCTGTTCATCCGAGTTCCTGCTAACTCGCGCAAACAGTCGAGGGCCACTATAGCGAAGTTTTTTCAGACTGTTCATCCGAGTTCCTGCTAAACTCGCACAAACAGTCGGGGGCTCGGAGACATATAATCACAAACCAACAAAGGACCTTATGACATCAAAGCATAAGATGAACAGAGCAAGCACAAATACTAGATGGCATAACTAAAGAGTTTAATACATCACCAAAAGGAAATACAGCCAAAAAGGAGGACAAGTCTAATCCTCCTGCCCGGATACATCAACTCCCTCACTATCCTCGGACACAATGGGGACACCTTCAACCGCCTCGAACCCGGATTCATTAAGGAACTTGTCTACTGACTCACGCCAGTACTCGATCCGTGAATCTTCCGCGCCAGGTTGTGGGGACTCACCAAGATCGAACTCCAGAAGGTTCGAAGGAAGCTCTGGCGCCAAGTCCTTGGCCAGTGCCAAAGCATAAGATATGGCCACATTAGCCATACTCTTCACCCGCACAGAGGCGTCCTCCTTGACGAAGCTCACAAAATCGCCCAGGCACGCCTGGAACTCGGTCACCGCCCTCGGCAAGTCATCCGAAGAAAACTTAGTGAAGTCAGGACGGCTGGGGAACTTCAGGTCCGCCATAATTCTTTCAAGGAGGGAGCACACGTCCATGGCCACCCGGGATTGCACCTGCAAACGTTCACGGGAAAGCTCCGCATTTTTCTTCACCCCGTCGAGTTTGTCGCTGACTAGCTGGTGAAGATCGGTCACCGACTTAGCCGCTGCAGCAGCCGTTTTAGCCTGGATTGAGACCGAGTCTAGCTGCTCCCTCAACTCGACGTTGGCTACTCGCAGCCCTTCAAGCTCTTCGACCTGCTTGACCTGAGCTTCGGCCTCTTCAACTCGGCGATTGGCCGCGGACAACTGGAGCGCCAACTCGGCGTTTGACGCCTGCATTCGCGCAACCTCCTCTTCACTCGTGCGAAGTCGGCCAAGGAGGGTCTATTCTCGAGCGGCCGCCGCATGAGTCGCGTGCTGTCACAAGACATGAAGCAAAACAAACACTCAGGAAGAGAGACTACACAAGCCAAATCATCAGAAGCTAAGGAAGGGTTCACTCACCTTCATCCAAGTTAAAGCATAGTCAATATACGTCCGGTACTCGGTACGAGGCAAAGGACGCCTCAACTCACCATCGTCAGATTCCGGGACGGCTTCCGGACCGGCAAGGCCGGGTTCTCTCACACCAGCGGCCGTAGCCGCCAAATCCCGAGGCGCTCCCACTGACGGGCCGACGCCGGAGGACCCAGCGCCAATCTCCAAGCTCCCCGTGACGCCCCCACTTTCCTCCTCCAGAATCACAAAAAGCTCCTGACACTCAGGGAGGGAACTCGATGAGGAAGCAGGAGGAACAAGTGCAGATCTAGAAAAGGTCCAGGACTTAGAATCCAAACGTAACATCGAGAAAGAAATTCAAGTCGAAGGAGAAACCTACGTCGAGCCGGGGGGCTCACCCTTTTCGTCGGTCTCTGCGGAACCGAGGAACTCGAAGGCTGCTTAAGAGCGTAGCGCTGCCGAGTACAACAGAAGCCAGGGTCAAAAAACTCGAAGGAAATCAACCCGACGCTCACTCCCTCGAATAGCAGAGTGAGAGAACATACCGGGGCGGCCGGGCCTGTCCCGCTCGACGTCCCAACCGACTTCTTGCCCTTAGACGGCGGGGGCTTCCGGGGCCGGACTGCCCCTGTGCATGACGACTCCTCGACGAAGACCTCAGCGCCTTCCCAGGGACCGAGTCCCATGAAGGGGCGCTGTGTGCGGGCCAAAAAAAGCTAAGCATCATTATAATCAGCCACCTGAAGACCAAAAGTGCGCAATTAGAGGAACATGGAAAAGAAGCACTCACCAAGATGAGCACGGCCCGGGCCGTTTCTTCTCGATAGGCAAGGGAGATAATCTCCGGATGAGCCCAGGACTCCCAAGGAGAAACCCGAGCGCCATCCTCACCCCATTTGGCTTTGAAGAGATCGTCAACTTGACTCCGGACTTCAGCTGAATCAAAGAAGCACAAGAGTCGCCGAGTAAGAAATCGTTGACAAATAACTCGGATCGTCAAAAAGTGAAGAGACTAAGGAACGTACCGTCATTAGCCAGCATAAGGCCGACTTCATCCGACCACCCGGGTATCCCTCGCGCTCCCAACGGTGCAATGCGGCGAGTGATGAAGTCGCCCACCACGTGTATCGCCGTCAAACCATCTCAACGAAGCTCGTAAACGCGATCCCTCACAGCTCGAGACCTCCGAGTAAGTCGAGGATGGTCCCTCCACAGGTCCCGCGGGGTCGGAACGTCACAGCGGGTCATCGGGTCATGCATCGACCGATTGCAGAAAGCCTAGTTGGAGGCCCATTTCCCCCACGAATGCTTCGGGGAAAATGGGATGTACCTCGCCTTGACATCGTCCCGGAGAGAAAAACGGCAAGAACTATAGGGTTTGCCTGCCGACGACACTTTGAGAGTGTAAAAATACCGGAACAACTCCACATCCAGCATCGTTCCGATGAAGGCCTCACATAGATGAGCAAACACGGCGAGAAAGAATATCGAGTTGGGAGGGAGGTTTACCAACTCGATCTCGAAGAAGGACAGCGCGTCTCGCAGGAACTCGGACATCGGGAGTCCGAGCCCGCACTTGAAGAAGTCGAGGAAGACCACCAGGTCCTCCTCCTGGGAGAACGGCCGGGACAGGTCCGCCGTAGCATGAAACGCCACCGAATCGGGCAGTTCTCCCTCACGCACCATGCGCGAAAGGTCCTCCAGGGAGACGCGTGAGACGGGTAACCCGACGATCGCCGGACTGGGACTCACGCCGCCGCCCGTGATGGACAATGGCGCCGACGACACGGCTGCCTCCGGGACCTCCGGAGCCTTGCCGCGGGATGGATCCCTGGTCACTTCCGTAGCCGACGAAGCTTCCCCCGCCAGTACCTCGGCGGCCCCTTCAACAGCTCCCTCCGCCACCGGCCTCGACTCCACTGACGACATTTCACAAAAGGATGACACCACACGAACACCACGGCGTTCGGATGCTCGGTGACGGATCTGGTTTTGCAGAAAACTATCGCAGGCAAGAGCAAAAGCAAGACGAAGAAGCAGAGCACGGCGGAGAAGATGAAAGCGAAAGCGGGTGAAGAACGAGAGAGAAAGTATTATTATAATAGCCCATGTCCCGGCATTTAAAGCGCACTACGCCGAGAAAGTCGCAACCTCCCTGACATTTCGGCGCATCATGCCTGGAAAATCGTGACCGCCCCGAGGCGTGACCGGATCCCTCTGGCAACACGCAAAGTAGAAATCATGACATCACCATCCGTAAATTTCGCCAGACAGGTTCAAACTACTAAAACAGACTAAGCGTACCGAGTTCTACAACTCGGAAAGACCGAAGATAACATTTCGAGTTTCACAAACTCGACGCCATTTGACCAACTGAGTCGCGTGACCACTGCAACTCGAGTTGACCTGAACCCGTCTCGACTTCATCACACATAATGATGAGGGACTTGATGATGGGTAATGCTACCACCATGGGTCCGTGGTCAGGCCCACGAGTTTATCACTGGGCCTTCATGGAGAAGCCGTGGCCCGCAGGATTGGTTCAAAGGAGGCGTGGACTGCAAGTCATCGCATCCTATCAAGATAAAGAAACAACGTTCGACACGTCATCAAGAAGGAGTCCAACTCTTGTACTGCGAGGACTCGAGTTATGGTAACAAGGAGTCCGACTCGTGTACTACGAGGACTCATGACAAGGTTACCGTTTTATTTCACCTATATAAGAAGTATCAGCCCCTCCAGGAGGGGACAAGCTTAATTAGATCGAAGAGCCCTAGTCGCCTAGTAGCATTTGAGATCCCTTAGCCCTAGCATCAATCTCGCCGAGTTTCCTACTCGTCGAGTTCCCCCTTGTAAGCCAGACTCGCCGAGTTCTCAACTTGTCGAGTTCTCCACTGTAATCGCCTGTACGCCAGGTCTCGTATCAATTCCATCAAAACAGGACGTAGGGCTATTACCCATCGTGGGGGCCTGAACCTGGGTAAATCTATATCTGGAGATGCTATTGACTTGAGTATTCGCCCTGTTACCGTACAAATACATGTTGTATGAGTACCCCCGTATACCATACATCGACAGATGCAATGCCTATGCAGCCAGACGAGGTGACCATGGTGAGTATTGTGTCTGCATGCACCACACTCGGGGATCTTGCAACCGGGGAGCGTGTGCGGAGGCACATTAATTCCAATGGTTTTGGGTGGATGGTTTCACTTCGCAACGCACTCATCGGCATGTACGCTCAGTGGGGATGCCTCCCTCAAGCACGCACTTTGTTTGACGGGATGAAGGTGAGGAGCTTGGCATCTTGGAACACATTGATCTCAGCATATGCATCTCGTGGCGATCTAGACAACACAATTGATGTGTTCTATCAGATGTTGGCAGAAGGGAACACTGTGAAGCCAGATGGGGTGACACTGCTTGCAGTGCTTATGGCATACGCGCATAAGGGCTGTGTTGATGATGGGCGTGCCATGTTCAATGCAATGCAGAGAGGCAAAGTGCAGCTCACAGTTGAGCACTACGGGTGCATGGTGGACATGCTTGGCTGGGCAGGTAAACTTGAGGAGGCATGCCAAATGATTGAGCGAATGCCGATTCCGAGCAATGCTGTGGTCTGGGGTGCACTACTTGGTGCGTGTCGGACACATGGGGATATCGACATGGCAGTGCGGGCAGTGCAGAAGCTAAGTAACCTAAACCCACAGGAGGGTGGCTACTATGTTTTGCTCAGTGATATGTACACCTCTGCTGGCCGGATAGCAGAGGCCACAGAGATTAGACGGGCCATGAATGACGACAGGGTCCAGAAGACAACAGGCCGGAGCACTGCCTTTCTGCCTCAGCCATAGTTTCCCAGCACCCTGTCTGGCCAGCCATGGGATCACAATTCACAGGTATATCATGACAGCCAGAAGATATATATCAATCTATCTTCACTTCACACTAGACAATGCCTCCTCTGTCTTCCTGCTGATGGTGTGATGATTGATGTCAATGTTGTAAGGGTGCAAGCAACTAAGAATGCAGATAATCGAAATATTTGTGTAGTAGCTCACACCGAGTTGAGTCGGTTGACAGGTACATAGGCAATGGCTGCACCAAAGCCAATTTCTGTCATCATCTTTGGGATTCTACTGCCACTTTGGAGCTTTGCCAATTTGCCATATCCACTGCAAATCGCCGGGATATATTACAGTTCATAGTTGGAAATCCTCTTCCGGATCAACTGGGTTTGTATATCTGAAGTGAGTTCACTACCCACCGTTGTTCTCACATACATAGCAAACCATGGTATTCGGTTATTTGAGCATTTGATTCCATAAATAAAAAGATCCTACTTCAAACAGACCACACAAAATCACCCCATTCAGATGTAATATTACCTTGGACGGCTGTGGGAGACTGGGAGCCCTTCGGGAGGGTTGCATGTGTGATCACTGCATACAGCCTGTTGGGTGGCATAACCAGGACACGTGAGAATGAACAAACTGCTTGGTTCTATGAGTACTCCAGTCTTTTTCGTCCACTTTTTGTGAATCCAGTGTTACTTCGAACTAAAAAAACTTCATATCACCATACGTTTGCCAATCAATCACTCTAATTCTTGTTGAGCAGCTCCTAAGTCTTGATTGTAAGGTTCGTCATGATTCACTGCTTAATCCACTGCCTGTGTGGTATTGGCACCTGATATTGTCATTCTTGACAGGTTCTCTTGTCCAGGATCCAGCATGTTGAACCGAATGTATTGGTGGAAAGAATTGGCTGGCGATGAAGCTGCACCATTCCTTAAATATTTTCCATTGGCCCTGACATCACGAGTCCATGGCTCCTCTACAAGATGGCAACAAGAGTACCAGCTTCAGCATAGTATGCTATCTTGCCTCCTACATAGTCCACAAGATGAACAAATCTGGAGGATGTAGGCCGTTGAAGTTTTGAGTCCGTATAATGCCGGATGTAGAACTCCTTGGTTTTCCACCTCTGATTAATGATATAACGATATAGCTCGCAAACCTATTGTGTGTTCTCGAATTATGTATTATTGGAGTATAATGGGAGAGATGATCAGTTGATTATTTAAATCGTACGAGAGTGGAGAGTAAATTGCCCTTCCCACAAAAACACTATTCAAACCTTTTTGTGTGTCATTACATGCAGTCTTTGAGTCCGTTTTTTCGTCTGTGTTTGTTTGAGTTGGCCGGCTTTGTTAGTGTTGCTGTCTCGTCGGGTCTGGCTGTTTTCATTAACTTCTAATCTATGAGTAAAGGTAGTGCTCCTGCCGTGTTCTTCAAAAAAAAATCTTTTTGTGTGTAATTTTTTTGTGGAAAGCATAGAGGCACTTCTCTTTTATCATTGTGAGCTATGTCTGGCTTAATAACTGATGTGAAATATGAACTGCACGCTTTGAACCATGCATCCAACAGTTCACAGAGTAACGGCTTTCTTCCTCTTCTTGCCTAACAAGCTGCTATGCTAGGGTGAACTGCGACTCTGCGAGTGCATGCCTCCCAAGCATATGAGGCACCACCGTCTGCTATCTCGGCAGGAACCCGTGCAGCGAGACCGGACCCTCGAATGCCATCATCTTCTCCCCTCGAGCGAACCCGTTGCGGTCGTAGGCCGAGATCTCGGAGACCTCCAGCTCCTTGCACGCCCTGACGAGCTCCTCCCCGACCCTTCGAGCCGCCTCCTGTTTGCAACAACAGCTCAACTCAAAGAATTAACCACGCAGTTTTTGTTCAGATGCAATGTTGGAGAAGGAAACAGGGTGGTTTGGTTTACCACGGTGCTGCAGGGCGGGTCGCCGCAGATGGACTCCTGCAGGGTGCTGCCGTAGAAGAGTATCCACTTGCCGTGGTCGTCGACGAGCATGGCGTAGAGCTGCCTGTTGGAGCAGAACACGGACAGCCTGGGCTTCTCCGCCGTGCCATTGAACTGTCGCATGAAAGCAAGCAAAGCAGCGAGAGAAAACACCCGCTCGTTAGCAGCTAAGGGCAGCAGCGTCCGACTGTCATTGGTGGTTGAAAGCTAGACCAAACCGTACCTTCCTCTGCCGCCGGCGGTTCCTGACCTTGGCGTTCTCCTTCCGCGCGCCGTGCCTCGCCGTGGCCTCGATCCTGGGGTACGCAGCGAGCCGGCGGGCAGCGACGCCTGCACGCAGAAGCCAGAGAGGACGCGCCAGATGACATCGGCAGCCAGTCCTGAGGCGGTGGTAACGCACAGGAGAAAAGCCGCAGGTCGTTGCTCACCTGGCTGCTGCGGAAGAGGGAACGCGACGCAGTGGTGCCAAGAGGTGCAGGGGCACGGCGAGGGTGGCTGGCCGAGCGTGGCGCGCAGCGACGCCATTGCCATGGCACGAGGGGGAGAGACCAGCTTGGGCGGGGCAATCCGTCGAACAGCGTTGCCGCAGCGGCTCGGGGCGGCGCCGGAACGCTTGCTCCACGCGCGCGCACGGCTCACCCAATCTTTGGGGGCTCTGGGCCGGTCCAAGGGATGTGGCTGAGACATGGGCTTCAGGGCTTGGATGAAAGCCGATCAGGCCCACGACGGCTCGTCTCTTCTTCACACGTCGTCGTCTTCCAACCAAAGAGAAGCAAACGCAAGGCCGAGACGCCAAGCAGGAAGAACCCAAACCTTTTGCTATCAAACTAGCAAAAAAATCTAGCTCGTTTTCTCCGTGTTTATCGCATAATTCTTGGGTTTATCTGTACTTTACTTGGTTAGTTAGATCGCAGCTGACCGGCGGTGCTCCGCTCGACACATATCCATCCCTCTTTTCCGTTTCCAACTTTCTGGACAGAATTTGACCTCTCTGCAGATGCTTTGCAACCCAAATGCTCCTTTTGTCATTTTCCTGGCCCGTACCTTTCGCTTTTCTCCATGCACGAGAGCGAAAGAAGTTTCTTTTGGGGAACGGAGCCGACCAATTGGACTTTGACGTGATGTCCAGACCTTCGTGTCCGGACATGCACAGTGCCAATGACATGTGGCCCCCTACGTAACTCACTAGCACGTACTACAGATATTAGAAAACTCTCACGTCCTCTGTTTCTTCCACGTGTATTGGCTTACCAGAAAATTTTGCCAGTTGGATAATCTTTTCTAGTAAGACGCATCCAATAGATATTGTTAAGATAATCTTAGAGGTTCGTCTCTTCCGAAAATCAGGATCTAGGACTAAAACACGTAGTACAACGGTACAAATCAAAAGTAAATGTTGGACTAGACAAGATTCCACGTAAGCTAACTCGCCGACCAAAGCAGGTGTTTATACGACTGGATGTAGTTTAGTATGAGTAGATCATAGGAGTAAACTATTTTGCACTATTGAGTTCTCTACACTAACCAGTCAAAAAACATCCAACTTAAAAAAAAGGTGAGCATTTAGCACTAGATTAACTGAAAATATTCATGGATCATATTCCAACTAAAAAAGTTATAGATCATATTTAAGACGAGAGGCGCTACACAGGCCCATGCTCTCTGTCAGCTCGCTAGCATTTACGATAAATATTTACTTGAAGATATGGGGACTACTTTTCAACCATAAGGAGAGATCCACGAAAAAGAAAACCTAGAGTGAATAAGAGAACATCACCTCACCACACAATATTGTGCGAGGAAAAAGCAAAGAAAGGCAAAGAGGGAATAGAGAACTTTCTAGAAGAGAGAAGTCAGTAACTTGTTTTCTGATTTTGCTAGGCTTTCGGTCGAATATGTGGTGCATAGTATTTTGAGGAGAATTCTCTCTTGCGTAAACTTTATCATGTTGGATAAAGCTCTTTGGCTCTATATATATATAGAGCAGGCAATGGCAGTAGAGCGTGACAGAAAATAAGGAGGGGGCCAAAAGCACTACCAATATCCACCATCTGCTTTTGGGACATAATGAAGCTGTTTGCTTAATCTGAATATTAAACAGGGAATTGACACTAGAACAAACAACCAAAGCAGAAAAGGCAGATGAAAGAACTGAAGCCAACGCCGATTCATTGCAACACAGGAAAGAGATATTTTATGCAGAGGCAGCAGAGCATGCTAAATGGTCGTGGATTAAGACATGGAGGAAGGGAAAAGATTCAAAGATGTATGAAGTAAAAGGGGCTAAATATGAGCTAAGCTTGGGAATTAATGCGTATCTCTATTAGAAAAACTGATCCGAAGGAGAAGCCAGGGACATGTTGGACTTTACTACTCTTGGGCCCACCCTTTGTTGCCTAGCAGGTATAAGATATATAGAATAAACAAGAGACATGATACATATGTAACTATGTTATAATTAAGTTTAGTTAAAATGTGGTTTGACAAAGAATATGGTAAACGAAATGTCTGCCACATTGAAAATTTGAGTCCATAACATATAACCATTGGTTAAGAAATTGTCGCTGCCTACAATCCAAATACTTATAAATTTGGAGCATTAGGCATGAAGCTAAGCTCATGGATTATGCTAGGAAAATAACCCATTAAAACCAAGCGATGACAGGTCCTACGTACAACCATGTGAGGTAGGTCCACCAACCATCACGACGAGTAGGATTACAAAGTCCCATTCATCCATTTCTCTCTCGCTATGTTCCATCTGCTAAAGCGCAGAGTCACACACCACCAAACGCCACACTCACAGCCTCACAAACTCGTACACCATGCATGGTCCCACGCATTTTTTCATTAATTTGTGCCCTCGACCGGCCCCACCAAATGGATAATCCTTCTAAATTTTACATAATCTCGTTAAACTTTTCCATATATAGATCCATCATCTGCGAGTCTCGAACCCTACTATTCATTAAAGCATCATACATCGACTTCGCCGTGAAGCCGCCGTGCTTCGTCAGGCACCATCTCACCACATCCTGTTTTGGGTTAAGCTGCAGATGTTGTACATCTTCTAATAGTTCTTGTCACTCCTGCAATTCTACTTCGCCAAAAGTTCTCCTAAAGGACAGATGGTAGGAGGAGTTCCGAAACACCTGCTCCACCGTCCAGCGTTGTTGTTCACAGCATTGGTAGATATGATGGAAACGAACGCTTAAGGGCACTGTACCCAACCAGATATCACGCCAGAAATTCACTGATTGCCCATTATTTACTTGGTAAGCGCTCTCCACCGCAAACCAACGTTTCACCCAGTGTAGGCCTTTCCAAAATTGGGAAGCCTTACTGTCAGATGATTGGAAGAAATCCCCGCCTTCCATGTATTTTTTTCCTTAACAGTTGGCATCCAATGTCTTGATCTCCTCTTTCTAACTCCATAATCCACTTGCTGAGCAAGGCAATATTCCTGATCCTGGAGTCCAAGAAACCCAAACCTCCAAACTCTTTGGGTCTGCACAAATCAGCTCATTTCACCATATGTGATGCTTCCACTTATCAGACACATCTTCCAGAAAAAATGAGCTCGAATCATATCCAGTTTGTGACGAGTACCATTAGTCAACTTGTAAAAACCCATCATATAAGATATTCACTTGGATGTGCGTAAGGGGACGCATTCCAGTGACCGAAGAATTAATTAAGAAAGGGTGGCCTAGGGAGATCGCGTGCCAACTTTGTGGGGAATCTGAGTCTATTGACCATTTATACTTTCACATGCCCTCTCTCGGCATTTTTCTGGTGTTGCATAATGCTGATGATTTCGTGCTTGTGTGCTTCAAGCAGGGGGTGCCAAAGCTAACTATAAGTTCTCGTTCTTGCTGGCCGCGGTAGCTTGGGCTATTTGGACCGCTGGGAATGGGTTTATTTTTGGTAACAAAGTTTGTGCTTCTCTGTTGTATGTTTTACATAAGGCGATTTCGCTCATGATGCAGTGGAAGGCCCTTTTACCAGCAAAACGCTTGGAGGACACGATGAACTTGGTTGCTAGAATTCAAGAGCTGACTCGTACTTTTCAGCCCGCGCGCCAAGGAGTGGGATAGTTTTCTAGTTCTTCTGCCCGTAGTCAAGGGTGTTTGTAATGACCTTTATGTTGTACCTTGCCGTGTGGAGTAGGTTGTGTTGTTACTATATGTAAGCTGGTATCCCTAGCATACCTCGTTATTTTAGTTTTTAATAAAGCTGGGTGGCAAGAACTTTGATCCAAAAATTAATCTCGTTAAAATTTCAAGGAACAGAAGCATACCAAAATCACACTGACCGTACTGTCGTAAAGGATATAGCATTTCCAATTAAAATTACAAGAGAAACCTCTTCTAAAAGAAGGTGAACCACAGAATAAATAAATGTGACTTCCTTGCGTTCATGGAGATAGTGCCAACGCAACTACATCCATGATACACTTGGGGTGCGTTTGGTTGGAGGGCAAGGAGGGATGGGTTAGGGCCATCCAGTTTTTCGTGGATGGGACAAGTCATTTTTTTGTTTGGTTGGATGTATGGGATGAATCAATCTTTTGTTTGGTTGGAGGGATGAAAGTTGAATGGAATGAGCCAATTTAACTTAATTATATTACTTAGTTTCTATTAATAATGATTAATTATACACTAAAGAACACACTAAATACCTACTAATGCTAAACTAGCCATAAACTTACTAATTAATAATAAAATGTATTAATTATCACTGATTATATATACTAATCAACTCACTAATCATATATTAATCAACACACTAAACACTAATTTTACCGTTACAAATACTAATCAATAATAAATATGCTAATTATCACTAATAATTGTTAATTATCACTAATTATTTTCTAATAATCATAATTAAAGAAGGGCGGTAGCCTCATCCGGCCATTTTGACCGGATCTCTCCATTTAGCATATTGAGGGAATATTTCTCTAGAGTGGATAGGAACCATCTCTCTAACCAAACAGAGAAATATCCATAAAGAGGTGGATATCCCTATCCCATCCACCCTCATCCCATGAACCAAACGCACCGTCTACCGCACATGCTGTGTTTTCTCGGAACTTGTTTGTGAACTTAACCACGAGCAGTAATAGTAAATTAAAGAAAGTGAAATATCATTTCTTTCTCGAGAAAACTTTTTTTTAACCCGTAAAATATCATTTCCATTTTGCACTGCGGAGATTTAGCTATAAAAAATCAAGTGCTGTACTCAGATGCATATATATCGCAGTATTTATTACTAACTCTATCATGTGGTAATGTAAGATGGTTAATTGATGTTAATTTCCAAGGGAAATAACGAATAGCACGTGGGAGTCATGGAAGAACATGGAGCAAAGAACCCAGCACCTTTCTTGCAATCAGCGACGCTTTCTCGAGCCTCAACACACGGAAGGGGCAAGGCGAAAACTGGCCGCACACAGGTAGCCAAGTAAGGTGAGAAAGCGTAGCGTTCCTCAAAAGCCTTTTCCAAGTAGACGCACTGCAATCTCAGGAACTACCTACCAAAATGCGCTTTATAATTTACTAACGAGTGCATCACGTACAATGCATGAGCGGTTTCAGAATCGCACGAGTAGTACTTTAGTACAGAGGTATAAAGCTTTTTTCTTGGTTGCTGCGTGGAACACGGTATTTCGAATGAAGCAGTTCAATTTCTGTAAAAATCGGGAAACTTTTACCGCATCCCAGAGAACATGAGATGAATGTTGTTATAAATAGGTATATGTCTGGTTGCCACGAAAAGCATACTAAATGAAAAGGACATGAGGCATAGTCTTAGCAACTAAGAATTATATCACCCCAAGATAGAGCCATGTGTGACATAAGATGTAACAGTTCTCTGTGCATTTGGAACTTGTTTACCTGATGCATCAAGCAGGACTTCATTTTCTAATGGAGAATTACTCCAGGCCTCCAGCTGTCCAGCTGTATGCGTGGAGCCTTTTTCTCCAATCAAAGAATGTTTTTTTTTCGAAGAACATGGCAGGAGCTCTGCCTTTCTCATAGATAGAAAGAACAATTACAAAATAAAGCGCGATATACAAAGGGAGAAGGGGAAACACCGGCAGAAGCCATCGGGAAGCTACCTAGCTAAACTAGGCCCGAGCTAGCACCGAGGATCACCGGCCGAAGCCACAACAGCGAAAACTAAAAAACCTGCAACAAGACCCTACAACGAGCTGCTGGGAAGCTACCTAGCTAAACTAGGTCCAGAGCCAAAACCGACGAGGCAGCAACATTCAACGCCGGCCAGCCCAACAAACACAGAAGAAGCCGGGCTCAATGAATGCCTGTAATGTCATCGTCCCCCGCTCATCGCGCTCACGACCCAGCGGCTTCGACTTCACCTCAGCAACCAAAAAACCATCCCTTCTGCCGCGCTGAGACCAGCCCGCCACGGACACGCTTGCCAGGGCGATCGACACCCGAAAGGGAGGGCCTGCGCCAGAAAGAGGGGCGAGGTCCAGAGACGCCTCTCCGGTACCAAAAGGACCGACGAACGCGCCGCCCAAAGTCATCTGCTCATCAGCTTTGCCAGCTACCCGCAGCCCCAACACCTGTCGTAAGCTGGCCCTCGTGCCGACGTCGATACCGCCAAAACCTAGGACTCCAAGGCGCCGCCCCCAAGGGGGAAGGGACGCTGAGACGCCACCGCCGCCCGAACCAGCAAGCCGGTTCTTCGGATTTCTCCGGGAGATTTGCCGGATGGTGAGATCCAAACGACAGCGCCTTCAACAAGGAGAACGACGCACCAAAGTGCCGTCACTGTCGGCATCCGCCAAGGACGAGGGCTTTCGCCCGAAGATCAACACCACCGGACCCATCGTTAGCAAGCACCGAGGAATCGACAGAAGGGACCAGCGCCGACAGCCTACACCTGTACTTTGCACCTGTACCCTGTACACCGGCTCAGGCCATGCTCACGGCCATCCCCGGCAGCGAAGAACTCCCCCTGTGCAGCCGCACCTGCAGACCCGCATCTGCCCTTCCCCGGGAACCAGAACGCAACAAGAAGAAGAAGAAGAATGCGCAGAACGCCCCTACGGGACCCTAGCCGCTCGGCTCTCCCTGGAGGAGGGCTACAACGCAGCGCAAACAACCGACGCCCGCAACAACAGCCGCACAAGAAAGACCCTGTCTCAACCAACGGCCGGAGCTCCCAGATCTGGCCGGCTGGGCCTCGCGCGCCAGATCCCGCGCCAGATCCGAGCTGCCGGAGCAACGAGGGGGGGGGGCGGCGCAGCGGGGAGAGCGGCGGCGGCGCCAGATCCGGGCGGACTCGCCGCCGAGGCCGGGGCGGGCCGAAGAAGCTGAGGGAGGAGGAGCGACCGAGCGAGCGAGCGAAAGGAAGGGAAGAAAGCCCCGCCGTCGCCTTCCTTGCTGGCCGCGCGGCTTTCCGGCGACGAACTCCGGCGACGGCGCGGCGGGCGCTGGTGAAAGCTACTCCGGCGGCGCGACGGACGGAGCCGCCCCCGAGTCGCCCTAGCGGGGCGACGCGAGGGCTTGTTGGGCCTCTTGCCAATCAAAGAATGTTTTAACAAAGAAGATTTTAATATAGCCATGAATTGATTGCAAGTGTGTTAACGTAGCCTGAAACTAGTTACCAGAGAAGAAAATGTGTTAACAAAAAGACTGCTCCTTCAAAACAAGATTTTCAGATAGCCATGGATTGATTCCAAGTAAAGGAATGTGAATGAAGTACATCGATAATGTAAAAGATTGTAAATATTGATAACATCACAATCACACTTGCCTTCCCACAAAGGCACAAACCAGTGACACAAAAATGGAGAAAAGAAGGGGCGAACGGGAAAGAGGATGAAATGAGTGTGCCAAATTGCCAGTGCAGGCCACTGTCATTCTCTTGTTTTTTCTCGAGAAATTAGCAGGAACGTTGCCTTCAATTAAGAAGAAAAGAGATTAATGTATATGTGGTGCTTGTTTTTGAGGAACAAGCCTAGAAACCTAAGGGATTCCTCAACGGATTACTCCAAAAAAAAATGGTACTCATGTTTTTGGGTTAATGTCATCGATAGCAAGCGATGCCACCTCATGACGAGTGAGCCTTGTAGCATTGAAATTTTTGCGGTTTCTCTCTTTTTCACATGACATAGATCACGTCCCCACTCCTAGTGCGCTTGTTGTCTTCATGGTGTTGCATAGGATATCTGTCCACCATTCGTCCATCGATCCTAGAGTCTGGAGCAAATGTCCTGTCTGAGTGCCAGTCCATTGACTGATAAGGCTCTAAACCACCACCCTAAAAGGATAGTCCTTGTAAAGGTGGTTCACTGACTCCACCTTGCGCAGGCACAACTGACAAGTGGGGTTGTGAGGCCAACCCCTCCTTGCTAGGTTGTTCGCTGCGAGGATGTGACCATGGAGTACAAGCCATAAGAAAATCTTGCATTCAGGTTCCACGTGCGCCTTCCAGATCTTGCTTGGCTCGAATCTCAGGTGGCACCCCTGGAATTGAATTGCATAAGCCGAGCTAGCCGAGTAATTTCTGGATGCCGTCCAGTTCCAGCGAATGGTGTCAAGTTGGTTGGGGTTTAGGCCATGTTCCTGCAGCAGCGTCCATAGATCCACATATTCTGTTAGCATCAACGTACCGTTTAGCCTCATCACAGATTGGATCCATCTTTCTTCCTGCAGCTCAGATTGTATCGTCCTATTTTTTCCTTGAAGCAATGCTGAATAATCCTAGGGCACGTAGTCGTAGGGGCATCCCTCCTATCCAGTTACATGCTAGAACAACGCCTTGCTGCCATCCCCGATGGATATCGTCGTGGAGGCTCTGAAAAGCGCAAGGTCTATGGCATTGCAAGGCAACTTAGTGCCCACCTAGGGACGATCTGGCTCAGTCAATTGGTACCAGGGCCATCGTAGCCTCAGGGATCTACCTAAGCATTCCAGATCCATGATGCCTAGGCCCCTTATCAACCTAGGCTTGCAAACGGTCTTCCAGTTGACCAACGAGTGGCCCCCGCCCGCATGCTCCCTGTCATCACTTTTCCAAATGAAACCTCACGAGATTATTTCCAACTTAATCCAGACTCATTTCGGGATTTGGAAGACTGCCAAGTGGTAGTTGGCAGCGGTCGATAGTACAAACTTCGCTAGCACAACCCTCCCAGCCCTTGTAAGGTTTTTACCTTTCCAGCCGGACAGCCTTGCTCCTACTTTATCAATTAAAGGCTGGAAATGAACCTTTCGTAGCCTTGAATCATACGGTGGTAGACCGAGGTATTTCGCAGGGAAGGAAGCAAGCTTTGCTGGTATGGCGTCCAGGAGCTCATTAAGGTCGATACCTCGCATTTAATTGGGAATATTTCTATTTTTTCTAGGTTTGTTTGAGCCCAGATGCCTCTCCAAAGCAGTTTAGGATGGCAATGATGGCTTGTAGCTCTTCTTTTAGTGGATTTGCAAGATGGTGGCGGCGTCTACATAAAGGGAGACTCTGAATCGTGCAGTCTTAGCTGAAATGGGGTGTAGGATGCCATTTTGGGAAGAAAGCTAAAGAATCCGCTGAAGAAGGTCAATCACGAGAATGAACAACATCGCAAGAGTGGATCCCCTTGGTGGAGACCGCGTGTGTGCCAGATAGGCTCCTCTGGTGACCCGTTGAGGACGACTCTAGAAGAGGAGGAAGCCAACGAGAGGCAAATCTACTCTCGCCACCGGTGTCCAAAGCCTAGCTGTTCGAGTACCTTGAGGAGATATGGCCAGTTGACAGAGTTGAAAGCCTTGGCTTGAGGAAGATCTAGGAATGTGCTTAGAGCATAGTTCTTTTAGCACGTTCTGCACGTGCAGAAAGTTATCATAGATGCATTTCTTTTTTATGAAGGCGCTTTGAATTTTGGAGACCATCATTTCTAGGTAAGATGCCAGCCTGTTAGCCAGGAGCTTGGAGAAAGTTTTGCTAAAGCTATGGATTTGTAAAAGGCCCCGATGAAGCTGTCCGGGCAACGAAAAAAAATGGCCTTTTTGATTTCCAATTCGTCAAATGGTTCTTCCAGCTTGGATAGAAAGCAATATCAGCTTTAGAAAGTTCAGAGCCACATGATAAAATATGCACGAAATTTACTAAAGAGCATGTGCTCCTAGTGTTTTTTCAAAACCCATGACTTTCGCATGCTTCCACTAGGCAAAAGTGTTTGCCTTTTGTTGAGAGCAAAACTAATCATGCCAATTCCCTAGGCATGAACAGATTGCTCAGAACTAAATTTCACCATGCTCCCCAGACAGTTGACAAAATTGGTCTTTTGCATTGCGAGCTATTCACTAGCCAAGGAGCATGCTTGGTTGCTTACCTATGTTGCCACAGCCAATTAACCAGAATGTATGCGCAACAAGAATTTTGATGTGGCTTGGCTCGTTGCCAAGCTTTAGTCAAATATCAAACTTGGCCAAATCGAGACCAAATCCAGGATGCTAATTCATGAGCTTCAAATTTGCCTAATTCTGATATATCGACAAAATTTGTGATGCCCCTATCATACAGCCCATTTATAACATCTACTCGAACACAAATTCTTGTCACTAAATGGTTGATCATGCCATACAACGTGCCCAAAATTCTTCAGAGGGCATCCATAGTATGGTGTACATGCAGCAGAGCTAAAAATTGCCACATCAAACATGCGCTTAAGTTCGTCTTTTCTCTCTGGTGTTTAGCACCTTCACCAAACTCTAGGATGGGTCCTACCACAATATTGGCCGGCGGCAGCCAAGTGCCGACGGGTGGTCTTGCTACTGCGTACTTCTTATGCTCAATTTTTCATCAGGCATCCTATGGCGTGTGGTGGCTCTTGGGCTACGAGTTTTGAAGCGCGGCGACAACGACCAGCTTAGGTGGCCTAAAGGACATCATGCGATTGCGGCATAAGTGCGGTCACATTGATGCACCACGTCGATCTGGCGGCTACAACATGGCTTTCTCAACCTAGATCTGGTGTTGGCATATATTTCTCTACATTGATACTACAGTGTTAGAACATCTCCAAGGATCTCTCCAAATTTACCTTCTTATATCTTTATATGGAGAGCCTCTTTAAGAGATTCCCTCTCCATATCCCTTTGCACTCCAACGGACTCTTCATATCTCACTCTCAATATTCCACTCTCCTTTATTTTATTGATATTCTATAACTAACATAATATTTATAACGGCTTTATTTGTAACGGCTATATTTGTAACGACTATATTTCCAACTGCTATATTTTACGGCTATATTTTCAACGGCCATATTTCTATAACTAACAAAATATTTGTAACGGCTTTATTTTTAACGACTATATTTGTAATGACTATATTTCCAACAGCTATAATTTTAATGGCTATATTTCCAACCGCTATATATACAAAGTCATTCGTCTGGTTGTTCCTCCTCTACCAACCGCAATGAGTTTTCGCAACCACCCCCTGCAATCCCTCTTGGATTTGTCATCATTGTCATCATTTGTAACGGCTTTATTTTTAACGACTATATTTTCAACGGCCATATTTCTATAACTAACAAAATATTTGTAACGGCTTTATTTTTAACGACTATATTTGTAACGACTATATTTCCAACAGCTATAATTTTAATGGCTATATTTCCAACCGCTATATATACAAAGTCATTCGTCTGGTTGTTCCTCCTCTACCAACCGCAATGAGTTTTCGCAACCACCCCCTGCAATCCCTCTTGGATTTGTCATCATTGTCATCACAATTTGTATCAGTTCTATTAGACATCGCAATTATCAACAACAACAGCAACATATCATCATCTCTATCCAATATAATTCATCATACAATATGCTACACCAAAGTTACTGATCTTGCAATTCTACTCTTCCCCCTTACAATTCTCCGCAGCCAAATCTCTAAAATCATTACAAATTTTCCTTTGTCCCCAAATCCCTAAAATGCCTAGAAACTCCTTTTCTCTCCCATCCCATCATTCTCTTCTCTCTCGATCCACCCCATCCTCCTCTTCTCTCCATCTCCTATCGCGTTCGTCCCTCACCCCTCTATCCCCATCCACCTCGAACAACAGCACCCGAGCTCCTCCTCCCCCTCCGCCCTTGCGCCCCTCTCCCCCTCTGTCCTCGAGCTCGCCCCTTCGCCTCCCCATCTGGCCCTCGGCCTCCTCCTCCGGTCCTCCACCTCCCCCTTTGTCCGGGGCTCCAAATCCGCTACCCCATCCTCGAGCTCCAGATTCGTCACCACCTGCTGCTCCCGCCACTGCAGCAGCAATACCCGCCGCCCCTCCTGTCCTCGACGCCCCCATTCTGGAGCGCGCCCAGGACCGCGGGGAGACCGGATCCAGGTCGACCATCCACTGGGAGCGCAAAATGGGTGACAGGGAGGGAGGTGATGGCATCGATGAGCTGAACAGGAAAGAGGGGAGGGAGGTAACCAACTTGTCATGGGTGGAGCGGTCGTTGCTTGATGGTGGGAGGGAAAGCTTCGAGTGCGTCGTTGCTTGATGGAGAGCGCACGGACGCTCTACTTTAGGCGAGCGGCAATGTGCAGATGGAGGGGCCCTACTTTTGGGGAGGCTGATGGCGAAACTGTTGGAGACCGTTTTTCCCTTCCTCGCTATATAATAGGATGGCTAGTCGGGTAGCGAGTCTCTTGGAGTTGCAAAGTAAGCCGACGAGTAGATCGTCAAATCTAGAGTCAGCGGCTACCACTGGGGACACCTCTCTCTCCTAGTGCAACGACAATGCAGCGGAGCAGGTGACGGGGATAGTTCCAGATCCAATTTTTTTCTCGCTTGTTACCAATACCTCACTTGGGAGGGTGCCCCCGTGGTAGCTTGGTTCCGGTTCTAGCAAATGTACATTATCCTCTCTCTTCTTGGCACCACTAAACATTGCACATTGGAGCTGCCCTACCATGGCACCAACTAACCAGGCATTTTCCATGCAGCAACAAACACTCGCCAAATCCAAAAGAAAGTTAGAAAAGGAAAACAAATGTGCGCGTCAGCTATGGAGGGTTCAATTGCCATGCAAGGGGAGTTGAGAGGGACGTAGGGGGCAAAAGCGAGATGGTGGAGAGAATCAAAAAACGCACCCCTGAGGCCACAAATTCAACTTGTGGCTCTCGATCCGTCGGCCCTCCGCCTACGTGGCCCCCGCCCCCCCTTTCTTCCTCCTTAAAACTATCCTCCAATCCCATCCACCGGGAGCAACTCCAAGAAATCAGAACTAAAACAAAAATCTCACTCGATCGTAGCATCGTTGCAAAGCCTGCCTACTTGTTGTTGTCTGCAAGTATAGCACAGTACTGCCGGTGCAAGAAAAATCCAAGAACGCAACCGATAAATAGCCAAGAAACAGAAGAGTTTTGCAGGACAGTGGGTGACCCAGTGAGTGATAGGGCGGAAAGATGGGGCAGTGCAGGGCAGCAGGAGGAGGAGGAGACTGCCTGATCAAGCTGTTCGGGATGACCATCCCTGTGCCGGACGCCGGCGCCGGAGACGCTGATAAGGTTGGTGTTGTATGTGCTATTATTCTTTGTGTTTTATGAGCTTGCATAGTGTCAGCTGGTCATGGGGCAGGCAATCAGAACTCTGTATGGAAATTTGGGAATTCGGTTGGTTTCTTGTGCCTGAGAATTGGTGGTAATAAAGTCTGTTCTTTTGGTTTGGATTTGATCATGGAAAAGAGCCGTATCAGCAATAGGGTCTTAAAGTTTGTCCCCTTTGAGGGTTTCAGGTGGTGAATCTGTTTCCCTTTTTCCCTGCCTATTTCAGGAGAGATCAATGTAAGCAGGCATGTTTAGCTTCCATTAGCAAGAAAATTCTCCAAAGTGTCTTCGTTTTTACTTCCTCATCAAGTATAGCAGTGTTTGTGTTGTTCTTTTAATAGCAGTTTCTAGTACAGGATTTAATTGTCTGAAGACCTGAACTTCGTGAAGCCTTTCTTTGCCTCTTTCAGTTGGCCCTTTTGGACTCGCCTCTTTCAGTTGGCCCTTTTGGACTCCCAAGGATTTTGCTGAAAGTAGCTAGTGTATCTTAGGGTGTGTTTGGTTTGAGAACGAAGTGGAATAGAATGTCATGGTTCAATTCCTCCGGAATGGGTCGATTCCGTTTCTGTGTTTAGTTGGGGAGAATGAAGTGGAATAGAATGGTTCCATGTAGTTCCACCAATTTGGAGAAACCACCTAGTTCAGCATCTAAGGAGTATATTCTCTTTAGGAGAATCAGTGGGTTCCGGTTCCCTCTCCAACCAAACACAGGAATATGAGCTAGATGTAGAACCAACCCATTCCATTCCACTTCATTCTCAAATCAAACACACCCTTATTTAACCTACAGGACTCCGGAAGTTCAGATACATCTGAGTAGATCAACCACTACAAATTACAGCACCCTAGCTTCTCTTCATAACCTAGAGTTCAGAACATGTGGGTTATAAAGTATCAATTACATCACCGTGCTCTAGTATTTGTAGAGATATTACGTAGAATTGGGTTAGTAACATATTAGAATATAAACAAGAAGCAGACTTTGTCAAAATTTACACTTAGACTTGGGAAAGCGAGTGCAGTCACAGGTCACGAGGTGCAACAACCTGAATATATCCTGTGGGCGTGAACTACTAATCCCCAACAATAAAATTGCAAATTTGAACTCTGTCCAAGAACTCAGCAAGATTCTCTGCATGTTTTCAGGACCTTCAACACAGTGGCAGCAGCACGACTGGACCGAAAGTACAGGAAAACATCCCTCAGGACTCCACGGGTTCACATCCACAGCTGGAGGTCGCGGATAGTGAGGACTCATCTGCTGTCAAGAACTCATCAGCAGATCAAGAAGAAGAACAACAGGGTGACTCGGCCAACCAGAAGGAGAAGCTGAAGAAGCCTGACAAGATCCTGCCGTGCCCCCGGTGCAGCAGCGTGGACACCAAATTCTGCTACTACAACAACTACAACATCAACCAGCCCCGCCACTTCTGCAAGAATTGCCAGAGGTACTGGACGGCTGGTGGTGCCATGCGGAACGTGCCAGTAGGTGCAGGCCGCCGCAAGAGCAAGAGTGTAACAGCCGCTTCCCACTTCCTTCAGAGGGTCAGGGCTGCTCTGCCCGGCAATCCACTCTGCACCCTGGACAAGACCAATGGCACAGTGCTCAGCTTCGGCTCCGACACGTCCACCTTAGACCTCACAGAACAAATGAAGCACCTAAAGGAGAAGTTCATTCCGATACCCTGGATTAAGGACACCAATGACCTGTCAGTGGGGTCTTGTGCTGACGGATCAGCAAAGTTAGCAAACTCGAACCAAATGAACTCAAGGGAGAAAGTTACAACTGATAAATCCGCAAATTTTGCACACCATCCATGCATGAACGGGGGAACCCCAACCATGTGGCCTTTCAGTTGTGCATCATCACCTGCTTATGATACCTCAGGCGTAGCAGTTCCTTTCTATCCAGCTGCTGCTGCAGCTGCTTACTGGGGTTGCATGATTCCAGGAGCTTGGAGTACTACATGGCCGCCGCAGTCCCAGTCTCAATCTGGCTCATCACCTAATGCTGCTTCTCCAGTATCCACAATGTCCAGTTGCTTCCAATCACGAAAGCACCCTAGAGATGATGAGGAGGAAAGAGATGCCCAGGGTAATGGCAAGGTGTGGGTGCCGAAGACAATCCGGATCGATGACACAGATGAGGTGGCCAGGAGCTCTATCTGGTCGCTTATTGGGATCAAGGGTGACAAGGTGGGGACAGATGATGGCAGAAGGTGTAAGCTTGCACGGGTTTTTGATCCAAAGGACGAGACAAAGACGGCTACTCACAGAGTGATCAATAGCCTGCCATTGTTGAAGGGGAACCCAGCTGCACTGTCGCGTTCAATGACCTTCCAAGAGGGATCTTGAGCACCATCAGGAAAAATGTTCATGCTGCCTTCTGCTGCTATAAAGACCATGTAGCATGATACAGCTTAAATTTTGTACATTAGAGGACTGTAAACTAGGTAAAGGAAATGGACTGTACAACATAGCTGCAACCGGACTCTGTAGCTGTATTAGATAACTTGTAGATAGCTATTTGGTTCGGGGAAAGATTGGGAGATGAAATGGATAAGTAATATAATATAATGATTGGAATATTTGGCCCAAAAAAATCCTTTCTGCAATAGTATCCGAAAAAGATGATTGCTGTCTGATTCCAGCATATATCCAGCTTGTTTCCATTTGTCTATTTCTTCTGGTACTAGAATTTGAATAGACAGAAGAAACAGCATCTGATTTATATGTTAATTTATCTGTATATTTCTTTCTCCGTTTCTTTTCCTTTGTTTCTTTCTTCTTTTTAGTTGAGATAATTGGATCATGAAAGTGATGCAAAAAGTGGAGGAAGGCACAGAAGAAAGAAAGAAAGCAATAGACAACTACTGGATGTCCCACTGACCTTAAATGTGAGAGCGGAATATATTATCTCCTTCACACACACTGCCAACTGTCCTGCAGAAAACTATAACCAATAAGAAAAGATCAGCAGAAAGAAAAGTTTTAAGTCCGTGCAGGTTTTCATATGAAAATCTGGTAGGTGTACTTCAGTAATCAACATGTTATCATGAGATCAAGAAGACACATCAGGTTCTGATAAAAGAATAGTCTCTGATTAGGCGAAAGGTGATTGTTTCTGTAATTCCCAAGAAACTAATGGCATGGTGAAATTCCATTTTCCATAATTCATAAATATCAAAGGAGAAGCATATAAAATATGGATAATTTGATATTTGTTCAATTGTTCTGCTCTTTATGCGTTGATATGGCAGACAAGTTTGTTCATAGTATTTCTCATTTGCAGATATATGTGTGCATAAATATGAATGAAAAGTTTTACCCATCATATCATGAAATATAGACTGGTCGTCCTAAAAAAGCATAGATTGGTAGATATTACCAAACAAAAATTCCTATCTGTTAGGTAACATCCCAGCTTTGAAATGTTTAAAAAACATGCATTATTGCCACCATTCATGCTGCTTTTCAATCATTGGCATCTGGCAGTGCCACTTCCACTTACACTATTGTCAACCAATTTGACCCTCAAAGTATGGTTGACCTTTAATCAAACTTCCACAGTGCATCTTGTTTCCAGTCTATTGATTATCAGAACACACAGAAAGTTTGCATCCCCTCCCTTCCAAAGAAAACCCCAGGTAGAGACATAATCAAAATTCAAAAATAAAGTTAGATGAAAAAGAAGCTTAAAACTTTTCTAACTAAGCATGCTTCTGATGATCAATCTTCTGACGATTTTCCTCTTTGAGTGGTTTTCTGGTCACATGCTTATATGATGTGTTCAAAAATATCTCTCTTTATTTTTCTTAATACAACATGACAGGAAAATAACCATATTTTCTCAACCATTGGGAGCGCACCATGCCTATCCATGTGACTTTCGGCCAAGTTATGAAACAAGTGAAGCAATCCCTTGTGACCTTTGAAGGTCAAACCCAACAAGCAGTTGCCTTTTGGTGTCTACACATCATTGGCAGCTAAAGCCTTAAGGACATTAACTTTACCAAACTTTTGTAGTGCAGTTTCCATCAAACGCACGTAATGCAAAAGCTGCACTAGAGTGCTAAAGTGGACACATTGTTCACCAGGAGAATACCTACTTTCTAATCCACAGCCCACACAAAGTGTTTAACAGACTCATCATATTGCTTTTGAATACTATTTTATGTATGAATTGAAGCTTAATAACAAAGCAAAAATAAAAGGAAAAGATACATGATAGTGAGATTTCAACGTACCCACAATGTACACAGTTAAGAGCATTGAGCATGCCATCCACAAAAACAGGAAGCAAAGTAAGCGTGCCAAGTAAGCTGATGAATCTCTTTGAGTGTTTGACTACAATGAAACAACTGGAAAATGCAATTTTGAAAATATTTTAATTCCATACATACCTATGCATGAACAATAAAAGAAGAACTTAAAAAAACAGCAGAAGTGTGGTTTCTTATACTATTAGTGTGTATCATCATTCCTAATGTTTTTCTAGATCTAGAGCATCAGATGGCTTATACAAGGTTAGATTTTTTATGCTAAACCCCAATATTACGTTGGTGAAGAATTGAGATTTCACATAATTAAGTGGTTCATGGTTTTCCCCACGTTTCCATTTAACATATGAAACAATTCTGTAGTTAGATGGGAAAGGTGTAACTTGCCTATAACTTCAGGACCTTGTCCGGCATATCTCCTTGGACCTGCCAAGTAATCTCGTAGCATATTTCTTTTTAGAGTTTTTTTTTAAATTAGCATGTAAGATTCAGATCTAAATTTTAAACAGCGAAATACATTATACATGTGGCATGGTGTTCTCAAAAAAGAAGAAATACATCTCAACATGCTGACTTCAGATGAACTGATTTAGTTTATCAACAAACAATGAACATATCAAGAATAAATATGCCACTAGCACTTGAATATCTTAACATATGAAGCACAGAACTATTCATACTATTAAAAAATGACAGCAATGTATTATATTTTTGTCATTTTATGTATCTCAAATAATAATAAAACATGAGGTCGATTACACTATACCCTGATTCGAATACTGGAGTTAAATTGTAATCAGGTTTGAATTCTCAGCAGCAGTGTAAAAGTGTAAGGATTTCAGAAAGTACTAACAAAATCACAAAACAATCAGCCATTGTGGCTCCAGTGGCATCATCATGCCTTGGGTCTGGATATTGCAATATATGTGTGTTGTGAACTAAGATCATACATCTCCGCGCCTCCTCATCCACTCGTACATCTGTGGATAAAAATGTTAGATCAAACAATTCGCATGGAAAGGTTGTATTATCTGTGTACACAATCCTGCACGCAGTATATGCTGAAAAGTAGGAGAAATGGGCACAAATGCGATGTCGCAATTAAAGCAAAGGCATGATACATGCTTGTGCTGACCACACTTTTGAACTCAGGTATTAAGTACAAAAATAAAAATCCCTGAATCAGGATTTGGGATCTTTGCCCATCATCCTGTCAACCGCAACTAAGATGGCACAGCTCACATAACATTCCTGAACGGTCAATCCTTGGGAAAGTGGATGACGATTGCATAAAAGCTTTTCAAATACATTGTGTGATGAATTATTTAAGAAAAGAAGTCACCATAAGTCTATGTGTTTACCATACCAGAGACATTAAATTGAACACACTGACTTATCAGCAGTCACTTATCTGGATCCCAACATTAAATCAAATTGACATTCTTCCTATGTATAGTTTTTTATCTCGTTAGTATCTACAGATAGATCATATGATGGTGAGAATTCCATGCTATAGAACTGGTGTAACAAGAAAAGGTACTGAACACAAATGATATCGGGCTGCAAAATAGCATAGATTCTATTTCTCTGATAATTCACTTGAAGTACCAAATTACAGACAAATGATATTAAACATATTCGGCACAGACATCAACCAAAATTTCTCCTCTCAGATTTATGCAACTGCTGAACTGGTTAACATCGCACATCAGATATATCCCCTTTCTTCATTGTATTCTGCAGCCCCCTGAATCTGGCCCTCGTCGGACATTCCCAAAGGCAGAGAGTTCAAAAAGATCCATATCACGTCCTGCAGATATCAGATAGATTTACTTAGCAAGTTGGGTTCCTCAATATTTGAATACTGTCCTCAAAGGCTGCTTCACTAAAGGCAGCAGGCCCATTTAAGATAGATATCACTTACCTGAAACCCGACAATATGAACTCTTCTGTGCAAGTTCAGATTTGGATATCTCAGTTTTGTTCCCTTTAGATCGATTCACAGTAGCCTGCAAGCAGGAATCAATATATCAGTCGTGCCTTGTAAAAAGAACTGGTACACATCACAAGTAATCATATTAGCAACTACTTCAATAGATTCATGGCTGAAGAAAGAAACACGCTTGCACAAACAACATGCAAACAGGTGGGCATATCATAGGAAGTTCGGTTCTGTCAATTGCCTAGAAGCAACAACCAATTTGTATTATCTTATACTGCTCGAAACATAGCACATTTTGGTACACGATGTAGACTGGAATGATCGAACAGGGATTAGATGCATGTACCTGCAAAACCTGGCAGTTCTCCAATGTGCTCTTCCCGCCCTGTCAATTTAAAAGGATCAGTTCTACAACACATCACAAAACTACATACTACCATGCAAAAGCACCAAAATCATTCAAATGCAAGACGGCAGTGAATCTGCACTAAAGATGTAGTGCTGTGCTACTCTCCAGGAACCACTGAAAATCTCCCGGTTTCGGCAATTCGCGTCACCACGCATCAAGCAGACATCATGCTCAGAGTTTTGATGAACTGGTTAGGAATTGGGGGTTGGTGTTGGGACCTTGGAGTAGGGGACGATGTGGTCGTAGTCGTGGCAGAGGCAGCCGGGGCAGCCGACGAGCTTGCGGAAGACGACGTTGCCGAGCGCGTCGCGGCGCCACCTCTCCGGGTCCCGGCCAGGCACCGTCTCCGCCTTCTCCCAGCACTGCTGCTTCACCGCGTACGGGAAGCTCCGGGGCTCCGATGCGGAGGGCGGAGGCGCCGTGAGGAGCAGCTCGTCCAGGTCGGCGGCGGCGGAGGCGGAGGCGGAGGCGGAGGAGCGCGGGGAGGTTGGCCGGGGCGTGGCACCGAAGGAGTGCGGTGGCGGGTCGGCGTGGCGCCGGCGCATCGGCTTGCGGCCCACCATTATCTCTACCTATCTCGAGGAGCCGCTGTGTGGGTGCAGGGATTTTCCGGGGTTTATTTTGATCTGTGAACTTGCAACCTCATGATTTCTGAGAGACTGCCAGGTGGGGTCTCTCCCGATAAGATGGGGAAAGTCTAAAGGAATCTACTAGTTTACTTCTGTTTTGAACGTGGAACTAGATGGAATCCCCGGGCGTTGCCGCGGTGTAAAAAGAAACATATCAAGCACTACTCCTGAGCCATAACAGCCCTTATAAAAGGCAACACTCGTAACAGATAACCATGTAGTAGTTCAAAAATCATTAAGTTTATGGATGCACTCTAAAGTGTACTTACATGCATCACACTTTCTCGCTGTGCAGGGAACAGACTCTGCTAAATACAGTTTGTATAATGTTGTATGGAGTGATTTTCTGATATTCTAGCTGATGCTTGTGCAAAACTATATACGCAGAAAATATACCTGGTGCCACAATAATGATCCTGTATCCATTTCATATGAGAAAGGTAAAGTAATTGAATATGAGACAACGTATGTTTAAGGAGGATAGTGTTTACTATAATTTTATATGAATAACAAAGGTGCATGCCTTCGATCTGTAGTTAAGGCTAATTGATCATTTAAGAAAAGACTACGGTGGATTAATGTGATTTTTGGTATACCAGAGTTATTAAAGTGGGGCAACATATTTACTAGCTTAAGTAATGTCATTAATATATCTCACTATATCTCTCGAGCAGCCACCCATACGCAATCACTCCCTCCATCCACAAATGTAAAGCGTACACGGAATTTTAGGTTCATCTTTGACCAATAATTAAACCAATACTATTGAATTATATGACATAGTAGTGGTATTATTAGATTCATATTCAAACATATTTTCAAATGGCATCGCTTTTGTAATATATAATTCAATATTATTGGCTTAATTGTTGGTCAAAGTTGAACCTAAAATTCCGTACACGCCTTACATTTGTGGACGGAGGGAGTAGAACTGAGCCGGTTTAGCCGATGCATCGACCTAACAACGTCTCCTTACATCCCTGAAACTAGACAATTGTGCCAGATTATGCTTGGGGCATGTTCTGGAAAGTAAATTTATGCTTGTAGAGGAATCACCCTCGGTGCATACTTCCCCTTCTTCTTTTCTTTCTGCATTTTTGTGCAAATATAATGACACCTTTGGTAGTGTATGTGCATGATAATGATGGACCAAGACAAGCTGTTGTTTTGATGGTTAGTGGAGATATGTGGTTGTACGTCCTACTTATTAGAGATGTGTGTCTTACCAAGACGGATTATTCTTTCAGTAATAGACGACGTATCCGCTGAAAGTGAGGTGTCTGTGGTGATTTCATCAATTTTTAACCTCTATAACTCCAATCTTTGGTAGATATTGTCTCATATGTCGTATGATGCTGGTGTGTATATACATGTGTACTTGATGTTTCTTGAAAAATGATGATGATGGACCCTTCGTTTCCTTATATGTTTATATCTTTTGGGTAGTGATCGAGTTGTATTGTCCATGATAGTGTGTTGCATCACAGACTTGCTATTTTAAAAGAAATTATGTTACATTCAGCTATTTAGTTATCGTTTAAATCTCGAAGCCATACGAAGCATGGCACTTTTTCTTTAAGCAATCAATAGATTTTATTAATTAAATAAAAATAGTACGACGGATTCAAGAAACTGGAAGGAACACGAAGGCCGGGGGGGACGCGGGCGTCTGGCACCGGACCACATGCCGTAGCGGCTCTTTGGCAGCCGGGGCGGGGCCAGGCGCGCGTGCGTGATGCTACGAAATCACGCGGCCGCGGCCGCGGTTGCGTTGCTCGGCCCGGCCTAGGCAAGTAGATGGTACGGTCAAAACGTACGTGGTTCCGGCACGATACGCCGTGACGATGACATAAATCACTGACACGGCTCGGGCGCGCATGCACGCCGCCATCACCCGACCCCATAAAATCATTTCGAAAGCTCGAATCTTCGCACCTGCGCCGACTACGTATCATGGAGGGATCCTTCCTCGCGTCCTCCTTCCATCCCCCTGCCGTCGATGCCCCGCCTCGGTCCTCCTCGACAGGACGGCCTACTTCGCCGGCCGCGACAACGCCACCACTGCCGACGCCGTCACGAGCACCGGACCGACCCGCCTGCCGTCTCCCACTTCTGCGTCCACGGCCCCGGATTCCACCGCGACGACTTCGGCGGCGAGCCCCGCGTCGTCTCCTCGGCCAAGGACCTCGCCCTCATCCGCTTCGCCTTCACCGTCGGCCTCCGAAGCACCCGCCGAGATTTCCACCTCGCCGAGTACTTCGTCTACAAGGCCGCCCCCGACAAGCTCCCGTCGCTCACGCCGATCCCGACCACTCCCCCGGGCACCAATAACTCACCGTACGCCTGCATCTTGCCGTGCGATGACGACGACGACGGTGAATTCCTCCTCGCCGATATCTCCATGACAAAGCCCTTCTCGACTACGACTTCCACGTCTTCTCTTCCAAGACGGACAAATGGACCACCACGCCGTTGCGGCTGCAGACATCTCCCGGAGTCAGCGACGAGGACCTGCGCAGGGCTCTGCCCGACAAGGTGATCGCGCTTCGAGGAGGCGCGGTGGGCTGGGTCAACCTCTGGCGGGGCATCGTCTTCTGCAACGTGCTTGACAAGAACCCCGTCCTCCGTCTAATCCCAATACCCAAGCTCGAGCTCACCGAGCAACGGGAAGGCGACCCTCGGTCGATCCGGGACGTCGCCTGCCGCAATGGCTTCATCGAGTTCGTCGAGCTGGTCCTTCGTTCCGTAGAGGTTCTCATCCACAACAAGAAGAGCTGCAAGATGATGAAAGATCTTGACACCGTGCATATCATCTACGACTCGGAGCTGCTCTTCCACAACGATGATGTCCGTGTCAACCCCGTGGAAACCACTGTGGTCGCTGATGGTTGGAAGATCCGGACATGTTATAGGCACACTTCTTGGGACTATTGGCGCAAGGGGCACACTGTTGATGTTGATGTTATCTCGCCCGATAACCCGAGGCATTATATGTTGCTGACTGAGCTGTGTGATGCTACTGCTGGAAGGTGGACATGCACTGAGGAACCTTTGATCAGCTTACCCGACCCTGGGCATCCATGGCGACGACGTTGTTTACCTCATGTCTAAGGTGATATTCCATGGCAAAAACGCATCGATGATTGGTGTTGACCTTGGGAAGAAGACGGTGGAGGTGCTTCTACCAGTTTCTTCCGGGAGAGTCAGTTATTTCGAACTGGACTTCCTCCCCCGTACATTCTCCGACTATCTGAATGCAACTCCAAGGGAAGTTTCCTTGATTATGTTTGCATAAGTTTGTGCCGTGAACCTCCGTACACAATGACGGAGTACATATTTGTCAAACTAATTGTATAATTTCCAAGTTCTCCCCTAATTGTTTTACCGATGACATCTTTGCTTTCTTGTTATTTGCTTAAGGTCATGTGCCGAGAGAGTCATCTCTGCACCAAATGGGCCTCAGAATTGTGTGTTCAGTTGTCATCTTTCATCGGGCTGTAGTATTCAAAACAATCCGGTATACTGTACTCATCTTTTGGCTGTAGAGTCGTCAAATTCCACATCTCCATGCAATAAGATTTAGCTATGCCATTTTACAGCCACCCGAGCAAATCATGTGGAACAATAGCTACTACAATGGGAGTTCCTATGGATATGTTGATGGCGCACACCAGGCTACAGCTACGGCAACTACCAGCGTCCACCACCCCCACGGCCGCCCAGTTTGCCACTCCTGCATCCACTATGACCTCATCAGAATCAGGTAGGTGATCATTGACAAAGCCTGTGATACGGTATTGTCCTTTTTTTTTACCCCAATGTTCTTCTTTTACTCAATATATTTAACCATAAAAATATTGGGAGTTAGCATACGTTTAAATCTTTCAAGTCATTGTTTAAAAGAAAATCACAAAATACTTACTCACCATGGTCCCATGCTTGCTATAAATTACAGCTGCCAATGTTACCCTTAGGAGGCTCAGTTCGTTCAACTTCCATGTATTGTAAATGCTTGGGACCTTGTTACGAGGCCTGAAGTTTGGCAAATTAAACTCTATGAGATCAGCAATTAATCATACAAAAATGTTACGTGTAATGATAAGGAACTATTTTTATTTCTATACCAATAAAAAAAAGTACGAGTTGGACTGGGATATTTTTTATCTCAGTCATCTGAAAATATTTATCTTAGTTTTCATAATTCCCATCTAATGGATGTCCACAAAATTAGATCCTCCCCTAATCACTCTTATACTCATTACATAATTGATCCCATTAACAACCCAATTTCCACCTCTATTTCCTCTCCTCCCCAGACGTCAGGAGCAGCTTTTCATATCCCACGGCATGAAATCGTATGACACCTCTAGATGCTCTTTCATCCTTTTATTAGAATGTTTCCAATCCCAAGAACTGTACAACTTAGTAAAAATATTATTGTAAATGTTACCAATACATTTGTATTGTTTTGATCTAAAACTGAAGGATGAAGATTCAGTGCATTCATCTTCAAATTCAGATGAAAATATATTTCTCTTGTTTATTAAGTTTCATGGATAGATTTGTCAAATATGCCTTATCATGAGGTGAATTTTGTATGTCTTGATGCTTTATTAGTTGTATATTTAATGCTTTCATTACGACATATTGAATGTAGTGTGACTTAATTTACACTTGTTATTATGTGCATTTAACGTACACAATTGCTAGTTTCTCTAAAAAAGAAGACAAGGGACTATTTTCCAAGTTGTGACTCTGGTAGCTCTCTTCACCAGTCAAATTTGAAAAAAATACTAGACCTTCTCTTTAGCATCATTAATTGTCAGCAGGGATAGTATTGAAGTAACAAAAATTATGTTCAAAACTGCATCGTGTACTGATATGCCAGATAAATATGAAAACGCTCACCTGATCTACGGAGAATTCTTTAGGAATTGCCAAAAGTATCTAACTTATAAACAGAACCAGCTCATGATTTAAACATGTGAACTTCCAAAACGTTAGTACTTATCTTCACGAAAGCCACTGTGCAGTGTGCATGCACTAAATAGTAATGTGATTTTAGTGAATGTGATGTATGTTATGGCTCTTACTAAAATACATGTTGCTTTTGCTGAAGGATGTGTCTATCCGCCGGTGAACGCGCAATCGACGTATGGCCAACTATGGCTCTCGCTGCCGCTGGGGCTGGCGCCGCCGCCCTTGGTCCCTTTGATGCCTCTGGTGTCGGCGCTCCGACCCTTTCCCCACCACGGCCGTTACTGCCTCCTGCAACGGCTGCCAGCGCTGTTCCTAACCGGGGTCAATTCTTCTGCTGTTTTTCTTCCTCTCCCCTCATAATTGGGCTTAGCTTGTTTCTCACCGGTGCTACACCGGCTTGTGCAGACTCTTTATTAACATGAAAAGGCAACGGCCTTTCGTTATAAAATGAGAAGAAAAGAAAAGAAGATTTGTATTGTATGGGAGGAAAGGAAACCTAACTAAGGAGAAGCCTGATTAAAAGACAAGAAGAAAGAAAGCCTAATTAGAGAGGAAAAGATAGATATCGAATTTTAGTGTTGATACAGCTCTTAGCGTTGAACCCAAGAGAAGCTATGTCTTTTCTCTCATAAATATATTAAATGACATATCTTTTAGATACAATACTAAGGCATAATTAAAAAAATAAGAAGAAAGAAAGCCTAATTAAGGAGGAACGAGAGATATTATATCTTAATCTTGATACAAGTCACTAGAAAAATTATCTAAATACATATTTAATGCATATGATACAATTTTAGATATAAAGTATTGGAATTGTTCCGACGGAGCTGTAAGTAACTTCACCCGGAAGTTCGCCATTCTTTAGAAGATTAATTAACACAGTCTGGGACGTTTTTTCCAGACTGATGCGCGCGTGATTTGCTTCAGTTATTGTCAGCTCCTCGGAAATCTGTAATCAATACCCAGCTGAACTGCTGGATTAATAAGGTAGAGACTGCTCTACCTTTGTCCTAAATAAAACTGCTGGATTACCTTTTGCTCTCCTTCAATCCTGCTAGAGAATAAAAATGAGAACAAGGAGGTTACTGTGTGAATGTCGTTTTCTAGAACGTTCTGGAATTACCAATTCTGCTGTTCAGGGACCTGCAAAGTTTGAGGCGCCAGGCGTTCGAAATAACCGTTCACCCAAGCAAGTTTACATAATATTTGAATCAGGCAGTCTTACCACTATGAATATCTTCATATTAGTATGTTGAGGTTGCTCAAATAAATCTTCTTCTCTGGGGGAATGGCTACTTCAGTGGAGAGAAAATGCTGGGGGAAAGAGGGAAAATTCATGTGGTGTTAAAGTAAGTTATCATCATAAGTGAACATTATATAGTTTTCTTTTCAAGATTACGAACCCAATCATGCCCTCAATCATACAAAAATACAAGATGCCATTTCTCTTTCATTATATTACTAAGTAACATTGTACCTCAACTCACAAGCAATTTATTCCCCACTATATCGTTTTGTTCTCTAAAAAGACCATCAGATAAAGCGCCAGGGCAAAAATATTACACATTTTTGCAAACTTGACAAAACCAAAGAAGCCTAAACTAAATTTGCTGAGCTGTTCTGTGTTGTGACACAACGCAGGCAGAGGTAGCAGTTCTTCTTCAGGCCTTGATACAACACTGGAAGTAGCTCAGGAACTTCTTCCTTCCCTGCATCAACAATTCAAGGTCACTACTTGCAGACATCAATCAGTGTTATACAATAAAATTTATGACATATACTTATAGTTAAAGCTAATCATGCAACCATTTTTGTGAATTAGTTAATCGCGCAGTTTTGTATCTGATACATCAAAAGTACTTAAACACTTGAGTATACGACAGTAACAGTATTGGATTTCTGAATGTTACTTGGCAAATTATGTTCGTGAAGGAATTGTCTGACTTGTGGACATTAGCTTTATTGGCAGTTAATTTCTCCATTGTCACAAGCAACAGAGTAAGCAAATAAAATTATACCAAGATGCCACCAACTTGCACCAAACTGTGTTAGGTCGTTGGTAACTAGTGCTCAGTTTCTTCAACCGTATTTTCCCACTCTTCATCACACCTACAGCCTTTACGCTGCTTATCTTCCCAGCTGACTTAACTCGTTATTGGTCCCTTCTAATGATCTTTCGTCCGCTAGAATTCTAACATAATTAATTGGATGTGCCGTGTACAATGACATAATGCATATCAGTTATCACTTCATCAGTACAGCCCTTCAGAGGCATAGTGGCATAGAGATATGGAACATGTGAGTTGTGACAAAGCACTACATGCAAAAGGTTGGAATGGGCGGTGCTATGGCTTGATATATTCGCTAAACTACCTATAGCTGTTGAACCGACTCCACTGTCGATGCGGGTAGACAGACAAGGCCATAGACTTGGATAGGGCCCATCATAATCATCTAAACTTGCTTAATCATATACTCCACTGTCACAGAGGATTTCAACTTTTGAGTGCCCGTACTACTTTTCTCCACTTTACACTTTACCATAACAAGTTTAGTACTTAGAACTTCGAAGAGTCATCAGGCAAATGCAGAGCTACAGAACGGCTATCAGCATGTAAGTTGTAAATAAGATGCCCTTTCACTCGTCTGTCCTTCCTTTCCTAGCCTTCTCTGAGTTAGTACAGGAAAACATGCTGCTAACTAAGACATGAACTAAAAGGTTAGTACTCCAATACACTGGTGCTACTACTTGCAATCACTCTCCAAATCGAAATGCTCTGCTCGACCGTCCACGGTCAAATTATCCGTGCCTTGGAATACGAGTTTGACCCAGAAAAACCTCATGGCTGTCGTTCGCTAACTTCGCAATTAAGAAACAGCAAGCAAAACTATTATACTATAGTACTATCTACGGTTCGCTGCTGTTAGCGAATGTTTTGCATGCGTATGTACCTAGTCACGGCACGTTGTGCCGTTGCTATTTTTGTGCCACGTATAGCTGTATACATGAAGTTAGTTAAGAGTTTGGCACTCGATGCATGTATATGGTCGTATAAGTATCGCGTTAGATTTAGATCAATACAACATACGTGTGTTGCATCTCATCTCCTCTCAACCTTCTACTGCTGCTTACTGAAGTGCTATGCATACGTGCTGTTTGACATGCGTAATGCTACATCCAAGAACTGGATTTGCCACTCGCCCCTTTAATAATTTGCCTTGTCGGTTTGACTCAGTACTAGTTAACTCTTTTTCGGATTAACTAATAGATCGAGGTAAATTTGCCTCCGGTCTTAAAAAAAAAGTACTACTCCCTCCGTTCCAAAATATAAGTTGCGCACGTATTTTAAGATTTACTATTAGATTTATAATATTTTGATTATGTGATATAAAAATGATATTATTGGATTCGTTTTTAAAAGCACTTTTTAATGATATCATTTTTGTATCATATAACTAACATATTATGGACCTAATTATAAATTTTGAAATACGTGCACGACTTATATATTTAGCTAACGCAGAAAGTCCAAATCTTTGATGACTTCTCGTAGTCATAGCAAATTACGAAGTCGACCAGTAAGTAGGGAAGACGAGCTTACCGTTGGGAAGTCGTCGCGGCCGTGGAGTGGCCGGCGGTGGTCGTTGGCCTGCCGTCCGAACTTGGGCTGGGCCTGGGCAGGCTTCTGCTGCTGCTGCTGGTGGGCGAGGAGGTCATCGTCGCCGCCGAGGCTGGCGCGGGAGAGCTCCTTCTTGTTCTGCTTGCGCATCTCCCGGATCTTGGAGAAGTCCATGGAGTAGTCCGGCATCGCGCCGTTCTTCATGTCCCAGTCCCCGAATGCCGGCACCGTCATCCACGCGTTCACCCCCGCCACCCCCTCCCCCTGCAAACACGCACGCGGCGCAGCAAAAATCTCTGAGCTTTTCCCGAAACGGATCGCAAAAGAAAGAAATTGAATCGGAGAGATGGAGATTGCTCTTACCTCCTTGTGGTTCTCCATTATGATCTCTCTCTCTCTCTCTCTCTCTCAGAACTGATACTTTCTTGAGCTCCTGCCTTCTTCTCTGCTGCTGGAGCTAGAGCTGTGCAGCAGATTCAGCAGCCACCACACCACAGCACAGTGCTGAACTTGTCTCGCTCGGAGAGGTAAAAACGTGTGGAGAGAGACTGGACAGAAGACAGAGATCGATAGAGCTGTACTTATATAAGTTGACGACGAAAAAAGAAAAAGAAAAAAGAATCAATTTCCACTCCACACCCAGCTGGGAATTAGCTAACGGTGGGCGCCCACCCTAGCCAAATCTCAGGGGCTAAACCCTCTGCTAATCAATCTCTTGTCTTTAATTTCGTGTGTGATTAGGCTATGAATGCTAATCGCACCTAACGTTGTACAGCACGCATCTGCAAAGGAGGCTACAGCTGGTGATGCGTTGATGTGTGTGTAATTTGCTGGGCCCACCAACCAGTGGGAGGCTAAGCTTCACACAGCTTTGGGATGAGCTCGACAGTACTGCCTTTTCCGGGAGCAAAGAAGGCGGGCAAGAAAAATCGGCGACTTCCTGTGTCCAGCTGTGCAGATATATTGGAAAAAAACACTGCAACGTTTGCATCTTTCTTTGCATGGCTGCAGCTTGCAGAGAATGTATTCTGTCACACATCGGTTAGGGTTTAATGAGCTGGCCAAAGGGTTTCTGTCATATGAAATTCCAATATATGCATAAGAAACGTTTCTGGAGTAATCATGGAACCGTGGTAGACACCTGTGATCGAAGAGTTTCTGTTACTTTCTGGTGGATTTTCTTAGTATGTAGACTTCAGAGTAAGGGACTTGGTTGCAAAGGCACCCGGAGCTTTGTTGGTTGGGAACAGAAGATGCTCGGATTATGTTTTGACAAGTAGAATACTTCAGCTTTTCTTCGTGACTACCTTCTGCGACTACGTAACACCGATACAGGTTGTAAGGATAATATTCCGGAATGAGTGATTGTTGTTGAGAAAGTTGTCTCGTATCCCAGTCGGACATAAATTTCTTGGGATATGGAAATGTGTGACTAGGGAATTCCCGTAAACGAATCACATCCTAACGAGGAGTGTTCCTAGAGAACCAAGCTAAAGAGACCCAAACAATCCGTCCAAATCAAGTTGGATAATGCTTGAGAGTTGGTCGGAGCAGCAATACAGTTCTTCTCTTTGGTTCCTCTAGATAAATAAATAAAACACCTTCTCATTGCTTCCTCTCAAAACAAAAACAAAAACTTCTCTTTGCTTACGGTGATAAGTACCAATAGTACCTCTAGTTTCAATCCAGTTCAGTAAAAGAAAAGTTACTGCTGTATTAAAGCACAATCTATAGCAATTAGTTTAGAAAGAATTATATCTATAGCACAAGTTTGGCGGCACTTCTAAAAAATAACACAACTGTTTTTCATGGATGAACGGGCTACAGCGCTGCTACTCGTTCTCTTTTCTCTGTCTCCCTATCGCTATTCATGTGTTCGGTGATTACTTTTATTTGGAGGAAATACCCATGAATATGTGGATCTTTGTTTAGAAGAAAATGGAGATTTTTGTTACATGTGCATCTTTTATTTGGAAGAAGATGACAGCAACAGCTAGCCATGGCAGGTAAGAAGGGTATTTTTTTGTCCTAATATAACACCGTTACCTTCTTTTGGATGGAAATGCCATAAGCGTAATTTTGAGCTTGGTTAGTGCTATAGATGAGAAGTGCAAAAAAGTCCCCTATTTTTCAGAAGTGTTGCCAAACTTGTGCTATAGATGTAATTCTGTCGTTATTCTAATAGACTCCTTGTGTAGCGACCCTGCACACCACTGCACGGTGTAGTGTGCCAGTCTTTGATATAATATAACAAAATCCCATCTTATTATATTACATCGATCAGAGTGTTCAACAGAAGCATTGATGGTCCAACAACTATATATATTACAGACTCCAAAATATACATAAGTTATTACAGAAATACAGCAAGTTAAGTTCAACTGGAAACAGCAACAGAAATATAGAACTGAAGATTAAAGTGCAGGAAAGTAAAGCTGATATTTTATTCTTATACTAAACTAAACTACTCTTGTTCTGGCTCTGCTCTGTCTTGCTCTCCATAGTCGATATAGTAATCGACTCCTTCGATCCCTTCGGTCAGGTCCGGCTCCTCCTTCCCCTCTTGGACTTCAACTTCCTCGTACTCAACCTCTAACGACTCAGAGTCTAACAAAGGAAAGATTTACGTAGGGGATGAGTACAGAAGGTACTCAACAAGTTCATAATAACAACAGGTGTTTGAATGACTAATTCTACTAGGACAAAGTCCTCAAAGGATATGCATGAATCCAATATCGTTCCTGGAGAATCAATTTTTAGTTTAGCTATGTTCAGAAGGCTTCACGGGTCGTTAGAACCTCCGATGGTTCCTTTCCCGCCACGATCGCAGTTCATACCCAGAACAGGGAGTGACAATGCCACACTTCAATACACTCTGCAGAGGTGCGCTACTTTACCCACAAGTGGTACTTAGCCTTTAGCCGGGTACGAGACCCATCACACTCCCATCGGTGCGTGGCCAGGTCTAAGGTTCCGAGTCATTTTCACCCTTCCCTTTGGCAATATCTCCCCTTATGTAGTCGATCCAGCATCGACTACCCACCTCGTCATTATAGCGTACTTTTCTGTGTATTACAGGGACATAACGCCTCCCAAAGCGGAAATTCAGGGTTTATCGCTCCCCTGGGCGAGGGACATAACGCTTCCCCAGGCGTTACTTTACATACGTTCCTGGGAGATATGCACTGAGAAGGTATTACTTGACTCGCCTGTCCCATAACAGGTCTTGCGGTTAATGCTATCTTTACGGCGTAAGAATGCCAACTGACATTTGTTATTAACCTTATGATGATACCATATGCAATGGAACCCTGACCACCCCACAAGTTCCAAACCGGGGTTCCACTGCCCACCAATATATGATTCAGCGAATCATAATGCAATTCATTTATTAATTATCACAGGTGATAAGAAGAAGAATTGCATATATGTGGTAGAATAATCTTCAACATGAACAAGAAATGAACTTGCCTTGAGATGGATAAGAGATGAAGTGAGATGTCCCTTCGGACGAAATCGGCAGAACCTCGGGATCTGAAGTGGAATAATCGCCCGATAAGGACTATTTCCGAAGATAGCAATTTATGGATGTATGCATGCTTATGATGATGAGGTTGATTTACGAAAATTGTATTGATGTGGACTACCTTATCGAAGACAATGCAATAGATGATATTAATTTTTGATGTGGACTACCTTGTCGAAGACAATGCAATAGATGATATTTTTATTAATTTTCTTGATTTTTTTATCTGCTCTATCTTTTGAACTTATAAAATTTACTATCAAAAATTTCGTGGTGTGGTGAAGTTATTAAATAATTGGAATTTATGAATTTCAAAGTGTTTGTTTAAATTTTTGAATTTGTGGCAATAATAGTAAGAAATGTTTTAGGTTTTCTTTAAAGAATAGGTGTATATATATATATATACTCATTATTTAGATAACAATTCCTTATGATTTATTGGAGTAGAATTTTAGTTGGAGTTGGAGTATACATATATATGTTGTAAAGAAAATTTAAGTCATGGAAGACTTTTAATTAATAAAGAGAAAAAACTTAGTTTATCAGGGTATTGGGCTGAACTCCAATTCAGGCCTGAGGCCCCTTCCTCGGCCCTAACCCGGCCCGCTGGCCCGCTTATCACCCGGTTAGGAAAACCCTAACCGGGCCCCCCGGCTGCCTCCCCTTTACCCGATCACTCACACGCCGCCGCCCCCTCACTTCCTCTTCCCTCTCTCTCCTGGAGACTCCAAAATCCCCAAATCCCCACACCTAAATCCCTTCCTCTCTCTCACACACACCCGTGCGCCGCCGCCCTTTGCTCCTTCTCGGTCGCCGCCGCCCTCCAGCCTCACCCCTCTCTCACCGGCCGCCGCCCGTTTCCTCACGGCCTCGCCGCCGGTCTCTCACCCGGCCGCTTCACTCGGCCCCGCCGCCACGAGCCTAGGGCTCGGCCTTGCTCCGATTTGGAGCCGCCGGCCTCCCCCTGCTCCGCTGCCGGCCTCTCGGTTCCCCATCGCCGCGCCTTCGTCTTGCCCCGGTCGCCTCCGCCTCGGCCTCCATCACCGGCCGCCACCGCTGGACGGCGGTGAGTTGGCCGCACCGCAACCGCGGTGGCGCGCCATCCTCAGGTATGTGGTTCCTCTCCACTTCTTCCCTCTCTTCTAATTTCCTTCCCCAAATTTCTTTTGTTCTAGAGTTCTTCACTACAGTTCAAGTTAAAGAACAGATACTTGTTTGAACAACCTAATTAGAATTGGGACATTAATGCAATGATTTCTCTAGCAGGCAAGGGATTGTGTTGATCCGATTATTCAGCCTTAGTTGAACTTATATTGGTGTACAGATGACCCATTAGTTGAGTGCTTAAAATGATTTAATTTAAGACATGTTGATGTCTATACTTGGTTGATTTTCAGGCATTGTTTTACTGAACTCTTTGTAGTTATATTCTCTTATGGTCATATTGAGAGAAAACAGATCACTATCTTGAGCCCAGCTCATGCTTTCGATTGGTTCCAGTGATCGTAGGCTTGCTGTTATAAATTGATTAAGCTATGGATGCTATACTTGCCTCTAAGAGATTAGTACTAATATTTGCTACAAGCTACAGAACACATATATATATTATGACATATGCGCTTTACACACTGGAAGGACAACCCTACTGCACTAGATTTATACCTGACCTGATTTACTGGTCACAAGGTTCTATTTGAGAAAGACTAAGGATGGTATACCAAAAATTGATAAGATCAGAATTTAAACTTGGTTTTAATTGTCTCTCTGCATTCCTTTTATATGCGTAGGTGCATGTATTATTTCAGTTTCTAATAAGAACAGATGCTGCACTTTCTTTGGGTTGAATTATTCCTTTTCTCTGATCCTTATTCTCCCCTCCTTTCTTTACTTAAAGAACAGACACTACTCTTGACTTATTCTTTTCTCTAAACTGATAAGAACAGATGATTATATTCCTTCTCTCATTTCATTCTAACTGATAAGAACAGATGCGATCCCCTTTCTTTTCTTCCCATTCCAGTTTCTTTTACTTGATTTAAGAAGTTGGTTCATTTAACCTAACGCAGAATATCTCCTGCAGAACCTTGTTACTCCTTTTTCTTTTTCTAAAAGCTTCTATCTCCTCTATATACCTTAAGCACTGAAGCTTGCTCTTGGGGTATTCTGAACCCTTCTTCTTCAGGCTACGCCTCCTCCTCCTCGCTACCTTGCTTGCTTCTCAGCTCTCTAACTCTTGCCCTTTTGTTTTGGTGCTGTTTTGGGTTGGTGTTGAGATGAAAATGAAGCACATATGGCCCTATTTATAGGTGTTTGGGGGCTGGTGTGCTGGAATTTCGAAAATGGCTGGTCTTGACACCTAATAGGTGACTCCTCTCTTCACTTGGTGAGTAAGCTGTTTGCTTGGCAGCCTCTAGCTGATCCTCATCTCTTTCTCAAGCTTGAGGTGGCAATGCAATGCCACCAGCTGCTTGTTGCTGGTTCCATCCCTTTGGACAGGTTATGGGCAAGATAATTGAGCTTTTGTCCATTGTTGCTGCACGTTGGCTGTTGCTATGCTTAGCATATTGGAAAACCTAAGTCTTGCTGGATTTAAAACATGAAAGCAGACCTTTAATCCATGTTTAACATAAATTGGTTGCCTGATGCTAATGGAGGTTAGTTTAAATTTAAATTGACTTAAGAAATCAGTTGTTGCCTTGCTGCCTATTCGAATTCAGTTGCCTATTTAAACTCATATGTCCATTGGATACCTTTAAGAATTGTTGCCTCAGGATTACCACTTGTTGCCTTCAAGACTTGTTGCCTGTTGCCTAATCAAATCTCTAAGTCAATTTAAACTCTTTTGAGTTCAGAACTAGTTCTCTGAATTCTCAAAACTGACCTCCTAAACAAATGCAGTTCCATTTTGGAAATGCAACATTTTAATCCTTAATCAACTCTCTTTTGTAGTGTTTTGTTCTTGTCCTATGTGCAGGTTAAAGAATACTTGGAGAAGAGAAGAGTTGAAACTGAGGAATTGAAGAAGCAGGCAACGGATAGATTTCTATTATAAATTCTTGTAATGTTTGTAATAGACATGGCTTGTAATATTTAAAACTTTTGTATATAAACTTTTTGGATATTTGTAATGTATATATATATGTATGCTTTGTTGAATTGATCTGAGATGCTCATATGTATTGTGGAGATTGCATTACCTTTTTAAATATACATATATACATATCTATGTAAATTGTTTATTCAAGAATTTTTTTTAAATTTTCCTCAAATTTGATATGCATGAATGGCATGTATGAATGAAATCATCAAATTCTAACACTTAGATTGTTAGAAAATACGGGTTCTCACACCTTGATCCAAAATGTAAGTAGTTGTAGACATTGGCACGAGTTCTAAAGTGTCAATTTGACCATCAATTTTTTAGAAAATATATAACTTTAAATAAAAATAATATATCTTATGGATGTATATTTCACGAATCTAGTAGCACAAATTTATTATTGCTAATATTGGTAATTTTTCTATCCTAATAGTCAAACTTAAAAATGTTCGATTGTCTGAGATTCTAAAACTGAGGAAGTAGTATGTATATCATGTCACACAAAATTGAATATAAAATTGGATAGTAAAATACGTCGTACGTTTCATTTTGAAAAGTGGTAAAAAATTTAACTTATGGCTTTGCAACAAATTTAAGTTTTGGCTTGGATGGGGTGCGCCGGGCAAGGCGAGCGCCCCAGCACCTAACTACTGTGGTGTGCCCTAGGCCCTATAACAAATACTAGAGATCCATTTATTTCAAAAATTCAAAAAGTATGTTTGTATGCTTCACAAATTCCAGAAAGAAATTCCACAGTGTATTCGCTCATATACACACAAGAATTTTTCGGGAATTAACTGAAACATACAAACACACTTTTCAAGACTTTCAAAATAAAAAGATCACCGAAACTCGGAAGCCACAGTAGTTGCATAGATACTTCCCTTGACCTTGCCTCCTATCAGGTCTGGGCTGCGCGAGGTGGGACCAAGGAAAAAAATTTCGGTTTCGGAAATATCTCGAACCCAACTGAAATCAGTGAAATTTTTGAAATTTCAGGTCTTTCGGTTTGCAATTCGGCCAAATGGCCAAAATTGACATTTGAATTCTGCCTGAAAACTAACCAAATAAGGCTGAAATCTGGCCGAAAGTTTGGTGAAATTTCACACTGAAATTTCAGGAGCAAAACAGAGCAAACAGAGGTGAAAAACAGGGCAAACAGGGACAGAAAAAAGGAAATATCACTCTAGACTAGTGTTAGGTTTTCAACAGTCCATACAACATTACAAAATTAAGAGTTCTTAAGGTCCCCCTGGTTCTTGACATCGTTGACAGCCATCCATGATGAACCTTGCAGCAACAAAAAAAGTATCAGTCAAAGGATGGATACATGAGAGAGGAAACCATATTGCAGCTTGAAGTAACATTCAGAGAAGAACTAACTGTTGCTACTTGTAGACATGTTGCTACTTGTAGACACTATTTGGGTCCTTCTTCTTCCCAAAGGCTCGTTTTGACTTTCGAATCTCTCTCTCTTCTTCGGCCAGCTTCTCCTTTTCTAACTCTCGTTTTTCTTCGATGATTCTCGCAGTTCTTTCCGGTTAGTACATTTCCGGATGCAATTCCTCTTCTTCGTCACTATCACCATCGACATCAATAAAGTCAGCCTCATCGTCATCATCATGATCGTCATCACTTTCCAAAACTTCCTCCTCTTCATTCAATGGTACCATCCTCCTTTTCTTCACATTTGGCCTCCTCACAAGACTAGAAACCTTGACCATCTTCCTCTTTGGGCGCATAACTTGAATTATTTCACGAATAATCTGACATGGGTGACCTCCCTCATCCAAAATTGGTTCTGATTCACTCCTTGAATTGTTCATCCAATCCATGATTGGATTTGCTTCATCAAACAGTGTAAGATCCATCATGAGAGCACATGGATCGATTTCCTTATCTTCTTGATCAGTCTCGTTTTGCTGAAGGCGGAGCTTCAAGTTGTAATGGACAAACACCAACTTATGCAGCTTGGTGTAACTTAACCTATTTCTCACTTTGGTATGGACCAAGGTGAAAGTGCTCCAGTTGCGCTCACACCCACTTGATGACACGCAATGAGACACAATGCGTAATGCATACTTCTGCAAAACAGGTACTTCTCCTCCATACTGGAACCACCAAGTGGCTGCAAGATAAGAACACCATAAATCAACAAAAGGAGAGCATATTACATTTCAATGTTCACCAATCCTATAATGCACACTTACATGGGCTAATTGTGCGTGCTCCGAGTTGTGCCATCACTCCACCAAACTTTCCTTTATTAGCACGATAAAACTCAAATTCAGCCATAGCCTTCACTCCAGATTCAGGTGTGTCCCCTATCCTTGATAGTACATCTAGGAGTTTATCGACATTGCGGGGATTTTTGCAAAACGCAATTGTATAGTGAGACTCAGGATCAAGGACAGCAGCTACATATGAATTAAAACAACATTAGAATGCATAGTAGCTACGTATTAAAAGGTAACAACTCTAGAGCATATGAAAATTAGCTGATTCTTAATTTCAGGATAAAGGACAGCACCTACATATGTATGCAATGCATAAAAATTAGTCAATTCATAGTTTCAGGATAAAGGACATTAGCTACCTGCAACCATCATTGTGTCGTCATACATATACTGAACCCTCTTGGCCACCTTACTCATGTATTTCTCCATTTCCACTGTTCCTTCACCAAGTTGAGTTGACATTTGTTGAATAGCAGTCATCATCCTTAGTTTGAAACCAAAAATGGTTGCACCCCTTTGCTGATCAGCATATCGTAATACAGTATATAGTGGCATCACTCTATGTAGGACCATTTTGAGGTCAATCCACCATTCACTACTTGCCAAGCTTGCTTCTACAAAGTCATAGTCGGGATCATTTTTCCAATCACTAGTCTTCCACTCATCTGACACCATCCATTGTCGAAACTTGTCTTTCCTATCATGAAAACTCTGAAGGAAAACAAACACAGTTCCAAACCGGGTGGAGTTGGGACGGATCAACTCTCCGCCAATCTTCTTCTTCATCTCTTCATGCAGCCTGTTGTGATTATAGAAGAACCTACAAATCTGTTTGGCACTAATGACAACTTTATCAACCTCAGGGAATTTGCCAATGTCCTTTAGCATGAGGTTGATTGTGTGAGCAGCACATGGCTGCCAAAAGAGATGAGGATACTCTTTGATGAGGTCTTTATGTGCCTTTTTGTAGTTCGAACCATTGTCCGTGATAATTTGGACAACAACCTTGTGGCCAATCTCATCAACAACCACCTTGCTAATCTCCTTGAGTATGAAATCTGCATGAAAAAAGACAACATAAATCACAATGCATGAAAAGGAAGACAAGATAAATATAATTGCAACATAATACCTTCTCATTACCTGAATTCTGGATTTGACCACTTGCATTGCCGGTCTTATGGAAGAACATAAGCTCATTGCAATAAACCATGAAATTTATGATGCTCATACCAGTAGGTCCTGTCCATGAGTCACACCATATTGAACCCAATCTTCCTTCATTTCTCAACATAGTCACTCATTTCAATATAGTTGGCTTCCAAGTATATCCCATCAACTTCATGCGCCGTAGGAAGGTGCTCCACTGCACATAGCTCTTGAGTCAACCTCAATGCTGCTCGAAAGAAAGGACAATTGATTTTTCGTCCAGCGATATCATTAGCATGGAACCACTTTGCCCAAGCTTGACCAAGTTTTGTTGCATTTGTCGTGGCCAATGTGAAGTCAATCCTGGGCCGGTGGCTCACACTGGGACTTCCACTACTACTAAGAGAGCTTTTAGAGCGAAGATATTTGGTAATCTTTTCACTGGCAAAACTACCGACACCACTGCCACTGCTAGTCCCAGACCCGAGCTCAAATCTGCTACCCATACTCTCCACTGCATGCCGAAGGTGAATATCTCTCAATGATTTCTGTGTTGCCAATTGTATTCGACCTCCTCATCACTAGGCAAATCAACATCAATTACTCCATGTTCACCCATTTCTTGCAAAAGGTCAAGTTCCAATCTGAGTTTGCGAGCTGTTACTACTGTTTTGTTGTGTTTGTAACCCAGCCGAGTCTTCCTCATTGCAACTTGCACCTCAGGCGGCACATTACAGCACGAAATCACTTGTCCTGCTATCCCACCCAGGTGCTCCTTTAGGCCGGTTGTGCCTCCACCTTGCCTCTTGAAACCACAATAATGGCATGCGAAACCTTGGGACTTATAATGAGCAGCATGACTCCATGGATTACAAATATCTCTGGTAAAACTATATCCTGCATTTCTATGATAGTTTATACATACTATTATCACTTTCTACATATAAATCAAGCCTCATATCAGTTCCTGGGTATCTAATTACAATGCATCTGATTACAATGGGCAAGAATGCTAATTACCTCGTCCAGGTGTAGCTGTAGACTGATGTGCATTACCAACTCCAGTTCTATCTGTACCTGACGCAGCCACAACTGGTGTCGCTTCCCGTCCGGCAGCATCATCCGAGCCACCGACGTCATCCCTGCCGGTATTATTGCTACTGGCACCGGTGGCAAAATTCAGATTCATAATTTCAGATTACCCGCCGAAAGTGCTGAATTTTTTTGGCCGAGATACAAATTTTTCAGGACCTACTGAAAGCACCGAAATTTCTGAAATTTCGGTGAAATTTCACTGAAAAAAAAACTATGGGTGGGACTAAGCGAAAGTGCACTGTAGCACAGCACATTCTGTTCAGTTATTGGGCTGTAATCTTTTGATAGAAGGAAAGCCCAACTCAGATAGGCTGATTCCTGTGGCTATGCCATAATGTCAACCCTGATACATCATTTGGATGATTTTTGTTTCTTGATAAAAAAAACATCATTTGGATGCTGCTTTCTCTTTTCCTTCCCAAGTGTTTCCTCCTCCACACCTCCAAAAAATTGTATTTCCTACAACCCTACTGAACATCAAAATCGAATAGAAGTCTGCAAACAATTGTACAAAAACACATCTCGGCTTTAATATATCCTCCGTTAAAAAAAAACTCTTTGGATTGTTTGTAAGCATGATCTGATGCCACAAAGAAATTGAAATAGCTGCAGTCAGGTGCATACACCAGAGAATGGTCTTGCCTAGAAGTAACGCGCTTTTAATACATCAATCATGCGGGGATTTATTAGGAAAAATGTGACCTTATGTTGTCTGGTAGTCAACATTTCGATGATTCGACCACCAAGATCATCACAACGAAATGGTCAAGGTGTTCGACTTGTCGGATGTCATGTTCAGACGATAGCACATATTGTAATATACAGCATTTGAGCAAACTAGGAATTGACATGTTCCTCCCGAATTTGAGTGAAAGTGACCAGAAAGCGTGTTCGATGAAAAAAGAAAAAGGAAAAACATAGTTACCAAGCTGGCAAGAAATCTTCAGAAGGACGTGGCAATCAGATTTTGGCGATCAACCTAGTTTATACTCCACTATTTTCCATTGCCAATACTATTGTTACAACTTGTATGACAGATAAATAATTCATCAGTATTCACATTAGCATGAAAAGAAGAAGAAGAAAAATAAGAATTAAAAGAGAAAAATCTGATCAAGAAATCAGCCGCCGCGAGGACGCGCGGAATCAGGAGCCAGGATCACGCATCCTGGGAGTAGAATTCGATGATCTCCTTGAGGTCGAGCTGCAGGAGCGAGACGGAGCGCTCGTGGCAAGCGAGCCAGAGGATGTGCTCGAACAGGATGGCGTCGACGTCGACGAAGAGGGCCTTGCCTCTCCGCTCCTCCTTCCTCGCCACCGTCTCCAGGAGCACCCGGAACGGGTAGGTGTCGAGCACGAGCTGGTCCACCGAGAACACCCTCCGCTCCTTCCCGACGACCACCGTCACCGTCGCCGCCGGGGGCGGGCCCGTGGCGGCGAGGCCGCCGGCCTCGTCGAGGGAGTGGTACCCGAGGCGGGAGGGCGTGGTCGACGGCCACCGGAGGAAGACGCAGCAGCCGGCCATTGAGGAGATTTCTAGTCCTCCCTTGAGCTCTGTTTCTTGGATTCCTCTGCTTCTTTGGGCGCGTTCTGTGTGGGAGTGGCTTCGATGGAGAGGGGGAGCGAACTTGTTTATATGAGATGGGATCGTGGGCCGGGTGATGAACCGTTGGAGCGGTTTTGCAAAATGAGACCTGCTGTGTCTGGAAATCACTCAGATGACCAAACAGTCACTCATTTGTTGCACAAGGTTTACCACAATTCTCATGCCATTTTCTTGCAACGGGCAACTTTACCTAGCATAATTCCTACGGTATTATGTAGGTCTTGAGTTGTCAAGTATGGCAAATTTGCATATTTCATCAAATAGTGACCGAAGATATATCTCTCCTAGGATTTAGCTTGAATCTCAATAGTTTTGGAGATAGACATTACAAAGCTGCGAAGTATGCCAATAGTTAGTATACCAGGCATGTTTGATTGATAGCAGAATCTTGCTACTTTTCTTGCTAAACTGAGGCGAGGCTCAAAAAGTGTGATAAAGAAATTGGTCGTCACAATTTTACCAAAGTTGGCAAAGTATTAATTTATGACATGTGGGATAGGCTGCTAAAAAAGTGTAGCATGCTACAGCTATAAGTAGGCATAGACAACTACCAGAGTTTGACAAAGTGTGACTATAAATCAAACATGTCCTAACTTGATACCTTAAAAGTCTGTAAATCATAGCAAAAGTTACTCTACCGTAGCATTATACCATTATCATAACAAGTATTGGATTCTCACTGTTTTTTCTGTAAATATAATAGTCGAGGGACTTCTTACGAGCTTGTGTATCCTCCTGGAAACAGAATGAATAAAACGTTTATTTACTCCCCACCAACTATTTGCTGGAGGCTTCAAGACAAAAAGGAAAAGAACAAATATTCACTTAGCAAAAAGGAGAAATAGATACTGTCTACTATTATTATCCATTTTTTAGGAGACAGGGGAGGCTAAATGCAAAATGGTATATTCATTGTATGCTAGCTAGCTGCGTCTCGAGGTAGCCGTTGGACCTGGCGGACCCAGGACAGGGGATCATGGAAAGGGACATGGCGCGTCCTTGGACCAGCTCTCTCTGTCTGCCACTCTGCCGTGCTTTCTGTTTTCTTCTTTTTTCTGGTCCCTCTCGATTTCGTCTCTGACTTGGCTTGATCGGCTCAAGAGCTCACCATAAATTACCTCGTCAACGTCAAGTTAGTCAGACGAGTAAGACACAGTATTTGCTACCTAAACGTTGGGAACTACAGATCTCTGGACGGGGACACGGGCACGACGACGAGGCGGACGGCATCACGGCGCCGAGCCGACGAATGACGCGGTCCGTTGAGTTGCATCCCCCATCGAGCACACAGCTTCACAAGCACCGAACTGCCGAAGCACGCGGTGCAGAGAACACGGCTTAGGTAGCGGAAGCTTCCAACTCCACCGTTGCCTCCGTTCGTTATTCCACTCGATGATAGCCTGAAACAAATAGACAATGAGACGGGATCAAAAGAAACGACTTGTTGTCGTTGGAGAGCGACAAGGTCTCACCGCCCACGGACGGCTGGATCAGCAGCCATCAGCAAGCCAGCAACTGACCCAGATAAAGCTGCGCCTGTGCGAGTGCTGCAGCTAGCTGCTGCTATCTACCTATGATTAGTAGTTCTCTTTCACTCTGGTAATTCGGACTTGGAGCCGTGGCGACATAATTTGGTTGGCCGGAGGGCCGTCACATGGAATAGGGGTACGAGGCGCATGTTGATGACATACTGATCCAGAACCGAAGCCATTCTCTGCCTTGTTGGCTGAGCTGGGGCACGGCAGTATTGAGATCGATCTCGACATTGATGAACTTGTTATACCGGCTTTACCCACCCAGAGCATCCATGGTGACGCTGCTGTCTACATGAACTCCTTGGTGAGACTGGACGTCCGGAAGACGTAACATGGGTGCATGATCGCTCTTGACATGAGGAAGAAGACGCTGAAAAATATTGGCTCCGTGTATATCCTGCCGCTGAATCAGATTCCAACTGCCCTCACTTCCACTGTGTGCTGTCAAATAGGAGTATCTGAATATACAGTTAAAACATGTACGTGATGATCATGAGTAATAGAATGACAGCGAAACTGAGTTGACAGAAATACGTGCCTGCCGAAAGTGTAATCGGGCCGTACTGAAAGCATGCGGCACTCACGCTTCTTCCTCTTGTCGCCCAAACAGCTTAGCCTCCCACAACTTTGCGGCCGTCCGTTTGGGCCACGAGGGATCCGAAGCCGAGCGAACCGCCGTTGCCTGGGCCGCTTCCGACTACCAGAAAAATCGGGCTCAATTCCTCTCAAAAAAATGAGTTATTGTGAAAGGAAAAATGAGCTACTGCACGGTTATGTCACCACGTCTCTCCTGCTATGTCCTTTTTTTTTCTTAGCATTGGATGATGTACTCGTGAAAGGAAAAATGAGCTACCGCACGGTTATTCTTTTTCCTTTTGGTTATTCAAAGTCGTGCTGGGCTCACGTGCACTTGTCTACACATTTTCCTTTTTACATCTCCGAAACTATGAAGAAGAAAAATCATACACCTACGAATGGTAATACGATGTACACTTATAAATTTGGGAAAACTATGAATCGTTGCATGCTCTAGAAAACAATCTTCTACTAACATAGTTGCTATATATTAGTAATTCACCCCTCAGTGCACATAGTATTACCACATTTTATGTGTTTTTTATGGATATTATGAGATTTAAAAGACACAAATTTTAAGTTTTTCTTCAAAGAGAGTAGGTGAGCTAGGGAGCCATTCGGCCGCATCCTGCCTTCGGTTTTACTTGTTTTCATTTTTCATGAGATCCTTATCACGTATGATGGCACAATATAGTTTAGCCACGGCACATAAATTAGATTTGTCTTTATTCCAAAATATCCGTATTCTTGCCATTCCAACAGAAAATGAATGATTAAATGGGTCCTAGAACATTATCATTTTGTAGCACTTGCTCAGACACACTGCTCAAATGGAACTTGCCTCGCTACTGCTATTAAAATGGGTCAATTTGCTGAAACACACAGCAATCATTAAAATATTATATCCAACTTAAGCAGAAAATAAAAGCATGTGAATGGTTATTTTTGCGCTTTGAGTCTTTCCTTCATTCTCTCTTTCTTCTCTCGCTGCCGTATGGGACCCACGTGTCATGCTTCCTCCTGTTCCTTCCGCTTCTTTCCTTCACCCATCATTTATGGCTCCAGTGACAAGGATGCGAGCACATCGCGTCCCAGAGAACAGGGAAGCCATCCCTACTAGTGCGTGACACAGGGGAAGATTCAAGGATGCATGGCCATCGTCGATGGTGGCACCCATGGCATCGCGGTTGATCCCGGCGGCCTGATGTATCATGACTCGGTATGGAATTGGAAAGGAAGGGTACTGAAAGAGTCAGATTGATGGATTGATATATGGTCAATTTTGAGAATAGATTAAGGGAACACGAATTTGAGTCTTTGAGTACATAAAAGGTCACCAATTTGAGAAAACAACTGTGGGCGGGCGGCTGCTCCTTGGTCTCCAGCTATAGGGGAGGCAAGAAGTGAGAGGTTGCACTATTTGTACTGATGCTCAGGTCCTTCTCGGCTGATGGCCAATGGCGAGGCGACCTCAGCTGCTTTGCCAGCTTCGGGAGGTGAGGACAAAGGAACTGAGCTCCTGCTTCGTTCTTGTTTGCATGACAAAAAAAGCAGAAGGCGAAACTTAGTTACGTTTATATGCCTTGGGTGTATGTGGCACACATGCGCACCCTACACTCGAAAGGCTGACAAACTCATTAAAATCCCGAGGTGAGCTCGCAAAGAGAGAAGAAAGTGTGAGTTGAGGAAGAAGGAGGGAAGAGGCAGGATTGCCATTTAGACATATTCTTTCCTATTTGGGTCAGATATAATATTTAAATGATCACGGTGTGTTATAGCAAATCAACACATTTTTATAGTAGTACTGAACTAATTTTTATTCTAGTAGTGTGTCTCAGCGAGTGTCGCAAAATAGCTATGTCTTAAGCCAATTTTGCCAGAACGAATACTGGAGGAAGTGGAGGAATTAAGGGGAAAACAACCACCAAAGATATTCAATGGCAGTCTCCTCCTTGGGCTCTGCCAAAGCCCTAGCTTGCTTCCATGCCCCATCCTGCATCCGCAAAGAACAGGTACTCCAAATCTTCCATCTCTGCATTGTTTGCTACCATCTACTCTTTATCTTGCGGGTTTTCTGGCGCAAGATTCTTGCCCATATATGTAGAGTCCTCAATTCGTTTCATGAGTTCTTGGATAATACTTGGGTAATCTATACGCAACAAAATCGGGACCAATTTTCTCACTCCGGCTCACAGGCTCGCAATTTCGTTGCTACGTTGCTGCCTAATCATAACGCAAGAACTCAGGAACCCCAAGTACCCACTTTGATTTCACTAGCATTAGCGTTTCCAGAGATCCCACCGCTCACAAATGAAACAAATCTAAGATCTTATCAAGTGTCCCATCAGGTCCTCGGTTTTAGTGTTTGCACCAAATGAAGGATTTAGGATTTAGTGTCCCCAACCATCTGTTGATTTCAATACTGCAATATTGATCGTAAGTTGGGATTTTTAATGCAGCATTAGTGTCGGCTTGCTCGAGTCTACCGTCTACCAAGATGTGCGCATCCCAGGCTGCACCGGCACAGTCAAAGAAGACCGTGTGGGTATGGACCGAGAACCGGCAGGTGATGACGGCAGCTGTGGAGCGGGGATGGAACACTTTCCTCTTTGGATCCAAAGATCTCGTCAAGGATTGGTCATGTGAGAGCAAATTTTACGTTATTCCAAGCAGTAATATTAACTAGAAAAATGTCTTAGATAGCCCAAGGCCACTATTGAAGTTTGGAAGTTCCAGAAATTGAATACGATACTAGCATTTACCAAATGGTTTGGCACAAGTAAAAGAGGTAAAAAAAACATGTCTAGGTATTGCCTTTCCTTAAACTAATGCAGCATGGAGTCGTATGCCTGATGATATGCTTGAGCGAGCATGTAATCTTATTAGAATTCATTAGTTGATAACTCCGTGTTTTTTTCGTTTGCAGCAACTGCTCGCATCCATCCTCTCTTTATCGATGGCCTGGAGATTTTCGATGACGAAAATCAAAAGGTTGCTGTAATTTCTGAAGTTTCTTCCCCAGGAGAGCTTCAACTCATACACCCAGACAATGCGGAAGTAGACAACACTGTGATAGACTTTCGAGGTGGTTGGCAGGTTAGAGTTGCAATATCGGAACATTCTTTTCCCCCTCTTTGCGATAGTCTGGTACTCTGGTACTTACTCTGACGTCCTGATTTTATGATGCTCTAAACTGTTTAGACATCCTTTGAGTGTTTTTGTTTGTTGGAAGGACTTTTTTGGTTTCCATCAAGGGTATGTAGTGAGTGTGCATCCACCGTGACTCTTTATATCTCTGTGAATTATTGGGTAATTTTTCACTGTTTCATATCCGATCAGTGACTTACAAACTATACTATGACCCGCCTAACCCATTAGAACATTCATGACTGGTATCTCTCTTTCCAAATTTCATAGGTTATACCAGCAGAAAATATAGTTGCGGCGTTCCAGGGATGTGAGGGAACTGTGTTGGCTGTGTCGACAAACTCAACTGAGGCTCAAGTTTTTCTTGAGGTAATTACCAAGAGGTTTCAACATACAAAAGCATATCTTGCATATAATGGTTTTATGATTGTTGCTAATTATATTGTATGAGATTATTTCATGATTTTTGATACTCATTTTGCAGGCCTTGGAGCAAGGGCTTGATGGAGTTGTACTTAAAGTAGAGGACATGGATGATATTATTAAACTCAAGGTATTCTATCACAACTCTTTTCAAACTTCTTTGGTGTTTAACGAGTATGCCTGGGTATAATGGTTTCATCTATGTACATATTGCGACGTGTATATATATCTAGATTGAATTGTACACAGGAAAATTTCTTCTATGGCTCTGCTTATCATTTATCTGATTGTACGATTTGCCGGATGTTTGTTTCTTCCCTCTTTAATCACTCAGGATTATTTTGACAGAAGGAACGAGGCAAAGAGCCATTTACTGTTGACAAAGGCTACTGTATCAAATGTTGAAGTTGTTGGTATGGGTGATCGAGTTTGTGTGGATCTTTGCAGTATCATGCGACCCGGTGAAGGCCTTCTGGTTTGTGCTTATCTCTCACTTCACCATTGCTACTAAATAAAAAGGAAATTTAAAGATATATCCTACTGCACAGGATTGGTTAAGAGCATCCATATGAATGTGCCATTCTGCCCTTAATAGTAATACACGGCATCTTGCTAGTTCAAGCATCCATATATGTATAGAGTACAATTCTACCTCTGTGGTAATACATGGCATTTTGTTTTCAGGTTGGCTCTTATGCAAGAGGAATGTTCCTTGTTCACTCTGAATGCTTGGAGACAAACTACATTGCAAGCAGGCCTTTCAGGGTCAATGCGGTAAGATTTCAAAGATTTAGATTGCATTAAGCTATTGCAGGTATTGCAAGACAGCAAATACTGATGTGAATACGTTGTTCTCCATTTTTAGGGGCCTGTGCATTCATATGTTACAGTCCCTGGGGACAAAACTAGATACCTCTCGGAGCTGCAATCAGGTAGAGAGGTAATTGTTGTTGATCAAAATGGGTTGTGGCGTACTTCAATTGTCGGCCGTGTGAAGATTGAATCGAGGCCTCTCATCCTTGTAGAATCAAAGGTACATAAAAACAATCCCTTCAAAATTGGTTGTGTCGTAGCAATTGTTGGTGTACTTATCATTGTCAGTGTCATGGCATTATTGGGCTTGCTGCAGGAGAACTCTGGATATGATACATATAGCATTTTCCTGCAAAATGCAGAGACAGTTGCACTTATCAGTCCTGACAGAGGTAAACCCATCAGGGTAATTTTTTTGAAAATAATATTTTAAATTTCTTTTACTTATTTCCGAATGATGTGTGCCAGTAGTTTAAAAGGAAATGTTACAGTTCAAATGTGTACATAGTTAACTATGCGTGACACTGTCTTAAATTTTTTACTATATGCAACACTGAGAATGGACAAGTACATAGTTTCACTGGAAAATGAAACCTTTTGTGCAAACTATGCAGCGATTTTGTACAACCAATGCAATGTTTTTGTTAAGTTTTCTGATACACTCCTAGATTTAGCTATATCTAGTATACCTTGGGGTTAGCAATCATGAGCCTCTTTCAATAGACTTATTCCGGGACTGTATGGCTGTCTGATGTAGGACCTAGTGGAAGAACCGCTATTCCTGTGACTTCACTGAAAGTTGGTGATGAAGTTTTGGTGAGGAAGCAGGGTGGCGCCCGTCACACTGGAATAGAGATTCAGGAGTTTATTGTTGAGAAATGAGGCAGACAGCATCAGTTACCTGAGAAATGAGGCAGACTGCATCAGTTACCTGAGAAATGAGGCAGACTGCATCAGTTACCTGCCTCAGCAGGCCTATTTTGTTCTCTCACAATATATTTATGCTGATTCATGGGGAAAAATTCTCATCTTGTGAATATCTATATCGCCGTCAAATTCCAACAATGCTCATTGAGATTCTGTAGAGTATCGTAATTCAGGGTTGAAATTTTCATTTAGATGTGAAATCATATAACGGGTATCATTGGTCTCATGATTTCGCAAATGGGAGTCATTTTCGGTAGGCTACTTTTTAGTCTTTACCCCATAAATTGGCAATCTCTTTCTGGAAAAAGGATTGCCTAGAATGTTCAAACGAAGGGAACAACTGTATTTAAATTCAACACGATTCTACCTGTTAGCTTGTCAATTATAGTTGTACCATTAGAATATTAAAAAAATTCACAAAATTTTTGCAAGTGCATATGTTATTACATTTTGTACATCCATGAATTTTTTAAGTTTTGCTTGCAAACTTCTAGATGGTATAACCAGAACTAGCTGCGTTCCCACCTAGTTGCACAAAATCTGCAATCTTAACCTGTCACTTTTTATCAAGCACACTTGGGTGATGGATTTGGCAACCAATGAAAAGCCTGGAAATATTTTCGGTTCACAGTTTGTATAATCTTTACAAGGAAAAAAACAAGGGTATCACTCTGAAGATTAAACCCAGCATGGTAAAAAACAATGTAAACAAAGAGTCAAGGAGAAGAAATGACAAGAACAGCACCCAGCTTGGTGAAAACAACTTATCTTAGAATGGCGTAGTTATATTTCGTGTCACACATGACCAAGAAGCGTCACTAGGAACAAAATATCACACTGCTCACTACTTACACCACCAAATATACAGCCGTACAGATACATGTCCTACTTTAAGTTGCGCTTCTAGTGCATTTGCGCAGTCCTATATGCCGGCAATGGCGATGCCGCTCCAAGTGGTGATGCTGCTCCAAGAGATTGCCGCGGTGAAGGTTGGACTCTCATCGGAGACTTTGGGACAGTGTTAGAGGTCCTCCGGATGTCGACCTGGGGTGACGCTAAGTTATACTTGGGGTCTTGCAGCTGCTCCAGCTCTTCCAAGACCTCAGACATCTGGGGCCGCAACTTGGCATCATTGCAGATGCATTGCAAGGCTATGTTTGCAATGGCATGTGCGCCTTTCTTTGGATACTGGCCTCCCAGCTTCGTATCCATGACGCGGTACAGCCTGCGCTTGTCGCCCAAGTGCGGTTTAGCCCAGTCGACTAAGTTCTGCTCTACGCCTGGCTTTGATTTGTCCAGGGCTCGCCTTCCTGTGAGCAACTCAAGCAACACCACCCCGAAGCTGTAGACATCTGCCTTTGCAGAGAGGCGACCTGTAAAGTTTTAAGTAACATGAGAATGAGTTTATCCAGAAATAAACCATACAGGTTTATTTATTTATCATGCACAGTTTATCACCAAATGCACAGGTGTACTATCATTCCCTATAATTCAGGAATAATATGACAAGCATCAAATTGTGTAGGAAGAAAGTGGAATGGACCATTTCTTCCATGAAAAGATTAGTTTGAACACAAAACACAAGACAAGTATAATTGATACTCGAGTGCTGAATTCAGGCCAGAAATTTAAAGATAATGATCTACAGAACAGGCAAAGGACATAAAGACATTATTCTAATTAAAAAATATATAGGCCTTTATTGTGACTCAGTATTAGTAATAAAGTATAAGATGCTTTAGGCAACATGATAGTTAGAGTCAGCCTTATGTAATGCAAAGCAAGGACCTGACATCGACGCCTATTATGAAAAGCTAATGTCACATGACACAAAAAGGTACACATGGCCCCATTTTCATAACTAAGCAAATAAAGATATTCTCCTAACCTGTCGCAATATACTCTGGAGCTGCATATCCATGAGTGCCTATGACTTGTGTGGAAACATGAGTTTTATCCCCAGTTGGACCAGCTTTCGCTAAACCAAAATCTGAGAGCTTTGCATTGAATTCCTATATCGAATCAAGAAAAACAAGCTAAAGAAACATTTCAACAAGACGCTTGTAATCAGAGTCAAACATTATTTTTCAAGCATACCGAGTCAAGGAGAATGTTTGATGCCTTGAAATCACGATATATTACTTGGTTTTCAGCATCATGCAAGAATGACAAACCCCTAGCAGCACCAATTGCAACCTTGAGCCTTATTGCCCATGACAGAGGATCAGCACCTCCTAAAGAATAGAAAAATTACTGATTACTTGATATTTGACATGTGAACCTTTAAGGCATGAGAAATCAGGGATTTAACAAAGAAGAACCATGTAAGTTAAAATACATACTTCTGAACAGATGATTCTCCAAACTTCCCTTGGGCATGAACTCATACACCAGAAGTCGGTTATCGCCATCTGAGCAATAACCAATGAGCTTAACAAGATTCGGGTGGTGAAGTTGACCAAGGTAGTTAACCTCTGTCTGAGCAGGAAAAAATAATCAGGAAACATGAAAACTGTCCTAGAGGAAAATAGAAAATAGTGATAAAGAGTCTTGAACCTACCAGCCATTCCTTGTGCCCTTGGAAACCTTCTGGTTTAAGCTTCTTGACAGCAACAACCACACCGTATCCCGGTTTTGAAGGAGCAAGAGTGTGTTCATCAATCCAACCTTTGAAAACATGCCCAAATCCTCCTTCCCCGAGGAGACTGTCTGATCGAAAGTTCTTGGTTGAATTTTTTAGATCACTGAACGAGAAGGCCTTCAAATTTGAAGATGACAAGATTTCATCTTCTGTCCGAGGAGTAGGAAGCTCATTACGATCTCTTATTGAAGCCAGAGTAAAAGTTGAACGACTTGAGTTGGTCTTAATCGTGGAAGGGACAGATGATAAGCTTGTTTTGCTGGTCACTTTTGATGGATCTGATACCCCAGCAAGAAACAAATGGAATATGTATAAGAACAACTTGATATTGATAACATTTTATGTTTACAATAATATTGAACTTATAAATTGTCAATTTAACAACATCTAATGCTCTAGGTTGATCAGAATTGAAAAACCTAGTACCTTATCATCAAGGATAGATCATCAATTGTATGCTATACAAACTGCTATCTGAACAACGGTGAAATACAAAGAATTATCAAGCCTAAGAAGAAATTAATGTTCCCATAGACAATTGCCCCTACTAATCAAGCCTAATAAGAAATTAATGTTCTTATCCATGCACCCTACAGAAATAAGATAGGGAAACAAAAAATAAAAGTGAAGGGCGCACAAAAGCAAGAAAGTCACCAAAAACAAATAATAATAGAAATAGAAGTGAAGATGCAGAACATGATCTTCCAATTTTGTCTCGGACATGATAGCGCATCCATCTCAGTTCAGCACAAACCAAATCATGTTACTAATACTATAAATAACCCAAAATCCCAAGCACCAAAACCAATCCACAGCTACAACTGGAAACTGACAAATATATATGTAGAGAGAGCAAAATTAGAACTTTGTAATAAGGTAGTAAGTAGTAAGGAAGGCACTCACAGGCACCATTGTTCATGCTGTGATCCACCCTCGCCGTGGTGTTCATGCAATTCCCCATCTCTTCCTCTCCTATGTCTCTCTATGCTCTCTACCAATCTACCGACCACTCATCCACTGGGTATCTCTGCCCCCAATCCCTCTCATCTACTGCCGAGCTTGGGAATGACAGGACCAAGAAACTTCCTCCTGAAGATCCCGAAGTGAACTCAATCTTCTCTTTGCTCTTCGAACAACCTTTTGCAGCAAATAGAAGGCCAGCAATGGAAGGAACCAAGAGGCCGGAAGAGCGGCACCAAACGCAAGTTACGAACAGAGCAACCAATCAACCCCCAAAAGTCCAATCTTTGCGAGGCTCCAATTGATCTCGACCACCTCTTCACGGGGAAGAAGAAAAAAATAAAATCCGCAACGAGGCAGCCGCAAGGCCAAGAAAAGAAACAAGCAAGAACCTTCAAAAGGTCAACTGAAATCTCCACGCCCTGACCTCAGGCTCAAGCTCAGGCTCCTCCTCCGACGAGCTGACCGAATGGGGAGTCAAACTAGGCCGCGCCAAGCCGCCACGCCCTCACCAAGAACCGCACGCTCGGGGCCGGGGGGCGGCCGTGGGTTTGGTTGTGGAGGGCGCGGAGTTTGGATTTGTGTCGCGTGATCTGAGGAGGCTGGGGAGAGGAGAGAGGGAGCTGAGGGTGTGGAAGTGGAATGGAAGTAGGCTGCTGCCGGCAGCCACCGACCGATCGACTGAGCTCAGGTGGGAATGGAGCTGCCTGCGAATGAAAGTGGTGGGCTCTGTCTTCTTTTGCATATAAGACCCTTGAGAGAGTTGATCCCTGAGAATATACCCACGAAAGACATTGGATGGCTGCAGAAACCACCTCTGGGAGATATACCACTGAGAGTTCTTTTACGTACCCGAAATAAATATGAATCATCTATTTATTCTAATTTAATAGTTAATATTATCTGGTACTCTACTAGATTAAAGAGTATCACCTCTAAAGATTTTAAAAAATTAAGGAGTACCTTGATATTAGGGGTAAACTTAAAATCAAAGAGCAATTGACATATTTCTCACACAGATATTTTCAAAAAAAATTTATATCTTTCAAACCCTAACCCTTATCCCCAATTCCACCGCCTGAGACATTTTGCGACAGCAGAGGGAGGGGACGCGGCGGACAGTTGGGACGACGAGCCGACAGCGGCATGTGGCGGTGAGCAGCACGATTGGGAAGACGGCGGGCTGCCGGTGTGTGGCGGCGAGGAGAGGCGGCGGTGCAATCTGGAGGAGAGACGGCGGAGTGATGGGACGGCGGGGCGGCGGCAGCGTGAGGCGGCGAGGCGCTGGGGCACTGGGCTCACGAGCGTGCTCGATCAGGAGGAGATAGGCTGATGTGGAAGTGGAAGATAAAAAAGCCTAAATTACCCTTAAAAATAGATAGTTAGATTTATTTGATACTCCTATCTCTATTTAGGGAATACCAGGGTACCAAAAAAAACTCTAAGAAAATATCATACGTTTGTGGTCTGTTTCTGAATGTTTATAGGATGAGTTTTTATTAAAAAAATATTTCCATCGTATAAATAAAATATTTCTATCATACAGAATTTGTATCTTATAAAATAATATTTTCACATCATAATGTTTATCTTACATATGTTTTAATAAATTATTTTCATTTCAATTATAATGTTTGTACGATGATCCGACCTGCGTGTGATCCTTAGTCTCTTCCTTGATTTTTCTCAGAAACAAATTGACGCTATAGCAAATCAACAGAAGTGACATCATCCCGCATCTCTCCTAGAGGTGACTCGCGTTCTCCATCCACGACAATGCTCTTTGACAATGTCTACACGTCCTTCATGGAAAGTCGGTGCGATGTCGCCTCCTCCATCCCTCCCCAGTGGTGACTCCTAATCCCCACCCGCGGCAGCGTCCACGCATCCTTCATTGTGCTCGCGGATCTTGCTCTCATCTATAGGGAGGGGTGCCAAATCCCGCAGAGATGAAAATTGTTGCAAGCAGAGGCGGATTATGTTGCATATACATAACGATTTTTTTCTAGATTCTTGCTTCAATAATGTTTAGTTTTTGCTGTAGTTCAAATTGTATGATGTTGTAATCATGCAAAACATTTGTTTTCATGATTGTTGGAAATATTGGTTGCACAAGTGCACTTATGGTGTCATGGTGTTGTGATCACGCTAAGAGTTTGTTTCTACGGTACAATTGTTTTGTTACAACATCTTACCGATCTTGTTGCATGTCTTGATCTAATTTGTTTCTATGAAATTGTCTCAACCGAATTTATTTTCATTTTATAGTGATTTAGTTGCAACACCTTATCAATGTAACAACTAAATCATGAGTTTGTTTTTTAAAACTTGGGGTTTGTTTTCTTAAGAAGCGAATCTATCTTCTGTATTACATACATGATGTTGTTGCGTCGGATCAAAAAAATTCTTGCCTAAATTTTAATAAAATATTATTATCTCACGGTTTTCATAAACAACCGATCTTAGTCCTCGCGTTGTAATTATTACTTGGAACTCTAGATCGATTTTTTCCTCTAAATACTAGTACTTTTTACGTTCTTACTTCCTAGATGATCAAACGTGTTAAATATGAAAACAGATGGAGTAGCTTCGACTTAGTTTTTGCTGTATGTATACTCCTCTCCATCCATGGGAGGAGTTGGGAACTTGTCGAGTAGGTACTCAACCTTATCGTCTCACTATTAAAACTCTATCAAAAAGAGCTTGAGAATCTGACGCTGCAATTCTATTTTATTTCCCGTCCTTTCTTTGTCTAGCAACGGTTTTCCAGCGATGCCCTCCATTACTCTTATCTTCTCAACCGTCAAGTTCCACGCATCATTTCATAATACGTCAGAGACACGGCACGACACATGCAAAGCAGGAGCATCTAAACTTGTTCAATTCAGACAAAACAAATAGAAGAAACGTGTTAACTAATATGGAGGAGCGGTTCGATTTGGTAGTCAAGGGCCCCACTATTTAGTTTCTGGAACATGAGAAAAGTTGTTGGCACCAGATTGGCTGTTGAGGCGAGAAGTTTAGCAGCCGGTCTCGTTTGTTCCGAGCCTTGACTTCCCAGCTGATTCATCGATGGCGTTTCTGTAGTTAACTCAACTGATTTCTGTTTACTAGCATATCATTATGGAGATAGAGTATTATTAAATGACAGAGATCCAAAGAGTATACTAGTACTCTACATGGAGCATCATGTCATTACAGTATAGTTAAATGGATAGGCTCCTATTTCTGTCTGTCACGGACCCGGAATTGCATATGACTAAGGGAACGCGAAGTCGCCAAGGACCGAAGGACTCGTCAGCCCGGTGGCACGGTACCTGCGCCGTACGCACCAAGACTGAACGATCCGACACCCACTAGGTGCGAGCCGGCCGGAAGCGACCAATCTTCCCAGAGCCACATACGATTCCAATATCCGGTGAAGGTGTAGAGTCGTTCCCAATTACTACCAGGGAAGACAAGGTCGGAGGAGCCCGGCAGTTCTACCCACACCCTAACCTAGCCCGAAGGCTAGTGGGTCGCTCGAAAGCCCGGTAGAACGCCCACACCCTGCCTGGCCGGCACAGCATCTCAGCCAGCGGGTCACTCAACCGATTCGTGCCCAACCTAGTAACAACCGGTACAACCGCAACCCTTCACGGCATACCCAAAACGCTTCAAATCATACACGCATTGCGTAAGGGCAGCCTGGGATTAACAACTCGGATATCATAACAAAGCTCTACAGATACGATATTAATATTAACTGCCCATGATGGGACAACACCTTACAATATTCAGTCATAACCAAAAAGCGTATCCGAGTACGGAGAAATTAAACGACAGCGGAAACAAGTGAATGGGTCCCACAGCGTCTTAGCGACCGCTGAGCAAAAGCTACAACTATCCCATCAATCGAACACAACCGAGGAAACAGCAAGTTTAAGCATCATCGAAATAATCTTCCACCACCGGCTCACCTGCAAGCTCCAGGGGTAACCTGGGTGAGTACGAACGTACTCGCAAGACTTATCCGTGCTTGATTAAATGTCCTACCCATACTAGTACAACATTAATTAAACATGAATGCTTCTCAGAGTAACAATATACAACTTAAGGACATAACATTAATAAGGTGAAGTAAGACGGACTAAGTACCAACTAACTCATAACACAACACATCACACCCATGTGTACCACCAAATCAAACCATCAACTCCAATTCCATCGGGGCATCCCGTGTATCCAATCCAATTCAATCCATTAAACATTATCCGATCCGATTAGGGCAGCCCCTAAGTAAAATCCAAACTGATCCAATCCATACATGAGTTAATAATTCCAATTTGATCCAATCCTCGCATATTCATTTTAAATCTCTCGAACTACTACCGACAACTCAACCCCTGCAGGCATAGTGAGTGCATAACAGTTTGGAGGTAGCGAGCCTCACAAAGTGCATGGAGGCTTACCCCAGCTATCCTCAGTGTTGGTTCTCGCTAGCGTTCACGTGTGATAAGGGATGGTGACACTCTGGAAATAGGGTTGGTATGGCGACAAAAACCTTCATACACCTGGGTCGCCGTCATGCTTCAATTCACACCAACCGTACCCATCGTGCACGCCCTCGGCTCTCCCAACTCACTTAACAATTTAGTTGAAGAGCTATAAGATGTTCTCGACGTAAGGCACATCCTACACATGCTAGTGTGCGCAACTTGCAACGACTCAACGATAACAATCATACACATAGCACATATACAAGGGCATACACGAGAGTACGGAAGGTAAAGATGCAACAAGCTCTGCTTGCCTGATTCTGGTTGTTCCTGGTCTTGCGAGGGGTCGTAAGCCTGGTGGTCTTCCTCTTCAGATTCTTTTATAAGCAATACGAAGAACCGGAAAAGAAACGATAAGGAAAATATTAAGATTCAGCATGTATGCATGATCTTTAGGTAGAATATGCATGTCATGGCGATGCTTGGATGACTAGGGTTTCGTTACGACAAGGTATATACAACTAAGCAGTTGATGTTATCCTAATGCCTGGCGCATGCATGTATGTAATGTTAACCTTTATATTGAGTTAGGGTTAGGTATTTACTACTAGAACACATGGTGTTAGGTTATCTTGTCGAAGCTACGGGGAACACTAATTATGCATGCATGACAGGTTAAGGGGTCTCGATGAATTAGGGTTAATAGTATTGATGACAAGGCATGGCAATGTGCTGGTTAGGTTAGTATAACACCTGTAGTACAAGTCATGGGTTCAATGCAATTATGGTTATAATTGTCGAGTTAGGGTTTACGTGGTACGACGATAAAAGGCTAATCAACTCGAAGTCTATCGTGCATGTAGCCTTACTGGAGTTTCAGTGGTCCCATGTCGTAGGATATCTCGCGAGGATTCCAGAAATGTAAAGATCGTCGAAATCGGAGCTAGGGTGAAGATTCTAGGGTTAACGGGCTCTCGGACGTAGCAAACTTCCACCCTAAATATCACCCTGTGCATGTAACCAAAATAAATTTTTGATTCAGCCATCTTGTAGAGTTTCTCATGAGGTTTCCAAATATATAAAAATATTTCAATTTGGAGTTGTGGTTTAAAAGTTATGGTCATTTGAATTTTGGTGCAAAATCTGCCCTAACAAACCCTAACCCTAATTGCTAGAGCTACCCGAGACTACCCCCTTCTCTCTCTGCTGCGCACATGCCACGGCTAAATCTACCCGAGAGCGCACCCCAAACCTCACCCTCATAAACCGTACCGACAGACCGGTGGGCCCCCGAGGTCAGTGGCTCGGGAGCTTGAGGCCCAATCAGACAGCGCCACGCGCCCCTCTCTCTCTTTCCCTCTCCATCTCTCTCTTTCTTCACTCGGGGCCGGCCGGAGAAAGCACTCGGGCGGCGGAGGGCTCGCCGGAGCATCACCGGAGGTGGCTCCAGGGCCCGGTCGGGCTCGGGGAAGGTGGCAGAAGGTCGAGGAGCTCACCCCGGACCCGATTTGGTGCTCGGGGAGGACTGAGGAACACCGAGGAGGGCTGGCGACGGCGAGCGGCGGCGGCAAGCTTCGGTCGTCGGTGCAGGAGGTGCTCCAGGCGTGGATCTGCAACGGGAAGTACACGGGAAGGTTAAGGGAGTGGAGAGAAATCTTGGGGTGAAGAAAATGGGAGAGGAGGACCACTGGACTGAGGGGAATCGCTCGTCGGAGTCTGGCCGGACTTGGAGGAGGCGACGATGTAATCGATGGAACCGGCACGGTTTCTCGAGGAGGAAGGGCGGAGGTGGTGCAGGGAGGTGCGGGAAAGCTTGGAAGGAAGACAATGGCGCTCCGGAGAGGCTACTGGAGGTGGGGTGGCTCACCGGAGAAGGCACCGGAGCTCGGGGAGAAGTGGTGGCGCGGGGAGAAGAGCACCGGGGCTAGGGTTCTGGGTGGAGGATGTGAGGAAGGGGAGAATGGGGGCTGTCGGGAGGGAGCTTTTAAGGGGCGGCGGCGACTCGGACAGGGGCTCCGGGGGTGGAGCACCGCCCACCATGGCCAGCGGCCGGCGGCGACGTGGAGGGAGGAACCCGACAGGCGGGCCCGGGGCGCGGCAGTGAGAGGGGAGGCGCCGACAGGCGGGGCCCGGTTGGCAGTGGGGGAGAGGGGAGCGCGCGCGGGATTGAGCGGGCCGAGGAGATGGGCCGCCCGAGGGGGTTTTCGGCCCAGGTAGTTAGGGTTTTTCTTTTCTTTTTAATTTCTTAATACCAGCATCCTTCCCTTTGTTATTTTATGTATCAAATCAACTGCAATTAACCTAAAATTTTTACAGGAGCTTCATAGTATTATTCTTGAGCTGCTGTAGAAGTTTGGGTCGATTTGGAGCTCATTTGAATGGGTGTCCAGTTCAAATTTGAGTTAGGGTCCAAATTAGGGTTTTGATCGGAAAGTAGGTTTCAACTGTTTCAAAAATTCTGAAACTTAGCAAGGGGCTAGGGTTGCTATTTTAGAACTTATTTGTGCAATTTGGGGAGGATTGCATCCACTGGAAACTACTCTGTCGTCGAAACCCTAAGTTTGGCACCGATAGGGTTTGGGGTTAGGGACAGAGATTCTTCGAAGGGTTCGATGACTTCCTCCACCCTTATCGACGATATTGTTATTTGAGTTACTTCAAATAAATTGATTGGTGTTTGCAACAATCATCCACCGAGGATGAGATATTAACATATTCTATAAAGTATATTCATATTACATCTAAGTTTAATTGAGGTGATGATGACATGTATGCATGGATGCAAATCAAAAACCTATCTATCGACTTTGGGTATTACAAAACCTACCCCCCTTAAAAAGATCTCGACCCGAGATCGCTAACGGTCGACAAACAAGGTTGGAAACTCGGTCTTGAGCCATTCTTCACGTTCCCAGGTAGCTTCATCTTCGGTGTGGTTGCTCCACTGGACCTTGAGGAACTTGATGGTGCGACGTCGAGTCTTGCGTTCGGTTTCGTCGAGGATGCATACCGGATGTTTCTCGATACGACAGGTCTTCATGCAGCACTTCCATTTCGGGGTTGATCTTCGTTTCTGGGACTCGATGGCAGGCTTTTAACTGGGAAACATGGAAGACATCATGCATCCGCGACAATCCAGGAGGTAATTCCAACTGGTATGCCACTGTTCCTCTTTTGGCTAGGATTTGATAAGGTCCAATGTAACGAGGCGCTAGCTTTCCCTTCATTGCAAAGCGGCGAACACCTTTGAATGGAGTGACCTTGAGATACACGCTATCTCCAACCTGGAAGGTAACCTCACGGCGCTGAGGATCTGCATAGCTCTTCTGCCTGGACTGGGCTTCACGAAGACGTTCTCTGATGAGTTGGACTAAGTCTTCTGCTTCCTCAATCGGGTTAGGTCCAAAGAACTGCCTCTCGCCGGTCTCGGACCAGTTCAATGGAGTCCTACATTTCCTCCCATATAGCACTTCAAAAGGTGCCATACCGAGACTGGTCTGATAACTATTGTTGTAGGCAAACTCTGCATATGGCAAGCAATCTTCCCAATTGGAACCCAGCGTGAGCGCACACGATCTTAACATGTCTTCAAGGATCTGATTTGTCCGTTCGACTTGACCACTGGTTTGAGGATGAAAAGCAGTACTGAAGGATAGTGAAGTTCCCATAGACTCGTGTAAGCACTTCCAAAATCTGCTGGTGAATTGAGTGCCTCGATCTGAAATGATTCTCTTGGGAACGCCATGGAGACACACGATTCGAGAGATGTACAATCTTGCTAGCTGACTTACCTTGTGGGTTGTCTTCACAGGGATGAAGTGAGCGACCTTGGATAGACGGTCTACGATTACCCATATTGCATCGTTGCCCTTCGGGGATCTCGGCAGACCTACTACAAAATCCATACCAATCTCTTCCCATTTCCACTCGGGAATAGGGAGTGGCTGAAGTAGGCCTGCTGGTCTCTGGTGTTTGGCCTTCACACGGCGACAGACATCACACTCAGCAACATATTGGGCAATCTCCCGCTTCATTCGGGTCCACCAGAATTGGCGACGTAGATCTTGGTACATCTTGGTACTGCCTGGATGGATGGCTAATGGGGAGTTGTGTGCTTCATGAAGGATTAGGTCCTTCAGTTGCTTATCCTTGGGTACCACAAGTCGTTTTCCAAACCATAATACTCCATCCTTATCTTCCGTGAAACAGGTTGCGGTACCCGCCTTCATCCTTTCCCTGATCTTCTGCATTCCGGCATTCTGAGCTTGAGCCGCCCTAATCTGATCTTCTAAGGATGGCTTCACCTCCAGAGTGGCGAGGGTTCCTTGTTCAACCATTTCCAGGTTCAGCCGCTGGAACTCTTCGTGGAGAGGTGGTTGTTGTTCCTTGATCATGGTGCTGTTGCAGTAAGCTTTCCGACTAAGGGCATCGGCAACAACATTAGCTTTGCCAGGGGTATAATTCAAACCCAGATCATAATCCTTAATGAGTTCGAGCCATCTTCTTTGGCGAAGGTTTAGATCTGGTTGGGTGAATAGGTACTTCAAGCTCTTATGATCTGAATAAACTTCGCAACGACTACCGATAAGGTAATGTCGCCATATCTTGAGAGCATGAACCACAGCTGCCAACTCTAGGTCATGAGTGGGGTAATTAGCTTCGTGGGGCCTCAACTGGCGCGAGGCGTAAGCCACCACGCGGCCTTCTTGCATGAGAACACAGGCCAATCCATTTCGGGAAGCATCGCAGTAAACCTCGAAATCCTTATTAACGTCTGGGAGAACAAGCACTGGGGCTGAGGTCAACCTTTCCTTAAGTTCTTGAAAACTCTTTTCACACCTGTCAGACCATATAAACTTGGTTTCTTTCTTCAGCAATTCTGTCATCGGCTTGGCTATGGAAGAGAATCCCTCAATGAACCGACGGTAGTATCCCGCTAGTCCAAGGAAGCTTCGGATTTGGGTAACCGATTTGGGTTGCTTCCACTCTTGTACCGCTTGCACCTTGCTCGGGTCCACTGCGACACCTGCAGCTGATATTACATGACCCAGGAACTCCACTTGGTGTTTCCAAAACTCACACTTGGAGAACTTGGCATACAGACGATGCTCACGAAGCTTGTTGAGCACCCTTCTCAGATGGTCTTCATGTTCTGATTCAGACTTGGAATAGATGAGGATGTCGTCCATAAAGACGACAACAAACTGATCCAGGAACTCCATGAAGACTGAGTTCATGAGTTGTGTAAAAGTGGAAGGGGCATTGGTTAGACCGAAGGACATGACTGTGTATTCATACAATCCGTATCGGGTAGTGAAGGCTGTCTTGGGAATGTCTTCAGATCTGATCTTTATCTGGTGATAACCCAATCTGAGGTCGATTTTGGAGAGACACATGCTCCGGTCAACTGATCGAATAGATCATCAATCCTAGGAAGAGGGCATTTGTTCTTCACCGTAAGTTCATTTAGTGGACGATAGTCCACGACCATCCTTAAGCTTGAATCTTTCTTTTTCACGAACATGGCTGGACAACCCCACGGCGATGAACTAGGTCGGATGAAACCCTTTTCTTCAAGCTCCTGGAGCTGCTTCTTCATTTCCAATAACTCCTTCGGGGATATCCGGTAGGGTCGCCTTGACACCGGGGCGGTTCCCGGTGGAAGTTCGATAACGAACTCCACGGCACGGTCAGGGGGCATACCCGGCAACTCTTCGGGGAACACGTCCGGGTATTCACACACTACTGGGACGAGCTCGATTCCTTGGTCCGGGATACTGTTCAGAGCAAAAAGACACCCTGATGGGGACGAGGATACAAATATCACCTCTTTGCCGGAGTCCGAGGTAAGGGATACCGATCTTTTGGCACAATCTATCTGGGCTTTATGCTGGATCAACCAATTCATACCTAGTATCACATCTAGCCCTGCGGACCCCAACACTACCATGTTTGCCCGAAACATCTCTTTGCCAATTTCTATTTAAACACCCTCGCAAATCAGCTCGGTCCTCAGCTCGGAGCCGGGAGTTGCGACAATAAGAGGGGAACGCAATGCTGATGAAGGAATATGATGGTCATGTGCAAACTTGCTGGATATGAATGAATGGGATGCTCCAGAATCAAAAAGAACTGTAGCGGGAGTTGAGTTGACTGAGAGCGTACCCAGCACCACTTCAGGTGCGTCCTGTGCTTCCTCCGCCGTGACGTGGTTGACTCGGCCACGGCCGGGGGCTTGAGATTTGGTTGGAGCTGATCCTTTAGCTTGCTGACCTCCTCGTGGCTGTCCTTGCGGCGGGTTGGGGGCATATACGTGTCCTGTGCGTGGCTGCGTGCAGCGGTTGGCAAAGTGCCCCATGGCTCCGCAGTTGTAGCACCGGACCTTGCTCATGTCCGGTAAAGGTCGCTGCTGCACTCCCTGAGGACGGGGTTGATAATTCTGCTGCTGAGGACGGGGAGCATAGACTTGAGGTCTTGGCGGATATGGCCCCGCAGGACGAGATGGTTGGGGCTGCCACACCCGCGGCTTCTGTGAACTGCTCGCAGCTGATCTCTGTATCTCCCGCTCGCGCTTGCGGTCCTGTTGAAGGACAGACTCCTTCGCTTCAATCTCGATGGCCTTATCTACCAAATGCTGGAAATTCTGCACCTCGGCGATAGCTAGCTTGGCCTGCAATTCATTGTTCAGCTTGCGCTTGAATTTCTCCACCCTGTCCTCATCGGTGGAGACTTCTCGCGGCACATAACGGGATAGGTGGTTGAATTCGTGGAGGAACTCTAACACTGACTTTCTGCCCTGTCGGACGTTGTAGAACTCTTCCTTCTTTAAATTCATGACGCCCTTGGGGACATGGGAAGCACGAAAGCCGGTTCGGAACTCGGCCCCACGTGACTACATGACCAGGAGCTTGGATGGCCAAGAAGTTCTGCCACCAGTTTGCTGCAGCGCCTTCCAGGTAGTGGGTGGCGAAGTTAACCTTATCTGCTTCGGCGCACTGTGCCAGTTGGAGTTTTCTTTCAATCGTGCAGATCCAGTCATCCGCGTCCATAGGGTCGTCGGATCGATTGAAGGTGGGCGGCTGCGTTCGCTGGAACTCCGCTAGGCCACCTCGAGCCTGGCCACCACCGGCGCCTTGATTACGCGCCAGCTGTTCGAGGATTCTATTCTGGGTCATCAGCAGATCTGCAATGCTTGGCTGCTGGGGAGGGGGTGGCACCTCTTCTTCCTCACGGTCACGGCGTCCACGTGTAGCTCCACGGGTTCCGGTAGCCATGCTGCTGAAATCAGAAGACACCGGATGAGATGAAGGAAGCTAGAAAGTTGGAAACTCAAGGGTCTATCCGTAAGGGTATAACAAGGCATCCAAGAACATGGCACATAACTGCAGACATACTTCCTCAAGACAGGGCACCAACAAGGGCAAGGAAAGTTAGGGTTAACACTCGAATTCATTAATATACCCGCCGGAGTTCATGCATGGGGCTGCGATTTAAATCACCCTTATGGTGAAATAAACGTATACAAAATACCAAAATTGCAGCCACAAGTACCCAATTACATGTCTCTTAAAAGATAACTTAGACCTAGGGTTTGGTTCAGTTTACAATCCATAAGAAGGCCTTTAACAACTTGCCACTCGAATCCAGTCGGCACTACGACGACTAACTTCTACGACTGGTACTTCGAATCCTACCCTTCAACCCCTCAGCCTACTCTTCGTCAGTTGGCGGGTTGCTGGTGGTGTACCAAACACGCTCCTCAGGGTCCTCTTCCTCTTCTTCTCTTGCAGCAGCTTCATTGGTGGGAACTGAAGCGGCTGGTGTGGAGGTATCTTCTTGTGAGGGCCTTGGAGTGAAGAGCCGAAGGTACTGTCGGGAGGTCATCCTTTTACGTGGCTTGACTCCAGAACTCTGAGGTTGAGTTGCTTCACCAGGTGGAATTGGGGTCGGCTCTTGTACTGGAACAAAGGGGCTCTCGCCGCAAGACTCATCTTCATTTGCTACATGATACCTTCGACGCAACTCATAGTGAAGTTTGCGGTTAACTCTTGTTAGTCGTTCCACCTCTTGAGTAGCATTTCCGTAGTCCCGATACAACCTATCGTGCATTACTTCTGCAGAGACAATGTGGTTGGCCGTCTCCATCTCAGTCTCATCCTCTTCTTCGTCGTCACTTGGTGCTGGTACCGAAATGCTGGCGCCTCCATCGGTAACCTGGGGAATAAGACGGAAAGGGGAAAATAGGAAGATCTCATCGAAGTGATGTCGTAGGTGGAGAACTGCTTTTCTTGAGGCCTCCAGTCGGGCATCCGCATCACTTGGTCTGGGTGCTGTAAAGGTCTGATCCAGATCCGAAACTCTCACTGTGACCCATCCCATCCAAAAATGAGTCTTCCCGTGAACTTTGTAGGTCTTGGCATGGAAAGCAGGGAGGTCTTCCTGGGGCACGCCAAGGTATTCCAACATTCTCCATAACAGGGTAGCCCACCCTCCTAGTTGATGTGGGTCGGTCACAATGTTATACACCATCCTATACAAGTTTAGAGTTAGAGAGAATAAAGTTAGCCACACAAAGAAAACAAATGCAATAGGGGAGAATTTCAGAACTAAGAGCGATGAGGGTAAGGAATAAAAGCAATCTACTTATTAATTTTCAACATAGGGTTTACTTTTTAAATAGTTTTGCTGGCCCGTCGACGAGGCGCAGCGGAAGCTCCTATCTAACGACCACCTGCAATTGGCTTCCTACGGTCAGCTCGGCTCTGATACCAAGCTGTCACGGACCCGGAATTGCATATGACTAAGGGAACGCGAAGTCGCCAAGGACCGAAGGACTCGTCAGCCCGGTGGCACGGTACCTGCGCCGTACGCACCAAGACTGAACGATCCGACACCCACTAGGTGCGAGCCGGCCGGAAGCGACCAATCTTCCCAGAGCCACATACGATTCCAATATCCGGTGAAGGTGTAGAGTCGTTCCCAATTACTACCAGGGAAGACAAGGTCAGAGGAGCCCGGCAGTTCTACCCACACCCTAACCTAGCCCGAAGGCTAGTGGGTCGCTCGAAAGCCCGGTAGAACGCCCACACCCTGCCTGGCCGGCACAGCATCTCAGCCAGCGGGTCACTCAACCGATTCGTGCCCAACCTAGTAACAACCGGTACAACCGCAACCCTTCACGGCATACCCAAAACGCTTCAAATCATACACGCATTGCGTAAGGGCAGCCTGGGATTAACAACTCGGATATCATAACAAAGCTCTACAGATACGATATTAATATTAACTGCCCATGATGGGACAACACCTTACAATATTCAGTCATAACCAAAAAGCGTATCCGAGTACGGAGAAATTAAACGACAGCGGAAACAAGTGAATGGGTCCCACAGCGTCTTAGCGACCGCTGAGCAAAAGCTACAACTATCCCATCAATCGAACACAACCGAGGAAACAGCAAGTTTAAGCATCATCGAAATAATCTTCCACCACCGGCTCACCTGCAAGCTCCAGGGGTAACCTGGGTGAGTATGAACGTACTCGCAAGACTTATCCGTGCTTGATTAAATGTCCTACCCATACTAGTACAACATTAATTAAACATGAATGCTTCTCAGAGTAACAATATACAACTTAAGGACATAACATTAATAAGGTGAAGTAAGACGGACTAAGTACCAACTAACTCATAACACAACACATCACACCCATGTGTACCACCAAATCAAACCATCAACTCCAATTCCATCGGGGCATCCCGTGTATCCAATCCAATTCAATCCATTAAACATTATCCGATCCGATTAGGGCAGCCCCTAAGTAAAATCCAAACTGATCCAATCCATACATGAGTTAATAATTCCAATTCGATCCAATCCTCGCATATTCATTTTAAATCTCTCGAACTACTACCGACAACTCAACCCCTGCAGGCATAGTGAGTGCATAACAGTTTGGAGGTAGCGAGCCTCACAAAGTGCATGGAGGCTTACCCCAGCTATCCTCAGTGTTGGTTCTCGCTAGCGTTCACGTGTGATAAGGGATGGTGACACTCTGGAAATAGGGTTGGTATGGCGACAAAAACCTTCATACACCTGGGTCGCCGTCATGCTTCAATTCACACCAACCGTACCCATCGTGCACGCCCTCGGCTCTCCCAACTCACTTAACAATTTAGTTGAAGAGCTATAAGATGTTCTCGACGTAAGGCACATCCTACACATGCTAGTGTGCGCAACTTGCAACGACTCAACGATAACAATCATACACATAGCACATATACAAGGGCATACACGAGAGTACGGAAGGTAAAGATGCAACAAGCTCTGCTTGCCTGATTCTGGTTGTTCCTGGTCTTGCGAGGGGTCGTAAGCCTGGTGGTCTTCCTCTTCAGATTCTTTTATAAGCAATACGAAGAACCGGAAAAGAAACGATAAGGAAAATATTAAGATTCAGCATGTATGCATGATCTTTAGGTAGAATATGCATGTCATGGCGATGCTTGGATGACTAGGGTTTCGTTACGACAAGGTATATACAACTAAGCAGTTGATGTTATCCTAATGCCTGGCGCATGCATGTATGTAATGTTAACCTTTATATTGAGTTAGGGTTAGGTATTTACTACTAGAACACATGGTGTTAGGTTATCTTGTCGAAGCTACGGGGAACACTAATTATGCATGCATGACAGGTTAAGGGGTCTCGATGAATTAGGGTTAATAGTATTGATGACAAGGCATGGCAATGTGCTGGTTAGGTTAGTATAACACCTGTAGTACAAGTCATGGGTTCAATGCAATTATGGTTATAATTGTCGAGTTAGGGTTTACGTGGTACGACGATAAAAGGCTAATCAACTCGAAGTCTATCGTGCATGTAGCCTTACTGGAGTTTCAGTGGTCCCATGTCGTAGGATATCTCGCGAGGATTCCAGAAATGTAAAGATCGTCGAAATCGGAGCTAGGGTGAAGATTCTAGGGTTAACGGGCTCTCGGACGTAGCAAACTTCCACCCTAAATATCACCCTGTGCATGTAACCAAAATAAATTTTTGATTCAGCCATCTTGTAGAGTTTCTCATGAGGTTTCCAAATATATAAAAATATTTCAATTTGGAGTTGTGGTTTAAAAGTTATGGTCATTTGAATTTTGGTGCAAAATCTGCCCTAACAAACCCTAACCCTAATTGCTAGAGCTACCCGAGACTACCCCCTTCTCTCTCTGCTGCGCACATGCCACGGCTAAATCTACCCGAGAGCGCACCCCCAAACCTCACCCTCATAAACCGTACCGACAGACCGGTGGGCCCCCGAGGTCAGTGGCTCGGGAGCTTGAGGCCCAATCAGACAGCGCCACGCGCCCCTCTCTCTCTTTCCCTCTCCATCTCTCTCTTTCTTCACTCGGGGCCGGCCGGAGAAAGCACTCGGGCGGCGGAGGGCTCGCCGGAGCATCACCGGAGGTGGCTCCAGGGCCCGGTCGGGCTCGGGGAAGGTGGCAGAAGGTCGAGGAGCTCACCCCGGACCCGATTTGGTGCTCGGGGAGGACTGAGGAACACCGAGGAGGGCTGGCGACGGCGAGCGGCGGCGGCAAGCTTCGGTCGTCGGTGCAGGAGGTGCTCCAGGCGTGGATCTGCAACGGGAAGTACACGGGAAGGTTAAGGGAGTGGAGAGAAATCTTGGGGTGAAGAAAATGGGAGAGGAGGACCACTGGACTGAGGGGAATCGCTCGTCGGAGTCTGGCCGGACTTGGAGGAGGCGACGATGTAATCGATGGAACCGGCACGGTTTCTCGAGGAGGAAGGGCGGAGGTGGTGCAGGGAGGTGCGGGAAAGCTTGGAAGGAAGACAATGGCGCTCCGGAGAGGCTACTGGAGGTGGGGTGGCTCACCGGAGAAGGCACCGGAGCTCGGGGAGAAGTGGTGGCGCGGGGAGAAGAGCACCGGGGCTAGGGTTCTGGGTGGAGGATGTGAGGAAGGGGAGAATGGGGGCTGTCGGGAGGGAGCTTTTAAGGGGCGGCGGCGACTCGGACAGGGGCTCCGGGGGTGGAGCACCGCCCACCATGGCCAGCGGCCGGCGGCGACGTGGAGGGAGGAACCCGACAGGCGGGCCCGGGGCGCGGCAGTGAGAGGGGAGGCGCCGACAGGCGGGGCCCGGTTGGCAGTGGGGGAGAGGGGAGCGCGCGCGGGATTGAGCGGGCCGAGGAGATGGGCCGCCCGAGGGGGTTTTCGGCCCAGGTAGTTAGGGTTTTTCTTTTCTTTTTAATTTCTTAATACCAGCATCCTTCCCTTTGTTATTTTATGTATCAAATCAACTGCAATTAACCTAAAATTTTTACAGGAGCTTCATAGTATTATTCTTGAGCTGCTGTAGAAGTTTGGGTCGATTTGGAGCTCATTTGAATGGGTGTCCAGTTCAAATTTGAGTTAGGGTCCAAATTAGGGTTTTGATCGGAAAGTAGGTTTCAACTGTTTCAAAAATTCTGAAACTTAGCAAGGGGCTAGGGTTGCTATTTTAGAACTTATTTGTGCAATTTGGGGAGGATTGCATCCACTGGAAACTACTCTGTCGTCGAAACCCTAAGTTTGGCACCGATAGGGTTTGGGGTTAGGGACAGAGATTCTTCGAAGGGTTCGATGACTTCCTCCACCCTTATCGACGATATTGTTATTTGAGTTACTTCAAATAAATTGATTGGTGTTTGCAACAATCATCCACCGAGGATGAGATATTAACATATTCTATAAAGTATATTCATATTACATCTAAGTTTAATTGAGGTGGGGGGGGGATGATGACATGTATGCATGGATGCAAATCAAAAACCTATCTATCGACTTTGGGTATTACACTGTCACACTCCTAAAACTGACAAACGGAGTCAATGCAGAATGACACAATGCTAATCTGAACACATTTTCAAAGCATTTAAACTTGGAATATGTAGTGCTGGACTGGAGTACCATGCATGAATCTGAAAACATTGTATGTTTATTGATTCTAGGGTTGACTTGATGTCTGACTTCGTTGCAGAAGCAGCCTCTGTTCCCGAATAAATCGCAAATGACGGTTTATCGACTGCATAAACCGAACAGATTTTGTTATTGGGGGCATGATTGGTTGGATGTCAACATTTGGCATTGCCCATATTTGGCATTGCCAATATTTGACAAAATCAAAAGTTACCAAAAATTGACAACTTTTTTAGAGGTTGGCAAGAACCAATTGGTAGCCAACCAATTGCTAGCCAATTTTTGGCAACTTTGGCAACTTGCCAACAATTGGCATGGCAAAAATTGACATCCAACCAATCACGCCCTGGCATCCGTGCTCATCTAGAGCTAGAGTTTTTATATTTTTCGTCGGTCTAGATTTGGAGCTGTTTTGTTAACTGAAAATGGCGTGCCGGAAAGAAGATATAGCTAGGCAGGATTTATCCGGAGAAGCCGATCTGGCGATCCGGAGAAGGGATTCCAGTGACCCTCTGTTCCCTTGGCTCTGCATCCATCCTTTTTTGCCCAATGCCTAACTGCATCCGGAGAAAAAAGAGATTCCTCTGGCATTGGCATTTCAAGCCAAGCCATGGCCCTGCTCTTCTAGCAGGTGATATGCCCTGTCCTTTTACCTTTACCATTTCCCTTTCGTGCAAGCAAAGTTTGAGATTGCTACTTGCTGCCTCCTTTTTTCTTTTGGCCTCGCAGTGCCATGATAGTGCAAGTTTGTGGAACCATGCCTGTGACCTCACCACCAACTGCTGTGCTCCACGGAAGATTGAATCAAGCAGTCTCGTGCAGTCTCGACATGTTGTCGTGAAAGTTCACGAAGTTTACACGTGCATTTCAGAAAGATGCACAGAAGCTGAAAAAGAGTGCAACTGCTGCATGGCCCTGATTGGCAAACCCTGTGCGTTGTTTCATATCAGAGTCACGGGGGACAGCAGGAATCAAGTCAGCTCCAACCACCGGCCGAATACTACTACTTATACGGCTATGTCCTGATCCAATGAGAACTGCCACTACCATGTCAATGTGCAACATGGAAATCCTACGCCTGCACAACAGTTCAACGCCCTAAATCCTCGTCTGCATCCACCAGTGGAAGTCAGTGGCAACAATTTCGGATATTTTGCACAAGTGAAAAATTATTAGAAGTGTACTACTACTAGAAGGAGAGGCATTAGTCAGGTTATGAGTGGCGACTCAGCAGGTGATTCTGGGGTCATGCTTGGGAACCGGCGACACCTTACCCTAGCTTCGACGGATCTGTTGGTTCTCACTATGCCTCATCCGTAGGAGATGACTAGGGCTATTGTTTCTCAGTTCTGTTGGACTCCGACGATATCGCGGAGGACATGCAGCAGTGGAAAGAAGATCTACGGGAGATGGGTTACTCGAGCAGCACGGCCAATCGGGTGGCCGACGTTTCCGCGGCGGAGTAGCGAGCCATCATTGACCAGCTTTGGTTGGATGCCCGCTTTCCCGATCCGAGCTCGCGTTTCTGGGAATTCAAGAGCTCCGGCGACAAGGTGGGCGCTACGGGGGAGAAGGTAGGTGTTTGCTTAATGTCTATTCCTACTCGTTGCAGTTCCAAGGAGCGTCACGCTGGCGTCGAGCGGATGGCAATCACTGGACATAGGTTGTTTAGGAAGGCTTCTTCAACGACCAGGCAGAAGCCGTGGTGCAGTCCACTGCCTCCTCATTGACTATCTCTGCTGGTGACTCTGGGGGAGCTGTTGGGCACGGCAGTGGTGGATCTGGAGTTTCCGACATCGTCAACGGTTGAGCAGGTCTGGGAGTCGGAAGTTTTTCTAACTTCCGTGATTCACGCGAGGCCCGTCACAATTGTTGGGCCTCGGTCTTTGGGCTGGTCAATGCAGGCACCAATACGCCGGATGTGCACTCATATTTGGCGCAAATTCTCTAACCCCTCTAGAAACCCTAGCCCCTTCGTCTGGTCCGGCACATCATCTGGTGACCATCATTCTTTTGCAGCGGTGCTCCAACAACCAGTGATGGACAATGGAGGTTATCGTGGTAATGGGGGTTATGGTCGTGGCCACGGACACAGGTTCAACGGCGGCCATGGTGACAACCCTCGGTGTTGGCGGAAGCGTCCCTACTAGGGTGGTGACCGTGGGATGTTCCATGAGGACCGAGGCTGGGGGTGGTGGGCCTCATGGCGGTGCGTTTCATGGCGACGACGGAGGGCCACATCAGGAAGGTGGCGCCCACGGTGGTGGGGCTCATGACAGAGCGCAAGGCGACGGTGGTGCGTACAATGGCGGTGCCATGCATGGCTCCGGAGGCAGGTTTCATGGTGGTGGTGTATAGCATGGAGGCGGAAAACAACATAGCAGGCACATGGCGCTCAATACGGTGCACGCATGGCAGTTGCCAGTGTATGCGGCCTGGACATTTCGGTTGTTAGCGCACTCATGGCTGACAATGTGGCAGGTGGTGACACAGCTTCTTCCTCCTCTTAGCGAGCGAAGGTATGGCAACAAAGGGTTTAGTTTGCACTTGATGCAAGGCAAGATATCATTTGATTGCGGAGTGCCCTGTTGTGCTGATTTGCGATATTTGTGAGGGTAATGACTATGTTGTTTACAAATTCCTCTCTTAAAAATACCTAAACCTATAGATAATCTATGTGGTTATGGTGGAGATGGGCTAGCTTTTTTCCAAATTCCGTATGTTGGCACCAATAAGCTAAAAGATCAGCACCATGGAAAGATGGGGCTCGTTCGAGTTGTTAAGGGTGCTTACTGCCGATAACATTGTTGTTGAGATGAAGAGGTTGGTACCAATGATCTGATGAGTTAGCCAATGAAGGTGGGATCGCAATCACGACAGGGATCGGGGCATCTCAAGGAGGCATGATAGTTCCTATCGTCCCTACACCTGCTCAACCTTCTTCTGATGTCTCAGGGGCCCAGGCGCCTGCATAGGGTTGGTGGGTAGACAGAATGTAGTAACTTCTACTGTAGCTTCTGTCGTGGCAACAACTACAAGAGCTTCTAGGTGCAGCTTTGCAACCGCAGCAGCCAAGGCAGGCGTTGCAGCGGGTGGGGGGGGGGTCCGGTGTTGTGGCAGGGAACCAGCGGTTGGGGGCGGGGGGTCCGGTGTTGTGGTAGGGAACCACGTTGTGGCGACCATGCCAAGCCGTGCTGCGACAGTTCAAATGGATGACACCTAGGCCGGTGCCGTCGAGGTATTTCTTGATGTCGTCGCCCAGGGCTTCACCGTCTCTACTTCCATTGTGACACTCGTGCAACCAACACGGGTCTCCTCTGCCACAATATCCCAAGCGGGTGCTACTGTGGTAGGGTCTACAGCTTCTTTGGGTTCTGTGACTGCTACCCCAATAATAGCTTGTTGATGAGCCATCCCTTCGACATTAGTTGAACATCCACGACTGAGCGACATAATCAGCGCCTACCCAGATGCGGATGAGGATTCCACGGCGAAAGCGGTCCATCTTGCGCAAATCCGCAATCTTGAAGGCCTAACTAGTAATTTTTTACTGTCTTTTCCTAATGACAAAATTGTTTCCAGTATTAGTTGTTTAGGCATTTCTTTGGGGTCCTCGGAGGCTGAGGTTTTGAAGTCAGTTAAGGTGCTTAAAAATGTTGAAATATATCATCTTACCCTCTCTTCAGCTAACAAGAAGTCAACTTCTGCTAGTAACAAAAATAAGTTAGTGTATATGAGTAGTGGTGTGCTTGACAATGATGAGGTTGAGAGATTGAATGTTCTGTCTTTAGCTATTTTATGCACAGACCTCATTGAAGAGGCTAATGATGAGGGGAGTGACTTTGATTTTCCATTCAGTTCCTCAGAAAAACAAAGCGCATTCTACACAAAAAAAGGCTAAATTGGTTTTATCACATGGCCGAAGCAAGTCAATGCCTAATAAGAAAGTGAAAACTGAAAGGCATATTTTGGAATAGTAGAGGCCTGGGTGACTTGGCTAAAAGCTACAAAAGTAAAGGAGCAACAACTAGACTTTTTAACTCTTTTAGAGACTAGAAAAGATGGCTTTTATGCATCCTATCTGAAAGACCTTCGCGGTGGTCTTGATTTTGTGTGGCATTGCAAACCACCCTAAGGTCAATCTGGAGGACTCCTATTAGGTATTAACCTCGCAGTTATGACATTGTGCCCATTGTTGAAGGGGATCTTTTTGTCAAATACCTCCTGCACAATAAAGAAGACGGGTTCAAATGGGTTCTGATGGTGGTCTATGGGCCAACTCAACTGGAGCATAAAGAAAATTTCCGTATGGAGCTCGTTCAAACTTGGGTGTTGTGAGTAGGGGTGATTTAATATAACCTGGTGCCAGGAGGAAAAGAATAATAAAATTTTTGATGTGTAGCGGCCTTTTCTCTTCAAAGTCGTTATTGATAACTTGGACTTAAAAAAAAATTCTCTCTCATGACAGAAATACACTTGGGCAAATGGTTTAGATAATGCATCATTTGAAACACTAAACAGGGTTCTCATGAGTACCGACTGGGAATAGAAATTTCCTCTGGCTACAGTTGAAGCCATGGAGCATTCCTGTCTGACCATACACCTCTGTTGCTCAATACGGGGGCTGCCTCCCATAGAGGTAATCGACCTTTGTTTAAATTTGAACTCCGTTGGTTAAAACGGGATGGCTTTGTCGAAATGGTAGCCGAGACCTAGCAAAATAAGAACAGGGGTCATTCGGCGATGCTGCGATGGCAGAATAAAATTCGAGGGCTAAGACAATACCTTAGAGGGTGGGCCAAGAATACAGGTGGGGGTTATAAAAAAGAAAAGGAATAGTTGTTGCTAGCTTTCGATGAGCTAGACAAGAAAGCAGAAAATGCTGGTCCATCGAATAATGACATTGTTCATAAACGTCAGGCAAATGAAAGTCTAGCAAAACTTTTGTAGGAAGAAGAAATCAAGTGGTATCAGCGTGCTAAGGAGAAACACATTTTAGAAGGGGATAACAATACACATTATTTTTAATTAGTGGCAAACAACAAGCATAGAAAACAACAAATCTTTCATTTAGAATAGGAGAAGGGGTGATCTGTGATGAGTTCGAGGTTAAGAAGTACATTACAAGTTACTATAAAAACCTTTTTGGAAAACATGACGATAACCATTTTTCAATGGTTGAAAGCTTGATTGAGGATATCCCCCAGGTTTCTGATTTTGAAAATGATGTACTCACTGAATCTTTTTCGGAAAAAGAAGTGAAAAATGCAATATTCCAGATGGAACATAATAAAGCCCCTGACCTGGATGGTTTTCCTGCAGAATTCCATCAAAATTTTTGGGGCGTTATCAAGGATGATCTTATGGCGCTTTTCGCTGATTTTCATCAGGAAGTGTTGCCACTTTTTAGTCTGACTTTCAGGATTATTACTCTAATCCCAAAAACCTCCGAGGCCAAAAGCATTCAACAATATAGTTTGTTAAACGTTATCTTCAAAAAATTTACTGAGGTGGACACCAACCGGATTGCCGTCGTGGCACAAAACGTGGTGAGTCCCACTCAGACGACTTTTATGGCGGGAAGGAATATTATGGGATGGGTGATGATTTTGCATGAGACCATACATGAGTTACATTGGAGAAAATTGGATGAGGTCATTTTTAAGATCGACTTTGAGAAAGCATATGATAACGTGAAGTGGCCATTTTTGCAACAGAGCCTGCACATGAAAGGGTTTTCACCCAAATGGTGCTCCTGGGTTGGGCATTATGTCGAAGCGGTAATGTTAGTGTCAAGGTGAATGATGATGTTGGGGTGTTCTTTCAAACCTTAAAAGGGCTAGGTCAAGGAGATCATTTATCGCCACTATTGTTCAACATTATTGCCGATATGTTGGTGGTTATAATTCAAAAGGCTAAGGAGGATGGCCAAATCTGTGAAGTTATCCCCCATGTCGATGATGGTTTATCCATCCTTCAATATGCAGACGACACCATCCTTGTCTTAGATCGCGATTTTGAGCAAACTGTAAATCTGACATTATTTTGCGTGTTTTTGAACAGTTGTCAGGGTTAAAAATAAACTTCCGTAAAAGCGAGATTTATTGTTTCGGTAGAACAAAAGATTTGAAGCACCAATACACGTAGTTGTTTGATTGTGCTATAGGTACCTTTCCTTTTAGGTACCTTGGTATCCCAACTCATTATAGGAAACCACGAAAAAGTGATTAGAAGGGTGTAGAGGATTGTATAGAGAAAAAGCTGAGCAGTTGGAATCGACATAACATGTCATCCAATGGACGATTGGTCCTTATAATTCAGTTCTGAGTAGTATGCCCATGTTCATGCTTATCTTTCTTCGAGGTTCCTAAGGGGGTGCAGAAGAGACTGGATTTTTATCGGCCAAGTTTTTTCTGGCAATGTGGTGATCAGAAACGCAAATATCGGCTGGCAAGGTGGAGCATCTTATGCAGACCCAAAGACCAGGGAGGCCTAGGTATTCAAGACCTTGAATTTAAAAAAGCATGCAACGATAGCAGAGTTCATGAGTACGATACTGTGGCATACCTGGTTTTAAGGGCCGGATAAACCCTTGTATTTACTGTATCGATCCGTGGATCAATAGTCGATACACACAAGTACTTGATAGCATAGCCATGCAATACATCGTTCATTACACAATTTAGCCATATTTGGTCTTTATTCATACAAGCTGGGCCTATTGGCCAAATTAAAGTAGCAGCGGAATTAAACACACGGCAGATAACCCATCGGTATGCCGAACCACAGGGCAACTGACTGGGGGAGAGACCCTACGCCCTCGAAGTAGCTGTCGCTATCTCCAGACTGGTATTCCTCCTCTTCGTCTGGCCACATAACAAGCCAGGGTGAGTACATTAAATGTACTCGCAAGCGCTCCGCCAGGGAGTTTATCACAGATATGAGCATGCACAGGAGTAATCAAGAGCTTGGCTCTATCCTAGGTTTCATGTTGTGCGAGAAAGTAAGTTTGCATTTGCAATAAGTAAATAGATGTAAAAGCAATTTTAGCAAAACATCTCGACGCAGCGAGATGAGGTATCTGCTTGATTCACTCTACCCGTCACAGCGGGGAGATGAATAGTTCATCTCTGTGCTTTCCGTTACAACGGTAAAAGCATGGTATTTGCCCGGTTCCTCAGGGAGTCACAACTCACCTTGTACTTACGGGATACCAACGAAAACACGGCAATCGCCTGGTGTCCTCGGGGATGGAAACATCGTCCTCGCGGTACTTACGGGGATGCTAGGGTTTGCCCGAGCCCGCGGGAACCCCTTCTTCACTTTTCCCCGACACAACGGGAACTTGGCATGCTGCCCTGCGAACACGGCGGATCGCGTCCTTAAACTCATAACCCATTTGTGACTTTGAAAGCCAATCTACTTTAGTGTGGCCCGACCAAGTTCGTCCATGACCGCGGACACGGCTATTCGAATAGTTTTGACCCTCTGCAGAGGTGGTACGGCTTTACCCACACGATGTAGGTCACCCTGGGCATACCGTGCACTGCATACTACCAGAGCTAGTACAACGAGACTCTTCGCCGTGTGAACCCAGCCATGAACCCGCCCGAAGGACATGTCCCAAACCTAGCTTGAGTCAGTAACATCGCTACAAGGAGGTTGGTGTTCCAACTTTGTGTCGAACAATGCCTCGCTAAACCGCTGTATTTGCTCTCTACAGGGTTAACCACCCCATCCGCACTCTACTAACTGCCCACGGGTTCATGCTAGTTCAGGCCGGGTACTATGTCAAGTCCTTCCCACAAAAGACATTTGGACGTACGGTAAGACTTGGCCAAACGGCACTTAAGATCGGTCCTTAGGTGATCCGAGAGGGACTCCACACCATTCTCGTAAACGGGCCGCGAGAACCACGCCGGGCCTTACCTCGCTCTTTAACAAACTCCCTGTTTTCACCCTTCATTACCGACCCGGATCAAAATATTCTCCATTTTCAGCTCGGTTTCACAAAACCATTTACGGTAAAACATACCAACCCATGGCTATGCTACCTTCATACACCTCTGGACACGACGGTCCGTTTCTCAAAAGTTCACCACATGAAATATGGGGTGTTATTACTTTTCCTTTAAAATCCTAATTTTACTACGGCAGGGCTAAGCATGTATATATATATATGTGTGTGTATTCTCTACCCTAAGTTTTTCCAGTAATATTTCTGGAATATAAAGTTCTGAGGGCTACAAGGAGTTTAGGGTCGGACTAGGTTTTCTAAACATCGGCATAACTATGCTACATAAAATAACGATAATAAAACATAGCATGCATGTTTCGTAAACAACATATCATTTCATAAACTTGGGATTTCAACATGATCAATGGTGGAGAGCTTGCCTGGCAGTTCCTGGCTTTGTTCTGGACGTGGGGATGCTTCGGGCTCCTCTTGGCGGACGTACCTCACTCCGTCAACTACACGATTCCAAAATAACGCCAATAAGAATCCAACCGACATGAAACACCAAATGAAATCAGAGTAGAACTTATGCCATGCTTGCAAGATCATGTCCAGGATTAGGAAAATTGATGTTTTCATATTTCATGCGAGGATGTTATGAATTAAGTTTCCATATTCTTAGCACCTTTCTCGGAAACCCTAGGCTTAATTTGATGGATGCAGAGTTCGTGGTCTTATTGGTTTTAAGAGTGTTGGAACAATGTTTCTGATAGGGCTCAAGTGGTTGGGGAGTTAGGAAGGAACATATATGCATGCAATGGGGTTTAGGGTTTTATGGTTTAACTATACCCTTTCATCTTCGAACTATGCAACATGTGTATGTATACCTATACATGCATGTGTTCTGGATCCTATCATGTTTTCGAAAGGTTTAACATGATGGGGGTGATATTAAGAAGAATATATACATATGCATGAAATCGACATTAGGGTTTCTAGGGTTTTAAAATATTTTCTTTATTTTCGGACCAAGTGGCAGGTATAGATGCATATATGCAAATGCATGATTGGCCTAGGTTCAGGGGTTATATAAAGGGGGTAACATGTTAAGGGTTCTGAAATATATCAAAATTCAAAGGTACTTAGATAGGTTTTGAATTCAAACGGGGGTACTTGAAATTCTCTTTGTATAGCAATGAAATTTGGAATTTTTTGAAAAATGGTCTATATCAAAAAGATGGGAAATAATATTTGGAACAACTTTTGTTTTGGGGGTTTTCTGAGAACTGGCCGTTAAGGCACTGAACCGGGCGAACCAGAGAGGAAGGCTGGGTTTTGAAGAAAACCGGGGGTTTTCTGCTCTAGGAGGTGACGTTGAAGGCGCCCTGGGGAGGGACGCCTCCACTTAACCTGACAGCGGGTCCGATCTGGCTCTTGGGCCCGCTAGCAGTGGCGCGGAGGGTGGCATACCGCTTCGGTTGATGCGGCCCACGGGTCAGAGGTAGAGAGAAGAGAGAGGACGCGCGAGGGAGGGTTCCGGCGAGCAATCCAGGTTTCCGGCGAGGTCTCCGGTGGAAAAGACGATGAGAAATTACGGCGGCTTTAGGAGGAATTGGAGAAATCTGTCGCCACCTTTGGGTTCGGGAGCTTAGAGGGATTCCATTTTTGCGACCGGGGAGCTTGCGTGGTTGCTGGAGTGGAGTGGCGACGAGGTCCAGAGGAGCTCGGTGGCTGTGCTCAGTGTTGGGGAGAGGAAAAGATTTTGGGCTTGAGCCGAGCTTGACAAAGTTAGCTTGGGAGAAAGGAGTTGGTGCGAGGAAGAATGGGGCTCAAGGGCCTCTCTTATAGTTGGCCGACGGGGCGCCGAGGAGTTTGCCGCTTGGCGCAGCCGTGCATGATGACGAGACGTAGAGAGGACAGCTCGATGGCGAGCAGGGCTTGCTGGCACCCGAGACTATGCAGCGACTTGTGGAGCTCAGTTGGCTGTTGTCTGGTCGATGGCCGGCAAGGGTTGACAAGGGCGCAAGCGCGGCAATGCGCTGGAGCGCGTCCAGAGCCATGCCAGAATGCGCTCCCGGGTTGGCATGTGCGTGCACTGGCATGCCTTGGCGATGGGATGGTGTCTGAGCGAGTCAACAGAGCTGAGATGATCAGAGAGAGGGAGAGACTGCAAGGATTGACTAGAGTTTATGCTGAAAGGGCTTGCCACTGCCCTGCCATTGTTGGCATGAAATGACAAGGGGTTGAATCCCTGTGGATTAGGGCTTGGCACTGAGGGAAGATGGGGTAGACAGGGTTCTGAGCTAAGGTGAAGTTGCTGGCAAGCTTCTGGAGCAAAGTGGTTGGCAGTTGAGTTTGAATTTATGGGGAGAAGGAAATGGAGTCAAGGTGTTCGATGGCTGTCCTGGCAAAAATTTAAGCTGGAGGTAAAGATATTTTTACATATTTGGAACAATGGTACTGAGAGGAGCATTGTGGAATTTTTCTGGAATTTTCTGAGCAAGAATGGGAGGGGTTGTAGTTCAAGGGGGAGATTTGACCTAATTTTAAATTTGAATGCAATTCAAAAATTTTGAGCTGGACCTTCAAGTTTTATTTTATAGTTTGGTGAAGAATTAATGGTCTCAAGAAGCTTCTGGAGTTTTTCTGGAAATTTTGGAGGAACTAAAATGCATGTGATAACACTTTTTGATTTTCTGATTGTGAGAAAAACCTAATTAGGGTTTTGCCGAGAAGCTAGGGTTTTGAGGATTTAGGGTTTCGGACGACGGCAAGACTGCGGTAGGGTACGGGAATGGTTAGGTATCATATTTGGAGGGTTGGAAACTAATTTGGCAGGTTGCCACTTAGGGTTAGGGTTTAGGAGTGTCGTGCGTATATAGTGCGTGTGTCCGATTAGGGTTAGGGTTTTATGAATGCACATGCGATGACGGATGGCAACCTGGGTTCGTTGCGCGATGGTGCAACGTAACTCGAGTGCTCCCCATGAGATGACATGCTCGAGAAGTTGAAGTTCAAATGCCCATGGCAAGATTAGAACATATACGCATATACGCGTCTTTAGGGTTTTGGTTTTTTGGGAAAAATTTAGACGAAGACATCAGGGTGTGACAGATACCTTTAAACATCTCCTATTTGGAGAGCTATAGTTTTGCCGAAGCTTCAGGCATGGAATGCGCTTGTGCTCCAAGTGGCATCACTCACCCTAACCATTGCCGGACATCTTTAGATGGAACATGCACTCGTCTGGGTAGTTCACTGATCAATCTATGTGTGAAACTTTAGGAGATTCATTGGTACGTTTTCAGGGTAAGCGCTTGTGGCAACTTAAGATCCCATTGAAGATTAAAACCTTAATATGTTACTTATGTCGAGGGGTTGTCTTAACCAAGGACAATCTTGCTAAATGGAAGTGTCAAGGTAGTAAACAATGTGTGTTTTGTAATGCCGAAGAGACTATTTAGCACCTCTTCTTTGAACGTCATTTCGCACATTTTGCGTGGCAATCAATTTATCTTGCATTTTATTTACCGCCTCCTTGTAATATTTCCAATATATTCGGTAATTGGTTGCAGGGGTTGGGAAAGAGGTTACGTGCACATATTCTCGTGGGAGCGAGTGCGTTATGTGGGTCGATTTGGCTTTATCGTAATTATGTTGTCTTTGACAAAAAGAAATATGTTACTCCTGCAAGCTATCTTCATGTATACAAGCTGGTTGTGATCTTGGTCTGTTATGCAACAACATGAGGATCAAGAGCATAAGAAAATGGGGAGCCTCAGGTTGGAGACTATTATCAAGATGTTTATGTGCCAATATTGATGACTGTCTCGTAATAGGCTATGTAATTTCTGAATTTTTACATTCTAGATAGATAGTACTTCTGTTTTACTTTCGGATGTACCATGTAACAAAGTTAGCTGCGTATATCTTCGTGTGCATAGACCGAAGAGTTTTTTATTTTTATTATACTGGGTGTAAAAGAAAAATGGCGCTTTGTTTCTGCAAAGAAGAAAGCTTTGACCATTTTTGTCCCTTCCACTGACATATCAGTAATAGCTAGTGTGAGATGAAACAGGGTGAGTTGAGGTAGGCAGTGATCCACCAAAAAGGCAAGATTAACAAAAGCGCCTTAGATATGCTAAACAACTCACCATTTGCAGGAGCAACGGAGGCATTTCAGATCTCTCGACACATCGCACTGAGATATACAGTTGACATGTCAGCACGACGGGCCCTGAAGGTGAAGGTCGAAAATGGAAAGAACAGATGGAACCAAAGAAAGTGAGCTTGAGCGGCGCCATGGCCCATGGTAGACCGTTCCACTACTACCGGCCCTGCACTGACCCTAATCATCTGCAGCATCTTTACTTGCTAACAAGACAAGGATCGTTCGAGATTGTGCGAGAAGAATCAGCATTTTTTTAAGTAAAAGTTGGAAGGTCTTTTTGTAATTGCATGTCGTTGCAAGAATCAAGTGCGATCAAGGATCACTTTAAGTAAATAAAAAAAAATAAGCGGCTTTTTAATTGCAAGTCGTTGCAAGAATCAAATGCCGAGGAGCGATCACTGGCCTGGCCATATACGAGCAACTTGAAACACTTTAGAATTTTAATATTTTGAGAACCGACCTGCATCCACTTCTGCCTCGTTCTGATCCTCAGCGAGTATCGTACTGGTATGACATGAACTGAAGATGTGACGAGTGACAGAGGATAATGGCGATGTGCATGTCTCGGAGTATCTTGGGAGATGCGCCAACCAGGTTGACTAGACGATGTAAACACGAACAGATTAAGGACTTTTTTGAAAATAAGGATTCTTAAAATATAAAAATAGAAAAAAATATAGAAATAAAATATTATGACTTGTGAAATCCTATAGGAAACGAAAACATATGAATATGTAAAATTAGCTCTTTGGATGCTTTACAGAAATTTTATAAGAATTTGAAGGGAGAGAAGATTCATACAAGACATAAAGAAAATTTTTTCATGAGCTCTAAACTCATGTTAGAAATTCATGTGGATTGAGTCATTCTATAGAAATTTCATATGATTTCTATGACCTCATTTCTGCGATCTAAAAGGTTTTTTTTTAAGGGAGAGAAGATTCATGCAAGACATAAAGAAATTTTTTCATGAGCTCTAAACTCATGTTAGAATTCCTCCAAAATTTATGTAGATTGAGTCATTCTATAGAAATTTTATATAATTTCTATGACCTCATTTCTGCGATCTAAAAGGTCTCCGTAGAAAAAGTTTCTAAAAGATCTAAAAATCTTTCCATCTAAAAGACCCGAAGACAAAGTGCTCCATCGTTTTTGGGTCAGCTCAGCTGCATGGCTCCTTTAATTGTGTGCCTGCAAACATGACAGCACCAGCACCACAGTTGACTAAAAAAGATATAATGTATTTCATCTGTTTTTCTTTTGACAGTATCTGTTTCGTCTGTTAGTGTCGTTTCTTGGTGGCCATCGTGTTGGGCCTCAATCGATTAGTTCTTTTTTTCTGAGTGGGCACCTCCTCGTCCTTTCCTGAACAGAGAACACCCATTTCTTTCTGTGCTCAAACTCTGTTGGCCCAGCCCATTAAACTCTAGATGGACGATGAGCCCACAATACTTTCCCATGTATTTCAGTGGCGGGTTTACTTTAGCACGACAAGAACGACCCTACTCTTTGATAGTTCATGAATGCATGCACCTCTGTTTCTCTGAATAATCCATACGACATGTCTACATGGTCACCAATCCTAGTCCAATTAACAGTCCTAATTCTGGGTAGAAAATGGATCACTACAGTACTAGTATATCTTGTTTCTATACATTTTCTATAACGGACAACGCATAATCACTACTGCAGAATGAGCTATCAGTGACGGGCTTAAAAAGCCCATTAGTGATGAGCGGACCGGCCCGTCACTGGTAACTCGTCACTGGTAATGGGCTACCAGTGACGGGCGGCCTGCCCGTCACTGGTACTTTACATACCAGTGACGGGCTCTAAACTCCGCTCGTCACTAGTAACATTTTCAAGATTTAAAAAAAATACACGATATTTTAGCACATTGCTCGGGGTCGTCGGAGCGGAGCGGAGCTCGGCCGAGGATGGCAGTAGACGCGAGCTCTTCTTTCCAGCGGTGGGGACAGCGGACGGGTCGGGGACGAAGGGAGGAGCTCGGAGAAGGAGGGAGGAAGACGGAAGCCTGGTGCCGCCACCTGTAGCCACCGCCGCTCGGAAGGCCGGTGCCGCCGCCGCTCGAAGAAGACCAGTGCTGCACGTAGAGGAGTTCGCCGTCGTCGTGCTCGTTGGAGACCGCCAGAGAAGGAGCACGGGAACGGCTGGCGTGGTGACGTGAGCACGGGGACGGTGCTCTCGTCGGGAGCAGAGGGAGCGGAGAAGGCGTCGACGGTGCTCTCACCTTGGCCATAGGTGGTGGTGGTGGCTGTGGTCGAGCGCCACCGCACGCATCGGATCTTGGTAGGATCCAGCAGCGCCGACCCTCCCCGTGGCCGGATCTGGCGCCGCCGACGATGGGGGAGGACGAGCACAAGCGTGACGGCCTTGGATCCGTGTGCCCTCGGTCGCGAGCGTGCGGGAGGAGCACGTCAACCGACGCGCGGATCCGGTGCTCGTGGGAGGCGATGCACGCGGAGATTGACGGAGACGCGCGAGCATCGCACCGGAGCAGGCCGAAGGCGAGGTCGGGGAGGGAGGGGTCCGGCGGGGAGGAATGCCGGCGAGGGGAGGCGCGGGAGGCCGGCGACGAGGGGAGGCGAGGGAGGCCGGCGACGAGGGGAGGCACGGGAGGTCGGCGAGGAGGGGAGGCGCGGGAGGCCGGCGAGGAGGGACGCGCGGGAGGCCGGCGAGGAGGGGACGCGCGGGAGGCCGGCGACGAGGGGAGACGAGGGGAGGCGTGGGAGGTCGGCGACGAGGGGAGGCCGGCGAGGAGGGGAGGCGAGGGAGGCGAGCAGCAGCGGCGGCGGGGAGATTTGAGGAACTAGGGCTAGGCGGGCGCGCGGGATTTGGGGAATTTTTTCCCCAAGTCCCACGCACGGGCGGTATATATGAGGTCCTTATCAGTGACGGGCGGAATATGGGCTCGTCACTGGTAAGAAATTTAGTAGCGACGGACGTTCTGTGCGGCTCGTCACTGGTAACAAGGCCCGGAGGCGGACGTAGTCACAAAGCGTACCGGTGACGGGCGCTCGAACAGGCACGTCACTGGAATACACATATCAGTGACGAGCGCCCTGTGAGCCCGCCACTGGTAGTTTCTCTGTTACCAGTGACGTGCACTAATTTCCGCCCGTCACTGGTAATAATTTACCAGTGACAAGTGGAAATATGCGCCCGCCACTGGTAAATTTTACGATTACCAGTGACGAGTATTTTTTGTGCGCGTCACTGGTGACGTGGCGCCTATAGCACTTTCTGCAGTAGTGAATTCTATCATCGAGGTTCCACTGGTAATAATTTACCAGTGACAAGTGGAAATATGCGCCCGCCACTGGTAATTTTACGATTACCAGTGACGAGTATTTTTTGTGCGCATCACTGGTGACGTGGCGCCTATAGCACTTTCTGCAGTAGTGAATTCTATCATCGAGGTTCAAAACGCAGAATCTTCTACTGCCAATTTTGCCGTGGCACGTCGCTAAGTAATCAGCGGTAGGCCTGAGATGATCCACGTGGATTTCTAGGTATTTATCTATTATATATTAGAAATACACGACTGATTAACAAAAAAATATAGATATATTAGAAATTCTAAAAGAATAATATCTAGTCATTAATCTGGTACATCTTTTTTTATTAGTGTATCACGACTAAGAAATCTCATAACTGTATTTAAACAAATCATAACCGATATACCATCATAATTGTACCTGAGCAAATCACAACCATTAGATAGTTTATAGATTACAACCGATAGATCATCGTAACTATACCTAATCAGATCATAACTGATAGATCATCATAACTATACCTAAACATATCACAGTCGATAATCATCATTATACATTAACAGATCACAGCCAATAGATCTTTATAATTGTACTTAAACAGAGCACAACCAAAAATTATTCATAATTGTACATAAACATCATCTAGCCATTAATCTGATGGACCTTTATTATTAATGGACCACAACCCATAAATCTTTATAATATACCTAAGCATTATCTGTCATTGATCTAGTGTATCTTAATTATCAATGACCTGCAACCGGTAGATACTCATAATTTTGTATATCAATGACCGATGATTTGAACCTTCACTCCACATATTGATCTAATATAACATAAAAACAGTCAGTTAATCGTAATTCAAACTTTAATTCCAAGTGATCTAATAGCATGTACAATCTATCAGCTCAATACAAAAGATCGAATGTCCGTCTCGATATATATATATTTTAGATAATGGAAGAGAAAGCTTTCTGGGCTCTACATCCGAAGATGCACAAAACCAATTATTACAAAGTCATAAACGAGTTCATGTCAAAGAAAAACGACGATGCGACAAGCTACATTAAGAGATGAAATCAGAAATTACATACTTTGTCTCGATATATATACTTCCATACTTCTAGATATAGCGGGCTCAATTAATTCCGTGTACTTTTAATAGCACGTATAAATGACCATCTAGCTAGCGATCTAAAATTTGCTTGCTCGCATTGATATCACGTAGAAATAACCTGTCAACATAGGACACTACCGACTGGCTGGCATGCGATTTAGTTATATCTACTGATATCACGTACAAACGACGTGTCAATACACGCATGAACTATCGACTGACTAGCACACGATTTGAACTTTAATTATACATATTGATCTAATATCATGACAGTAATTTAGTGTTTTTGGGAGAGTTCAAAAAATTAGACATAATTAAAGAAACGCTGGTAGTTAGTTACTTACAATAACATCGATCGAACACCAGCCTGTGTAAATCAGTGTATTATCAAAATACCGAAGAGAAAGCATTAAACTTTCGTCAGATTCTTCAGTCTTCACATTATAATTTACAACAGACAAGCGAGCACAAAAAACTGTGCACAATCGAGAAGAATCTTGCAACCCCTCACCGGCTCCCTCTGGGGGCGCCCTCGGCGGCGGCCATTTTGCGGCAGTAGTCAGCGACCTCGCGGAACCTGGGCACGCTCTGAGGTCGACCTTGGTGCCGTCCTTGAGGGTGATGACAATGTCGCCCCACTCGCCGATGAACCGCGGCACCACGACCACGTCCGACACCGACGAGTAGGGGAAGTCCGTGCGGTCGGCGCCGGAGAGGCCGGAGATGACGGTCACGCGGCGGGAGTGAGCGGTACCGGAGGAGGAGCGCGCGGGACACGGCGCGCGAGGGTGAGCGGCAGCCACAGAAGGGTCAGCCCGAGGACCAGGTTAGCCGCCAGGTCGCCGTAGTGGGCGCCGCCGTCGAAGAACACCGTCTCGGCCTCCGCGGCGCCGTCGCCCCCGCGCGTACCGGACGCAGCGGCACGCGCGGCCACCACGCGGGAACAGCCGGTCGATGGCCTGAGGGAGATGGAAGGAGGAGGGTGGTGTGGACGAAGATGGTGGGGAGGAGGGATGCGAGCGTAGGAAGGAGGAGGCCGCGGCGGAGGCCGTGACGGAGTACGGCGGCGGCATGGGTGCTGTTGCGTTATCTCTGGTTGGTGGTGGTGCGAACTGGGAAGTGTTGGGCTCGCTCGGGTTTTGGTGGACGTTTGTGTGCGCGGGAGCGTGACACGTGGGCTACCCAGAATGCTACACGTAGGTTTCATTAGGCTAATGATATGCACGGGCTTTTGCTTGTGCATGCGGCCTAGAATTTTAGGCCTCAGTGGGCTGGAATTTCTAGCCACGCAGCTTACAGTTTTGGGCCAGTCTTGGGCTCTAAACTTTCGATCTACTATTGCAGCAGTACCATGTGAGATGGGAAAAGCCTTTCGGATCGGAGGCTCCAAAAGGAAGAAGAAATAAGAGAAACCACTGTGGACCATCGTTCTTTCTGAAGCTAGAAAGCACCACGAACTGATTGCGCTCAAGAAAGAGACCCCAGCAGAAGGAACCGAAACATAACTTTCAGCTGCAGCAGAACTGTTGTCCCATAGAACCCAATTTCATGACATGATTCACTTTTGTACACTTACTCATTTCCTTTATCACGTGTCATTCCTCTATCAGCGAAAGTAAGGGCCTTATAGTACTTGAGAATAGTAGATAATTCACTAATATTATGATGTACACAGTCACAGTCCTAGAATATCACTGTTTATTCCCGCCCAAACATCCCCTCATACGTGCAATGCAACTTCCCATCCCGAATGAAAAAGATAACAGTCTCAGCACAGCATCAGTACAGAACATGATTGGCAGAGATGTCCGGAAACTTTTCCCTGGATCAAAGCTCAACCGCGGCCGCGTTGCCTCTCTTACAAACACGCAACAATTCTTCACAACTCACGAGCTCTTTTCTTCATCATTCAGAGATGGCGTATGTAAACACGCCGCCTCGTGCTGTCGTGCAGCTAGCGCAGGCAGGGAGCCATCTTCTCCTACATGCCATGTGCATCGTGCCTGTGGCCTGTCCCTCCCTCCGGGCTCCGACCCTTCTGCCACCAGGCAACACCGCGCCACGAACAAATTCGACGCAAACCCGGAGAAAAAAGCGAGCGAGATACACGTAAACCTCCATGCTATCAGTTGGAACAGTTGGCGACACATGCCTCTGAATCTCTTTATTCCCCGAGGCGATCGACTTAAAAAACTCGCCCTCGCGACGGAATCGGCGATGCGCCCGCGTACGTACGTTCCTGACAATTTCTTTAACGCGATGGTGGGCTGACTTTAGCCGCTGATTCATGTGCCGATTTCGGTATCACCCAACACCCAACCGCACCCACACACCCTCGAGTATTCTACGCGATCCGTCAGATTCTATGCTTATTCCCTGTTTTAATACGGGTCGTTTCTGATGCTCAAATCTATAGCCAAAACATACTTGGGTTTAGTGACATCATGATTGTTTACCTTCGGAACAGAAACCGTTTACGTGAATTCCACGTTTGCGCTGGCTAGTAGAGTATATGCAACTCGCTAGTACGTTACTTTGTAGTAGTACTCCCTCCGTCCCAAAATGTAGAGCGTATTTTGATTCGTTAAGACAAGATTTTGACCAATGATTACTTTATTAATATGTAATTTATATGACATAAAATTGATGTCATTATAATCGTATTTAAAAATACTTACTTATGATTATGATTTTGTATCAAATAAACTATATATTAATAGAGTAATTATTGATCAGAATCTTATCTTAATAAATTAAAATATATCTTATATTTAGGACGGAGGAAGTAATTGTCACTGTGTTTTACTGAACTGCGATGCAGAGGATATATACAAGTCGGAACTCTCTCGGTACGAAATGCAATGTCCAGTCCACCCGTCAGCATCAAGATCGATCGATCTCGCACATTGGGACATGGCAAAGGACGCATGGTCAGTCGCGCCACTGTGCTCCCACATGCCCCCGGGCCATGCATGCCCCTCTCAAAAGCACTGAACCGATCGATGCAACAGTTTGGACTATATATACCACTAGCTTCCCCGTCCTTGCTGAGCCCATTGGGAGCATCTCGTATGTATTTTGATGGTGACAGTCAAGTCCCTACTCACCATCCCCTTCTGTCCCCCCCCACCCCCCTCTTTTTCCTTTCCTTCTATGCGCTGGAAGTATATCTAATATGAAATTGCACGGTGTCCTAATATACCAGAGGTTGATGTACATTTCTCAGTACACTACAGTGCGTTGATGTGTACGCAGTACTACGTACACGAAGGATCAAGATGGTGTACTCGAGCCAGTGACGTTGTAAAAAGGGGTGGTTTTCTGCAGCTCGCCACGCGGGGGTTCGTCAGGCAGAGGGGTACGGGGCAGGCACGGTCCTTTGGTTTTTCTGCCTGTGAGTGCCCGCCCGGCCCCGCCACTGCTGATCAGCCCACAAGGGGCTGTTCTTCTCTTCCATGAGGTGTGGACCTGGCTATGAGCATGAGGTGCATGACCTACCCTGCCAATACCACACACTTGCCCCTCTCTCTCTCTGTCTCGCTCACTGAATTTTTCCTCTCCTTATGTATGTACGTGTGCATGTATGTACCAGCACGAGTATGTCAAGCTTTGTATGTATGTGGTGCATTGTGTCGTAGGAGCTACAGGTCTGGTAGTTCCAAGTTTTCGGGCCAACTAGTATGGCACGTACCCGGTTGCTTTGCTAGACATGGAGATTTGAGTCCATGACCTTTCTGTTAGTCATGCATGTGTCTGCAGCACATTCACACGCCAGAATGAGTACGCTTGCGAGATGCTTTTTACTCGCATTGATTTGGTGTTCGCCCCTGTTCCCATCTCGACAGCCAGCCAGCAGGTAGAAAAGAAAAAAACATACTCGGCGTGAACGAACATGTCTCTGTAGGCCTCAACATTCCCATCCATTTAACCTGCTACGTATAGAACTCCGTATCTATAATGTGCATTATGATGTTTAACTTGGCATAATGGTATCGAATCTACTGACAAGCCGAAGCCCCTCATCTATTTATAAAAGTCCCCTCACACATTCTTAGTTAAGTATTCTGCAAACTAGGTGATTGCTGTGAGATTATACTCTGCCAAAAAAAGTTGGATTCTTCACAAGCTGAACATGTAGCGTGCGACCCTTGAAAGAGAAAGGGACCCAGCAAGACATAGCTGTCCAAATATTGCTGGTGCATGCCCACGCCTTTCTGTTCTTTTTTATGGCCTTCATTGCGTTGTAGGATGGCATGCATGAGCAAGGTTAATGAAAGGATCAGCGTCTCTTCTTAACGTAACAGGGGGAAAGTTTATCTAAATTTCCTTTTATCCACTCTTGCATCCGTGATCCAAGTACAGTATTGTGTGTATAACTGCGCCTGCATATAAACTGAACGGTCTCAATATATTTCAGAACAATGGACAACAAATATGGAGTAATTGTGATTGCCAAAACAAACATTTTCTAGAGACAGAAAGAGAGAGATGTACTCTTCAGTCGTCGCAATGATCCAGATAAATTAGGGGAAGAAGCAAGCTATACAACAACACTGCCTCACAATTCACAAATTTATGTATGGGAACAAAAGGAGAGAGAAAGAAAGCAAGAAAAATAAAGATACAGAAGATACTATCGAAGTCCAAAATCTACCTACACACACTCCACGCACCCCCGACTTATTCCCCTACATCCCCTCTCCTGATCATCGACTCCATGACTCAAATCGCATCACCAATTCACCATCTCAATACCTCGTAGCTACCTCTCATCATACATGTACAACCTTCTCCGTCGTCCTCATCAAGAACCCAAATGCCTCGAGTCTTTATGCATCATCATTGTTGATCATGCATACAAGGCGTACACCATTAACTGCAAGATATATATATTGTGCTGATCGACCGATTGATCAATGGAAGTGCTGGTGATCGGCCCATGGCCAGAACGGCGGCGGCTCGTCGACGCCGCAGAGGAGGTTGCCGAAGCTGGTCGTATCCGCGCCTCCGTTGTGCTCCATCTTGGGGACCGACGAGCTGTGCAGGAGCTGGTCGATGTCGACGCCGGCGGGGCGGGCGACGGAGGGGTAGAACGGGATCATGCCACCGCCGCCGCCGCCCTGCTGGTGCGGCGGGGGAGCGTCCATGTGGCTCTCGGACGGCGGCGTGCGCGAGATGTCGAGGTTGATCTCGGAGCTGTTCTCGCTGCGGTTGCTGCAGGAGGCCTCCGTCTCCTTGTTCAGGTTGATCAGCTCTGACGCTGCCTCCCTGCCCTTCAGTCCCTGTATCTGCATTAATATCACCAAACGGCAGCGTTCAGCGATCGATCTTGGTTAATTTGAAATTTGGCAGTATGCGATGCAAACACTTTGGAACAGGGATTGTAGTGAATGATTTTGCGATCATGAGAAATTTGCATCTGTTTATGTGAAGTTCAGTAGGAAAATCACCAGAGAAAAGATGCATCTGTTTCTGCTTTCACTACCAGCTTCTCACGGATGGGTTCTTGATGCGGAATTCATGGTACCCCACGGCCATGAACTCCGATACGAAAAAATAGTACAAGCAACAAGGAGAAGAGCAAGAACTAGTCCTAGTTACACTTACGTTTGCATTGCCAATCATACGAGTGCTAATTGTGTTTTCTTCAATTCGGTCCACACATCATTGCAAGTCTGATTGAGAAGAAAAGGAGCACATGATGAAGCCATTGACTGCGCTGGCAACGATCCTCCTCAAAAGACTCAAAAGAAACAGAAAGCACGCCTCAAAAGACTCGGTCACTCGCCTCGCTCGCAGCACGAGCATGAGCACGAGCAAACGCTGCATATTCTGATGAACCTTTCCAAAAGCCGCCTACTTACCCACAGCCTTTGCGGCACGGTTTCGCAGGTGTTGTACGCAGATGGGAAGGCAGCTAGCTAGCGCCCATGGGCAGGGCACCGGTTCCAACAACCTTTCTGCAGACACTGAAACCCACATGGATCCTATAGCTAGCATCACCAACCAATCATTGAGCCGGGAAGCCCGAGAAAGCGCAAACCAATCAGCGCCCCAGATCAACAGTGAAGTGAGCATAGATCGCAAGACTCACGCAGATCTAGGCACCCGGCGCTGGCGACGATCAAATCAGAACTGAATTGTGAGAGTTTGCGACTGGTGGATCAGTATTATGTACCTCGGACTGGAGCTTCTTGTTGTGGGAGAGGAGGGCGTCGTTCTCGGCCTTGACGGCGTCGAACTGGCGTTTGAGGACGTCGTAGTCCTTCTCGAGCTGCTTCGTCTTCCACCGGGCGCGGCGGTTCTGGAACCAGATGGCAACCTGCCGGGGCTGCAGCCCCAGCGCGCGGGCCAGCTGCATCTTGCGCTCCGGCTCCAGCTTGTTCGCCAGCTCGAAGTTCTTCTCCAGGGTCCGCACCTGCTCCACGTTCAACCGCCGTTTCTTCTCCCCGGCCTGCGACCCGTCGTCCGACAGCTCCTCGTCGTTCGCTCCACCGCCGCCGCCGCAGCCGTTCACCTCGTCGCCGTCGCCTCCGTACATCGGCCGCTTCCCCAGCATTGGCGCCATACCTGCACATGTACATGCCAGTGACCAGGATCAGTTCGGTTATCGGTGCATGCATGATCCGTGCAATGACTAGCCATGGAATCGTGGATGTGCCTACCACCTCGGAAGTCCTGGAGGGAGGGGCATTGGGAGGAGGGGAGGAAGGGGTTGTGGGGGAGGTGGTGAGTAGGGGGAGGAGGGAGGTGGTGGTGCTCATGGTGTTGGTGTTCTTGGGGGTCATGAGGTGGTGGCGTTTGCTGCATGTGGAGGAGGAAATTTGGAGGGAAGAAGGCGGAGGGGGAGGACGCCATGCCATTGCTGGCCATTGGCTTCTTCAGAGGAGGGCGAGGAGCATGGGGAGTATTTGAGAGAAAGAGAGAAAGTTGTGTGTGAGAGAGGGAGAGAAGTGATGAGGAAAAGGAAATATAACAAGGTGGTTGTTTATCAAAAATAAAAAAGGAAAATTGATATGATAATAATATATATCCAAAAACAGTTCCTTCTTTGAAGATAGTCATAATGAAATTATAGGAGCTAACTCCTTAAGCTGATAGTATTTGCCACGATAGAAAAAAAAGGTGGAAACTGAAAAATAGAAAATTAGCTCGGTACCATTGTAATAATATACACATATATTGTGAAATATGACCACAAGTGAGACTGGCAAGTGGGACCTGGGGCCATGCATCAGTGCCACAATGGTACTAGTATTTTTCAACTCGAGTGATCTATACAATGGTGTGGAGCGATTCTTCCTTTTTAAAATTACCATTAGATAATATTGACATGCATAAATTGCTTAGTTAAAATGGCCTGCCAAAGTGTACCACAAAGGACCAAGCTTCCTAAAAGCTAACTCTCAAGATAACTAGGATAGTAGCTTCTACTGTGCCTTTATTTTAGGATAGTAGCTTCACTTTGCCTTTATTTTTCTTTATGTGATAGCTAGCACCTATACATATCTCTTGCTACCCTTTTTCTCTAACTTTGTGGTGTCCTTTTTTCTTTCTTCATTTTTCTTTTGAAAAGATGAATGAAATGAAACGGTGGAAACACTTACATCCCCATCGAGCCTCCATATGTAGGAAAACGGTTCTAGGGAATTGACAAAGACTCTGAAAAATACACTGATGATGACCGCCATGATATTCTATACGTCATTACATCTTGACGATCAAATGAGTAGCGTATCTCACTTCATCATAGGCAGTTCATGCAATTATGCTTTACCACATGCATGGGAAGTTCTGAGTACGTAGCAAGCGATACGTGGATTGGAATGTCAAGTTCAGTGCATGTATCCTTGAGAATTATTGATTCCAACTGTTCAGTACATCACGTCCAGCGGAACTCTCAGTTCTGTCCTAGATAAAAATTCCATTCAGTCATTTGCGATTTTGGCTCGTCCAACATTTTTCAATTAATCCTCACAATTCGTTTTAGAACTCTAGGCCCAGTTTTAAGCATCGACATGGATAGGAAGGAGAGAAGATCAAGAGAACTCCGTTCCCTATGGTAAGTTCACTTTTTTCTAGATAAAAGGAGGTGGTGTCCCAACTTCTGCATCAATCGATGCATACGCCTTGAATTTTTATTACAAGAGTTATTAAAAGCGTTCACTACTCCGGAAGAAAAGACTCAGGATTACAAGCTTATCAAGCATCACAAAACCTATTACTAGTGGCCCATCTAGATTGGATAGACAATGTCCATACTACCATCTCCATGTGGTTGCATCTAGTAGCCAACATATCCCGTCTCACCACATACTGCAGTAAGGACACCTCGTACGGAACCCGCAAGAAATTGAAAATATTTTCTTATCAGAAACTACATCATTACGACACAGCCAAAGCAATCAACATAAAGAGCTCAATCCCACAAGAATTTATGCTCTAAATTGCGTACCCAAACCTCTCAGCCAATTCTCAAATATATTAGAAATATTACGCGGTGGGGGAAGATTAAAAGCTATATATATAGACCGAGCGCCACACTAAGTGGGCAAACTTACATTTTTAAAAAGGTGACGTTACGTTCCATCTGGAAAACTGTCATGTGGACCTATTCTCGGTGAACTCATTTGTGAGAAGGTCATTCTCTTCAGGTGATACTTGAGGGATGTCATCCAGATATTCTTCCACCAAGGAAAAATGACTGCGCCCAGGAGGACCAAAGGGACCCTTATAATAATTGGTGATGTAGTTCTTTAAGTGAACATCCCCAATGATTATTCCATCTTCTTGCTCCAACTAGAAAATACGCTTTTTACGGTGCTTCCCATTTGCAATCATATGGAAACAACATGTATTATTATCCCTATCCAAGATGTGCTTAACTTTAGCTCTTCGGTACTATTTCAACTCTACCTCTCTCGACATTTTGGCCAAAGCATCGCTCGTTTGCTGCTTGCTATAGATATCTTGGGCGGATAGGGGTGCTTGTTTAGCTTTGATGCCAAACTCATCGACTATTTGAAGTAGTCGTTGTTTCTCTTTTTTGTTTACCTGACTTGTATTCTTCGCCCACCCTTCAAGAATTATCTAAGGCGATTGTTTTTTTTTGCGAGGGATCTATTATGGTAAATTAACTATGGGAGCGATCAGAAGGATAACTAAGCTCAAATCTGACCATCAGTTGCAGATTTAAAGTGAAATCCAAATGGAGCGCACGAATTAATTCACACGAAACAAAATCGATCTTCACAGGAATCTGAAAAACTCTTGTGTTCCAACGGTGCCTAGATATAGCTAGCTGGGAAATTGAACAGATCAAGATCACGCGAAACTCCACTCTACGGACTCCGTATGGTAGCTAGGCGCGCGCCTAGGCCGGACGGCACAGCTGCTGACGATGGAGTAGCGTGCGCGTAGGGCGCGATGGATCGGAGTCGAACAGCCTCGCATATGCCTGCCAATGATCTGGACTCGCATATGGGTGATGCTGGCTAGATTGTGGCTTGCGTTGGCTCCCCGGCCTCGTTAGAAAATAAGAGAACAGAAAATCGTGGGCAGATCGTCGCGTCGCGCATGTGGCTCGCTAGCCAGATCCAGCCCATGCCAATGCCGTGGATTCCTTTCTAACCGTTGATTCCTGCAACAGCTATACATGCGCTAATTTACACGCTAAACTCGTACGTGCGGTGCATTGCACTGGCGCACGTGCCTGAGCTGTGGGGCATCGCTTTGGCTTCAACAAACGCTTCTCGCGAGCTATATCTGCGTTGCATAGCAGCATAGGCATATGCAGAGATGGATGCAGCAGAGCAGAGAGAGAAAGAGAGAGAAGAGGGGTAGGGCCCACGCACAGCGAGACGTGCAATGGACATGGCTGCTTGGGGAGGTGGGCCCCGCCATTTCCCCTGCCCCCCTGCTAGTGCGAACCGGCTGGCCCTGGCGCTAGTTGGCCTTTGCGGAAGGCCAGCACATGGCCGTGTTAGTTAGGAGAGATCCCCATTGCATCTGCCTGCCTGCCCTGCTCCCTTCCCCTTGGACCCTTCCCTCTCGTTCCATGCTCCAATTTGAACCTCCCCACTTTTCTTCTCCTTTTGATATCTCTCTCGGCACTTTCACATAGGAGTACATGCCAATGCATGCCCCTCACAACTGGCACTTGACTACTGGAGGGTACGCACAATGCTAGGTATAATTTTACGAGCTACAGGTGAAAATTGATCAACCAAATCATGCTAGTATATATGGAAAATATGTCCTTATCTTCCATGGGCTATACCATCTCTAGAGTCAACATCGACTCGTACTTTCATATTTACATCATCTTCACTGTAATAAACCGTCATTTCGTATCTTAATAGATCTAATTCTATAGCGTCGTCGTGTGTAAAACATAATCAATACGGTCTGCATTCGACTATCTGTTAATTATCAATTCATACATCTCGGGTCGATGCTAATCAAGCTGAACCAGTTAAGGAGGTGAGTATTAAATTAAATACTATGATAAAAGATAAATGAATACGTCAATTATGGGGCCCAGGAATTACTTCTGTAATTAGGAGACGGAGGGGCATGTATGTGGTGCCTGCTCCGCGTTCCGTGTAACTTGGCGAGCGAGGCATTGCATGGATCTGCTCGTTGGAAACTAGGAGGTTGCCCCTGCTAGGTTGAAGGAAATTCAAGTTTCTCACGTAGAGGCCAGCACAAGGAAAGAACTAACCGCATCGAGGAAAAGAATAGCTCAGTACATTTTGGAATGAGAGATCGATTAGTCTGGAAGAACAAAATCTTCGAGTCCAAAACTAAATCCGGCTTGAACCAGGCGCCCAAAACCAGATGAAATTGTCCCTACATTTAGTGGGGGCGCATCAAATTAATTTGCCATGAGATCTCCAGATGTGAAGAGATAAGAATTAGTTTAAAAGGGAAAGAGTAGATTTAATTTCCTTCTTATTTTACTAATGCAAAACCTCACGTACACTATAAACGTGATGGGTCAGTCTAGGAGGTCTTGTTTGTTGCGTGAGTTTGAGTCCAATTGGTTTGTGTGGGTCGATGAATCTTTTTAAATATTATTTTTTCCC